>JAECWJ010000678.1:1582857-2218214 GCA_018150375.1 Drosophila sturtevanti
TGCCGCCCGTACCAGAAATTTAGCATAGTTGCCTGTTTATTTTATTGTATTTAACTCAAAGCTTGGGTAAATTGTACCTAAAAATGCAAACAAATATTGCAAAATTCGAAGAAAAAAAATTTGAAATGAAATGGAGTAATTTATTTTTTAGTATGGTGTTGTAGCGCAAAAGAGAAAGGGCAAAAAAAAAAAAAAACAAATAAAACAATTAACAACTAAAGGTTAAGATTAAGGCAAATTGATTTTAAGCGCTAGCAACCACAAAACAAAAGGAGAAGAACAAAGAAAAGGTTAAATACGTTAATGGAATAGGGAAAGGGAGAACAAATTAAATGTTTAAATGTAAAATAATTAGACAGTTAAACCAAGAAGCTTACAAATACAATCAGTGTTGAAAACATTTTGAGGAAACAAAGCAAAACAAAAGAAAAACCACAAAAAAATAAGAACAAACCAAAAAAAAAAAAAAACAAGAAACTTGCTTCAAGACCTTAAAACAAACGGACAACAAAAAAAGGGTCGACTCCAATGCCAACTTGGATACGAACGGTCTACTCCTGGGGCTTCTGGTGCATTGGTATTGGACCCTATCACACACATTTTCTTAGACAAAACGCCGTGTCTTTATATACTCCCATTCATTTATATATTTTTTTTCTTTTCTCATTTTGGCTTCATTCGTTTTGCGTTATAAGTATGTAAATGGTTATATGGTCACAGAGGCAAGCCTAGTGGATTGTCCTTAGAGCGTAGCTAGGATAATATTATACTTATATATATATATATATACATGTATTGTTTCACATTTTTTCGCCACATACATTCAAACTAATTGCATATATACATACATACTTATGGCTATTAATAAACAAGTGTGACATACATTTGGATAAATTTAAATGAAGGGTTTTCTCTTTTGCGTTTTGACAACAAAAAAAAAATAAAAAAATTAAAGTGCTTTCTGTGTCTATTGCTAAAAGTAATCAATTTTAAACCACACAAAATACATACAATTTACAAAACAGTTGTATGTTTAGGTACATTGTAACTATGTAAAGCAACTAAAAATAGAATGATATATCAAAATAAAAATAATGAAGTAAGCAAGTCGTCCCTGCCGACTTGGAGTATACCCTGTACCAATAAGAGATATATGTATTTTATAAACTCAAACTCCATCCAAATCCCCATTAATTGAATATAAATTACTTTATAAAATTCTCCTAGCAAGCCGAAACACCAAATTCATGCTTTCTCGCTCACTCATAACAGTGAACGAAACTAATGCGTCATTCGGTATAAAGCAACATGCGCATGCTATCTCGCTCACACGTTTCAGCTGCCACTGCCCATAGAATTTCAGTACAAAACATATATACGTATTATCTCCGATATTTATTGACCGATTTCGACCAAATTTGGTCAGATGGTACATATTGGCTATATAATTGAGTCTACCAAAAAATAAATACTGTAGCTTTAATACAACTCAAGATATAGTTTTTTCTAATTTGCGGGGGCGGAAGTGGGCGTGGCAAAATTTGAAACAAACTTGATCAGCGTACACACTAGACGGATGTTGACACCAAGTTTGGTTACTCTAGCTCTTATAGTCTCTGAGATCTAGGTGTTCATACGGACGGACAGACGGACGGACAGACGGACAGACGGACAGACGGACAGACGGACGGACAGACGGACAGACGGACATGGCTATATCGACTCGGCTGTTGATCCTGATCAAGAATATATATACTTTATGGGGTCGGAAAATTTTCCTTCTGCCTGTTACATACATTTTAGCGACTTTAATATACCCTTGAACCCTATGGGTACAGGGTATAAAAAAAAAAAAAAAATTGGCAAAGTAAATATGTGTAAAGCAATTAGCAATCTAGTTTATACGAAAATAATGTGTCTAAAAAGCTATGAGGCTTCTATTTTTAATCTTAACTCGATGGCAAAAGTAGCAAAACAAAAATAACTAGATAAACAAATTAACAAATAGATAAATCGTATTTTTAAGTCGCAAACATTTTCCTACAGTTTGAATAAAAAGTATAAACACATACACAAATATACATACATTAACCATAACCGAAATAAGAATTCAATTTCAAATGGTTGTTCGAGACATAGATAAAAAAAAAGAATGTATGTAAATTGTGTTTTTTGTATAAACAAACAACAAACGAACAAAATGGAGAAAACTTAACAAAAAAAAAAGTTCATATTACATATATATATATATATGTATATATATATACAAATGTATATATATATACATATATTGAAAAACCAAAATGAAATATGGCTAAAATGTCTTATGCAGGTATTGACGTCTTCCTATGCTACGCTGTCTATTATTAACTGAATGAAAGTAAATGAATTACATTTATAAATTATACATTATACTAACTAGGTACATGTGTATGCATTAAACAAAAAAAAAAAAAGAAAAGAAAAGAAAAACATAAAAATCTAAAAAAAGAAACAAAATAAAACAACTGAAATTAATAATATTAAATTGAACTTGGTATACAGAATAACATGAACAACATGAACAAAAAATCAATCAAGTGGAAAAGAAAAACAAACAACAAACACTTAATAATAATGCTTTAACTCTTTTTTAAAGGACTAAATCAATTATTTTTGATTACTAACTTTAGGTTGATGTGTATCTAAAAACAATTGTCTATACAACTGTTTTTTATTTACAACTAATTCCTCAGCATTTGCAACAAAACAATAAATAGGTCAACTCTGGTGTATGACTCAATCACAAACAGGTTCTCATTTTGATTAACTATGTTTACATGTCAGGTTTAATGTCTTTTTTTTTTATATAGGTATATGTATATTATAGTATATACATTGTATTTATATGTTATTCGAATCACTCGTAAATGTTTCCCACCAATAAAAATGGAAAAGATGATGAATGAAAGTATATTTCACCTGCATACATAAGAAACATAATATGATTCCATTTCAACTTTCACATTGTCTATCACTAATCACTATCTCTGTCTTTCTCTGATTTCTATTTCTTTCTATCACTCTCCCTCTCTCTCTCTCACACACTCGCTGGTGTACAAATTGGTGTAAATTACTGTCGTTGTAAAATGCATGAAATGTGTTGGCTAATCAAACTATTCGTATTACATACTCGTACATACATATTACATTTAGTTACTCTCTCTAAGCTATATGCAAATATCAGCATTATTCTTATTATTAATTGCATGAACATATATATGTAAATGCAAAAGAAATACATAAAGTATGCGTATGTATTTACAAAATAATAGTACATTACTTAAGTGTCACAGCAATTCGTAAAACATATCATAAATGTTGTAAAATGTTCTCCTAAAAGAGCTCAGCGACGAATTCAATTCAATATCAAAAGAAAGAGAGAGAACGAGAGATGACACACCACGGCAATTAACACAATTAACATAATTTATTTATACCATTTATTCAAATTAATTGCTAAAGCTTTTTCCCACTTACATACACTACGTATCTGTATGTGTGTGTGTGTGTGTGTGTGTGTGTGTGTGTGGGCATGCATTACCAATTACAAATCAAATTTTGAAACAATGTGACATTGATAAAACAAATACATATACAAAATTCATCAACCAACATATGCAAAATGAGATTATGCAACCAATTAAACTGTCATAAAGACAGTGGCCCGGCTGGGTGGTCTATGAAAATTCAAAAGTATCAGATCACAAGACCAAAAAGCAACATAAAAAAAGGAATAGATAAACTCACTTGGAATGGAGAATGGAGAATTAGTTATTTTTTGAGAGGTTTTACCTCTCAGGTACCTAAAAAGAAAAAAAAAAAAACAAATATATATACATACATATTTTTCATTCATACTCAAATCTTCCAGTCACACACATATCATTGCATATTGAACATATTTAAATATATACACATAAACTACAAATATGAAAAGATTATATATATATATATACATATATATACATGAGATGTGTAAAAATATTATATTTATATTTACAATTATAAAACATAAAAGAAAATACAACAAAACTATAATTTATGTACACAACCAATGGCTTTAATGATTTTATTCATTTCAATCATTTCATTCATTCACAAACATTCGGTATTCGTTTGCCCATTTGATATACTTTATTTGTATTGTAAAAAATGTTGTATTTTAAGAGAAACATCTAGATAAATAGCATTAATTATTAAAGCTACTATTGATAAATGGCAAATTGAAAGAAAAAAAAAAAAACAAAGAAAAATAACAAAAAATCGAAACACACACACAAAAGACACACAAAAGTCAAATTTATTTATAGATACAGATATACCAAGCGAAAGATACAAATGTAAAAAAAAAAATGAAGAAAATATATCGCAAACTATGCAACAAATATAAAATCTTAAGTGTGTAATAATTGAGTGTGTGTGTGTGTATGTATTGCAATTACAAATTAAGTACGTATTTAATTACAGACATACAGAGAAACGAAAAGAAAAAAAGAAAATTCAAATGTAAAATACAAGAAGCATAGTTAAAACTCAGCTCTAATTAGAGTACAAGCTGCTTGGCCAGTTTATGACAAAAAAAAAAATAAGGATGATATACAATATTATACATATTATATATATACTTATATATATATATAAATATATATAATATACATACATAATAACATGCATACCGAAATACGAATATTTGTGGTAAAATGAACAAAATAAAACAAAAACGACAACAAAAACCAAAAAAAAAAGAAAGAACTAAACATTATAAAATAAATGTTGAAAACAAAATGCCAAAGGCGTTTTCATTGAAAGGCTCCTCACACAGCAAAAAGACAGTTAAGAGGCGCGCCTCTTAAAGCAGAACAAACAAATAAACAAACATACCATAAAAAGGAAGGCCAAAAGAAAGGACCCTAAACTGAAGGAGAACAAAAAAAAATGGCAAATGTGGAAAAAAAACAGAACGAAGTGGCAACCACAAAACAAAAACACTTACAGCGTCTATATGGGAATGAGGGGAGGGGAGGTAATGGGGAGATGGGGAGGAAGGACAAGACAGGATTTTGTGGGCATGGAGCAGACAAATGCGTTAAACAAACTTGCGTAACTTTCAGTTTGACGAATATCCTTTTAATCCTTTTAAATGTGCAGGAAAATTGAAGGAGCAGCAGCAGCATAAACAAAGCCAAATAACGTAAGGACACACATAAGGTCAAAAGTCGCTCCAAATTACCAAAGGGGCGACGACTATAGTGAGCCGAATGTTGTGCGCAATAATCAACGAAAGGATAAACTACGAAATAAATGGCAAATCAAGGGTATCACAGCCGTAAAACACATCCGGCCGTAAGAAGCAGGCAGATCCTTGCCCAGGGACACAAACAAAGCCCAAGATACAAAATAAACCAGTATTTTCTTTTTCCATTTTCCACCCCCTCGCTTTTCCCTTGCTTAACTGAATTGTGATTGCTGTCTGGTTCCTCTTGGTAAAGGTGCAATGGCTAAGGCAAATTCTGAGGTTGTGTCGGACTGTTTGCCTCATTACGAAATCAAAGCCATGTACAAATACACAAAGGGAGAGCATGGACATGTGAATCGCTCTGCTCTGGATGATTGTCTCGTCACAGATGTGCTTTATCGATTGCAAAATTTTTTGGTTGACAGATGACGGTTGACGTTGGGTGACAAGTAAAGCAGACGACAACTTTGCATGGAAATGAGCAATTAACGCCTGGACCTGGATACGAATATCGACAAATCAAGAGATTTACCATATTCTGTTAAGAGCAATAAAGGGTTGGGTTACTTTGCTTTGTTGCTTGGGCGTCTTGATTAAGGTATAAATATTATATAAGCATCAACCAGACAGCTGCTACTAATGAGCCTTGCCCATGGCCAGGACTGAGAATATTGTGGCAAATGGAAAGGGAGAAAGAGAGCGAGAGACCGAGAGAGCGAGTGGAAGAGAAAGAAAGTGTAAAGAGAGGAAGATAGATGTAAACAGGATGTGGTTTGTTAAGAGGCTCGTTTGTTGCTTAATTATACATGGTAGCGCCTAAAAGTCGACTAATTAATATGCAACCAGTCAGGCAACGTAGATTCAGAAGTGCCACTGCCACAGTTAATGAGCCAAAATTCTCAGCATGTGTGCTGAACTTTCGACAGCCAGTCAAGCGTCTGCCTTATGTTTGCATACATCGAATGCCGCGAGCTTCTGTTGCTGTTCCTAGAAAGGCAAATAACTTAATTTTCATAGAGTGGCACAACTCTGATGCACATGGAAAGCAACCAATAAACACTTTTTGCAACAAATTTCTGAAAATATGCAGAAACTATAGCAGCCACCAGCAATAGCATTGGGACTAGTAAAACTTTTTGACACCGACAACATGGCATACAACTGCCAACTGCAAATTCATTGTGGGTGAAGAGAGACAGAGAGAGAGAGAGAAAGAGAAAGAGTTTCGGTGTATGGGTGTGTGTGTGGTGAACGCCAGTTGGGGATGGATCTGAGTGGTGCGGTTTTCAAATTAACAAAAGCGAACTATAGTGCCAACAACTTTTTGCACTGTATGTGCAACTGAAAGGTAAAGAAACTCACCGGAGATGGCAGAAAAACAAAAACAATAAATGCTACAAAATGTCTCGAGCACATTTCAATTTGCACCCACATACACATACACAAGCAAATCCCTTCCAAACACATACAAAGTTGCTACCACCATGCGGACAAATGTCAAAATATTTAGTTTTACAACAAAACTTTTGGGCGAACAGAACGCGAACGTTGGCAAAAATTGAAAAGAAATATTGGTTAGCCGCGTACAGCCAAAGAAGCACACCAGAGAGCTACTGCAGTGGATCGGTGAGTGGGAGAGGAGGAGTGGAAATGGTATAAATGCAACGGTTGTGCAAACAATGCCAAACTTTCGCTTCACAAATTAAATCGGAATACAATTTTTCAGTTTTTTTTTTTTTTATTTTTGCTCTGTGTACGCGGTGCCGTCGGCTTACCACAGCTGACAGCTGTTGTGATTGAACATCGCACTGCATCTGAATTGCCACGCCTAGTTTTGTTTAGTCTGCACTTTTCTAATCTCAAAGAATTGTAAATGGGATTTTTCTGTTATATTTACTTATTTTTGATTTCATTTTCTATTTTATCTTAATATCTGTAAATTGGTTTTCTTTTCTTTTTGTTATTTTATAAGATGAAAACTCATATGCGTAGCCTAAAAGCAGGCTATACTTTTGCTACGCAACTTGCAAGCTTGTGCAGTTAACAAAAGTAGCCTTGAACTTTCATGGCACACCCCCCACTCATGTAACGCCTCTAAGTTGGCGTTAACCTATTTAATATGTGACAAGTGTAAGAGAAGTAACGTTGAAAAAAAATTGCATCAACCAGTATAGAAAATTCTTGAGCGAAAAAATGTGAAATGTAAGTTAAAATTTTTGTTTCATAGTTATTCAAATTTAAAAACAAAATGCTACAGAATTCTCTTGCTTAAAAAAAGCTTAGTTTGTTATAGATAAATTTCAAATTATAACTATTGAAGATACAGTCATTTATCAAGTATAGCGATACAAAAAAAAAAAAAAAAAATAGATTTCAAAGGGTATTGAAATGTCGTTTTGTGAAGAGTTTTTGAAAAGTTGTGCAAAACATTTTCCGCTGGTGTCAAAGGAAGCTTTACACTAACAACATTTGAGCGAGTGAGGTGAATGCCGTTTTAATAATTTATTTTCCGCGCACAGCAGGTTGCTCATTAACAGCACACAGAGCTCCATACCAAAAGCACACACTCACAGTCACACGCACATACACACACACCCACACTCACACACACACATTATAACTCGCATTCACACCCATACATACACATACGCACAGTTGTACAAGGATAGAGAGCACGCACTTGGTCGTCGATTTGGTCGACTGAATGCTGCATATCACCTTAATTACAGTCAGCAGTAGGAGGAGAAGTAGTCTGAGCGCAGTCAGACGGTAAATGGCAGACAAGCAAACGTCGTTTATGGTAGGGTAAATTACCATTCCCTCCCCAAACAAACTCTTCTTGCCTATGGTACCAGCAGCCAACAGCCATGCTGTCGTTGTCGTTGTCGTTACGCTTTAGCGATTCGTTACTGTACTTGACAAAAAGTGGAAAAGAATAAGAAGAAAGAGCAAGAGCAACGGATTCAGTTTTGCACTTGACTGCTGATAAGCGTGTGATTCCTGCACATTTAACCCCACCCATCCAAACATGGCTAACTAAACAGCTGCCATCATGGCCATGAATACAAACATATATACGTACATATATGCAACGTTGAGTTGCGTTTATATCGAGCTTATGTTACATCTAAGTGAAATTTAAGGACTCCACTCAACAACGTATGAAATCCTCGGCATAGTTCATGGATATTGTTGCTGCTCTTCTTGGTATGATAAAGGTGGTAAAAAATGAGGGAAGGGGGAATGTTGCGGCATTTCACATGATGAGTTTGCCTACTACGGAAGCAGGAAGCCATCAAGCCACATACATACACTCACTCAAACACATACACGCACATACACACAGACACAACAACGGCCTCACAATCAGTGTCAGTTGGCAGAACACATTAGAAGAGAACCAGGCAGAATCATGGTCCCACCTGCAACAGGACATTGGCACTTAAACAGACCGCATGCTCGAAACGATAGAGACCAGAGACAGCATGGTCCTAAATGAGAAATTGAGACTACAGCCAGACCGCTTCATTTCGATTCTAATAACTCCAATTACGAATGGCGGATGGGCTAAAACCATACCATGTTGTATATACCTACATAGAAAATAGAACGAATCCTAGACTGAGTGTGTTGGTTGGTTGTGTGTGTGTGTCTGTATGTGTATAGGGCTCAACTTGTTGCTGGGCTTTATGACATGCCAGCCGCTTTATCCAGGCTATTATTTCGAGGATTAAATGTGAAAGGACAACAGGACTGGGTGATGCTGGCCCGGCTTTGCCTTTTCGCAAAACAAATCACACCGAAATCGTGTCTGCTCGTTTCTCGAATTGGAGAATCCTTTGGGAAGGACTGTCCAATTAGGTTTGGTTTTGCAAGCGCTTGGGCAAAATGAGTTTTCATGCAGATGCGAAAATTTGTCAGCTAACAAATGTTTATTCTTTTATGGATATTTACATGCTAGTTAGGAATAACGTGATGAGGGATCGAATTGCTGGATTACTGTGGGTATTTTTTGTGATCGTTTAGGAAACATTACCGAGTAGATCAATCAATATTTACTTTACACGAAAGCGACGCAAAGCTGGTGGCAGATAATCCTGGCTAGCGACAACATTCGATGGTAAATATTCGGAGCTTGGTGAGAGTACGGAACTGCCACGGGATACTGCTGGAGCAGCAGCGGGTGAAGCAAAGTTAATAACTGGAGCACGACCCTCATTTGAGATGCGGGAAACACCTGGCAATTGATTGTACTGGTTCTGAATTGCCAATTGGGCATTGGCAGCATCTTCTGGGGTACGATACTTGACAAAGTGCACCTCAGGCCTGCTGATGGAGGTGGACTTAAGGGCGTTAAGCTGCTTGGCCAGATTGGCCACATCCGCCTGTTTGCTCAGTACATAAATGGCTGTCTCTTGCTGGGCTGACTGTTTGGCCAATTGAAGGGCGGCACGCTCAAAACCTTGATTTTCCGGAGTGCGAATAAAAACGATGCGTAAATTCTTTTTCAGAGAATTGGCAATTTGCTGGTTGTTGACTCCTTCATTAAACTGTTCCTCTGGAGCAGCATAGCTGTAGAATTCCTTCTGGAATTCCTCAATAAGTGGGGCAGCCTGCGGAACAATTGGAGCAGTAGCAGCAGCAGCAGCAACAGAAACAGGAGCTTCTATCGGTTGAGAAAGAACAGCTTCGCCACTTTGTACAACCTGGGGAATTTCGGCTGGGACTAGACCACTGCCAGGAACAAATGATACACCCTCATCTGCATGGGCTACGGGTTGGTAGTTGTAGCCCAGATTATCGCCATTACAACAGGCAACAGCGAAAAGACAAAGCAGCTATGGAAATAGATTTGATTACAAATCATGCTGAATATCAACTGATTTCCATTTCTAAAGACTTACAATAAAGACGCGCATTTTAAGTTTTTGGAATTATCTCTGGTTTGTCTCAAGCTAACGCACGACTGGAGCTAACAAGTGGAACTAGTGTTGGGATTCAATCTATGTGGCTCTTTTATAGGGCCAAATGACTGCAGTCAAACGCAGCACGGCGCACCTACCACCACCCCCACCCACTACTTCCCGCGAAAGCCAACAAAAATGACTCGTTTGACCTTGACAGCGCATGCGATATTGATTTCATTTCTATGCCATTCCACACTCATTAAAAAAAGGCCTCACAACGCATTAAAAATAAACAAGATTAGGCCTATCTACCACTAGCATCCGCGATCTGAACGTTTGTCTTGGTTGTTTCTGTTATTTCTTTCTTTTTTTTTTTTGATTTAAATGCACTTTACGACATTTATAAATATGCATAGTCTACTGTTGTTTTTATATTTTTTTATTTATTTTTCGATAGCTGCCCCATTCCTTAATTGATTTGTGTTGTCTGCGACAGGTCATAAAAAACCCAAAATCCATCTTGGCCAAGACAAGAGAAGTGAAGCCAAAGCTATAGGCCACTGCCACTGGGTTTCAATAGCTACCGAATTTGCGATTGATAATATCTAGGGTGTTGGCTTCTCCTTTAAGACAGTAATTATAATTTTCATAATTTTCCACAACTTTGCTTTCATCTGCAAACGAGAGACATCAATCTTTTTTCGACGGTCCAGTTAATGAAGTTGCTTAACTAATTTAAACTTTTTATTCCGCCAGCCGCCGACGCCCCAATAACCAAAAAAAAAAAAAAAAAATAGAATGGTAAATGAAAATAATCTTAAAGATTCTCAAAGATTATGTGCACTTGTATCTTCCTTTTGAATTGTTTATTTAATCAAAGTTTGAAGTTATTTGTGCTTTCGAGATGATAAGCACTTGTCTGAATCTATAATTTTATATTGCCACAAGACTATTGCATAATTTAAATTAAGGATGAAGGAGTTCTCCTTGAGAGTGCTTATGATTTTTCCCTCATGAATCAGCAAAGGGTAGATGAGTAGTCATATAAATATTTTCGATTATTATTCTCTCAGGTATTCAATAATTCTAAAATTTCAACTTCTCATAACTTGTCTGTTAATATTCGAATTTTTTTCGCTGCGATTTTTTGCTTAACTCATGCTAAGGGAAAATGGCTTTCCATGGCTTCAAATTTTCGGCAGAGTTTTAACAAAAGGAGAAACCAAACCAAAAGTGCGCCTAATTTACAAAATGGCAAAAAAGCAACAAAACTGATGATGGTAAGGGGCGAGTGGGGTGAAACTCGAAAAGATTGAAAAACACGCAAACTTGGCAGCTGCTAGATGGTATTCGCCTGGACCTTGGACACACCTGTGCCAAGAAATTGCAGCAAGTCATGAGTCCGCCGGCTCTCGAATTAAAGCAGCCATGTTCCAGCTCCTGCCAGCTTACTGAAGAGGCTAGGCAAGAGCGGCCAAAAAAACAAAAAAAAAAAAAAAAAAATAGGAATGCGAAACCGGCAGCTTTGACGTGACTGGCAAAGTTTTCTCTCTTCTCTGTTATTTGTTTTTTTTTTTGTACGTTTTTTTTTTTTTTTTTTTTTTTTTTTTTTTGGCAGGCACCGCTAACGAGCGACAGCGACCAGGTTTCGCCCAGGTTCTCATGTTGCTCAAAAATGCTTAAACTAAAACTTGCTCAACAGATTTGCAGTGGCGGGAGAGCCTTTTTACGGCTGCACTTCAGCGTGTCGCATGGCAAGTGTATATACATATATATATATATATATGTGTATGTAAGTGTAAGTGTAAGTGTATGTATGTATGAGTGTGTGTTTGACCTTTGACACTAAAACAATTTGCAAAGCGAAATGATGTCAGCTTCATGGTATGAGCACTCGTTCATACCATCTACTACCAGGACGGCGTAATTTAGTTGAAACATTCTTAAAGCGCCGCCTGTCATGATGGTGGAGTTGACGATGGGCATAAAAATGGGGATGAATGGGGATAGCGTTAGAGATGTCTCTCATGTGGGCGGATGGAATTGCGGATAAAACTCTACGCGTAGCTCATTAAAAAGTTTGCCAAGCGACAACGTTGACAGCGACATTTTGCTTAAGAAATGATTTGCATGGTAGTCTGGGTGAGGATTGGCGCTAGAGAAATTTGTTGGGCAACACCTTAATGATTATCTAAGAGATACTTTGCAGTTAAGCATGGGCTTGAGTAACGAAATTCAAAAGTAAAATGTAACGCTTCGAGGCCGTATAATTAATTATTTAGCATAATATCATTTTATTTTTGTTGCTGTCTTTGTATAATATAATTAAATGGGTTGACCCACCCACAATGTAAATTCAAAATACTTTAGAAAATTTTGCATAGTTTATCTATTAATTTTCAAAAAATAAAAAAATGTTCATTTCTAAATATTTTTTGAAAGTATTATGTATATATATTTTTAATTTAAACTTAAACAGTCTTTGGCAACGTCCCCCCCTGAATATTCATTTCATAATAAAGGGCTAACGTCGTTGTCTGGGCGGTAGATATTCTCTAAATAAAGCTTGCACTTTAGCCGACTCTAGTTCATTGGCCTCCTCATTGGCATGTGTCTCATATTCAGATCCATCTTTTGGCAAGATCTTGAAAATAACAGGAGCTGGCGGTCTAGTTGGTTTCAGCTCAAAAACATCAGCACTTTCAATGGCATGATTGATACTATTACCCGGTAACTGTTCATAGCTACCTCGCAGAGCGCTCAATGCTCGACTTACATCCGCCGGAGTGCGGTATTTAACAAAATGAACGCTTGGCTTTTGCTTCATTTGTTGCTCAATGGCAGCCTGTTGCTGTGAGAGAGCATTTGCATCCGTTTGCCGTTGCAATACAAAGATATCCAAGGGATTGCGTGAAGCTAGTTGTTTGGCTGTTAACGTATAAAGATTTGTTTCCGGTGTTCGTATGAATACAACTTGCTGGGCGGGTGATAGAGCCTTGGCCAGTTGACGTGCTGCTGCTTGAAGTGGAGCACCTGCATCTTCATCCGCTGGTGCTGTATACGTAAAATATTCCGTGGCAATTGGACGCTGACTGACTGGTAAGTAGGTATTATCCAGGGCATCAATGGTCCCAACAATCAAACAGCAGAGATACTGTGTATTAAATGAAAATTGAATAAATAAGAAATCCCGTGGATTAACATTTTCTCTTTTCTTTTACCATCAAGGGGCGCATGCTTGAATGGATCATCTGATACGTCCGTTTCGTTTCGATGTTTTTTAACGCTTGAAGCGCAGCTCGTTTATAATCTAGTCACAGCAACAAAACCATCCTTATATACGACACAAACAACAAGCCATTCGAAAGTAAGCTGACTTCTCGGCTGCGTTGTCTTTTCACTCGTTTTTTTTTTCTTTGATATTATTATTTTTTTCTTTTTGTATTTTTTCTTTTTATGGACTTATAAAAGATTTTTTTTTTTTGCTTTTTTGCAAACGTTTGCTATGCTCTGGTTTTTGTGTCTGCCTGCTCCGATTATCCATGTTAATGTCGTTCAATTTGGAAATGCAAATTTCATATATGTATACGCACACACACACACACACACACAGACATACACACACACATACACAACAAAAGCCATAGATATGAGGTTGACCCGAGCACAGCTTGAACTTGAATTTAATTCGCATAAAATTTACAAATGAGCTCCCAATTTGAATTAGTTATAAAATATATAAATGTATACATATATGTATGTATGTATGTATGTATTTTCATATGCGATTGGGGCATCATTGTTGTCCACTGTCATAGACAAAGCCATTTGTTTGGACTCCCAAGTGCTACTTTGTTGGCCACCTCCGCCTCCGCAATCTTAACTACTTTCACTTGAGGCCGTCTTTTATTATGGTCGTCTTTTTTTTATTGCTGGTGATTTGTTAATTTACACACATCATTTCCATTGTTGTTTTTTTTTTTTTTTTTTTTATTTTTTTATTTTTATTTTGTATTTGTCTTTTTTTTTGTTGTTGTTGGTTTTTAGTTTATTTTTAATAAGCAAACCTTGGTCTATCTTGAATCTGATAAGCCGCTTAACAAAATTTACAACTCGCCACCGAAATGATCTTGCCAAACAAAATGAAACCTTAATGGCCATTCATTGATAGGTACCTACTATGAAGATGCTTTATTTGCAGTAACAATTAGGAATATAGGGACAGACAGAGAGGCTATGGTTAATCTTAGTTAAATATTTTATTAATGTCTTAATTAAAAATAGGCACGTCTTTTGCGCTTATTGTCAGGTGGTAAATAGGCATTGGGTGGAAGATAAGTATTCGATTGTGTTTCAGTGGGAAAGATCATGCGACTGCCAGAGCGATGTCTTTCATTGATGCGAAAATCTATGCGACTCGTTCTAGCCGTTCTTGCATCCAAGTTATCCTGTTGTGGCTCTGGCAATGGGGGTAAATCAACCAGACCTTGAGCAGCTGCATTGTAACCCTGTGGAAAAGATGCATAATTGGGCGGTAAGGGCGGCAAATAGCCCGGCTGCGGTGATGGAGCCAATTGTTCTGGATAATAGCCCTGATCTGGTTGCGGCTGCTGTTCCGGATAATAACCCAATGATGCAGCTTGTTGTGCCGCTGGACGAACAGCCGCTGTTCCACCATATTGCTCCTGTATTTGTTGCTGGGCTTGAGCTGCTTCCGCATCCGTTCTATATTTAACAAAATGAACTTGAGGCTTGTGTTTATGATGTGACTGTAGAGCGGTGAGTTTGCTTGCCAATTCATTTGCATCCGTTTGTTTGTTTAGCACATAAATTGCCGTTTTATCTTCGGTATTCTGTTTGGCCAAAGCATGTAGAGCTCCCTCAATAACTTTGTTTTCCGGTGCTTTTATGAATACAACTTGTAAATTCTTCTGTGTCAGATCGGTTATCTTCTGTTCGATTAATTCTGCCTCTTCGATAGAGTCATAAGGTGCCTCAAAGGCATAGAAATGTTTATGGAAATCGGCATGTTCATTGTACTGATCAACCGATTGAGTGGAAGGCAATGATGTATCCGTTTCATAGCCATATGGTGATGGGCCATAACTAGTTTGTCCAGCACTATTCTGTTCATATTGATAGCCCAATTTGGCGTAACAACTGCTGGCTAACAGCAAAAAGAGCTAAAATAGTTTCACATTTTAGCCAAAAAAAAAAAAATTAATTGTATATAACTGCGAACTTACCACAAATCGTAGCATGATATAACCACGTTGAAGATTCGAAAAGATGTGTTAAGCTTAGGAAAAAATAAACAGCGTTTTATAATTTTTGAAAACGAAACCAACAAAATGGGGATGATCACAATGGTTCCTTAAAAGGTAAATAGTTCAATGTCGGTTAAAACAACTTGCCAAATTTCTTCACAAATTTTGAAATAATTTTTGGAAATTATTAAGCAATATTTTTTTTTCTTCGTTTTTGATTTTTTATTTATTTCTACATATTTCACAGACTTAAGAAATATTAACAACAATATAAACAATGTTTAGGAATCAGTAATGGGTCAGTCTTTACAAGCGACGACGCAGCACAGAAGCTGGCAAATAGGAGTTGCCGGGCGAACTGGGAGCAGCCACTGGATGAGCTGGTGCCTGAGATGCAAAATTGAGAACGGGAGCAACACCACCATTCTGATGAGATGAGCTGCCTCCCAATTGATCGTATTGCGATTGGATGGCTTGTTGGGCATTGGCAGCATCCTGGGGAGTGCGGTACTTAACGAAGTGAACCTCGGGCTTGTTGTTGTTATTGTTACGGATAGTATTCAATTTGCCAGCGAGATCATTGATATCGGCCTGCTTGTTAAGGACATAGATGGCAGTTTCCTGTTGTCCAGCCTGTTTGGCCAAAGCCAAAGCAGCATTCTCCAATCCGCTGTTTTCGGGTCCCTTAATAAAAATGACACGCAGAGCCTTGTTCAGAGAGCTGTTCACCTGATCGGAGGCAGCTGGTTCATGGAAATCACTTTCATCGGCGGTATAGGTAAAGAATTCCTTTTGAAGTTCAGGCTGTGGTGCGGCATAGTTGGGTGCTTCAGCTGATTGTGAGGCCTGAGGAGAGCCAGCGAATGGTTCACTAATCGGTTGTCCAGCATTTTCAACAGATGCTGAATACGATGGCTGCTCCTGAGTGGCAGCACCAATACCTTGATTATAGGATACACCAGAGTTGGAGATCTCTGAGGGTTGATAGTTGTAACCCAAGTTGGCGGCACTGGCAACGGCCACAAGGCAAAGAGCCTTCAAAAAAGAAAAAAAATCAAAAGTTATTAAAGCAATTGTTCAGTTATCAATTCCTGGCAATACTTACAATAAGGCAACGCATTTTTTAGTATATTTCTTTAGATGGCTAACTCCACTCGGATTGCTGGACAAATGTCAAGTCTGCTGATATCAGCGACACCCACGCTTTTATGCGAATTCGTTTGCTTTGAACAGCGATTGCAGTTGCCAATTTATCTTTTGTGCCTTTCGCACATTTTTTTTAATTTTTTTGCACCACATTTTTTAATCATTGCGATTTATTAGCGGAATCCCCTCATCAACCATTTGGCCAAGTTTTTCCAATTTCAATTCGCAACTTTATTGCTCTTCGTTTTGATTTTGTTTTCGTTGTGTTGTTTTTTCTTTTTGGATTTTTGTTTTATTTCGGTTATTTGCTAATCCCTCATTCATTCAATCGGCGCCATCTGCCCCTTCGCATTTGTCTTGGGTTTTTAGATTCGATTTTTGCATAATTTTTATGATTTTTCTAATAAACTCTTTGCCCAGCGCTTAGCTCTTCGATTTATGCAAATTGACCGTAGTGGGTGCTCTTGAACACAGAGCTGTCGATGCTGTCCACTTTAGTCGGTTTTATTATTGGCCATTCATCCGGTCGCTCTGTTATCACTCATACATTATGTATGGGGGAATCGTTACCGCTGCCACTACCGCACTCCGGCAGTTCCGTCTTGCATTTGCCATAAATTTACCAGCTAATAGTTTGTCTAACCTTTTACTTCACGCAGATTAACATTTTAATTATGATAAAAAATTTTCGTCGATTGTTTTGCGTACACTAAAAAATGTAAATTTTTCTTATTTTTTTTTTTTTTTTTTTAATTTATTTTTATTGATTTCCACTTGTGTTTCTTGTGGAATTTTTATTGCCTGCAATAAACACTGAAAGCTGCAATCATTCAATCAGAGCTACTACGAACACAACATTCAAGATGTCACTTGATTATTCGAAACACTGACAGCTTCATTTTAAAGGAGCCCTTCCAGAAAACACTCACACGTTAGTTTTTGCATTATATTTTTTTTTTTTCGTTTTAATTTAGAATTTTATTTTGTGGCATTCGATATACATTCAAACATAGTAATAGATAACACAAGACTCAACAATGAGCATAGAGAAAAGTCCTCTAGCTTAGAAACGATAACGCAGGCGACGGAGCACCGATGATGGCAGGTAAGAGTTCTCAGGGATGTGAGCATTGGGCTGACGGATCTGGGAAGCAGAGGCAAAGTTAAGAGCATTGGCCACGCCACCATTGTGAGATTGGCTGGTGCCACCCAAGTTATCGTATTGCGACTGGATAGCGCGTTGAGCATTGGCAGCATCCTCGGGTGTGCGGTATTTGACAAAGTGAACCTCGGGTTTGTTGTTGTTGTTGCTACGGATGGCATTCAATTTGCTGGCCAAATCTCCAATATCAGCTTGCTTGTTGAGGACATAGATGGCGGTCTCCTGTTGGGCAGCTTGTTTGGCCAAAGCCAGAGCAGCGTTCTCCAAGCCACGGTTCTCAGGTCCCTTAATGAAGACAACACGCAGACCCTTGTTGACAGAGCTAGAGGCGCGTTCCAAAGCTTGGGGCTCATCGAAATCTTCTTCGTTAGCAGAGAAGGTGTAGAATTCCTTGTTGAGTTCAGCAGAAGGAGCGGGGGCATTGTAAGAGACGGGTGCTTCGAAGCCACCGCCCAGACCAGAGCTGCCAAGACCGGAGCTACCTAGACCGGAGCTTCCCAGGCCACTGAGTCCACCATCTAGACCTGATACGGATCCAAGACCACTGTCAAGGCTGCCATAATTGCCGCCACTGCTACCACCCAAACCAGACAGACCTCCCAGACTACCACCTCCCAGGCTTCCTCCACCCAGACTGCCTCCTCCTAGGCTGCCGCCTCCCAAGATGCTGCCGCTACCTCCCAGGATGCTGCCGCCGCCCAAGGAGCCTCCTCCAATGCTGCCACCACTGCCAGGAGCAAAAGATAATCCTGAACTGGAGTGTCCTACGGGTTGGTAGTTATAGCCCAACTTATCGGCACAGGCCACAGCCACTAGGCACATCACAATAAAGGCGCGCATCTTCGTTATCTTTTTTTTTTTCTTTACTGTTGTTTTTGTTTTGGGGAGGTTCTACTTGGAGCTCTGAACTCAGAATGATATTTTTTGAAGCAATGTCGTGCCATTTATATACATAAATGGGATGTCAATCAGAACAAGCGTTCGACTGTCATGCTGGAGATCAAGATAAGGTCCGCATTGCTTTAGCCGTTGTTATTATTATTATTAGTATTGGTGTTGTTGTTGTTGTTGTTGTTGTTTTGTTAGCTATACCAAGTTAGGGTCTAACGTGTTTTTCTTTTCCTTCTTAACGCTGCCGCATACAATATGAACGCAGCGTCGCAGCTGACGTTGGCGGCGGCGTTGATTGAAATTTGATGAACTTGCAGCCTACAAACAAACAATGAATACAACAAAAACCAAAAAAAAAAAAAAAAAAAAAAAAAAGAAAAGAAAAAAATATTTTTATGCAAATTAATGACGCCGACAGAGCAGTCACTGAAAATGGAGACTCAAGTGCCAGAGTTCCATAGTCATAGCCCAGTTATAGCTCCAAATTGTTTGTCCGTCCGTCTGTGCGGTAGCCAAGTTCTTTTGTTAGCTCATTTTGTTATGCTAATTGCAAGCTTGAAATATTGAAAATAAGGCTCTAACCAATGGATATGGCCATCTATATTTGTGGTGCTAATAGCTTTATCGTAATCATTTTAAATTGGCCACCACTTCAGCTTTGGTCATTGTGGCTTTTTGTCGCTACATGCAATTTGTCAACACGAAACAACGAAATCAATTTAGTTTTTTTTTTTTTTTTTGGTCTAAATGGCGTGGGACGAATACGTTCCAAGTAGCCGATAACCCAAATGTTGTACAAAATGCCCAACAATATTCTGTCAAGTAGATATATGTTATAGATCGGCTAATTTGCAATTTTCATAACCAGCTCCTTGGGCGGCCTCATAATTCAACTCGTTGAACCCGTTCTCATATGAAAAAGCCCAAAAAAAAAAAAAAAATTCAAAACGAAAAACAAAACAAGAAAAAAGAATTTAAATTCAAATCATTTTCATGACGCCAAAAAAAAAATATATATATATATATATATGTGCTTAGGAATTTTCGCTTAGAAGATCCGCAAACTATGTAGAAATTTAAATTTGACTATCAAATTTATTCTCAAAACATTAACAAAACAATAACAGAGGAATGTCGTATTTTAGTTTAGAAACGCAGACGTCGCAGAATATTGGCCGGCAGATAGGTGCTGCCGGGCGACACGGGGGGAACATAAGAGGAGATGGGAGCCGTTGCCTCTGGCGCAGCAATTGATGGCGAGAAGCGAGCCTCAGCTGGAGCAGCAGCAGCAGCAATTTGAGCTGGAGCTGGAGCTGGTTGTGAGGCAAAGTTCAAAGAGCTGGCCACACCACCATCATGGTTGGATGAACGTCCGCCCAATTGGTCATATTGCGATTGGATGGCATTCTGTGCATTGGCAGCATCCTCAGGTGTGCGGTACTTGACAAAGTGAACCTCTGGCTTGTTGTTATTATTGTTGCGGATAGCATTCAGTTTGCCGGCCAAATCTCCAACATCAGCTTGTTTGTTGAGGACATAGATTGCAGTCTCCTGTTGGGCAGCCTGTTTGGCTAGTGCCGCAGCAGCATCCTCCAAACCACGGTTCTCGGGTCCCTTGATGAAAACAACACGCAGAGCTTTGTTCAGAGAACTGGATACCTTCTCAGAAGCAGCTGGATCATTGAAATCATCCTCATCGGCTGTGTAGGTGAAGAATTCCTTCTCAAGTTCAGCTTGTGGAGCAGCATAGTTGGGAGCATCAGCAGATGGAGCGGCAGCGGGACCACCGAAATTGGAGCTGGGACCAGCCAAATCTGAGCTTGGACCATCAAAAGAGCCACCATTGCTTGGTTGGAATCCCGATGAACTGGCACCAGGTCCGGGAGCAAATGCCGGTGCATCATTGCTGGCGGCTAAACCAGGTTGGAATGAAAGTCCAGATCCAGAGTGTGCAACTGGCTGATAATTGTAACCCAGTTTATCGGCAGTGGCCAAAGCAATGATGCCAAAGCACAAGAGGGTGGATAATCGGAGCATGTTGAGTGAATGGGGCGGTTGGACAATGTGATACTGTTATCGTATGACACTTGGTCTTTTATGCGGAATATCAATGTGGAGCATATACCGTTATGCAAATCAAACAGAATCAGATTATTGCAATCTAGTTCTAATCCAAATATCGAAGCTACCATTTTGAATTAAATATGCTGCATTTGGCCATAATTTTAACTTATTCTTCTTTGCGTTTCTTTTTGGCTCTAACCTTGAGAAAATTGAAATCTACATTTTTGACAAATCGTTCAAAATCAATAAAATCTAACCATAATAAAATAAAATTAAAAAAAAAAAAAAAAAAAAGAAACAGAAAAAAGCAGCTGGTGGCCTGTCTAGGTATAGATTTACAAAATAAAAGAAAAAATGAAACTGTCGTAAACCCAATTTGAGGTATTTTGATTGGATGGCTTACTACATATGATCGAATCGGGATGAGAAGTGTCGCCCAAAATCGGTCGAAAAGCAAACAAAACGCTCGACACAGCCGTTTCACATGCAAATGAGGCGCGCCTAGTCACATTTTTGCTGCCAAAGAAAGAGAAAAAAATAAATATTTTAACGATTCGCGAAATTATTATTGCCTTTTTTGAATGGCTTTGTTTTGTCTTCTTTTGGTTTTTTTTTTGTTTTATGCAAATGTTGCGGGTGGAGGCGACCTTCCGCAGTCGATTGTCGGCGCCGGAAGTTAACGCCGCCCCATCATCGATAAAAATAGATACCAACTAAATGAATGGCCAAAAGCAAATATGCTGACGATCGCTAATTGACCCTTGAACTGAACTGCAACGTCAAGTCATCGCTAAATGAGATAATTTGATAATTGGGCATTTAATAAATTACTTGGCGCCACTATTTAAGCAATAGGAATTAGCTTAAAACATCATTCTAACTAAGACCCACCTCCCCCCCCTCCATTTTCCCCTTCTTAATAAAACTTGAAAACTAAACTCACCCAACTAATTTGCATTCGATTATCAATAAAAGTATGCGCAAAAAAAAAAATAAAAAATATTTGCAACCATAGCAAAATGGCAGCGTGACAAATCATAAAAAAATATAATAAAGAAAAGAAACTGCGCGATTTTAAGCACATTATTTATGCATTTTAAAGGCAAATTCAAAGATATTAAATATCATGTATTACCATAATGCAGTGGCCATCTTTTGTCTAAACTATTGAGTGTTGGCCAAATATGGACGATTTGGAGAACTGAATCTTGCACTTATAAAAGTGAACACTGCTATGGATTCAGACAGTAACAAATCATCCAATCACCAATCACAATGCGTGCCTTTATCGTCCTTTGTCTCGTTGCTTTGGCCAGTGCCGATAAACTGGGTTACAATTATCAGCCAGTTGGACATTCCGGATCTGGACTTTCATTCCAACCTGGTTTAGCCGCTAGCAATAATGCACCGGCATTTGCTCCTGGGCCTGGTTCCAGTTCATTAGGATTTCAACCCAGCAACGGTGGCTCTTTTGGTGGCCCAAGCTCCGATTTTGCTGGTCCCAGTTCCAATTTTGGTGGTCCCGCTGCCGCTCCATCTGCTGATGCTCCCAACTATGCTGCTCCACAAGCTGAACTTGAAAAGGAATTCTTTACTTATACCGCTGATGAGGGTGATTTCTACGATCCAGCTGCTTCTGAGAAGGTATCCAGCTCCCTGAACAAAGCTCTGCGTGTTGTTTTCATCAAGGGACCCGAGAACCGTGGATTGGAGGATGCTGCTCTGGCACTAGCCAAACAGGCTGCCCAACAGGAGACTGCCATCTATGTCTTCAACAAACAAGCTGATATTGGAGATCTAGCCGGAAAATTGAATGCTATCCGCAACAACAATAACAACAAGCCCGAGGTTCACTTTGTCAAGTATCGCACACCTGAGGATGCTGCCAATGCACAGAATGCCATCCAATCGCAATATGATCAATTGGGAGGACGTTCATCCAACCATGATGGTGGTGTGGCCAGCTCTTTGAACTTTGCCTCACAACCAGCACCGGCTCAGGACCGTGTCAACCATGAAGCTAGCGCTCCTGGTCCCAGCTATTTGCCTGCCAACATTTTCCGTCGTTTCCGTTTGTAAATGGTTAATTGAAAATTTTATATTTGTTAATTAGTTTTCATGTTTGTTATGAATTGTTATTTGACTAAATTGAGATTTACCAATAAATTGTTATATTGAATTAATAATTTAATTATCTTTGCTCAAACAAAATAACTCAATTGGTTATTGACATAATTGTTAAATTGATTTCTAATTTTGGGCGTTTGTCTATAGAAGTAATAGTTTGGTTTTCGTCAAATTTTGAAATGGAAGCTAATGTGATTGTCGATTTGAAACTAAATATGTTTGGTTTTGTTAGTTTATTGAATAAAAGAGAAGACTAAAGATTACAATCTCTATCTGGCATTACTTTCGTTTTGTCATTTCTATTTTAATATATAGAACTATACATATATATATGGGATACATGTAAAGGTATGTTTACGAAGAATATTTGGCTCTTAACCTTGTTATTGGTTTTAGGATAGATAATAATAACTCATCAGATGAAACATTATAAAAAGAAAAACCTTTGTTTTACTAAAAAACCTTTTTTTTTGGTATTTATTTTTGGCTTTTTGTATTTATGAATATATAAAAGCAAGTTTATAAGTTTTTCTCATAAAATTTTATTACTTCTTGTAAAAAAGTTAGCAGAAGTTATAAAATTTGAAGTTTTTACAACAACTAAGATAACATTTAGATAAAATTCAAGACTAAGAAACAATTCTTTTAGATTGGATTAAAAACAAATAAATTTATTCTATGAGAACAATTATCTGTTTTTAATGGTTTTATTTAAGTTTTAAGATATAGGAATAGGTTGAAATATTGATAAAGCAGAAGAAAGAGGACTTTAAATAACATTTGACAACTGACAAAAGGATAAAAAGAGGACTTTGTGACAGTAGTGGAATACACAAATATATAATACATAATTGGTATGCTTTCAAATGGTATGACATAGCCATCTGAGAAATTTAAATTTATATACATATACCCTATTTGAAAGCACATAAAAAAACAATAAAATGTCAAGTATTTTAAACTTAATAAGGTTAATGCTAACATATATTTTGGGGGGCTATAAAAATATACTAAATGTCACTTTAGTTTTGTGATTTTATTTACACAAAATGGCAAATGTTTAAAATATAGATAAGGTTTTTATTATGGCCAAACATATATGCAGATATTTATATGTAGTATCAGTAATATAACTCTTTAATATAAATAATAGCCAATTTTCTGTTTCTGTTTCTGTTTAAAGACAAACATCCTCAATTAATTAACATCAGTTTCTCTGATGAAATTTGAAATTGTTGGAATTCAAACTAGTTTTATTTGTCGGAGCTATATCTTTCAACATTAATACAGTGCGTTGACCTAGCTGGCTATATCAAAAAGAAGAAAAGCAAAAAAAAGAAAAAGATTATTTTCTTCCGGCTCACGATAAATTCAACTCTGCACTTTAAACTAATTCTTCGCTTGGTCACAACTAATTTAGAATTCTGTCATTTGCTTATTCATTTAAATATAAATTTTATAAATAGAATTATGCTTTGTTAACACACGTAGGCGGAACTCCTGTTATGCACCAATTTTAGTTTTTAGTTTTTATGATTGAATCAAACATTTATTGGCATGTTCTTGTTACTTTTACTATAAACCAGTTTTATTTTTAATGCTGCAGTAATTTCCCACCAAATACAGAATGTTTTAAGATGTTTAAACGCCACCAAAAAAAAAAGAAAAAATAATAATAATAAAAATAAAATCAAACTTAATATGGGAACCGGTCCATAGATTCCCGTCTGCACTTGGACTTTTGGGTTGATCTGTGCCGACTGGACAAATTTGGATAGTTTTGCATAATTATTTCATAAGCGCAACACTTTGCATAAAAAACTAGTTGGGAATCGGTTTCGGCTATTGTTCTAAAGCTGTTCTAAGTAGGCTTGGGATGTATAAAAGGTGCGCCACACAGCCTCAGGATTCAGTCTTGGCCTTCGCCTTTTCAGCATTCTACACCCAAAAGTTCTTACAATGCGTTTCCTCATCGCTCTCTGCCTTATTGGCGCCGCATGCGCTCAATATAACTACGGTGCCGGAATTAATTCTGGTCTAGCATCAAACAATATTCCCAGTGTGGCATATGATGGACCATCTTATGGTGGATCATCTTATGATGGAGCAGCTAGTAGCCCGGGCGGTTCTTATGCACCATCTGCCGAGTTGAACAAGGAATTCTACACATTTGAGGCCGATGAAAGCCAATTTGATGATCCTTTGGCCGATCAGAAAATTGCTGGATCCGTTAGCAAGGGTCTGCGTGTTGTCTTCATTAAGGGACCTGAGAACCGTGGCTTGGAGAACGCTGCTTTGGCTTTGGCCAAACAGGCTGCCGAACAGAAGACCGCCATCTATGTCCTTAACAAGCAGGCTGATATTGGAGATTTGGCTGGCAAATTGAATGCCATCCGCAACAACAACAATAACAGACCCGAGGTTCATTTCGTCAAGTACCGCACTCCCGAGGATGCTGCCAATGCTCAACGCGCTATTCAGGGTCAATACGATAATTTGGGTGGCACTAGCCAATCTATCAATGGCGGTGTTGCCAATGCCATTAACTTTGCATCTCAAGCACCAGCAGCATCAATCAATCGCGGCAGCAACTACTCCCCACCTGGTGCTGTTAGCAACTCTTACCTGCCTGCCAATATCCTGCGTCGTCTGCGCATCCGTTAAGAAACTATCGCTACCTGTTGACAATTTTTTCGCCATTTCTGGTGGACTGATTATTGTTTGTATATTAAAATTTTATTCGATCGCCAATAAAAACGACCAAACGAATTAAAACCCAAAATATCAAATACAATCTTGTGTAATTTTGTCAACGAGTTCCATTTTCAATATTTTTTTTTTTGGCCGCATTGTTTGCGATTGTTATTGCATTTTTATGCTCATGTTTTCGATTTTTATCACTTTTCCTTATAATAACATTTATGCAAAACCGAATTGCTTGATTCGAGCACCAAAAATATATATAAAAAAAAACAACAACAACAACAAAAGCTGAATACCTGAGCTGCCTACTTTGTAGGCGGAAAAAAAGCGTTTAGCGGCGTCAGCTCTTTGTCTTCATCGAGAAGCTGCGCTGACAGCCTCGAAGACAGATTTGTATAAATAATAACCGACGCGGCTGAGATAGGCAGAAACAAGACGTACTCAAAGCCAAGAGAACCTCTGCAACAGAATCAACGATGCGAGCTTTTATTGTAAGTAAATTGAATCAGTTTCGAATTGACCAAAGGAAACGCTAATGGATTACTCTTCTATATATTTTTGTATAGGTTATGTGCCTGGTGGCAGTTGCCTGTGCCGATAAATTGGGCTACAACTACCAACCCGTAGGACACTCCAGCTCTGGCTTGTCATTTGCTCCTGGCAGCGGCAGCATCGGATGGAGGAGGTAGCCTCGGTAGCGGCAGCCTAGGGGGCGGCAGTTTAGGAGGCGGAAGCTTGGGAGGCGGTCTAGGTGGCGGTCTTGGAGGCGGCAGCCTTGGCGGTCTAGGTGGCGGTCTTGGAGGCGGCAGCCTTGGCGGTCTAGGTGGCGGTCTGGGAGGCGGCAGCCTCGGCGGTCTTGGAGGCCGGCAGCCTCGGCGGTCTCGGCGGTTTGTCTGGTGGTGACAATTTGGATGCCCCAGTCTCATACAATGCCCCAGCCCCAGCTGCTGAACTCGAAAAGGAATTCTTCACCTACACCGCCAACGAACAAGACTTTGATGAACCTGAAGCTCTGGAACGCGTTTCCGGTTCAGTCAACAAGGGTCTGCGCGTTGTCTTCATTAAGGGACCCGAGAACCGTGGCTTGGAGAACGCTGCTTTGGCTTTGGCCAAACAAGCTGCCCAACAGGAGACCGCCATCTATGTCCTCAACAAGCAGGCTGATATTGGAGATTTGGCCAGCAAATTGAATGCCATCCGTAGCAACAACAACAACAAACCCGAGGTTCACTTTGTCAAATACCGCACACCCGAGGATGCTGCCAATGCCCAGAAGGCTATCCAATCCCAATATGACTCTCTTGGTGGTTCTTCTCAGGCTCATGATGGTGGTGTTGCCCCAGCCCTGAACTTTGCCTCTCAAGGACCAGTCCGTCAGGCTTCTGCCCAGACTCCCGATAACTCTTATTTGCCCACCTCGATCTTCCGTCGTCGTTTCTAATGAGTGAATGAAATTCAATTAATTATTGAGAAATTGTTAAGTGTTCAAATGATTGTTAAATAATTGTTATTTTATTTCAATAAAACAAAATGTTAAATTAACGAAAAAGTTTAATTTGTTTTCCCCTTCTTTTACAAATATTTTATATAAAATTTAAAAATGCTAAAGGCAAAAGTTAAAGTAAAAATAAAAATGTTGGATTAAACCATTTCAGACTGAGATGAAGATATTTTATTTTGTGTCACTAATAATAATAAGCTAATTCCTCAAACCAATTTATTGGCTAGAAAGTTTATCAAATTTTCTTTTAAATTTTTAAATGGCTTCAAGTGAATGAAACAGAGTGATTTAACAATTAAAGAAATAAAATAAAACAAACCTATATCCTGGTTAGTCTTATGACATTGTCGAGAGATTATTGTAGATTTATGGTCACTAAGAGAAACAAAACAATATCAAAAAATGTACAAAAATGTTTAAATAATAAAAATATAATAAATAATTAATTAATTAATACTTGTACCTTTAATTAAATTAAAATATGATTAAGCAAAATAAAAGGATACGTAAATATAATTTTAACAAATCATATAAAAGTTTTGCATATTTGTTATGGATTTTCGATATTTAAAAATATTTTTCTTATACTTTTAATTTCGACATTCATGAAAATTATAATATCTATATCAATGTAAACCCTAATTATTATATTTATGCATGTCATGTCTATAAATCAAAATGTAAAAGATATATATGTCGACATCATCTGGTCTTATGGTCATATGTTCAAACGATTAGGGTCGACATAGATGCCAATGTCCTACATAAAACAAATGGAATAGCCTTGCCGAAGAATTTCCGTATGATATTTATTATATATAATACATAATTATGACCCATCTGCATGATATGCATATCAAATCATTTCAATGTGCTCACGACATATTAATTTTATAATTTAATATTAATTCTTGTAAAATTATTGAATAACAAACTCGAATATTTGAATAACCTAAAACAATCAGCCATCGGAGTCACAGTCGCAGTCGCAGCGGTTGCCCATTCAAAGGCAACAAAAATTCCACATTGGCCATAAAATCAAAGAGGCTAAAACTTTTGTAGGCGGCAAAACACAGTGGCATCAAAGCGATTTCTATGCAAGCGACCGCGTCGCGTCTTCAGTTTTGTTTTTATCAGCCTCGAAGATGGATTTGTATAAATAATAAAGATCGCCTCAAGCAAAAGACAGAAGTAATTCATACCTCGAATTGAAAGAACCAAAGAACAAGCAGCTAAAATCAAAATGCGTGCATTTATTGTAAGCATTTTTATACTCGGAGAATCGAAAGGATCAAAAGGATGTCAATTTTAATTGACTTTTTCTACTTTACAGGTTATGTGCTTAGTCGCTGTGGCCTGTGCCGATAAATTGGGCTACAACTACCAACCCGTGGGTCACTCTAGCTCCGGATTGTCATTCGCTCCTGGTAGCGGTGGTAGCATCGGAGGTGGTTCCCTGGGCGGTGGAAGCAGCCTAGGAGGTGGCAGCTTAGGCGGCGGTAGCTTGGGAGGAGGAAGTCTGGGAGGAGGAAGCTTGGGCGGCGGAAGCTTAGGCGGCGGAAGCTTGGGCGGCGGAAGCTTGGGAGGCGGTCTTGGAGGCAGCAGCCTTGGCGGCCTCGGCGGTTTGTCTGGTGGTGACAATTTGGATGCCCCCGTCTCATACGATGCCCCAGCCCCAGCTGCTGAACTCGAAAAGGAATTCTTCACCTACACCGCCAACGAACAAGACTTTGATGAACCTGAAGCTCTGGAACGCGTTTCCGGTTCAGTCAACAAGGGTCTGCGTGTTGTCTTCATTAAGGGACCTGAGAACCGTGGCTTGGAGAACGCTGCTCTGGCATTGGCCAAACAGGCTGCCCAACAGGAGACCGCCATCTATGTCCTCAACAAGCAGGCTGATATTGGAGATTTGGCCAGCAAATTGAATGCCATCCGTAGCAACAACAACAACAAACCCGAGGTTCACTTTGTCAAATACCGCACACCCGAGGATGCTGCCAATGCCCAAAAGGCTATCCAATCCCAATATGACTCTCTTGGTGGTTCTTCTCAGGCTCATGATGGTGGTGTTGCCCCAGCTATTAACTTTGCCTCTCAAGGACCAGTCCGTCAGGCTACTGCCCAGACTCCCGATAACTCTTATTTGCCCACCTCGATCTTCCGTCGTCTGCGTTTCTAAATTTTTATCTAAATTTAGATTAAGTTATGTTGATTGTTGATTGATGATTGATGACTCGATGAATTGAATATTCTTGTTGACTAAATGAATAATTATCCCAATTAAAGTTATACTATTACATTTTTAACGAAAATTTAAGCGAAGATTACTCAGTGGTCAATTTGTTTTTGTCTATTGGGATTTAAGGTTTTTATTTATTGCATTCACCTTCACCTTGTTCAACGGCTATAAACAATGTCCCTCAGACAATGGTAAAATCATTGGGTTCATTGGATATGGATTTGGAATATAAAATGCAATCTCTTTCTCAAAAATTTCGTCAATATTTTTAAGGTCTTTAGATCAATTTCCGATACGATTAACAAATAAATTGTCAAAATCAAAATTTTCTCAAAAGTATATTAATTCTCGACACGATTAGATACACCCACAAGATATGTCTGGACACATTAATCTTGGTCTTCCAGTTAGTTAACTTAACTAATTGGCTATCGATGACAGATGAAGGTTATCGGAAACCGTTAAATGACCCGATTATTGGATATGTCGGCGCCACCGTGTGTCACGTACAATTAGAAAGGAATCTCAAGTGCAACCCACACATAAACATAACCAAAGATTTATGCTCCAATCGAAACCTGATTAGACGTAAAACAAAAACAAAAACTACAAAAATCTAATCATTAATTTTATTAAGCTGACGATCACTTTTTTTTTTTTTGTTGAAATCATTAACAAATAAGCGATTCTGTATATAACAAAAAAGTCAGTCAACCAAATCGGGTTGCGTGAGTTAAGCTTTGTTTTATGCATAAATTATAAGCCAATTATGGGTGAATCACGGCTAACCAATCACTGCACGGATAGCAAAGTCTACGATGAATGCGGCAGCAAAGGCGGCACGATTGATGCTGATGCTGCTCAAAACAATGTGTTAAATGTGTTAAGAGCGAAATTATGTTAACAGATTAGCAGCATTCCAAAAGCCCGATGGCCCGATGGTCGAATGGACCAATGGCCAGTCGCCATTTGCCATCGGTGATCGGTGATCGCTGATCGTTGATTGTCGATCGGTGTGCCATCCGAGGCAAATAAGCTAGAAGTGAAGTGCGACGGCTTAATTCGACCAGATAGACTGGTCCAATTTTGGAATGTCCATAGCGTTGGCGGTATAAAAGCATTGTTAATGAGCAACTTGTTGTCATTCTAATAGAATCGTTCGAGAAACAGAACTAATCAAAAAGGACAGTAGAATGCGTATTTTGATTGCTTTATGTTTGGTGGCTGCCGTTAGTGCAGGTCGCCTGGGTTACAATTATCGACCGGGTAGCACTAGCGGTGGCGGTGGTGGTGGTGGTGCCATTATTAGTGCTGGTGGTGGAAGGGTAAGTGGTTCGGATGCCCCAGTCAGTTATAATGCTGCTCCCCAAGCTCAAGTCCATAAGGAATTCTATAGCTTTTATGCCAATGAGGATGACTTCAATGATCCAGATGCTCAGCGTAAGATTGACGCTGCTGTAAAGAAGAGTGTACGTGTCATTTTCATTAAATCACCGGAGAATCGCGGCTATGAGAATGCAGTCCTTGCCCTGGCTAAACAGGCAGCCGAGCAGCAGACAGCCATTTATGTTCTTCACAAGCAAACTGACATCAATGATTTGGCCAACAAGTTCAATGCCGTTCGTCAGAATGCCAATAGCAAGCCCGAAGTTCATTTTGTTAAATACCGTACACCTGAGGATGCTGTCAATGCCCAGAAGGCTATCCAAAGTCAATATGATTCACTTGGTGGCACTAGCCAAAATGTCAATGGTGGTGTGGCCAATGCCCTAAATTTCGCATCTCGGTCTCCAGCACCTGTACATGCTGGTCAACCACAAGTGCCCATCAGCGATTACCTGCCCGCTTCGATTATTCGTCGTTTGCGTCACCGATGATAGAACTGAATGGCCCCCTCCCCACAAAATGTCGACTTGAATATTTGTTAAATGTTGAACTATTTACGATTTAAAATAAAAAAGACTTTTTAATTATAATTATGCATTTCTATTTTATATTGCATTAAAAAATAAGCTAACCAAACGCTTGTCCACAAAAACTTCTTATATGAAATAATATAGTATTGAATAAAATTAAATAATTAATGAACTTTAATTTAGACAAGCATTCAATCAAAGATTAGTTTGCCTTGTGAAAAAAATCATTTTAAATCTTGGAATCTTTCTAATGAAATATATTAGGCATATCAGAAATAGATATTCCGCTTACGGATTAATATTTCTGCCTTAAAAAAAATTGTTGGAAGTTAACTAAAATAAAAAAAATAATTTGGATATGTATTTATATATATACATATATAACTATATATATATATATATATATATATATATATATATATATATAAAGAGTTCAAGTTTTCGCTATTATTTTAACTTTTCTTAATGCAAAGCGAAGCTTAGTGAATTTCTAATACCTCAAAAACTTAACTAATTAAATAAAGACAATGAATCCTACGATATCCTATATAATATCTTCAGCAAATGGTCTAAAGTTTTTTTCTTCGAAATTTTTAATTATTTTGACTTTTGTGATCAATTTGGGTGAATATTTTGTAAATATTTGTAAATTATGAACTTTTCCTTTATCCTTAAAACATTTTTAGTCTAATTTACCTTTCATAAAGAAAAATCTAAAATATATATAGTTTTTATCAGGAGTTCCTTCTTAGCTAGAGCTTCTTTTTAAATAATCGCCAATCAAAGATAATTATTCAAATTAGTTATTATATAATGTAGGAATTGAATTTATTTAAGCATTAGTCAACAATAACTAGGATTTAATTTCAGTCATGCGTCCATGGGTGATTCGAATCGATTGATGAGTATTTTTTTAAACCGTTTAAACGCGACGGAAGATCGAGGAGGGCAGATAGGAGTTATCGGGGTTCTTGGCATTGACTGGACGAGCAGCCGCTTGTGAAGCAAAGTTAAGGACTGGAGCAACACCACCATTGTGAGCCTGGCTAGAACCACCCAATGAATCATATTGGGATTGGATAGCCTTCTGGGCATTGGCAGCATCCTCAGGAGTGCGGTATTTGACGAAGTGAACCTCGGGTTTGTTGTTGTTGTTGCTACGGATGGCATTCAATTTGCTGGCCAAATCTCCAATATCAGCCTGCTTGTTGAGGACATAGATGGCGGTCTCCTGTTGGGCAGCCTGTTTGGCCAAAGCCAAAGCAGCGTTCTCCAAGCCACGGTTTTCGGGTCCCTTGATGAAGACAACACGCAGAGCCTTGTTCAATGAGCTGGAAACACGCTCCAAAGCCTGGGGCTCATCGAAGTCCTGTTCGTTGGCGGTGAAGGTGAAGAATTCCTTTTCCAATTCAGCAGCTGGGGCTGGGGCGTTATATGAGACTGGGGCATCCAAATTGTCACCACCAGACAGACCGCCAAGACCGCCAAGGCTGCCGCCTCCTAAGACTACCACCACCCAAGCTGCCACCGCCGAGTCCTCCTCCAATGCTGCCACCACCGAGACCTCCTCCAATGCTGCCACCACCGAGACCTCCTCCAAGGCTACCACCACCGAGACCTCCACCAATGCTACCACCAGACAGACCACCTAGACCGCCGATGCTGCCACCGCCGATGCTGCCACCGCCGATGCTGCCACCGCCGATGCTACCACCGCCGATGCTGCCGCCGCTGCCAGGAGCGAATGACAATCCTGAGCTGGAGTGACCAACAGGCTGGTAGTTGTAACCCAGCTTATCAGCGCAGGCCACAGCCACTAAACACATAACCTATTTAAAATTGAATTAAATGTGAGATCCAGTAATCCTTGCTGCTTAATCCTTTATACTTACAATAAATGCACGCATTTTAAATCCAAATTTAGTTCTTTGACTTTGACTATTCAGTAGTATCTGACGTTTGCATCACTAAAAGGTCCAATATTTATACAAAAACCAAATAACTATGTCACTAGACTGCGCTCAAGTTCATGAAGAGTGGTTTTTTGTGGCCACCGCGGCTGCTGCTTCAGTTGTTGTTGCTGCGTTGTTGCTGCTGCATTGTTGTTGCTCTCACTGCTGCGGACAGTTCGAGGCATTTTGCAGCAACTTCTTTTGCTGCTTTTGTCTCTTTAAGAAAAAAAAAATATATATAAAATGTTATCCACCTTCAAGTGACTCGCCAAGGCGATAAAACAATGGAGCGTAGTCTTCGTTCATATTAACATCGTCATCGTGGTCATCGTATTTGCCAGCATCTTCGTGAATCTTATGGAGACGCAAGACGCATTACCATCTAGTCGCCCTATTCTTGCAAATGATGCTGTCGTTATTATGCAAATTTCCTAGCCTCAGCCCTAGCCCAAGAGTTAACTATTTGATGGTCACCTCGTAATTCGATAGACCAGCATCAACATCAACATCAACATCATCATCACTATCATCATCATCATCATCATCATCATCATCAATAGCAATAGTACCATCAAAAAGCAGGCTCTGCGATCTCTGTGATCTCGACGATCTATGCGATCTCTGCTCGGCAAACAGCAAAGATCACGAAAACTTGTTTGGCAAAACTCACTATAAATGGTCATGTTTTCAATAAAAGAAATGATTTTCTTCATATTTTGTTTATGCTAAAACACATTTTGGCGGCGCATCTCAAACAAGTTCGAGATGAAACTCGACTCGGTTTTTCTACACTTTTTAGTTTGTCTAACCGCATATTTCTAACTGGGAATTCCCAAACGATTATGGAGTCCAGTTTAGTTTGTGTCTCTTGTATCATTTTATTTCTGAATTCAAATTTGTTACCGAAGGTTTTTTCTTCTTATTTGTTTTTTTTTTTTTTTTCTAATATAAAGGGGTAGGGAGCGAAAAGATACTGTAAAATATACATTTTGATGGAATGCGAGTGATGGCCATAAAAAAATAAAAATACTCTGAAATCTATTTTCGCCAACCTTTTTTTTTCTTTTTGCCCAACCATTCATTCATCCATTCAAGCACCCATCCATCCGTCCATCCGTCCATCCATCCATCCATCCATCCATCTAACCTGCCAAAATAGAAGCTATAAAGTTAACAACCGTTGCGACCTTGAATTTGTCTTTTTTTTACCTTTATTTGTGTATTTTTTGATTCTCTTTTTTTTTTTTTTTTTTGTTTACTGTTCAACACCTGAAGCTATACGACGATATTGGTAATCAGCTGGCGCCAGGCGGCTATTTAATCTGATCAGCGATTATCACGTTTTTCATCATGCTTTATTGATATCATAAAAATTATTGTTTTTGGCTCTTTGGTGCCATGTTATAGATGGACGATATGAGAATAAAATGCCAGCGGAATTATTCAAAATTGATTTGATTTGCATAATTAAATGATTTTTAGCAAAGATATCTAAAATCCAAGATCTATATATAAGATAAATGAATCGATTTGCAAATCAATATTAAGAAATCGCGAATTATACCTGATGACTAACATATTGATTGATATCATAGTTAAGTTTAGAGCATGACTAAATTGAGCTGAATCAAATATTTAAGTTTCTCTTATAATTGATTCATAATGATATTCTGATAAATCTTATTTAAACTACGTTTAATATACAAAATTTTCTCAATATACTGCCTACACACACCTCTGCCCTACAGAATCTAATTAAGATCCAAAAAGAAAATAAAATTTGAGACAAGAAACAAAACAAAAATAACAATTTGTCTTGTTTTTGTTTATGGGCCCCACCCAAACACACACATAAACACACTCGTATCACAGACACACAAACACACACACACACACACACACACACACACACGCATAGGCACATACACTTAACTGTTGCTGGTCGCTGCCCTGTCGCTGGTGGCAATGTCATATGCAAACTAAACAAATGTAAACATCATAAAACAAACCAGCTACAATTTCAAGGTCCCTTTAAACCCCACACGCACATAAAAAATGCACGCAGCAGTGACATAAAAATTGGTAGAAAAGAAGAAAACCCAGTCACAAAATAGCCAAACGGAGGGCCACAATTGATAAAAACAAAATAAAATACCAAACTAAAACCAAAACCATATAGAAACCGAAAAAAGCGGTCGGACAACGTTGTCGCCGCATTAATAAATAAACAAAATGCGGATCAAGCGAGCCATTTGAAGTCAACTTTTACAATTTTATGCAAATGCCCTTTGGGAACAAAGATGGGACAACGGTTCGTTTCGATACGGTCAATCGATCTACTTATAAAATCTGTCATGTTTCACCCTAACATCAGACGCAATGCACTTAACGTGGCATCTCTAAAATTCATTAAGAAGATGAAGAAAAAAAAACGAGAAAAAAAAAGGAGAAAAAACGAAACAAAACTCATTCCACAAGATTTGTTGCCCATCATAGCACAGAAAATCTCCGGGACGGAACCGCTTTCATGTTCAAGAGAAGAAAAGAATTCTTAGCTAAACTGTCGTCCAACATCATAAATTGGAGCATTAGTGAATTCCTTAAATTATGGGTATTATCTAAAAAATTTGCAAATATCCGGGGCCGGTCCAACTAGTTTGTTTCTTGCTTTTTTTCCTTTCTTTTTGCAAGAAATGTTTGTTCGGCTGACTTTTAAGAACTTTTTACGAGCTGTCGTCTGCCTTTTTGTTATTCTAACCAAAAAAAAAAAAAAAAAAAGAAAAAAAATTATATTTCCGCATGCCGCAACAAAAATAAATGTTTTAAAAAAACCCACACCAAAAGCCGTAAAATTGCTGGCGAAAAAAAATATGCAAATTTATTAAATTTAATATGCATATAAATTATGGCAATTATTGTGAACCAAAAGAATGAAAAACAATAAGAAATAAAAAAACATAAACAAATAGAGAAACAAAAACCATAGAACTAAAGATCATAAAAAATCGAACTTTAATAACTTGTCGCCAGTGTTGAAATAAATAAATCAAATTTATCCCAGGCTGTTCAATTTGCATGGCAAATTGTGTTAACGGTCAAAGCGTTTCCTTTTGCCACCTGTCAAATATATAGAAGCATACTTTTCAGATAATTCAGATAATTATATTCAATTGAATAGTGCAAAAACTATTTGTCAGTGTGACAATTATTTTAAAATTTGTTTAAAATACCATGAAATAGCTAAAATGTGTGTGTCCATACAAAGATACTGGATTTAAACTTAAAACATTTAATAAACCTTAAACAGAAATGAAAAGTAAATACAGATGACAAAATATATAAGCTACAGTGATTTGTGTTATCTTTCATGACAATATTAAAATATATGTAAAAAGATATATCTACATATATACACAAACATACTGTACATAAATGTGTTTACTCAAATTCACTATATAATTTAGTTTGAAGAATGAATAATTAATATCTCTTTCAACTAGTGCTAAATATAACACAATCGCATTAAGTACAGCAATTAGTTGTTTGGCAAATACATTTCAATCTGTCAGACAAGTAATTATTTTACGCTAAGGGAACTGTCAAAATAAGTTACTAATCCGAATTGCAAATCTGTCAAACGCCCAACAGACCCTGAGCAGCCAACAGCTAAGTTAATGCTTATCAATTCCAGAAATTAGATAAATAAGTCATACAATAATCAAGTTTGTTCGCAAATATATTCCAGCTACAGTATGGATGGTAATTAAATAGCATAAAATGAGTATTCCTGAACTATTCTTTTATATAAAATATGCTATGGAAAAATGCTAGTTTAATCTCTGGAATACAAGTTTAAAGAGTAAACCAATGTTTAAATAATCCAATGGAAAATTCCCTCCCCCCTTTAGAAATGTAAAAAAAAAATCCAAACACATAAATTTTTTCAACTTATCGCATATCCTGGCACCTCAGGAGTAGCTGGGTAATAAATTATTTTCGAGTATTCATGAGTAGGAGAGGCTTGGCGTAAGCTAAGCATATTATACATAGCAGAGTAGAGTGCATATTGTAGTCAACACTCGAGGATTGCTTTTTATTTTAATTGCAAACAAAAGCTTTAGTATAATGCCACTATAATGTAACGTTCTTATACTACATCCATGTCAATGCTGGTTTTGCAGACTGGGTTTTCAAGCCTTAGGACAGTAGGCTAAGAGGCAACACTTTACGAGCATCAACAAGGGCCCAGAAACGCAGCCATTCAGCGACTTTTGCTTGTGCAAATTGTCGTTTAATTTATTAAGCAACAACTGTAGAAGGCTTTTAATATAAACATACAAAACACTAATTACAAAATACATGCATATATATATATGCAAGATGTGTAGTTAATTAATTTATTTAAAATACATCTATAGTGTAAATGATATGAGATACAGTGGAATATGTTGATTTAATTCTTAACTCGACTACCGCGCACGCCAACGTCTACTTCCGAATTGCCCCCTTTTTCCAAGGTTGCCAGAGACAGTTTTTATTCTATATCCGGAAGATATCCCAATAAGCACGGGCGATGCAGAATGCCCGGTACCTAGACTGGCTGGCAACTCCGCCCTTTACACTCGGCCCTCCTGCTCCTCTTCATCTGACCCAGATGATAACAAGTCCTCGTTCTCAACTACATAGCGCCATAATTTCATGTTATCACAACTTGTAGCTGTAATATTCGGACCCTCGACGTTTGCCACTTTTCTGACATCATAGCGGCCGTTACGTTTGATTTTCGTGACTTCATATGGGCCTAAATACTCGCTAGCCAACTTGCGTCCTGCGACGAACTGTGTCCTCTTGACTGCTACCATATCTCCCACTCTGTAGCCATGCTCCATACGACGTTTCTTGTCGTAATTCCGCTTGTAGACTTGTTGTGCCTGCTCGATATTTACTTTAACTTGGTCACGCAGCTTTTGACGCTCGTTATTAAATTGCGTAACCAGCTCCTCGTTAAGGATCTCCAGAAGTCGTCCTTCGGCTTTGCTGTGCATTTTCGTCCCAAACATGACTTCAAAAGGTGACGACTTCAATGTTGCATGGACATGAGAATTAATCGCTTTTTGGACCTGTGGCACATATTTATACCACCTCGTTGGTTCATGTACCGCCAGCTTTGAGATTATGCTTAAAATGGAACGGTTCACCCTCTCAATTTGGCCGTTACCCCTCGCTACTCCTGTTGTTGTCCATACATGCTCGACTTTGTTCTCGTTGAGAACCTCGGTGAATGCGTTTGAAGTAAATGCAACTCCTCTGTCGCTAATTATGCGTTTGGGGAAACCAAACACGAAAGACCAATCGATCAGCTTCTTTACCACTTCTTCGCCACCAGTCGACTTCGTTGGAAACAGCCAGACAAACTTAGAGAACGCGTCCACCATCGCCAAAATGAACTTGTATTGCTTGGCCGTCGCGTCCATCGGACCCAAATGATCAACATGCAGCGTGTGCAATGGAGTGTCACCCTTGTCTATACAATAGAGATAGCCCTCTTGTTTGCCGACTTTTTTGCTGAAAATGATACAACTTATGCAGTTAGCGATAAAATTCCTTACTTTTCTCTCGAGATGCGGAATATAGTACTGCTGCTGGATTGCGTGCATCGTCTTAGCTACCGAAAAATGGCCATCTTCATGAGCTCTTTGTATAACTTCCCGCTCCATGAGTTTTGGAACTGCCAACAGTTCATTGCCATTTATATTTTTGAAAAGAAGACCACCTTTCAGCTTATAGTCTTCGTAAGGCTGTTCCGTCAGAATCTTTTCCACTGCTTTTATAAAATCGTCTTCCTGCTGGGCCTTTTTTATGCGCGCTGTTAACTCCGTCGTCACCAACATGCATGCGAGTGGAAAACGGCTGAGGCAGTCTACGTGTCTCATTCTCTCACTTGGACGATGTACAACTTCGTATGTGAAATCCTCCATATATAGAATCCACTGCGAAACTTCTCTCGGTATGTCTGACTTCGACGTTGTCTGCTTAAACGCCACACAGTCCGTGACCAGATGAAATTTAATTCCCAGCAAATAGTGTCGAAACTTCTTAAGTGCGAGATACGCCGCCTTAACTTCTAAGTAGTAGCTGTGTCGCTTGGACTCAGCATCCGAGGTCTTTCTGCTCCAATAATATATCGGATGAAATTTGTCTTCAAACTTCTGCAACAAAACAGCTCCAAATCCATCTTTTGACGCATCAGTGTGGAGTTCTGTTATGGCGTCCCTTGAGTAGATGTGTAATACCGGCTCAATTACAAGCAATTTTCTTAAGGTTTGCAGCGCCTGCTGCTCTGCATTGCCAATTTTGAAAACAACATCCTTTCTGAGTAGATTTGTAAGCGGACGGGCCACTTGTGCATACCCAGGAATAAACTTTCTAAAGAAACCTGTCAGTCCAAGAAAGGCTTGCACCGCTTTAACATCTTTAGGTGTAGCGAAACGACTGACAGCTGCCGTTTTCTCTTTGCCGGGCCAGATCCGACCATCTTCAATAATATGGCCAAGAAAGCTTATACGTGGTTGCATAAAGCTACACTTCTTCCACTTAATTTTTAGGCCAAATTGCGCAGCTTTCTCCAAAACCAACATTGTTTTTCGTAAACATTCCTTTGGTGATGTGGCATAGACAATAATGTCATCCATATAGAGCTGCATAGTTCCAGAGTTGATTAGTTCTTGAAATATATAGTTTACGAACCTGATAAAAGCAGCTGGTGAGTTTTTAAAGCCAAAGGGTGCTTTATTAAACTCGAATAATCCCTCCTTGGTAACGAAGGCTGTGTACGGCTTGCTTTGCTCCTCGATGGGTACATGAAAAAATCCATTTTCAAGATCCATTATGGTGAACCATTTGGCTGACTGCAACTTTTCCAATACTTCTTCTATAATCGGGACAGGGAAACAATCTGCCAATACCATGCTATTCAGCTTTCTGTAGTCCACACATACTCGAAGCGAACTGTCCTTTTTTCGCACGACGACGATTCTGCTTGCTATATTCGATGATGACTTTCGCACAATTCCTTGTTCGACCCATTCTTCGACTTGCTTCTTCACGGCACTGGATTCCTCTGCTGCTAAACGACTCGGTGAGTGATGAAATGGCTTGATTACTCCATCAGGAACTATTTTAAGCTGAACAGGGCACTTCTTAAGAACTTCATTGCTGACCTCCTGACTGCGTTGTATCATCTGTTCTACTTCTTTACGATACTCTGGGGTGCTTCAAAACATAACTCTTCGATGACGTTATATACCAGCGTATTCTCTTCTACTTGCGTATAATCTGCATCCAACTGTACGAACGAGTATCCTTGCCTGTTAGCAACTAAACAAAACTTTCTTATGAAATCATGTCCCAATAACGCATCGTAGTCCATCTGAGTGTTAGGAACGACAATAAACTTTTGTTTGGTCTGCAACTTATCCACCGTGACCTCTGCAGTAAAACATCCAATGGGCTTTGTTGTGGATTGGCCAAGACCCCGCAACGTTGATGTGCTTCTGCTTATTGCGACGTTATTTATTTTATTCACCACGTTCTCTTTAATTATAGTAACGTCCGATCCTGTATCCACTAGACAATCAAATTCAGTGCCATTAATCTGAACTTTTTTCATGCGACTGTGATCTGAAATGATACAAACTTTGTCAACCATGTTTTCTTTGTTTGGACAATTACGTGAAATGTGTCCGTTTTGGTTGCATTTAAAACACTTCGTGTCGGCTGTACATTTGTTCCGCTTGTGCTCTCCCGATCCGCAGTTAAAGCAGTACTCCTTTTTTCCAACTGGACCACTTTGCTGATAAGCAGTTGTTTTTAGCTGTTCTTTATTGTACTTCTTGTCAGAAATATTTAAACGCTCATATATATCAAACTCTTCTTTCAATGTTTTATATGATTTACAGCGATACATTGCATATTTGTACTCATTTTTTTATATCTAAGCCATTCACAATATGGCTTATAACAGCAGCGTCCTCAATATGACCAAGTGATGCAATTTTTTTCATCTGTAGTAGGTACTCATGCAGCGACTCATTGCTTTTCTTTCGCCTCTCTTGCAGCTGCTTATGGATGTCAGCACTATTATGACTACATATAAATTCTTCCACTAATGCATATTTTAGCTCATCATAGTTACTTATCACTTCGGCTTCTAGAAAAAGTTGGGCTGCACCAGTCATCTTTCCTCTGGCATGCACATACTTCTGCTTATCGGTGAGGTCATAAGCGTCGGCGTTTCTTTCGAATATCTCGAACCATTTTTCAATAGGCATAGATTTGCCATCACATTCCCCTACAACCTTTGCGAAATTGTCCGGAGCGATGTTCATCTTTTTGTCACGTTGTTCATCCGCAAGCACTTTAAGGTTCAGCAACTGTATGATCTGTTCAATCTTTGCGCCGGCACCGCTTCCCAAATCTTGAATCTCCTCCAGTTCGTCCGCCGAGGGATGCACTTCGTCATGTCCACATTCTTCGATGTCATATTCATCTTTTTCTACTTTCCGTCTCGTGTTCTGCTTTTTTTGCCGGCGTTCTATTCATTTTTCGATTTATTTATTTATTTCTTATTTTTAAACAAAAAAAATGTTTTCGAGTACCGAAAAAAATTAATATTCTCACGACTTTTTTAAATTTCACCAATTTCACCACTACGCAGCCTGATCAATTTCTGAGAATTCCACCACCTTTTGTCCACGTTATAACTTTTGCGCGTCTGTCTATTTCACAAGAATTCGACTATGTTGCAGCGTCAATTTTTACAAAATGCAAAAACCACTAATTGTTCAACTTAATTCTTTTGCTACTTGCAACAACTTTACAACTTTGTTAGCAGCTTACAACAACTTTAACAACTTTAGCGACTTTAGCAACTTTTATCAACTTGTATCAACTTATTTTTCGCACTATTCGACTTTCACGATCACATATTTTTTAGTTCTGTATATCATATCGACGAGCCCCCAAATGCAAGATGTGTAGTTAATTAATTTATTTAAAATACATCTATAGTGTAAATGATATGAGATACAGTGGAATATGTTGATTTAATTCTTAACTCGACTACCGCGCACGCCAACGTCTACTTCCGAATTGCCCCCTTTTTCCAAGGTTGCCAGAGACAGTTTTTATTCTATATCCGGAAGATATCCCAATAAGCACGGGCGATGCAGAATGCCCGGTACCTAGACTGGCTGGCAACTCCGCCCTTTACATATATATATATATACGCACACATTTATACATATATAGAGGCGCGCATACTCTTTAATGTAATTAGAAAATAAAACAGAGTATAGTCTTTATTCGCGTCTCGTTGGATGACATAAATTTTGTACACGTTGCGTATGCGTAATGAAAGCCATAAAGAGAGAGTGACAGAGAGAATGAATGTATATATAGTTACATACATACATACTTAAGCGAGAGAGATAGAAATTGTAGTAGCTGTAACAATTAAACAGAACGACATAATTTGCACTATGGTGAGCTATATAAACCAGTTGACCGGATAACCAACAGAGACGTTGGCCTCTGACTAAAAACGGGTTAATAAACTGGTTAGATTTTGACTATCACCTGGTTTGTTGGCCTTTTCCTCATACTTCTCATCGTCACCCGCAACGAACGAAATTAATGGCCAACTTGAACTTGAACATGTCACCATAATGATTTGCATTTCTAATTAATACACCACAATACAAGAATACGTCTGTAGGCCAGCGTTTAGACAGGGAACATCGACTCTATCCACCGCATATATAGCTTCGTAATCAAGACGTTTCAAAATGGACATAGAATCGCTTAGTAATTGAATGACCGTAACATATTAAATGAAATTAAATTTAACATTCATTCAACTCTATTCCATTAAATTAAATGCTTTTTGACAGAATTTTGAAAATGTGTTTGCTACAAAAATATGTTGAATGTTTAACATGTTTATTTATTGATATTATTTAAATTTTTGGTTTGTTTTCAATTCAAATATTGTTTTTTAAAGTCATTTTTGACAGCTCTTTTAGGGAATTTGATTTTTTTTTTGTAAGAGCTTGGTCATAACTAGTCTGTCTACAAGAACCATCAGGTCGACAGTTTATGCTTTGCACATGAGAATGGGTCGAGGGTAGGGATAAGCAAGAATATCGCACCCATTGCTGGCACTTGTCACGTCTGACTTCAAGAGAACATTCGTTTATATGGTCATAGTGGGAGCTCTGGTTTGGGGTAGTAGTACCATATTAAGTGCTAGCATGTTGTTATGTTAAAAGTGGCTTTAGCACGTGTGCCTTCCACGTCACATCAACATCAGCATCAACTTCATCATCATCATCATCATGAACATCAGTAACGTATCCCGTCAGTCATTTGATAAGCAGCCGTTTCGAGGTGTGCAAGGGGGAGAATTCAGAAAAACTAGCGAAACGATCTAATAACAATTCCTGCAACGTTCTTTCGCGTTTGATGTTTTTGCTTCGATGTGTTGGTGTGTGGTTTAATCAATCAGCAAAAAAAACCAGCACGTGTTTGTATTCTGTCCAAGTCAAACTGGACTATGTGTGCCTGTGTGTAAATTTTGGGGGTAAGAAGAGAGCAAAAGCTAAGCCCTGATAATTTATGAAGTTGGTCAAATAGCAAATAAATGGAAAGCACAGGGCTTAGTCTAGGCATATCATTGGAAATTTCATAAATTATTAGCAATGGTTATCAAGTTTGGCAAACGTCAAAAGGTTTTCCACCATTCGGCTAATGTTTTTGTGTACGTGAGCAGGTGACATACCTGTCAGTGGCTGCCATTTTGTCCCAGTCCCATTCTTCCATAAAAGTCGCTGACATGCATATCCTGACCCGAAAACGGAATTGTTTGCCGCTAGATACTTTTTGCCCTATCAATATGCCTGGAACATGAGGCCCCAGCTGCTTTATCGCGAGTCACGTTTCAAATTTATTTCAGCACCAAATTTTTACCAATATTTTCTTTCTCATTCTGATATATAATCAAGGTTATACACCATTCAACGAAAACCTAAGATAATAGATAAGTTTCTTATAATGTTTCATTTTGAATTTGTGTTTGAATTTAATGATTGCAAAATATTAAATACAGGATTTTAAATATTGTTGCCTACTTTTTAGGGCTTCTCTTTTATTGTAAGCAATTAATGTAATCGCAAATCTAATGAGTATTAACAAATGATTACCTAAACGATATACCCCATTGGTTATCGCGTACTATAACTCAAATACTGGCTAATGAGCTTTTCTTGCGATCAAAATTAAACTCTGGAGAGCAAACAACCGCCAAATGTCACTTGACTGTCTCTGATTGTAAAACAAATAAAAGAGGCAAAGCACATTTACTGTCATCTCTTCTAAGCCGCTATCAACGGTAAGTGTGAAAATATAAAAGAATAGGCAATATGGCTGTAGCAACAACAACAACAACAACAACAACAACAACAGCAACATCAGCAGTAGCAACAACAATAGGAGTGGCAACAGCATCAACTCTCGACGCTTATCAATATTTGCACAGTTACAGGGCGAGAATTTTTCTTTCGTTATTCTTTACTTTTTTCCTCTTTTCTTTCGGAGGCTGCCTGAAAGGCAAATAAGAAATTTCAAAGTAATCAAAAACTCATTGTGTTGCCTTCTCTCTCTCGCTCACACACACAGACACGTACAAATTGTATTTGTTGTGTTTTGGGCTCAGGCCAACTATATTTTTATGGCCATGCTTTGGTTATTGCAAATTGCAAAAGGCAAAATGCTTTCGCTTCATACAGACTGCCATGGCCATAGCCATAGCCACTTAGTCGAGGCATTCAATTGCCGTTAAGCGGTCCACAACAATAACAACAATGAGTGTTGCTCCTAAGCACGCCTTCCTACGCATTTGCCACGCCTCACAAAGTTTTTAAAGAAACATTTTTTCTTGGATTTTGAGTGTGTGTATGTGGATTTTTGTGAATGTGTGTTTGAGTGTGTGTGTGTGTGTGTGTGTGTGTGTGGTAAGACATTTTATGCTTATAGTGTCCAACCCCGCCCCTCAATTGACACTTGTTACAAGTCGCCGGGATGGTATTTTTTATATTTTTGTATTTGGCGACTCGTTTTTTTTCTTCGCTTTGTTTGCTCGAAAGCGTTTTTTATATTTATTTATATGAAAACTTTGACTAGCAATTTGCGAGTACATAAAAGAAATTTGTTTTACGCTACGCTATTTTGTGGAATGGCCACTTAAACTTAAAGCGCAGCCCACCCTACGTGACACGATTTCAACTTCAAGTTGGCCAAAATAAAAATAAAATAAAAACAAGAAAAATATATATGTACCTACACACCTAAATACATTTACAAGTGTCTCTATACACACATACAATGAGACTTTGGTTTGTCACAGTCTGCGAATTACATTTGTGATTTTGGCAGATTATATAATTTTAAAGTTTGACAAAAGATCTTGTCTCAGATTTGTTAAACACAGCCAAGTCCGTCAGATTTATTTGTACCTGGTTAAGTAAAAAGAATTTTCATTGAAATGAATAGCACCTGAAGAATACATACAATATTCAATTAATATGATTTATCTTTATACATATGTAACCTGAGTATTTTAAATATTGAATGTATATATGTAGATGAATATGTAAATGTTGTGTGGTTTAATGAATCCTTTTTCATTCATCAACAAATTATTCTTTTTTGCATGGATTAACCTTGTAAAAATTAATATAAATATATATATTTCCTAATAAAATAAAGTTTAATATTGCTGTGATCATTTATTCTTTCACATTTATCCTTTCACCGAGTTAAGTTTTGGCTTAATTTTGTTCGTTAATTTTATTTCGCTTTGTAAAGTTTCCGAATCCTTTGAAAAACAAAATTAAACTTAATTTCCTTTGATTTTGCTTAATGGTGACTACTTTCTGCTGCAAGAGACATATTTAAGAACTTGAACATGGAAACTTCTTCTTGCAAAAACTGAACTAAAATTCATTAAAACACTGCAGTTGTATAAGAACTGAGGAATGGATGGAATGCCAAAAAGGGGAAAAACCATTATTAAGCTCTAGCATCAGTATCATCAGCCGTAAAAATTTAAAGTTGAGAGATGCCTTTAAGTTGGGTGAGAAAAAAAAAAAAAAAAAAATAAAAACTGGAGCATCAACTGTAAAGGAAGTTGTCATAAGTGGCACTAAATCAAAACCGAAAGTGGAGACGACCAAAGAACGAGAACAGGCAACGTTGGCTTAAGCTAAAGGACACTGGGCACAAGTTGTCTCAACTCAACTCGAGTTACAGACACATTGATGTATTTTATGTGCGTGCCAGGCCGAAGGAGCAGAACAAACTGAGACGTGAAGTGAAATTACAACTACAAGTTGGCGTAATTTATATGCAGATATGGACAACTGAGCACACTGCAAAACAACATGGCCTCAGGAACAGTAACAGGGATTGGAGTAGGAGTAAGACTAAGAGAAGTGTGGGCCAAAAGTAGACAAATCGAAGGGAAATGCTTTTAAAAATATTATACCAAAAGCCAATGTGAATGTGAATTTGGATATGCGAATTCGAATGGTAAAAAAAAAAATAATAATAAAACAACACCAGTTAAAGTTACTGTTTATAATGCAATGCAAAACTTTGCGGTTGCTCAATTTAAAAAGTAAACAAAAATTGCTACAAAATGAATTTTTATGATATGCAAATGATTCGAGTATGTATATAGTCAGCACGCAATATGCGGCCAATGGGAGTCCTTTTTTGGCCGGCTGTCTGCTGACTGACTGTGCACTTGACCAAAACCTCGCTTCGTGGCTATATGCAAATTCCCATTAAAATGTGCGGTGCTGTTATTTTTGCCAGATGTATTGTGAGTGTGTTGTGTACGGGTCAAAAAAGGAATAACAAAGATTAAATTTTGATTAGAACCACAACTTGTAGTATCACAGATACCAAAATTCATATATACATATATATATATATATATATATATATTTTGTTTTTAACCCAATCAATGTCTTTTTGAACTTTTAAATGCTTTATATTTGAAATTTAAGACTTTGTCTTCTGTTTGCCTCTACCAGTACGTGATGACAGTTCCTCAATTCTTTACCAATTCGAGTTGTCTTTGACACAAGCCACAAGGTCCTGACAAACCAATTCAATTGGAAGCTGGTCATTGTTTGTGCAAGTAAATGAAATCGGAAGCGCACAGATGTCCCCAACTGATGAGACACACATGTGATTGGCAACCCGCACTTTAAAAGAGAATCAAGCATTTCATTTACTTACTACATACAACTTGTATTTATATATTACCTACATACATTTTCTACTGAAAATTTCATATAATTTTCATTTAAAGTGAGTTTTACACTCACTTATTGTTAGAAGCCTTTATATACCTTAAATGAACAACACTGCGTATGCGTGTTAAGTGGCTAAAAATGGAGATTAGAAGTACTACTCAAAAAGGTACAAGTTACAAGCCAATTTTAAGTAATCAACAGGAACATGTATATATATATATATATATATAAATGTGAATATGCTCGTAAAGCAGCTGCATAGAAATCAATATTTAAAGCTTATTCTTTTAAAACATGGTAAAAATACTGAAAATCATTCCAAGAGCATCTTCTGACTTTAATCTCATTTAAACACAGAAATAAAAGAAATATATTGCATATATTTAACAGCATAATCAAAATATTTTATATGATTGTATTCCTGTTTATTCCTCACATTTGTGTTTTTGTTTTTTCTTTCTTAAAAATACATTGAAAATGTCATTCAATCGATATGGCAAACGAAAAGCAAAAAGTAAAAGTAAAAGCAAAAGTGAGCAAAAACAAATGGTTGAATATATAAAGTGGATCGAGAATATCTATGGAAATCAATTCCCATTGCAATTTTTCAAATAACACATAACTTGAGGATGACTTTACCGATTTTATAGAAAGAATTTTAGTATTAAGAAGGTTTTCAGCTTACAGAAGTTAAAAACCTGTAAATTTGTTTTATTTTGTGGAATAGTTTCTAAGAGTTTTCTTATTTTCCTGTATATTAAATGAAAAATTACCAAAATAGATGGTATTTATTAGCAATAAAGGTATTCTTTCAGGATTTCTAGGATTTGTTCGTTCAAATTTATGTTTCAGTTCTTGTTATGACCCTAAACTTTTTAGAAATCAGTTTCTTTTTGCTGTTTAACATTTTCTTCTTTTTGCATTTGCATTTGGTCAGTTTTTTAACTAATTGCCTGAAATTTATGAAACGTAATTTTGTTGGCCCACAGGCATATGACGGCCAACGAGCGCTGCTGTTGCATATTTTGTGGTTTTTAACGAAAAATTGTGTATGTTACCTTTTCGAGAGTGTTTGTGTGTGTGTGTGTGTGTGCGTGTGCGTGTGTGCATGTGTGTATGTATGTGTTAACCGAACACGTCAACAGCAGCTGCAATTTGAAATAATTAAAAGGCAAGAGTTGGCCTAAGGTATGAAATATCTGACAAGCATTGCCTCTCCTCCGGTTGCACATGTAAAATGTGTGTTACCCAGTCTCAGTAATTGGAATAGCCCACGCAACCGACAAATGTGTAAATGTGTGTGTGTATGTATTTCCCTCTGTGTATATGCAAGCATAGTGCCCACACACACACACACACACATACACACAATCTTGGCAAAGTAAAACAAATGAATCTCATTTCCGACAAATTTGAGCTAAGGCAAAAAAGATTTGCTACCACAAAATGCCAGCGACGAAAACTATGAGAATGGCTTAAGTTAAGTTCGGTGACAACTTATTTGGTTGGCATCGTTTTTGCCGGTTTTACGGCAAAAGCCGCAACTAATTACAACAAAATTGTCATTAGTTTCAACTTGTCGGCGGCCACACAACGGCCAAAGTTTTGGTTCATGTTTTGCCACTTAGCTGACATAGTCAAGAGCCATTCCCATTGCCACATTGCTATTGCCGTCGTCTCCGTTGTTGCCATTTTGAAGTCGTAATTTTTTTGCGCGCGCGCTTCCGTTTCCGTTGCTGTTTGCCACATTCACCGTCCGCCCGCATTTGGAATATTGCCAGCGAAACATTCACTTGACTTTTATGGGAATGGGAAGGAAATGGTAGGGGGGGGGGAAGGACACACAGAGATACATTTATGGAGTCATTCGGCCTGCATCCTGCAATTGAACGGCTACCCCGGACTGGCAACAGTTGGCATTGACCACATTAGCGTGCCTGAGCATGGACTCGAACACGATTCGCTTGACAAATGAATTATATTGTATATATAGATATATATTGCTAAAGGCGTATCGAGTAGGTGCAACAAGTTATGAAATCGTTTATATACCATTCCAAGTAATGACATTAAAGAATAATCTCAATTTGCTAATGCATTTTCATTTCGATTGCTAAAACAGATCAATTTTGTATGTGATAAAAGGTCAAGCAATTCTTTCATCAATTGTTTTTAGTCTGTAAAATTTAAATCAAATTTCAAATTTCAATATCAAACTGTGCATAAAAAATTTGATTCTATGCCAATTAGTTTCACAATTTTTCCATTTTTCTCTTTTCATCTGTTTGCTGCCACAACATAAATTTGAACAACCATTGATTATTCTTTCAATTTCATTCACTTTAATATTTAAGAGGACAATGTTCACTCGATCAAGATGATTTATTTAAAGAAAGAAGAGAAAAAACTTTATCGAACTAAATTGTAAGGCTAGTGCAAGCACTTAAAGACGACAACGTTGCGTTGCATTTCGTTTATCTACCCCCAGAGCAGCCCGCACCAATAAACCAAATAGTTTTACCAACAAAATAGAGGGCCAAAAGACTGAGAGGGATAAATTCCCTTCATGCAAAATCAAAGGCAAAACTTTTCATGGCATACGAAAAAAAAAAAAGAAGAAAGGATAGAAAAAAAAGAATTTAGAGACTAGAGAAAATAATATGGGTGGGGCATGTCCTTGCTTGGCGCTTGTCTTTTCTGCCTGCATAGGCGACATTTGGCAAACTTTTATTTGAAGACTGAGAGCGCGTGTGAGCTTAAGACACTTTCAGCACAATCCATCATTACCAGGATGAAGGAGAGAGATGGAGGAGGATAAAACATTAGCAAGAAACTGGTACCACCATCTGCTTCCTGTCTGAGCTCAATCCTCTCTTTCGTAGATGCGCGCAACTACAATATTTTTCAATTTTCCACAGCAATCGAGCGTTGATAACAAACTAATGGTGAATGCAGTTAAGTTGTTGCTGGCTGCTGCGACTGAAACAGACAGCGATAAAGGATACTGTGCGGGCGGGTTCATCATCTAATTCGAAAGAGTTCACAAAGCTGCCACTGAGTTGATATGAGAAATGAACGCAGCAGGGCATTCGAGTTTCATGGTGAGATATACGTAAGTATATATATGTTAAACCACTTGATTTATCCTAGAGCAGCAGACATTTAATTTAAATAGGTTGGCTATCCCAAGTTATTCATAGATATATTTACTATATACTTTAAAAAAAACATTACTAAGAGAGAATTGTAAGCTCAATTTAATTTATGTTATTCAGTTATAAATAATTATACATATTTAAGTAAGGCAAATACAATTCATATTAATTTTCAGCTTAACTACATTCTACATTTCAACCATGCATTTTTTTTCGCTCAATTTTACATAATTTAATATGCATTAAGATAAGTTACTTTACGACGTTAATTAAAAAAGTGAGTAAAAAAAAATGCAAGAGCAATTTTAAAATTGGTAAATGCAATGGCCACATGCAAAAAGGCAAAAGCCAGATGACCACGAAACTGGCTAGATAACCACAGGTTCATCATCAGAGTTTGGTTCATTTTGTTATTGTTGTTACACTCGATGGCGTGTTGTGGCATGTGGAACGTCGTGTTTATTAATGAGCTTGCCTTGTTGCTGCCGCCGCCGCCACTGCCACATGCTGCCACAATAACAACAAGACCACGTAGAGGCGAATGGTTCATCATCAATGTCCGGCCTGCACCTTATTTAAATCACTGTTGGCCCGCACGACAATCACAATCAAAATGTATGCAAATTGAGCTGCGGAATGGCTCACTCGTTGCTTTTCAAGCCATCAAATTTAATCAGATTCCTTTGGTTTTCCTCTTTTTACTCAGCGCCACTTGATAAAGTGACAGGCGAGAGAGAGTCAGGATGCGTTTGGGAATGCAACTTAAGTGCGGCTGATGTGGCTTTTATATATATAAATATATGTATATGCATATGTGGACAATGAGCATTTACATTTACATAAATATGCTTGCATATATATATACATATATATATAAAAATTAATTAACGAGAGTTAAGCCAAGGGAAATGCGTTATTAAAGTACTTTAATGGTGAATAATTTAAATGCCAATTCAATATAAAGTATCGAGTTTGATATTATTGGAAATATGAAAATGTATTTAATATACTCTTTAATCGTATATTAAAAAAAATGCATTCCTTATGACATTTTAAGTCATAGAGTGAAGGTCTTATTACAATATTTGCATTGTTATATTCAAGCAGTCGTCGCCTCATTATCCTAAATCCCATAGTCCACAATCCCTAACTAGCTAACTATCTATCTGTCTGTCTGTCTGTCTGTCCGACTGTTCCTGCCACAGCAAGCTGCACAAACACAGATAAACTTTTATGGCACAAGGGGGGAGGTGGCAACTGTTCTTCGCGAGACTTTTGCGGCTGCTGTAGCTGCTAACGCTTTCGCTGCTGGCGGTGTTTGCCTTTCGACTGCACTTTAAGCACCGAAGTTTGTTAATGCGAATACGTGATTGTTGTTCAGATTCACACAAAAACGAACCATCGACACTAACTAAGGCAGATGCCAATCGCTTCAACCTTTAATGATGTTGGGCCAAATTCGCAAACTAGATGGAAACAACAACAGAAACTTTGTCTAGTGGAATTTTCATTTGCATTGAGGCAACTCTCGTAATTCAAAATGGAAAATAAACACCAAGCATAGACTCTATATCCGTACAATATACCCAACTCTTGGCTCATTATTGATGGGCAAACTTCAATATGCCTCTCGGACATCTGGACATCTTATGTAACACAAGTGTACCTACAGTACATTCAAATCCATTGCCAGTTAATGAAGGTGCCCCCCCCCCCCATCCCTTAAAGGTAGAGTAGTGTTAGTTTTCAGGCTGAGAAGTTGCTCTGGGCCAGCATTAATAAATTCTGCACGTACTGAGCCCTTCGCATAAATCTGCTTCAAGCTTATCCTTGAAAATTGCAATTGCAAACCAGTAGCAGCAGCAGCAGCAGCAGCAATGGCCAGGAGAAAGAAAAAAATGAAAGCCATACTCAGGGGTAGGACTCCCTTCACAAGAAAAAGCAAATAAAAGAAGAGGCCCCCGCAAAATATATAAAATACAAAAAGAAAAAAAACAAACAAAAAAGAAAAGAAAAGAAAAACACAGACAACGCACCGTATTCCAGTTAAAGGAATAACAAATACTCCAAGTATCGCAGTTGAAGGCTTCCAGGCTCAACGACAAACAACGACTACAATGATGATGTCCCTTCGGGGATTTGCCCCATGCAAAAGAGGCTAACAAAAGGCAGCCGCCTTTTTTGGATAAGCGTACGGATAAAATGGCCCCCAAAAAAACAGGGGCAATGTTTTGTTCTGCCAACTGCAACAGTTTGCGTTTTCCTTCCAACGCATGCGTCCTAGAAAGAAAGGATTTCCCGAAGACAACAACGCGGTGCGGTGCGGCCATAAAAGTAGCAACAGGCGACAGCAACAACAAAATAACAACAATGGGCAGGGATCAAGAAGGGGGGGGCTCACAACGAAAGGAATGCATTTTTATGCTTTAGACAAAGAGCAGCTGCAGCAAACTGCTGGCTCATTGTCCTTGTTCCCTATTGGAAAAATGGGGGAAAAAATTACAATACTTATCCCAAGAGTCATTCACTTAGGTTCTTTTATAAATTTGCAATAAATTAGATGAAACATTTACTTACCTTTTCCATATATGAAATTATATTTGTTTCTTATTCTATATCTCGATATAAATAAGTTTCAGATGACAATTAATGGGTATTATTAAGTTTATAGTTAATTTTAGGCAATGTTGATAAATGAATCAGTTAATGGATGTCATGTTATGAGCAGTTAACAATGAGTTTTAAGTAAATTTGGCTAAAACTTACAAATAAAATGTCAGATTATGCAGAAGCACAATCTAGTTACCACCTACACACCATGGCAAACTTCTGGATGCCTTAGTCTGGATCTTGGATACTATATAGCTGGCATATGCTATGCTTATTTAAAATTTATGAAAACGCATCATCTGCACAGCACGTTCCATTATTTGCCAGATAACTCAGCAACTGGCGATGGCAAACAGCACGGCGAGCACGCGCCTAAGGACTAGAGTACCTGGCCATATGTGAGATTGTCCCTATACATATATATATATATGTATATATTTATGTGTGTGTGTATAGACGTGAGTGTGAGTCTATGGTACTTTCTGTGTGTGTGTGTGTGTGTGTGTCTATGCGTTTGCAAACAAACATTGGACATTTTTCAAAAGCTTCGACGACTACCAGCAGCCAGGAAGAAGCATCTTTCTAGGATTTATGCGTGTAATGTGCAAAAATTTCAAGCAGCAAATGCTGTAAATTTATGTGCCACCCCTCCACCTGTCGCACACTATCCAATGTGTGTGTGTTTGCTGTGAGTGTGTGTGTGTGCGTCCAAGGATATTTGTGTTTAACCAAGCATAATCCTATTAAATGTGACAGGGGACGACAATTGGCTGAATTTTTGGCCCAGACAACATAGAATGTCATGTCCTCTCTTCTCTCTTCTCAGTTCTCTGTTCTCTTTTCTATGCTACCATCAGTTGCATTATTAGCTCAGTGTAGTGTATTAAAATATGACAAACTGTTTTAGTTTAAACATCACATCCTTCCTTCTATATATTCCACTGGTGTAAACAAGTTGCTACATATGTATGTATGTATGTATGTATGTATGTATGTACATACATACGTAAGCAAGTTGCTGCGGGTGCTGTTGATGTTGTCGTCCACAAAAATGAGATTTTGATTAATGCGCAACGCATTGGTGACTCTCAGTTGCATTAACGTCATAACATTGCAATGCCGAGCTGCTTCTGCATATGAAGTTTTGCGTAAATGCAAATCGGTCTAGCCCACCCACGATGTATTCATTTGTCTTGCTCAGACAGCTGCCCAGTGCAGAATAAAAAAAAAATAACATTGTACTTGGCACATGGCAATGCAGAAACTGCATCAAAGAACTTTTGCCCGCTACGTAATTCAATCGGTTGTAAAATAAAATATCTTAAAAAGTAAGTTAACTATTCTCTTGTATGTTGGATATTTGAAAATCAAATTATGCACATAGCAAATGGTGTGAGAGAGGGAGAGAGAAAGAGACAGACTGTACCTACCTTTCTAAGTGCAACTCTGAATAGTCAAAGGCAAGCGTTTCCGTTCAAAACTTCTACCATGCTTCATTGTCAATTTTGACATGTGTGCACACACAAACACACACACACGCACACGCACACACACCGAGATAAATAGATGAATGTGAGTATTGTGTGTAACGATTTTCACATTAGCAAAACTGGCACGCCCCCAAAACAGAGCATAGCCTTCGGCACCCAACTCTCTGTCAGCTGTCTATCTACATATCTAACTATGTTCATATGGATGGCATCTATGGCATCACAACGAAAGTCGGAAGACATTTTTGTAGGAACTTCTCGATTTGGTTCCACATAGAACAACAACGTCAATGGGAACATCTTCCGCCATAAATGTTTCATATTCAATAAAGTGTTGTTGCCTTTTCACAGATATAGTTTTTGTTGTTATCAAAGTCCATAACAAAATTTACCTGGCTGCATTTTAGTTGTATAATCATTTAAAATAGGAAAATATTTCGCTTACCTGATAAAATATGCATCACTTAAATATTATAGGTATACAAAATAGTGTCCAAACCAGTTTCCAGACGACAAAAAAAAAAAGAAAACCAAAGAGACGGATTTCCTCACCCATTCAAAAAGAAAGCATAAGAACAGGTTTCATTTTTTAAAAATACAAATTCATACATTTTCATTTTATTACACATTCTAAAAATGTTTACCATTTATGTAATGTAAAAAAAGTTTTGTGCTTTTCCATTTTCGCATATTATACTCTAAATGTATTACATAAAATATCTGATAGAATGATTTTTTACATTTATCAAAAATTATTATTATTTATGATCAGAAACTGAATTGTGCTGAGACTAAGGATTATAGAATTACAAGTTAACTGATTTAACAGCTATGTTTGTTTGTTTGTTTGTATGTATGTTTATATATATATTTATAGTTATTTAGTTTCTTATGTTGATAAATGTCCGCTGGATTGGCGGACAGTCGGAATGCTCTTAATGTTGTAGGATCATCGTAAATACTTTGGCTCTATTGGCCATTCCCATTCGTTTTCTTTATTCTTTTCTCTTTTTTTTTTTAGTTTATTTTTTATGCTAAAAGCAAAAACATAAATTTAATTTGCGTAAAATTGATCGAAAAAAACCAAAATGAAAAAAAAAAACTACAAAAACAACAACAACCTGCAGCAATCTGCACAATATGCAAATGAAAGTTAAAATGCAAACAAAGTGAAATTATTTAATTTAATTAAATAAGATTTTTGTTTAAATGAGTTTGTTTTTTTTTTGTGTAGTTGTTGTTGTTGTTATTGTTTAAATCGCCTGGCGTTATAATTGCTGTCTTTGTATTTGTTGATGACATTGTTTTTGCTGTTGTTTATTGTTGTTATTTGTGGCTGATTTGGGCGGCATTCGATATATGTATATATATATATATATGTGTGTATACATATATATACTGTTAAAACTGTAGCAATGAAAATGTTGCTTATACTGCAAATCTTCGTTTTATTCTTGCCGTGGCAGCTGCATTTTTATGATTAGTCACAAATGAGTTTTTTAAATGCAACGACAATGTTATTATTTGCACAATTAATTAAAATATCGTTAACAAATAAATGTACATAAACACATACATACCAAAAGAAATATACATACATTTGTATACGTAAATTTATGTATGTATATATATATATATATATATATATATTTATGGTTCATACAAATAGTAGGTAAATAATATAGAACGGCACATTTAAACAATGCTCAATTTTAAACGCTGATATGTGACTATATCTATAGTATGTCTGTGAGTGTGTGTGTGTGTGTTTATGTGTATGTTTGTGTATGTATCTTTCACTGTTTACGCTTGCATGCACGCGTATCTCTGTCTCTGTGTCTGTGTCTGTGTGTGGGTGTGTACTTTAGAGTATTTGCATAAATCACATACCGACGACGTGGCGTATACGTAATTTTTCATCTTGTTCATTCCGTTTCCTTTTATTTCTTTTTGTTTTTGCGTTTATTTTTGTTGCGATTGTTGTTGTTGCGATTGGCTGTTTTGCTTGTCTCTGGCCTGGGAATACCGCTGGTAACAATATTGGATACAGTACGTGTGGTGGTGGTCACTACACTAGTTCCTGGCTCGGCATTAACCACAGTGCCCGTAGAAACAGCTGCACCAACTGGACCAGCCAAGGATTCTGTCGTAGTCGTCGTCGTTGTAATAGTCTCACCCTGCTGCTGATCGAAAATCTGACGCTCTGATTCGCCAGCACTTAGTAGGCGATTGAATAAAGCTTCACCCGACTCTGTACTGATTGGAAGTCCACTTTTTTTTTTTTGCTTTTTCACTACTTCGGTGACGGTAACAACGGCTGCACTATCACTGGCCGCGGGCAATGTGTAAGTTCGTTGGGTTTCGACTACGGTTCCGCCATCGGCGCTGAGTAAATCATCAACTGACTTGCGCAACTGCTTTGAGATCTCGGCCAGGGCACGCTGTTCGGCCTGCAGTTGAGCTAAAGTATCTACACTCGCACCCTCTAAACATCCACCTCCAGAATGGATCGATGTCTGGTCTTGCTCCTGCTCTTGTGTACTTTGTTGATCATCCTCCTTTTCGGAGGCCTCCTTCATTGTGTTGTATGTCTGAGACTTTTGCAACTTGTTGCCGCCGGTTGTTACCGTATTGAGATTCTCGATTACCTGCGCGCCCTGCACGTAGGTAACATTCAGTTGCCCTTCCCCATTATCCTCTACATCCGAGTCATCGCTGTCATCGTCTGAAGAGTCACTGCTCTCCTCCTCCTCCTCTTCTTCTTCATCATCATCTTCCTCATCATCATCGTCATCATCTTCGTTGGATAATTGGCCAGCCAATTTAGCTATAATCGTATTGCGGTTACTATCCCTTATCAGCTCCTCGAGCAGCTGCTGATTGCCGTTCTTTGCATCATCGTGTTCGTTAGTCTTTCGTGTCGTGACCGCTGCAACAGGAAAGTCAACAACATCGTCAATGGCATCACCGTAGGCGCTCTCATTGTCATCCCTTGCATCGCCATAGGCACTCTCGCCCTCATCGTCCTCTTGCTCCTCTTCCTCGAGACTCTTTTGCAAATTCAATTTGACGCGCTCGTTCTCCAAGAGCTCCTCGAGCACAGTTTTCATTTTTGCATTTAATGAGAGCTCCGTCTTGCCGGTAAAACCGCCGGGGGGGAGCACAAATGTTTCACTGCGCAGCAAGGACACAGCACCCTCCTCCAGTTCGTCCTCATCGAATGGAGCTCCTCCACTCACTTGGATTGTACGGGCACTGCCATCGCCGCCTATAACCGGATTCAGCACCTCCACAATGGTCGTCTCTTTGGCCAATGTCTGGTGGAGTGACAGCGGAGTTGGCTTGATGCGAACCTTGCCCGACGAGACACTCTCAATGGAGGACGGTCCATAAGTATCTCCATCGTGACGTAAAAACAATTTCTCATTGTTGGCCTGAACTGTCACAATGGAAGCAGTATCTTCTTCCTCTTCATCCTCATCCTCATCCTCTTCATCATCTTCAACTTCGTCATCGTCATCGTAGTCTTCTGCATCATCAAAATCATCTTCTGCCTCCAACTCTGGTGGCGGTTGAATGTCATCCAATGTTGCATCTTCCAACTCGGGCACTTGCAGTTCCAGGGAAATAATACGTTCCTTGCAGGTTTCAACCTAAGTTCATGGGTAAAATGCGAATACGTTTTTGCATTTTCTCTGTGTTTGCTAGCGCACTAAATACTAATGAAATAGCAACAATACAAAACAAACAGACAACCAACCAGAAAGCAGAAGGGAAATGGAGAAGGGAATGGTGGTAAGGGGGTAAGGGGGTAAGGTGGATCCACAACCAGGAAAACATGCCAATATCTACGTTTCAAGTAAAAGCTTACACCTAATTTATACAGCGAAATGGAAAATGAGCATTTTCCAGGTGTATTCATAAGCCCCTTCAATGACTGAAAGGAATGTGAAATGTAAATGGGTGCAGTGCATCAGTATGGTTACCTATGATACCGTGTTTACCATTGTACCTTTTAGTATAAACAGCTGCAAGTGGCAATTAGTAAGTGGCAAGTGAAATGATAGTGTATATATATATATATATAGGTATAGTATGTAGTGATTTATGGAGGAGTCTTCAATGTAACTAAGTACTTTTTAGTAAACAACTAATTAACCCTAATTATCAATGTTTAACAGCAAATCTAATAAGAATATAGCTATATATAGAGAGTTGTTATGCTGGAGTTTTTAAGGCTTATAGAAAATTAATTTATATATGTATGAAGGAATTATTCCAAAAAGAAACAATTCTACTATTGTTTTATCTAAACTTGGGCTAAAAGCCAACTATTGATATATAGGGACTTCAGGCAATGTCTAGGCAAATAAAATTGAAAATCAAGTAATAATACCTGATGAATAACATGACCCTGCTCTAAAAGTATCTAAGTATATTTTTATTCATTATTCGACTGGAAATGTGAGTTTTTATTTTCATCTAAGCAGGGCACCGAGCACATCCTTCTAAAAATCATCAACTCCACAAAATTTAAGCCTAAACTAAGGATTTATTTGCTTCTTGCAATCATCATTTTTAATAGGCACAAGAAATTATAAAACTATTTTCTGATATCAATAGTCAAAATTAAAAAAAAAAAACTGCCGATATTTTTTTGCGGCTTCGTCCCAGAGAATAACAAATTCACCGGTCATTTTCCTTTGAAAGAATTATTTATTATTATTTACACACATATATGTATAATTATTTACATATAATATGTATAAACGAAAATTTTAATACCCTTGTATGCAATTCTTTTTTTCAAATAAATTTCCAACAATCCTGCATATTTATTTCAAGGAGAATTTTCACAATTATTCTCTTGAATTGTGAGTGCAACAACCTTAATTATAGCTGCTTGTTGTTGATATGGAATGCAAAAGATTGGCCCTCTAAGACAAAATTGCCTGCGTTCTTCTCTTTGGCAAGTCAAAAAGAGTTTTGAATAGAAAAATAGATAAGCTCGCCTCCTGCTGTCGCTGACAGAGAGATAAAGAGAGAAGGCTAAGGCTTCCAGCCGTTTTGTACTCATTTGTTGCAGCATTTTTGGGTCAAATTTTCATCACGGGAGCCCCGGAGCAAAACCGCATTCTGTGCGCTGTTGTCGTTGACTATCCGATTGCTTTTCCTTATTTGTTTTTCTTGTGGTTTTACTGTGATTTCAGGCTTGTTTATGTGCATCGTTTTGTCTTCCGTTTGGCACAAATTGAATAGAAAACCGAAACACGTGCCCAAAAAGCCAAACAATAGACATAAAATCTTTTTGCAGCATGTTGTTTCTTTTTTTTTTTTTGCTTATTTTTATTTTTATTTATTGCAAACTCATTAAAAATGATGCTGGCCCCATGAAAACAAAAGTTTTGGTTTAATTTTAATGGACTTGGTAATAAAAAAAACACCGAGCGCCCCCATTATAATGCGTTTGCATACTTAAAAAGTAACAAACACAAACAAACAGACGACACACTGACAGACGGACTGACTGACTGACTGACAGACAGACAAAAATTGTATCCAGAATCAAGCGTTAGCGTTAGCGGTAAAAATGACGGTCGCCTTTTGGAGCTGGTTTATGGACACATGACAGCAACAGCAGAAAAGCACAAAATTTACCCAAAAAGGAGGAAAAAAAAAAACAAAAATAAGCGAAACCGAAACAGACAATGAAACTCTTTGAGGGTTATTGCCTCAAGTATGTGGGGTTTGGGTCTTAAAACCGCGACACTCAAAAGACAACAATAACTGGGAATGATTTCTGTTACACTCCACTTTACCTTCCTTTAACGTTCATTTGGTTGGTGGATGTAAAAACCTTTTTCGCGTAGGTGGTGGTGGCTCACAAAAGTAGCTTATTGTCCTTTTTATGCGCTGCACTTTAACGCGGTGGGCGTGCACAAGGCGAAATGTCAACAGAATCTCCGGGCTAACTGAACTAGAGAGCTCGGTGTAGATATTAAAATTTGTTTTGCTTAACAACAGACAGCAGTCAGCGGAGAGGAGAGGAGAGTAAAAGCAGGACCACAATGGACTTAACGGACGGACAGACAGGATAAGTATGGCAGGATAAGGCACGACAGGAAGACAGCATTGGACATTTTTGTGTATGTAAAGATGGAAAGATACTATTAAATGGCTCAAAACTTTTAGAGAGTGAAAGAAAATCCAGCTAAGATTTTAGATCATATGCCCTATAAAATAATTAAGACTTTGATATGAAATGCGTGTATATATGTATATATGTAAGTGTGTGTGTGTGTGTAGGGGTATACATGTGGTTTTTTTATGGTTGTGTGGTTTACAATGAAATCCCTCCTCTATCTATCTTTGTGCTTAGTGTCTTTACATTAAAATATTTAATAGGTGCAATCATTTACTACTAAGGCAATTTCAAAATTAATGATGATATTGAGAAAACGCTTACAAATTACAAAAGGGGGTGGAAAGAGGACAGCGAAAAATAACCGAACAAAATGTGTAACTAAAACGCATTTGCAATTGCTAAAAAAAAATCAGCGAACGGATTTTGTTTTTGGGTGCCAATTGATAATAAAATTTTGTATAGATTTTTGAATATTATGATACAAAAATTTTGTTTTAGCTAACCTCAGTTTCGATGATTTTCTCAATGTATTCGACGGTGCGTAATTGAGGTAACCCTGTTATGGGACAGGGTACCTCCTCAGTGCGTCGGACAATTTTCTCATCGAGTATTTTCTCGCGTTCGCGTACAATAATTGGGCCATCGCTTGATTTTATGGCAATTTTTGGAAACACTATTTTTGCCTGAGTCTGATTAGTTGGGTAGATAGAAATAAACATATAAGATCAAGCAGTTTAAGGGGAAGAGAAAGAGAATCATTTTTCCTATTCAAATTGGTCGCTTTTCATTAATTAGTTACATTTCGTCATCATGGATTATTATTAGCATTAATTTTCTATTATATTATCTTATTTATTTTTTCGTATTTGGTTTTTCTTTTTCTTTTTTTTTTTTTTTTTTTTATTTTTTTAGTATTGTTCTTGCAGTTAGTAAAGCGATCTATGTAAGGTTCATGAGGTCGTTTCTCAGGCAAAATTCCTCCAGGCAGTTATAGAAAATTTGAACTATTTATTAACTTACCTCACTGCCTTTAGTTTCGTGTGTGATTAGATCCTCTGTTACCTTGCGCATATTTTTAATTACATCCTGAGCCTCAACTGCCCCCTGTTCCAGTGAGCGGAGTCGAGCTGCTCGCCAAGAGGCGCGTTTCTCAGCGCTGCATAAATAAAATGACTTGGATTAGCAATAAGAAGGATATGTATGAGATACAAATATAGAACAAAAACTTGGAACTAAATACTGGAAATATTGAATTCCAGAGAGCTAAAGCAAAAATAAATTCCAAAAAGAAATCCAATAATTACAATGATAGAACATATCTATTTTTAATTGTATATACAAGTAGAGCGACAGATAGTGAGAGACTAAAACAGACACCACTAAACTAATATATAGTTTGAGTTTGAAGGTGTTCCAATTGATACAAAAAATAGATATAGACATAGAAATATAGAAATTCCAAATTTATTCCATATTTGCCTGACGTGGGTGTGGGTGCATTTTATTTTTCTGTGGCTATTGTATTGAGTGTATCTGTGTGTGTGTGTGTGTGTTTGTGTGTATGTGCGTGGGCGTTTGTATACGACCGACCGACCGACCGACCGACCGACCCACTGTAACATCGAATGGCTACACCTTCTGGCAATCAGTTAACTTGACCTTTGAACTTTCTGACCATATTTAAGGCCGCACGCATGTCACCCACATTATTCCTAAGCTGTTGTTGTTGTTGCTGGTATTGCTCTGTCGGTTGTCGTCACGCTTCAAACTTACTTAATCATGGAGCGGCTTTTGCCGCCTCGCTGCTGGTCCTGCTGCTCCACATCACCATCCTGCTCCAACTGCTGTTGCTTTAGATACTCATCCAGACTGATGCCCGCTTGACGTGCAGCCGCTGCCTGGGCGCGGCGTTCAGCCTTTAATGTACGGACCGGAATGCGACTACCACCAATTGTGGGCGTTATAGGCTCGTCGTCTTGAGCCTGCGGCTCTTCCTCCTGGGATACGGTTTCTTCGTTAGCCTCCTGTTGCTGCTGTTGCTGTTTAAGACGTTGCTGCAGTGCGGGTGGTATGACAACTTTGACCTTTGGCTTGGGCAGCAATGAGGGCTTGGGCGGATCATTTGCTGGCGTGTTTATGGCAACTTTCATGGGCTGCTGCCTTGGTATTTTACTGGGCAATGACAACGAGTGCGATGTCTGCGCCTGACTTTGTGCGGTTCTGTCATATTTTGTTTTATTTTTTTTTTTTTTTGGTTGTTTTTGAGATTTTTGTTGTTGTTGTTGATTGGTTGTTTTATTTTTCGTTTTCGTGTTTGAATTGTGCAAAGTAAAATACACACAATTATTAAAAAAAAATGAATTAAACAAAACAAAACAAAAAAAAAAAAAGGTAACATGGGAACAGAGAAACAAATTTATTTGACAAACAATAAGATGAATGCGATGAATTGGTTAGCTTAGTTACAAAACACAATGAAGTTAATTTCGTTTTAGTCACATACGTGCTTGCTTTGGGGTTACCATCTTATGACATTCCGCTTTAACTTCTTTAGATGATACTTCTATCTACTACTACAGCTCGTTCCTTTTCATGCAACACAAACTTTGACATAACAAGTCGAATTTGTTGTAATTAAAAACGTTAAGAAACATACTGTAAAAACTTTTTTAAAAGGCCAAAACCCAAACCCTAACACTAACCCCTAGCAAATTCCCCAGTCTCTGAGAAAATCACTTTTTGTGAAACTTTGCCAACAAGTGCAATAACATGGCAGCTGGAGATTAGCGTGTTAAGGCAGACGAGCGCAAAAGCTCAGGGAAGCGCATTCCACAATGAAATAGAATGGGAGTGGTGTGGAGAGGAGTAAAATAAAGTTGGATGCGGAGTCGGAGTTGGAGTCAGAGCTGAGTCGCAGACGAATGCAATCTAAAAGAGCTGCATGTCGGCAAAGTCGTAAAACTTGCACAGACCCCCCCATCTAGCACTATATAACTCTATATATGCAAAATTAATTTTAAAAGTAAGCGGTAACCCAGAACAATTTTCCTCCACTTCTACTACTCCTGCTGCTGGAAGCAATGCCCGTGACGAACTTTTTGGCCTGTGGCCTTTCTTTCTTTTCTTATTATTTTTTTTGTTCTTTCTTACACTCAACTTGCTTTTGTTAGCCACAAATTGCCACACACTTTCAATTCAAGTTTAATTCCGAAATTATTCGCATAAAGCCAAAGTCGAGGCAACAACTTCTGCTTGAGTGATTTATGTTTTTCAATTTGCTCATCTAGTCTGGCGTCTGGATCCCGACCAAGTAGCGAAAGTTCACCTAGGATGGTAACACAAAAAAAAAAAGGTAGAAAAAGGACAGACAAAAAAAAAAAAATAGGAAAATAACGTAGTCAGAATTGACCCAGTGAATTGCACTTGTAACATTTTCTTTCTCACTTCTTTTGCCTTTTCGATTTTGTTTTTTGTGTTCTTTTCCCTTTTTACGTTGCTTTGCTCTTGTGGCATTTTGCCTGGCTCGTTTTATTCATTCATTCATTCATTCATTTTGACTTTTTAAATGAACTTTGCGCACTGGCACTCAATCTGGTATCCAAGAAGGAAGGTTGCATTTGCCAACGATCCGGAATGAAGCCTGCGCGTAGTTAAAGTATTTAAACGCGTTAAACTTTTCCAATTGACAGATTTATGCTATGCTCGATATACATACATACATAACATATATATGTATGTGTATAACTATTCACAGTTAAACTTATTTTGGATTGAACTTTTTTGTTTATGTTTTAATTTTGCATTTTGTATTGCTTTCCCCCACTCTCTTTTCCTAACAGAAATAATTGCATTATTAAAGTTGTTAAATAGTGGAATGGGGAAAAAAGTGTAGATGAAATGTTTAAAAACCGCAACCGAAAAAGCACTTAAAAGTAGGTTAAATGAGGCACTTATGCAAACATTTGATGCTTTACCATTTATTAATAGAATGTGAATGTATTTTTTTTTTTGCTCATTTTTTTTCATAATATATAACAAAAATATATGTATTTTTATATATAAATATCAATATGTATATAGTATAGTATAGTATAGTAGTTATGTATGGCACACGTGAGAATAAATCATGTTGGTGATAATTATGTCAATGAGCCCGTAACCATAGTAAGTAGGTAAATTAATTATAATATATTTATATATATATAGTTGATTATCGGGATGCAAAAATGAAATATTAATAACTATTCATAAAATATATATAGGCATATACATTCACATATATAAATATCTATATATATATATATATAGATGTATCAAAATCATTTAACACGCGGACAACAAAGCGCTTACAAATATATCCATTTTCTCTTTAAGGTGACTTAGTTAGGAATATTTATATAAATAGGATCAATGGTTTGATAATCTGAATAACAATCGATCGTACAATTATAAACAATGAAAATCAACTATATATTATTTGTCCATTTGTCAATAAAAACCTACTTAAAGAAAGTACAATAAATAGATGGTCCTTGATTGATAGCCCTCAACAATTATGACAGAACTATACAATTAATCAATAATGCCTTCCACTAAACATTCCCCTCTATACCCTGTACCTAGGCCTAAAAATGGGTAGATTAGAATTGGGCACCCAATATATGAGTATATATATACATATATATTTTCTATTAACAACAATCAGTCTGTTAGTATGAACACTTTCTTTTTTATTTATAATCATTATCAATTCCGTAAGATTTATAACTACTATATTTAAGCAATCGGCTTATTGTCTTGATAAATATATTTATATTGATTGATGACTTGCTAAGAATAACCGCCACTAGATGGCGTTTTGAAAAGTTCTAAAATGCATTCAAAATTTGCTTAAAAAAAGAATTAATCTCAAAAACTATTTAAATGTTTAATTTTAAGAACTTTTAAATTGTATTCCTACTTGGTACAGGGTATTTTGCAGTCGACGAACCGACTGAACCTGATGATTTTCCTTTTTTTTTTTTTTAACTAATCGTAAGTTTATATGTATAGGTATGTATGTAAATTCCATATCTATGTATAACACACTGAGGAGAAGTAAGATAGTGGAAGGGGCAGAGAGAGAAAGGAGAAGAAAGAGTAACGAATAGACAAACTAATGGGGACACGAAAAGAACATGGAAAACTAATGAGTCTTTTTGTCCTGCTCTAAAAATCATTATTTTTAATAACAAACATTTCAAAAATGCAAAATGCATATAAATTATGCAGGCAACAAAACACCGACCGACATACACTTTGCCAGCAACTAACCAACTATCATCTATCTATATATACTATCTATGTATGCATATACTGTATGTTGTGTTTAAATCTCTGTGTGTGTGTGTGTGTATCTATGTGTGTATATAACTATGGGTGGGTGAACAGTTTAGTGGTTTGTTTGGGTATCCTGCTAGGGGTGTGTGTGTGTGTGTGTGTGTATGCATTTTAAAAACGCTGCAGGTGTGTGAGTGTGCAGGAGGTGTACTCAAAAATCTCAAGTGCTGACTGCATAGACAACACCGAGTTCCTGCTAGTTGGGCAATTTTGAAAGGGAAGAGAGAGAGAAAGAGAGAGAGAGAGGAAGGGAGATATAGAGGGTATTTATAATTAGGCTAATAAAATGCATAAAAGTAACAGAAAAAGAAAGGAAGCATCAGGGGGTGGTAAAGGGGTACCTTAACACTATATATTTATTTATCAAGTGCTGCAAGTGCGGTGACAGATGTACTTTCTTTTTTTTTTTTTTGTTGTTTTTCGTTTCTAAGGTAGTTAGAATGTTAGTGCTTGCTTAACTGTTAACTTATAGTCAGAGTCTCATTTTGAAATAGATAACTTAATAATTAAGATAGTTTTAGTTATATATCGCGCAACTTAGTCAATATAGTGAGTGGATGTCACATTCGCATTACAGTGTATTTTAGTTTCTAAATACTGCTTCAATTTCATCAAGTGGATTCCTGTAAAAAGTGAAAGTGTAGAAAGAGAGCAAAAACAAAAAAAAAAAAAAAAACACACAAAAATGGTATTATAAACAATTTAATGAACAGCAACAAAACGAAACAATTTAGTCGGTGTCTTCTTCTGTTGTGTAAATAATAATAATAATAATAATAACAATAATCATAATAATATGCATACTACTGGGGCAAAAACAATAAGCAAAATTAGCAAATTGTTTCAACTGCTGCTGTTGTTTTTTTTTTTTTTATTTTTAGATAACCTTGCAAAATTGGGGCACATCCATTTTGGCCAGAAAAATACACCCTCCAAACTATGTAAATTATTCAAGTCCTCAATTAATAAAATATAAATTGAAAATGGAAATATCGTATTGAACGAAATATTTCTTTACTTCACTTTCTTAAATTTTTGATAAATCTCAAAACATTCCCTCCTATCGTAATACATTGGACAATCCCAGATAACGGAATTATTTTTTTGTTTCTCAATTGATTTCCTTATCTGAATTCCATGAATTAATCAAATTTTGTAAAATTAAATGGCCAAAAATGTCAATTTGCAAGGGTATTAAAAATACGGCAATACCGAATTTAGCCCGGCCCTCTGGTTTTTCCTTCTTTAAATTCGTTGTTATTTTGTCTTTTCCTTTTTGGTTTGGTTTTGGTGCACGGTTTTTCTAAATTGTAATTAATATTTATGCGCCCAAAAGCAACAAACAAAACAAAGCAAAACTGGAAAACGAAACGAAAAAAAAAAAAAATTAAATAAAATAAAATAAGAAAACAAAAAGCGTCATTAACGCCCTCCTTTTTAGCTTAAGGTCAAATTATGCTTTTATATCAGAAAAAAAAAAAACGAAACCAAATGAAAACGAAGACGAAAAAGAGACAACAATATACTTTGATTTGCATACGCGACGCGGTCCATTTGTGGATCTGATCGGAGTCTGAGCTGAACTGAACGTAGCGCCAACGCTATAAAATATAAATTAATTTATGCGCAATCAACAAAACATAAATATTTTCATATGCATAGGAAAGGGGAAAAAAAAAAAAAAAAAAAAATAAAAATAAAAAATACAAAATACATACATATAAATGTAAACCAAAACTAAAAACTGACCAATTGTCTGTTTCTTCGACATTTTTCAGGGTCAACTGCTGCCGTTGCTGCCCCCCCTACCCCCTACACATCTCTGCAGCGGATGCCGATGCTTTGCCAAAAGAAGATGAAACCGAAAGACAAAAAAGTTAAAAATAAAAAAAAAAAAACCTAATTGAAAGCGAGAGCGAGGGAGTCATCCGCTGAGCTAAAACCAACAACCAACTAATAATAGTTCATAAATTATCAAACAATAAATTAGCCGATTAATGCACGACTAAGAATTCGATTGCGTTTTACCGCCACCATCATCATCATCATCTGCGGACAGTTAAAGTTGCTGTCGCGACACCACGGAAGCCAATTTAATGTCGCAAAAACACAACAAAAAAAAAAAAAAAATTAAAAAAAGAAATAGAAATAGAAATAGAAAAAAATTCATAAACACGGATCTATTCTCTACTGGGCAGCCTTTGTGCTACACAATTTTTATAGATTTAGACGAGTTTAATTTGAATATAAATACAAATAGTTTCAGAGAACATTGCTTTTGCCGGCTAATTTGCTATGAATTCTTCTTTTTAGAGCGATCGATCGAGCGGCATCGTCACAGTCACTAAGTAAATATATGCGCAAACTTAAAACAAGAAACAAAGTTTAATACAGCGGAAATGCGATGGCTAGGGGGAGTGGAAGGGGAGTCTAGGCGGTTAGGGCAAAATATAAAAACAAAAAAATTAAAAAAAAAAAAAAAAAAAAGTAGAAATTCTTGCTAGAAATTTATTACAAGGTTATTAACATCATGTTTATCTTCTTTTCCTAGTTATGAATGCCAAGGCTAAACGAAGGCAACATAATAACATACATTTAAATTTATTTTATGTAAAGCTGTTTTAGCCATCGAGCTATCTGGGGAGTCGTTACCAAGTTTTTTGTCAGCTGCGCCAATTTGGGCCTTCAAGGTTATACGTAATCTATAGATGATGGTTAAGGGGTAAAGTGGGTGAGGGGGAGTGGAGAGGAGAAGATGTGAGCTTTTGTTTTTGTGTATTGACATCCGTTGCCATGTAAAATAACAACAAGATTCTAATCGCTGTAACGGACATGAAGTCATGCGTTATTAAAGAAGCATTTATTTCAAATTGAAGATGGAAAAGGGAATTATCTCATCATAAAAATTTACAATAAAGAAACTTTACCTCAAAGAATTATTGTTGATACAGGTGAAGTTTGAAAAACCCTCACGGGCATATCTGCCAAGTTGATAACATGACAGGGTGTCTCTTTGTAGCTTGTTTATTTTTTATCCTTTCAAGGTCAGTCTAATGTAATATACACACACACACAAGTGCTTCAAAAGGAATTGCTGGCTCTTGTTTGCTGTATTATACATACCATATTTTCATAGCCATTTCATATGTTTAATTCGCATTAATACACGAAAAGACTAAGCTGCCAGGTAGTCTCAATCAGTCTGTCTGTCTGTCTAGTGGACAAACAGAAAACAGGAGAGATACAGTGGCTTGTTGTTGTGTGTGTGTGGTGTGTTTGCTATTTGATATGTGGCTAACTGATGTTGCCATTGTTGTTGGCATTGCCATTCGCTTTAATGCCATTCTTGTTGCTCGTTTGTATACCCTTTTTATTGAAAAGGATAACCAATCTTGTGTTATTTGTTTCAAATTAAAATAATAAGAATTTAAACTTTTTAAGCCAATAAAGTAATTGGCAAATAAATAGAACTACTTTTATAATAATAATCAACAGTTAGCCTTGTCAATATATAGACTTCAAGTAAGAATTATTTTCATTTACAAAACATCAATGATTATTATATGAATCTAGGGTATATCAAACGCGGTGTCCACATTAACACATTTGCTCTGGGGGTTTTTTCCTTCCTTTTTTTTTTCTTGCCATCCTTTTGTAGCAAACAGCAAAAACAACTTGAGGGCGAAATTGTATTAAATTTCTTTGTTGTTCCTCATTATATAATGTTGTTAGAGTCAAACCCTAGAAGTAGAGGTAGAGGTTAGAACGCAACACCTGAAAACTAACCAAAACAGCCGACACATGCTTCATACATCGCATGAATGCTGCCAGATAAGAGAGCAACTACCTGACAGAATCTGCCAGCTTTGTTAGCTCCTTTGTTGGTACATTTTCATTTCTGTGTGTGTGAGTGTGTGCGTGTTTGTGTGTGCTTTTTTTGCTGCTTTGTTTTTTGACATAACAAAGCAAACAGCAGCAAAAGCCTGACACTGAGCAACGCTTTGGGATTACGTGTTGCATGCAGCAACATTTCGCCGAGTCTGAGAATGTTTAATTAATTGGATTGCCAACAGTTTGTCGTTTGGTTATTAAAAACGCATCCATTTTGTTAAATTGAAATGATTAGGCTAGTCCAGGTGGTTAGCGGTTTGTATTGTGCATACTTAACAACAAATCATAAATTCCCTTAACGTTATTTTTCTGTGTGTGTGTGTGTGAGTGTGTGTATTTTGGCCCCGCCTCTACCAGAGTTAAGAGAGAGCAGACACAATTTGCGGAATGCTCGAAATGAAGTTATTCAATTGTAAAAACAGCTGGCATTGTGCCACAGGGAATTCAAGTGTACCATAGTCTTTATTCACAGCCCACGTAGCCCATCGGCAATGGGACCACGATGCGTATACGCATTGCCTGACTGGCAAGCGTTAAGTAACGAAGCGCGGAATTGCTTCAATTTTTAAAATCATCCCAAATGGCAGCGGCGTATCCTAGAGAAGGGTAAGTCGTGTCTAAAAATATCTTAACCGATTTAAGCTACTTGTAGCTTGTATAATTTTTTTACATTGTTGTTCTTGCACCACGAAAGGTAACTGGATAGATAACACCTCCTCCTCCCCCCCTAAAAATGTTTATTATTCCTGCATACGCTACTGCTTAAATTTATAGATAAGATATTCTATCTGGTCTTGGTTTTTTTTCTACTTTATATTAAAAAGATTCTTCTAAAACAGAGTCATAACATGTTTTAGCTACATACTTCTTGTACTTAAACAAGGGGGGAAAAAAGAAGAAAAAAAGTTGGTAAAGAGCAAAAAAAAAAAAAAAAAAAAAGAAATCAAAAAGAAAGTAAAAAGGCTGGAAGGCTGCTGCTTGCCTGAGATCCACGAGTCCAGACAACGCTTAAGTGCTACATAAAACTTAAAACAGCTTAGAGCTTACTCGCTTATAATCATATGAACGTATACATATATACTTATATCTGTTGTATATATACTCATAATAGAATATATGGATGGAAAAACATAAGCTTCTGCAGGGCATGTACTTACTATAAAAGGCCGCTTAACTATATATCTATTTAATAACAAACTACGTTTCAATGATGATGAGTAATTCCTCCGTCAGTTGACTGGCGTGTAAGTAAATTGTATGCGTGTGTGTGAAATGGTATATGTGTCAGTGTAATGGTATATGTATGTGTGAGAGTATTGATGGTTATATAAAGTAATAGAGAGTCAGTGAGTGAGGTAATCTAACTTAAAAGGAAGGTAAATTGAAGCATTTTGCACCGGCACCAGAGAACCAAACCAAAAGTCATCAGCAGAAACTTTACCAATAAAACTTAAAAGAGAACTTCAGACAAGAAAGTGTATTAAAATATATAATAGTAAATGCACAAACACCATGAACAGTCAACACTTGTGCGTGTCTCTCTATGAGAGAGAGTGTGTGTGTGTGTATGTGGTTAAAATAATTGCATAATTGAAAGGTGAAATATAAACGTGTCTGTGCATTTCGTATTTAATGTATATATGTATATATATATAATACAAAAAGTATAAAAAAAAAGCGCAAACACATAAGCACAATGAGAAGAATGGAGAGGGGGGAAGAGAGACTCACCTTATATCCTCCGCATCATCTCCGAATTGCGCCAATACCACATTATCGACGGCATCCTCTAAAACGATTGAACTAGCCTCCACTTGGTACCTATCATCGTCGCTGTCATTCTCGTTGTCCTCGTTGCTGTTCCCAGCACTATTATCATATTGCTTATCGGGATGATGGCCATCGTTGTCCTTGTCAATGTTGTCATTGGCAGCATCCAATAATCTAGATTTCTTATCACGACGCAATGTTGCAATTTTCTTCTCCTCCTCCTGTCTCAACTTTTCGACTTCATCCTTTGACAGGAATGAAAAAACTTTTTCTAAAGTAACCAAACCAACCAACCAGAGAAGAGATAGAGAAAACGAAAAAAGAAATTTATTACAGAGTGAAACAATTTGCGTTAGTCATTTGAATTCCATTTAACCTTAAAGGCTGAAAAATAAAACCCTTTTTCTCTACATCTTTCCCCAAAAAACGTTGAAAATAAATTAGAAAATTATATAAATGCGATCTGTTGCACAAGAACCAAAAACTGAGTACCTTTATTTGCATAGTTTGCTTTTATATGAAGTCTATTTCCCTTCGTATGTTGCCTTGTCATGTATGCATACATAGTTTGCTACATATGTATGTATGTTTATCCTATATATCCTTTGTCATGCAAAACAGTTGCATGAACCTGAAGTTGTAACGTTCTTATTACTTTGCCAAAGAAAAAACCGAAAAAGGTCAAGTTTGAGCTGCAGTTAAACGTTTCCCAAGCTATAAAGAATGCCATTCTGTTTTCATTATATGCTATTATCATCATCAATTGCAATTAATTTGGCAAACTAAATTCTTTTTGTCATATTAGATTAAATGGAATTGTTTTTTAATTATCAATTTAAAAAGAAAAATAAGAGAAAATGGAGAGATGTAAAGGCTAAACTGAATATTCCTTTGAATATAATGTATATTAATTAAAGAACTCTTGTTTTTGTTTCGTTTCTCATTGTAATAAAATGTATTCTTTGTTTTATCGTAAATCAAATTAATTTCCCACAGTCTAGAACTGATTAGCAAATTAAATGTGAAATCTGTTCATTTTAGTTACTAATTATCTTGATTATCTTTAGCACATTTAGTTTATATTTGCTTTGTTTCATTATAATAGTAAATATAATCCGATGTTTATAAACAAAAACTTCATTTTTACATACATAAATATAACCTACAGCAGAATATCACATTGAATAACGTGCAATATATATGGATATATGTTGTTCTATGAGCAACGTTTCAGAACCCAACAATGTCTATTTTAGTCGAAATTTTCTGCGCATATTTTTGTTTTTTTTTTTTTTTTTTTTTGTTTACCTAAAGCCAAACTCACCTGTCTTTTGTGTGGGCTTGTGTTGATCCTCCATAGCCGACTCAAAGAAACGTTTTTTATCAGATACAGATTTAGGCACTTTTTTTCCTGTTGGTGTTGTGGCGATTGCTTCGCTGCTTTCAGATGCCGCAGGTGCTGGTTGCTGAAAAAAGTGGCATGGGTTCGTTCAATAGGCGTAAATGTGTATAGAAAATCGATAAACAGTTAGGAAGGTTAGAGCCAGGAACTTTTGATCCAAAGTGCCATTGGCTGCTGCCATATTTTCAATTAAATGACTGGAAAAAAACTGCAATTTTCAAAGTCAAAGCTTAAAAAATCCGAAAGACCATAAAGAAAATTGATGGCACTACACAAGTTTATTAAAAAGCAGATGGATGGAAACAGTCATGGGGTGTATTTTTTTTTTTTTTTCTTATATGCCCGCCAGTCAGACATTCAGTCAGTCAGGCGAGCAGCCGACAGACTTTCAATCATAAAATGACCAAGAAAAAGAAGACAGAGCTTTGTTTTTGTGCCCGTGGCCATCATATAATTTACTGCGAGAGGTGGTGGATGAGTGGATGTGGGCACGAAAGTGGGAGTGGTAAAGGGCACAAATTACAGCTGTGTGGGTTAGGAATGAACCAGGCCATTTATCACCCAAAGTCATGTACTGTCCGTTTTATGCTTTCATGCAATTCCTTTCGGTTTTAGGCAACATGAGACGCAGCACCAGCGGCAGAAGCAGCAGCAGCAGCATCAGCAGCAGCAGCAGCAACAGCAACAGCAGATAAAGCCAATGGGGGTGTACTGTAGGATAGTTAGTGTCTGCAACAACGACAACGACGAGGACGACGACGACAACGACAAAGTCATTAAATGGCAACCAGGCAAGGGCAAGAGCAAAAGCCAGCGTTAAACTGCACAAATTGCAACCTTATACCAGGATACTCTGGCCAAGCACAATAAGACCAAGACTCATAAATAAACGACAGCCAACCAGCTAGATAGCTATGTAGCTAACCATGCAGCAAGGATCCCCGTAGTGGCAAGTGCATGTAGAAAGGGCAAAGGCAAAAACACAAGCTGGGTTGTATTTTTAGCAAAGAAATTAATTTCGTATCGGATTTTTCGATTTTCAATTAAAGTCAATACGAAGGAGCAACATACAAGAAGTCAGCCTGCAGCTCTCCAACCTCTGTCTATATCGTAATTCTATCATCTGTCTCGCTTCCCTCCTCTGTAGATAGATAGATAGAGAGAGAGAGAGAGAGCGGAAAAGAGAGAGAGAAAGAGTAAGGGTATTGCTATCTTTCTAACGCTTCGTTTGCTTTTTGTGCTACTCAGCAGTCAAACTAATAGAAATTTATTGAGCCATGAAAGTGTTGAGAGTGTGCTGGTAAGGGAAGTAAGAAGAAGAAGATAGCAGGAAATGCAGCCCTGGTCGGGGCATTAAAAGCTAATAAGCTATTGAATAATTCAGATAGCATAGTAGTGCCAATTCCCAATGAAAGTGTTAGTGGCGAAAGGTTCATGTATCTCTGTGGGTGTGTGTGTGTGTGTGCGGGTGTATGGTGTGAGCAGGTTGACATATTCGCTTGTAATACGAACAGGTGCGATGATAACAAAGCCCTTATCGTGTATAATTAAGAGTGTTTTCAAAGATAAGATTAGAGAACACAAAACAGAAAAAGGAAAGAGAAATAGATAGGGAGAGTTGCCATATAAAAAGCTATATAGTCAACTGATCAAATCAGTGCAGTCTTGGCCGCAAATGCTTGAGGGCAAGCGAAAATAGAAAGCGGCTGCATGGAACTAATTGTGAACAAGCAACATGAACTAGTTCACCATTTTTATCTTTACTGTTATGTATGTCAAGGTCATACAATATCTATTTCGAATCCTTATCTAATCTCACTCCCACACATATTGAAAATTGAGATTGAGATTGGGACAAGACAAAATGAAAGAGAATTTGCCAAAACGGAATCGAAAGTAAAGAATATTTATTGGTTGCCTTAAAGTATGCTATTGTTATTTCAATGTGGAATGTATTGCTTTATATACTATTTTTTCTCTAAAATCAACTTAAAATTTGTACATGTGTGTATGTATGTATGTATAAGTAAAATTTGTATTCCTTTTTTTTTTTTGTCTATTTGTCTATTTGTGTATTTTTTATGTATATTTTCGCTTAGTTTACTCATTGTGTCCTTCGTTCGTTCGAAAAAGAAATGGCCAGTATAGAGGAGCGGGGTGGGGGATTTTTTCTTGCCCCAACTGTTTCAATCAGCGTCAATTTAAACTTGCCCCAGACATGAAGAAAAGGCGGTTGGTGGTATTTGAGAGGAAGGAGATGAAAATGAAAGAATGGCTAAACTTTGTTCGCTTGTTGCTGCTGCTGATGCTGCTGCTCAATTTCAGCTGCAATGTGGTGCAAAGTCAACAAAAAGTTGCATCTAATTAGCAGGAAAGAGAGTGTGCAGTGGAGGAGACGAAACGGTAACCGTGTCGGTCACCGCCCAAGCCAATCAATCAATTTAAATGGCCATCCAATGGCAAACGAAAATATTGAAAATTGCAGGAAAATGGACAAGGTGGGGAAGGTAGCAGTTTAATTGATGGCAAAAGGTGTTAGAATTTAATTAAAATGTATGGGCTCTCTGTAAGTAAGGTGGGGCAATTAGAGGCTTCCTCAACTTGACCTAGTTCAATGTGCAACAGGAGGAATGCACACAACTTTAATCTACACTGTTGTCTCTTTGCCGGTGGGCGTTGATGGGATTTTGGGAGTGGCATATCGTGGTGTGGTTGGCCCCTCCAATTGTGGCTGTGACTGTGAGCGTAGCTTAAAACTAGCTAAGCCACGTAAACCATGAGCTGGTTTCTGAGCTACGGGAGGTGCCGGAGCAGTTCTTAATTTGCTCGGCTTTACTGGCCGCTTTGGCGGCAACGGTGGTGGAGTGGGGGATGTCGATGCGCGACACGATAGCGATGTGTCACTGCTACGTCGCGAATCGAAAAATGAAGTATTACTGTAAATAGCCTCCTCCTCAATGGTTGAATAGATTTCCTCGGCTGTCTCATAGTAAGCAGAAGAGGATGAGACAGCTGTGGCAATGGGCGCCCCTGTGGTAGACTTAGCCAACAACAGCGATGATGTCGATGAGGAATCTATAGAAAAGGAACTGCCAGTGGCTAGGGAGGAATTCGATATGGCAACTCGGGTTGTGGTCATGTTTTGGTAATTGCTATTTGAGTCGGGGCTGACCACAATTTCCGAGAATGTTGGAAATTGCATTGCGGCATAAGATGGCGATGGCGATGGCGAGGGGGCAGACAAAGGGACAGAGACTGTGGTAGTGGTGGTATTGCTAATGGAAGTTGTTGGTGATGCGACAACGATACGCTTAGACTTTCCGCTCGTTTCACTCACCGATAGTTGTGCAGATGGCGAATTTGGCGATTGGAGATAAAACATCGCCGAGCCAGCGGCAGGCGACGACGACACCTGGCTGCTTTGGTCGCTGGGTAACAGGACAAGATTGAATATGGGAGCGGACTGTGTGCCAAAGGCATTTGGAGGTGGAGGTGGTGGTGTCTGAGGCTGGCTCAGAGTGAGCGTATTGGGCTGCTGCGGTTGTGGAAGGCTCGTATACTGAACGGGCAGTATTTGGGCCGTGGGAAAGATTTGTGTGGGTGACCCAGCGACCAGCAGCTGTTGTAGTTGCGGTGGAACATCCATCAAGCGGTTAACAGAGCCAGTGGCAGTGGCAGAGGCAGAGGCAGAGGCATTGGAAGAAGATGAAGAAGACGTTGATGCGTTAGTGGTGACAGCGGTTAGTAGCGGCTCATGCAAATGATGAGAGTGTTGGGCAGGTGGTGTGGGCGGGGGTGGTAGTGGCAGGTTGTCAATGTCAGTGTCACAACTGTCTAGAAATGGATTTGTTACCGCATAACTTTTGTTGCCCACAATTGGTATAGGTGGAGCAGGTTCAAAGGGGGCCCTCAGTTGGTTTCTCAGCTCATTCTCACGTAAAAGAAACTCGCGATGTTCTTGGGCAGTCACCAGGATGTTATCGGGCGAATTCTCATGCACAAAATCACGAGGTCGTTGTGGCGGCGGCAATGCCTCCATATACAGCGATTCTTCTACCAATGTTGGTGTACTTGGAACTGGGGATTTTGGCAAGGTGGCATAATTAACTGGCGGTGGTGGAGGACTTTCTCTTGGACGTGCTGGTTTTGCAGTTACTCGCACAGGTAATTTAGCACCTATTTGATGAATTGTATTGGTTGTAGCGTCATGTTCGAATACCGCAAAGTCGCCTTTACCCACATCACTGGCCTGGAATGTCTCCAGAGCCACATTACGGACGAGATCAGCCTTCTTAAGCTGGGGTTTGGGCAACGTGGGTGGCGGCACCTTTGGTCTTGTTTCTGGTCCGATCAGATTTTCTGTTGATTTTGATATTACAGTATTGGGTGTACTGCGTCCACTGGACAACGATTGCTCAAGAAGATCTTCATTGGAGCGGGACGATCCGAAAAAGAATTGATCGCGAGGCGAACGTGGCGAACGGGGTGATCTATTAATAGCCCTTGCTATTTGAGTGTATTCATCATCCTCAGTGGGATGTCGGAAGGGATTATCACGTTCCAATTCCCCTGGTCGCTCTGGCGAGGTAGCTCGTGATACTCGTTGCAGTTGTGGTGATTCCACTTCCCTAATACGCGCCACAGTGGGCACAATAGAAGTAGGCTTCTCTGGATAACGTTCTAGCGTGGAACTGGCCGATGAACTAGGACTGGTTGACCTTAAAATACCCTTTCGTGGCAGACGGGAACGTGCACGAGTATCCTGCTCCGAGTCATAGGCACGACCATAAACATCAGGAGTGCGAGAACGTGATCGTTCGTAGTCTGATTTAGAGCGTTCATCGCCGCTTAGATCAAAACTCACGGATTTGCGATGACCACCGCTATATTCTGGAGTACTGCGACCTGAACGGGATGGCTTATATGGCCGATAGTCGCTCTCCGAATCACTGGTATAACGGCCACGACGCCTATCGAAACAATCGGAATCTGTGTCGGCATAAGAAGGCGGTGATTGTAGATCAACTGGAGGCGAGCTTTCAACTTCATCCTCATCCTCCTCATCAATAGCATCAATATCATCCATATGACCCTTATTACTCTCTTCGTCATCCTCATCATCATCATCGTCTATTATATACACGGGCTCTGCTTTCTTCGGCTTGGTAGGAGCGGCCTTTGTTTGGGTTCTAGCTTCCTCCTGGTTCTCTAGCATTTGCTGATAGGAATAGCGTACTCCACGGTCGGGCGTCTGTGTTCCACGCTGCTATTGAATTTTGAATATTGGTTTTTTTTTTGTGTTTGGTTTTGGGGTTTAAACATAATTTTTTGGTTTATTTTGTTGTATTTGTTTGTATCTGGTGCAACATTATTGGCTTTTTTTTTTTCTCACACACAAGCATTGAACATAAATTTTGCAATGTGCGATGTTAATTGTGGGTGTTGATGGATTGCTGATTTATATATAGTATAAACACATATCGATATGAGTGTGACTGAGTGTGTGTGTGTGTGTATGTGTGTGCGTTTATTGAATGGACGATGGTTGGTGTTTGTTGGTTGTCTGATGATGGTGCTCGAACGTCACACTAATGGTTCGTTTGTTTTCTTTTTTCTTTGGTTGATGTTTTGTGCTCTTCTCGGTTCACTTTTACAATCTGTAGTCCATTAGCCAATTACCAGTGAGTTACGTATGAGATTTTTTTTGTTTTTTTTTTCTTTTTTATTTGCTTGATGATGCGCTGACTTTACGCTGTTTTGACCAATATTCTTGTTGATGAGGTTGGATGAGCTCTCTCTTCTACTCTCCACACAGTGAGCGGTATAACAAAAATAGAGATAGAGACAGAGACGACAAGGAACAAGAGACAAGAGACAACTGGCAAAATGGCAAGGCAACGCAAATGAAAGAAGAAAAACTAATTAAAAAACTTGCAATATAGCAAAAAGGGTCAAAAGAATTTTAATATTAATTCCCTCTAACTGAATTTACCCAAAAACTGAAAAATAGTTTAAAATATAGCAATTATTTTTCCATTGTTTTTTTTTTTTTTTTTTTTGTACGACAAATACATTTAGATTTATTGACATTGAAAATGCACTCTTCATATTTCATTTATCTAGCCTTAAAGTTAAAAACTAACCATATCTAATAATGGGAAAACGGAAAACTTATTTTGGGTGAAAAACCAAAAAGCAGAGATAATATTTATATATGTATGTATTATGATTATAACCAAATATACAAAAATATTTAGTTAATATTCATCAACTAGTTGATTATGAAATGTAATTCGCTCGCAATTGAACTACATATATGAATGTTTAACAGATTTAATTGATATTTTTAACAAAAAAGATTTTTACATTCGCCTATAGGTTAATAACAACAATTTGTTAAGTTTTCTTCTGTTCTTTGGCATTTTTCTTCTTTTTTCATTATCTCGAGTATTATTATTTAGTTGCACATTTTGGACCTTTTGTGTGCTTGCCACACAAATTTCATGGTTACACATTTAGTAATAATAATAGAGTTTAGTGTGGGTGTTTCTTGTTCTGTATCTGAGTCTGGGTGTGTGTGTGTGTGGGTGTAGACAGTAAACAGTATAGTTTCCATATGGTACATATAAACATCGAAAGACTTTCTGTATATATATATATATTTATATATATGTGTATATATATTTTTATATATCGTATATGTAAATGTGCCGCAAAAATGGCTAGAATTCACATCTCATTGTAGACAAAAACTTACTGCTCTCTCTCTACTATAACAGGAGGGATTTTGTTCAAGTGATTTGTGTGTAAATTGTTTTTTTACTTATATTTCTTTTACAGACTGATAGCAAACTGAGCTAGTTAGGATAACAGATATTGAAACCATTTGCTGTATCAAAGTGAGTGTGTGAGTAAATGTGGATGTGTGTTGTAAGTTTGTTTTGATTCAGTTTTTTAAGTTGGACTTTTTTTTGGGTACAATTGTAGATCAACTAAGAACTTAGGTAACTATATCTATATATATATATATATAGTATATATATAGTATATACATGGCATAGCTGCCGTTGTTCTAAGTGTGTATGTATTTATAGTAACTCCTTTGTTTTTCGCATTTGAACACGTTCAATTAATTTCCCTCATAGTGACTCTATCACATATACTCGTACATTTGGTTAACTTGCATGTATTGAATGGATGTATGTATATGTTTAATTTTGTTAGTAGTTGTTTCCCAACTGTATTTCAATTGGCATTTTAAACTAAATATTCAGTCTTATAGTGATAAACATCCGCTTGTTAAGCAATGCGCTGCAATGAAATCAATTCAAATAACAACGAAACAACAAAAAAAAAAATGGGAAGGAAACAAAGCCAAATGCCAGTTGAGATTGAAAGGAAAAACGGAAAACGAATAAGAATAAGAATAAAATAATAACAAAAAAAAGGGAAAAAAAGAAACAAAATATAACAATATGTTGAAAAGCAGCGAACGGCGCGCGCATTATTGAGAGCAATAAAGAAGAAGGACGAGAAGAAGATAAGAGAGAGACATTTTAATGGAAATTTCTTTCTGCAGATTTGTTTTTTGTTTCGTTTTTGAATTATTTACATTTACTTTTATTATACGTGCCATCTATATAGTAGTAGGTAGGTAGATATTGTATATTCGTATATATATATTTATATATATGTATATATTCATTTTCATTTTTTGCTGCTGCTACTCTTCTCCCCTGTTTTTCTTTCAATGCAAATTCAAATGCGGCATGCTTTAAAATAAGCAGCAACAATTCAGGAGCAGCCATCTACAACAACAATAATCATAATCAAGCCCCCCCCCCATTACAACCCACACACAGTGGCAAAGGTACGCAAAAGGTAAAGTAACAAAGACTCAAACAGAAATGAATACAATATGAAAGTAGCATAAATAAGACAACAACAACAACAACAGCAATAAGAAAAACAAGTATAACAATAAGAGGAACAATGATCAAGCGTAGCAGAAACAATCTGCTCAGCCAATATGCTAATAAATAATAAATCGTCTGCTGCCATATCAATAAATGTGGGCAACAATCCACTGCTTTCAAATCAAGACCCCCAGCCCTCCCCTACAGGTAACACCCTTCTTTTTTCTACCCCTACAAACCCCCCTTTAAGATGAAATGTGTGCCCTGTTCTATAAGGGAAATTTAACACTGAACAACGCATGCAAGTATGTATTTTTTTTTATACAAATTGTAGGTAAGAAAATGATTTAAAACTGAAAATGCAACCAAAGAAACTGATGTTTTCTTATTGTTCATTATTCTTTATTTGTTCTTTCAACAAATTCGCAGAACAATAACAAGAGATGTGTTAAAAATGATTATACTAAAATGTTGATATATGTATATATGATAAAATGTCTAGACTGAGTTTAGACATTCTTGAAGTACGAATGAGTAGAGTAAGTGGTTTGAATGGATTTTTATTATGATTTATATTTAGAATCTGTCAGATGTCAATGGCAATGATGGATTAATGGAGATATTTTATGACTTGAGGCTTCAATCGATAAGAAATTTCAATTGAATAGCTAAAGGTTTCTTGAAATATTCTTTAACTTGTATTTTGATATGTATTTAAATTTAAATTTTCGTGTTTAAGAATACTTTAAAACATTAAATCTAAGAAACTAATACTTAGAACTTTGCTAAAGTAAACTATTAATGTATATGCAGAAATGATATTAAAATACCTTGAAAACAATCTACAGACTAAAAAGTGCAATGTTGTCGAAATACTTTGACAAAAGTCTCTTGATTGAACATATACATTTGTGGTTCTTCATAAGTGCTTTATATATATATATATAACGACGTATATATAACGACATTTGTATTTATATTTTAATGTCTAAAGCCATACAACTTGCTATGATTTAAATAAATCTAAATTGATGTATATATTATATACATATTACAGATATATTAAGTTGTTACAGAATATATATATATATACATATACTGTATATATGTAAGTATGTATACTCTTTGTATTGATAAATGTTTTACTACCGAATCATACAAAAACAAACTTTTAAACATTAAACGAGGAAAGAAAAAAATGAGGTTGTAAAAAGTTTCTATGATATAACTAACGCTTAGCAACTTTTACCACACTTTAATCAATCTCTCCTTTGTAATTGTTCTTAATTGAATGTAAAAGGAACCAATGCCTTAGGTACTTTCGGTATAGGTAAAGTTTTCAATTTAAGGAATAATATTGCTTGAACTATGACATTTTATATTAAAGGTTAGAGAACAACGTAGAGACGAAATGTCAGATTTCATTCTTTATGTATCTGTAGAAATTCTATTTATAGAATCAGTTATTGTTTTGTATTTTGCATGCTTTAAATGTTGCTAACCTTTAGCTTTTGAAATTGAATATTCAATTGAAGTCACATATCAAAATTGTGGGCGCAGTGAAATGAACTTTGCAAAATGGGTGTATTCTCAGGGGAAAAGAAGGAGAGAGCGAGGTAACTTTTCCTTTTTTTTCCCCCTTCAGTTAAAGTAAGTGTATTAAATGGTGGCGCATATGTATTGTATTATAAAATTTGTTGGCGTGCGCAAAATACACACGCACACGTTAACGCTGAACACTCATACATACATACATACATACAAAGATATACATATAAAGACAGACTCGCATATCAGAAACAGACATTAGTGAGGTTACAGAATAAAACAAGCATAAGGTAAAAATACAAGTAAAAGGAAATTGTTCAAAGTGAGTTGGTGTGGTAGCAACTGTCGGGTTGGGTTTATGTTAAAAGTTACATGGCAAAATCAAAAACAAAAACAAGCCAGACACACACATACACGCACATAAATACAGACTGGCTTAAAACAAAAGGACCGAGTGAGTGTTAGAGCGGGAAAGAGAGAGAGAGAGAGTGAGAGACACACACACAGCGAGACGTATACGAAGAGATATAAAAGTTAACACAAGACGTGCGTCCAGATTGAAGTACATACCTGCAGTTCTTGTTGTTGTTGTTGTTGGTCTGTTGCTTCTTGGGTAATATTGGTTTGAGTTTGCACGGCCACCACTGGGACAGGATTAGAAGTAGGTGTGGGTGTAGGTGTAGGTGTAGGTGTCGATGTTGGTGTAGTAAATGCAGGAGCAGCGGTCGCTGACTCGGCAACTCCACCAATTGATGGCAGAGCTGCCGATGGCGTTGTCGGTGTTGTGGGATTTGTATCAAGTGTATGCTTCGATATGACAACCGTCGTTGTTTTCTGTATCTTATCCTGTTCGTGATGCTCTGATGGCGATTTCGGTGGAACGGCTGTGAAGGCGTCTGCGGCGCGTACAATTTCCAGCACCTAATTTACAATGAGATTGAATGAATGGTAAGGTAAACGACTGAAAAATTGGCCAAACAAAGGGCAAGGTCATATACTACAACTACTAACCTTCTCTTGGGTACTCTTCTCCTGACCCAATGGAGCCAGTTGCGTCTGCTGATGTTGTTGTTGCTCGTGTGCCTGCTCTGCATGAATGAGTGCCACAGTCTGTGCGACTGTCGACGAATCAGAGGCTGTTGGCACATCGACTGGTGGCGTGGGTGTTATTGGTGTGGGTGAAGGTGATCCGTGCACCAAAGCAGCAGCAACTGCCAGACCAGATTGGCTAGTTGGCTCTGGTGTGGTAGCATCTGTTTTCTGAGCTGCAAACACATCAAAGTCCTACAAAAGGAAAAATTGAATGAGAAAGAGCAATTTAGAATATAGTCCAATTATATTATATTCCACTTGAACTCACCTGTCGCAGACGTTCCTCTTCATCATGATCCAAACTGGAAACGCTTTGACTCTGACTTAATTCTGAACCCGTTTCCGATGCTCGGGACCCTACAAAGATTCCAATCAATACTACGTGGTCTTTGTTCATTTGTTTTAAAAGATTAGAACGTACCTTGTCGACTGCCACCGCTACAGGATGCAGACGAGTTAAAGCCTGTGCTCATTCCTCCTCCTTGGCCAATGGAATGAATTAAATTGGATTTATCATAGCCTTTGCACACAACCAATTGTATTTCATTGCCTGCGTTTCGCAAGACATTGACCGCATCCTGATGTGAAGCCCCTAGTAGCGAGTGTCCATTAACCTCTAGCAGACGCATGCCCACCTATACGAACACAGCGACAGAAAGAGAGAAAAAGAAAAGAAAAGAAAAAGTTGTAGGTTAATTTTCACCTGAGCTCCTCTTAAAGTTCACTCAGAGTTTTAGCCAGACAACGTGGCCATGTGTCGGGAGACATTACCTTAAGCCTTCCATCGCGACGGGCCGCACCAACTGAGTTAATTTTGGACACAAAAACACCCTCGTCGGAGGGATCTGCAGGATTACCACGCTGTCCATTTAGGCCGCCCTTAATGTGCATGCCCAGTCGTTCGCCCTCGGCCTTTGCCAATAGAACTTCCTGTCATTTGCAAAGTATGAAAAGATAGAGGAGAAACAAGAGCGGCAACAACCAACACAAAAGACCATAAAAATTAGCAACGGATTTATTCAAGTGCTTGAAAATTATAAATAAATGCAATGGCACAACAATGTACAGATAATAATAGGAAGCAAACAAGGAGGAGAAAGAGTTTTTAATTATTTAGCAAGGATTTCCTTTTTTCAAGCTTACCTCTGTGTCTATATAAACTACTTCTAGGTGCTTTAGCGTATCGAATTTTTTGTTTTGTTTTTTAGATTTTGCATTTATAGAAAATATACAGGATAGATAAGTATACAAATAGGTGTGTGGACTCAAAGCAGATATCATTTTTATATTTACACAATTTACAAAACTAAAGAGAAACTAATATTGATAATAATGAACTTACCTGAAAACCTGGAGGTAGTGGATCATGCTGAATGGTCAGCTTAATTTCATCGCCAGGCTTCAATAGTTCCATAACAGCATCCTGGTGGGTAGCCTTGGAAACATCTGCCTCATTGACTTTCAAAATACGATCGCCCATGCGCAATTTGCCGCATTTGGAAGCAATACCGCCGGGCACAATCTGTGGCATGGAAATGGTGGAATAAAAATGAATTACTAAATGAAAAGCTTATAAACTTGAAAGTTCTACACTCTCTGCATTATCCCTCCCCCCTCCGACAATCCGAACTGTGGTTGAGTTAATTGCTTATAATGAAGCCGTCGTCATTGTCGTCCCGTCCGAGCGACTGCATTTTGTACAAATTGTGTGCAGCTCATTTACATTTGCAAGTTACTCAAGTGTTTTAATTTGAAAAGTTTTCTGCTTTTTCTTCTATATAATTTCCTTCTTTTTTTCTCTCTTTCGGCCGGAGAATAGTTTATCATCGGACCTCATCCATTTTGCTACCACATTTTAACTAATTGTGGCTTGTTCTACTTACATGTGAAATGAAAATGCCGGGCTCACGAGTACCAAAGGGCACACAGGAATGATCCGTTCCACCAATGATGCTGAAGCCGAGAGAACCTTGATTTTTAGGTAAGACCACCTCCTACATAATAGACACAATGGAATATTAAATTAGCTGGCATTAAGTTTTGGATCAGACAGGCTTTTAAATAAACACTAAGCAAAAACTAATTCTAGTAAATCCTACTAAGATTGCTGGTGGTATAAAGTGTGTTTATGTATGCATGTGATGATTTTGTGATAACATGTGAACATATATGCATGTATAAGTATGAAAGTGTGCAAAATTGTTGGTGATATTTACATGAACTAATTTCTTTGCCCACACAAAGTAACTAACAAAAAATGAAATGTACTTCCCTGATGGGGGTGGGGGAGGGTGAAAACATTAAGCAAAGGCAAAAGCAAAAACAAATCAAAAAACGAAACAAAACCAAACCAAACCAAATCAAAATGAAACCAAAACACCATTTACCATTTACCAAAGCCATGCAAATTATGTATACTTCATGTTAAAAGTAAACAACAATATTAATAAATAATGCATAAGGCATATTCTGCTTAAATCTTGTATATTAAATCCCATACATAAAAGGAAATCTACGAAACAGAGAGCGGCTTTTATGTTTCAATCAAAACGAGCATCTCAGTTTTGTGGTTTTTACACACACGGACACACACACGGACAGGCACACTTACACACAATCACAATCACCAAAAGGCAATATTAAAATGTCAAATGATAATATTTTCAAGTTATATAATATACTATATTCATTAGAAATATTTCATTTAACTTGTCAAATGTAAGAAAACTTTTTCAATTTGAAAAAAAAAGACAAAAAATTAAAGAAAATAAACAACTTCTTCAGACTTTGAGGTTACTTTTAAACTGTCACGATAAATAAATAACTTGAGTAAATAAAAAAGAAATTAAAAACAATTAAATTTTGATATTTACAATTCAAGTGCAACTTTTCTTTTTTGCCATCAGCAGACAAAATGAATTGTTTACTCATAGTAAATAAACGGAAATATTCAAAAGTTTATTTCGCAGACTTCAGACAGTGCGTCTTTCCATATATCTCTTTCTCTGTGTGTGTGCAAGTTGTGTGTGTGTGTGTGTGTGTGTGTAAGTGTGCGAGTATGTGGAACTGCATTTGTGGGCGTGTTATTTTGTTATATGAAAATAAATGATTTTTTAGCTTCACTCGGAGAGCAAGTCTCTGAGTGTTTCGTCATAATGTATTATTCACACATATATATGCATAGAGAAACTCTAGTTGGCTGAATTATATATTTATATGGTAAGTGGCAAGGCAGAGATAGAAAGAGTGTATCTCTGTTGAGGAGGAGGAGGAGGTGGGGGGGAGCGGACTTTCGGCAATTGCAGTGGTTGAAAGATTTCTTCTATTTTTTATACATTTTTTTTGAGTAGGATCTAAAGTTGACACTCGACTTGACTGTGTAACAACATCAGAACACTTTGCTTGTCCTTGGATAAGATTAAGTTGAATGAGTAAAGGACACTGAATGACTCAAGTGCGAAATGCTTCAATTCCTAAGAGCATATTCTAACAGATTGAAAGCTCTAATTTTTTATATGAACAATAAGCTGGCATTTAAAAGCAAATCATATTTTATTCACTTAAGTCAAATATAAGCAAATAAATATTTAGTTTAAAAATTTAAGTAAAGCTTTTAAACAATTTCAAAGGAGAGAGAGAGAGAGGTATTTAAATAAACTTTAATAGGATATTTCAATAAAGAAAATAAAAAAAAAGAGATATCCTTTTTGCTTTAGCCAAGCCTATTACTAGTTTATATCCATCAATAGTTTTATATACGTTCATTAAAATTATAAATTGTATTTATTAGAAATAAAATGAAGAACAAATCAGTAAGTCTATAAGTTATATGTATACTTTTCCAACTTTTATTACATTAACCAGAAAGGAAAGCCCAAAATGTTACAAATAGAAGGTTAGTAGAAGAGGTTTTAAAGGCAAATTAATTAAACATGCATCATTTGTATATCTATTGTCTACATAACAAATTAGTGCAATTAGACGGTAAAGATCCATTTTGCTATGCTGCCAAGTCCACAACCATAACTATTAGCCACATCCTTCATCAATTAGTTCAGGTCAACATAAAGCTATTGTCGATGTGCATGTTTTGCATAATGCTTTGGCATCAAACACACTATGGAACAATTCAGCCATTGTCAATGTCATTGGCAAACTTCAACGATGGACAGACGCTCCAACATACCAGCAGCTCGAGAATAATTTAGCCAACCTGTGGATTGGTTGTGCTGTGCGAAATTGAGATGAGGTGTATGTATAAGGGTGTGTGTGTTGGCCATGTTGAAGCGTCTTTGTGCCAGGCCAACAATAGTTCAATTAAATTGTTTGCAAAATACGCACACACATATTTATTTACATACAAAGGTGATGCTTAATTTATTTAATTGAATGTAAATAAAAAAATAAAAGAAAACTAAAATTTAACTCAAGGAGCATAAAGGAATTGCCAATTCAAAGAGAAAAGTTTTTCTAAAATTTAAATTGAATTTAAAAATCTTTTTCATGTGCAAATGGTGGAATGTGCATATGTGGGTTTGTGTGTGTGTGTGTGTGCTTATTGTTGGTTTTTTTTTTTTTTTTTTGGTTTTTGTATATGTGTGTGAATAGTAAAGTTCAGGAACGGGATCGTTGTTACTGTGGACTTCTTCTTCTTCACACAACGTCACTAATTTACTTTGGCTTCATTTACAATTTTTAATTTGATTAATTATTGTATTTAATTTTTTTTTTTTTTTTTTTATCTTTTTGCTTTTAGTGTATGCGTGATGTTGTGATAGTCACCTCACTGATCAATGGCTCCGCCAGCTGATTATCTGTGATGCGCGTCATCACTGTCTCCGTGAAAGTTGATTTGGTGATGGTCTCGGTGACGATTCCCAATTCGGTGGGTGCTGCTGGGAACATGGGTAAATCAGGCTGCGGCTTATTCACATTAACCGTTACAGCGCTGATGCCAACTTCATTGGGCCTGGCCACATGCACCTGATGCTGACTGCCGCCGCTAAGGAAGTGTGCCGGTATCATCGCCTGAAAATCATCGCTGGTCAACGGTCTCAGTGAGGACGGCTGCAGTGCATTGATGTAGTCGATGGGGTGTTGGTCGGTGGATTTAACGTGGCATTTGTTTTTAAGCAAAGTTTGTTGTTTTTTTTTTAAAAAAGATCGGTTTGGTGTTTCGTATTTTCGTTTTTCATTTTTTTTTTTTGTTGGATTTTGTAAAGAATAATTTTGGGTTCGGAGAAAAAGAAACAAAAATATGTTTGGATTTTGTAAATTTCATTTTACATTTTAGATTTTTAGAGAGTGAGTGGAGGAGAGTGGGTAGTGAGTGGGCTGCTAATCCTAAACTAAATTAAACTGCCTAACATTAATATTAAATCTAGCATTATATACAATTTGAATTAAAGCCAAATATTGAATGAATGGCTGTTTCTTTCTTTTTTTATATTTTTTCTTGATGGGTGCATAAAAGCAGCAGCAACTGGAGACAAATAGAACACACAAAATCGGTGAAGAATATAAGAGGACAATATAACGCGCACTGGGCACATGCAAAACAAACACAAACAAATTCAATATACATAAATTCTATGATCTAGGGTTATGAGGAGTTTGTATATATATTATATGTTGTAATTATCTGGCAGTTATGTATTAGCACAATTAGAAAACAATACTTTAAATTTTGATAATAGGAGGAGAAGTGTGTTTTTATGCTAATGCTTTTTATAATTTTCGCAAAAATATCAACAACAATTTGCGTGGAAATGTTAAGAATTTGCGCTAAATTAAATGGAAACCTTACCTGTATTTACATTACATATACATCGACTATATATAGATATATATATATATATATATATATATGAATGCAAGAATGTAGCGCAAGTTCTTAACAATTGTCTTAAGACTTAGCCTGATTATGATATAGGTAGGGTGGGTACGAGTCGTATGCGCAACATTTAAATGACGTGCAAAGAACTAGACACAAAACTTAACTTTAAAGTCTACAAATTCTACAAAAAGTTCATTGGTTTGTCTGTATGTATAACTAAAAGGGTTTCTCACCTGAGCCTCGCCAGAATCGCCGCTGGATGTGGTTGAGGCAGCTCCATTGGGTGCCGCTCCATCACTATCGCCCAAAGGCACCGAATTGGTGCGACGTGGAGCTGGCACCGGTTGCCCAGTAGTCTTATCTATTGCAACTGCAGCAAAACCATTTGTCTTGCTGCTGGGCAATGTATTGGTGGTGGGAACGGGGCTAGTGTAGGCAACATTGCTTGCTGCCGATGCCGGGTTAGCGGTGGCCAAGGTATTGTACTTGTAAGGCTGCTCAACTGTTCCTCCACTAACATCACCTACCGAACGCTTGAAGTTGGCTATGAAAGAGAGAGAGTTGCATATAAATTAAGAGTTCGCTCCATTGAAGCGTAACGCTTGCAATTCGAACCTGGTCGATTGGCCAAATAGCCAGAGGGGCTCAATGAGTTGAGCACAGCCGGACTGCGAGGACTCATTGGTGGCTCCAATGGTCCGCGATACTCGCGTTGCAGCACTAAACGTACAAAACGCTGCGGTTCAGTGAGACAGGCAACGGCGGCGTCATGATGGGCCTCCGTCATGTCATTGCCGTTAATCTGCGGTAAGGCGGCAATGGAGAGGAGAGAACAAACAGGGTAAATGCAGGGGAGAGAATATGCGAATATACAAATGCATTTTACAATGAAATGCCATTAGCATATGCGACTTACCGCCATGACACGGTCGCCAACCATGATTTTGCCATCGCGATGTGCCAAACCTCCCTCTGTAATGCGAGATATGAAAATGCCATCACAATCATCCTTGAATGGGGGGGAGCCTTTGCCACCGGCAATGCTAAAGCCCAATCCCTGACCAATTTGATCGCGTATCAACGTCGTGTGCAATTGAATGAAACTCAGCGGCGCATCCTGAATAACCGCAAAGACAACAAGATTCAATCAGTCAACCAGACAGAAACACAAGCAAACAAATTGCAAAAAGTTAATTAAAATAATAAATGGCGATGTCTATCTTATCTGACAATCTTTGATTAAGGTTTAAATCAAATAAAGATATATATATAGTTAAGCCATTAAGGACTTGAGGATTGTTTTGAGTAACCTGTTTTTACTTTACAAAAAATGAAAATTCACCACCCACCTTGCCATTTAATAAACCATTTGGAACGGCAATTGGTTCTGTTGTTGCAGCAGAGGGCGTGGCAAATACATTTCCTGAATAGCTATGAGCAGGAGCCAAATTTTGAATTTGCTGTTGCTGCTGTAGCTGTTGCTGCTGCTGTTGTTGAGGAATTATTTCGATGGGAGCTGGTATATATCGTTCATGTGTGGCCACCACCGGTTGACTCACTTCAGCAACCAATGGACGTGTTTCGACTGAAATTTGTGAAACACTACCATCCTCACTGAACACAGGATGGCCAATGAGGCGAGTGACTTCACGTTGCACCACAAGTACAAGGACAGCACCGCAGGCTTTTAGCACTTGCACTGCCTGATAATGGTCTGCATCGACAACAACAATGCCATTGACTTTAACAACTTTATCGCCCACTTTAAGGCCAGCCAGATCGGCAGGACCGCCTTCAGTTACACGTGATATGAAAATGCCATCATCATCGCCTTTGAATGGAGTAGAACCCTTTCCACCGGCTATGCTAAGACCAAGTCCAGCCGCTGTACGCTCTATGTGGATTTCATATTGTTCAAGACGTAGCTCCGTCACGCCATCCAAGTTATCTGCAGATGTAGAAAATATATATATAGTTAATTAGTGTTCTCTAATTAAATTGAGAGAGAGAGAGAGAGAGAGAGAATTTAATGGGAACCGCAATGCAAGTTGTTTACCAAAATGCTGTCTCTGGCGATCATAGTCACGCTCCAACGGTTCATAGCTGGTCACGATGCGTACGCGTTTATCCTTGCGGCGTAATGAGCCGCTCGGACTGCGATTTGATGATGCCAATGAGCTACGCAGGCTACTCATGGCAGGACTATTACGTCCACTGCCTGCACCAGAGTAATTGTATCCCATGGAACCATTTCCATTGCTCCTCTGACCATTTCTTGGCAACGTGTTATTGCCTTCTTTGACTTTAATTTTGACATTAAACATGTTTATTATTGTCGATTTTTTTTTTAACTGGCTGCACTTTTTAATATGATAACATGTTGCATCTACGCAACATCCATATACGAATATATATATATTTATGTATGAGCACACCCTGTTTGTATGTTATATACATATGTCAAAATTGAAACTAGAGCTAAAGTGATTTTTTATTTGACTGCACATTTTAATATGTACACAAAACTTTTACATGCTGCAGGAGAGCGCAACGAGTAAGGCCAATCGATTGAGGCAAACCCTAAAAATGGGAGAGTACGCAAAGCACCCTGTATAAATAGATATATGTACATATTAAATTGTATGTGCAGTCGAATGGAAAATCACATCAATATCAATTTCAACTGGTTACAATTTAATGCAAAATTCAATAGCCTTAACAACATCACTCAGTCATACTCGTATAGTAATTTATGATCTACATAAATTAGGCATTAATGACAGGCAAACAAATTTTGCAAGAAGGAGACACAGATGTTTCGTGTCCTGAACAAAAACCATTGAACCATTGAACAAAAAAAAAAGAAATACAAAACGCACTAAAAAACAAAGTAATATTCTTTGAGCTAGAGCAGACATTAAGCCAACGACCTAACCAAATGACCTTAAACAACTTTGAATAATAATTAAATAAATAAACAGGATGAAGGCCGTCAGCCACAGAGCAGAGGAGGTTAACTCTCAGACAAGCTGCTGCCCGTTTTTGTACCTTACAGGTGCTGAATTGTTACACTAAATTGTTGATTTGCACTCAATAAAATTTCCTCGACACTTGGCCAGGCCACGTCTGGACAGCAACAACAATTATTTTGGCTTTAACAACTGTTAAATAAAAAGAGGGAGGGAGGGAGAGAAGCAACTTTGTAATTGTATGCGAACGAGTGTTAATCGAAGCGAATCTTAATCAGTGTCTGCTGTCTGAACAATTCATTTTATATTCATTTTTTGTGAATTTATTCTATCTTCGTCTCTTATCAAATATTCAACACTTTAAAATGAGCAACTTTTGAAACATTTCATTTTGTAAATCGTAAAAGGAACACTCTGATAAATAATAATGCAATAAAAATGGTAAAAGATTTTTCTCAAATTTCTGATTGGGCAAACTGTAGATGAAGCCGCCATTTACACAAACAGAGAGAAAAAGCTATGAAATATCTTTTCATTTTCATCCAAAGAGACGGCGGGTCGGGTCAGTCAAATAACAACAAAAGCAACAAAAACAACAAAAAGCAACAAAAAACAAAAGAAAGTCATAAAAAAGAAACATATTTTCATTGGTCGCTTATTGAAGCATCCGCTGGGATGGGAATGACAAATATGGGAACACGTGTTATGACCGGAATACATGTGTGAGTGTGAGTGCGAATGTCTGTGTGTGAGTCAGAGGTGGTGCATCAACCAGCCCCAAAAAGTAGGCAAATAACCAAGACAATGAATGCATGATATAAATATAAAAATTGAACCAACGAAAGAATTATAATCGAAATATTCATGAAATACATATATACATATATACATAAAGTATATGCCTTGAGTCAGAATCAAAAGCATGGCTATATCTTCACCTGTCTCTTCCTTTTTATAAAAATGCATATGGTCTTATTGCCACCCACTTAAGCAGCCATTTAAACATTTTACGACAAAATATTACTTAAAGGGGAAAAGTGGGATATTTTTCAAAAAAAAAAAAAAAAACAGCTCCAATGAAGTGCGTAAAAAATAAATGCCATAAATACGAAATACATTCCATACAAATATAAAAAACTTCAATATCATGTGAATCAAAGAATTTTAAATACCCTGCAGATAAAATATCTAGATAAATTAATAATTTAAAAATCAAAATATTTGATGCTTCATTCATTAAATCTAAATCTCTTGCTTAAAATACAATTTTTGCTAAACTTTTATCCATCTGATTGATGCATTTACTCAATTTTGAAATACCCTCTTTTCTTTAATGGTTACAGGGTATTCCAAAAATTTAAATACACCATCTATATACGAGAGGAAACTCATAAAATGAGCAAAATTTAACCGTATGCATACACACATACATACATATATGTATTCACATTAAATATGAACACAAACAGAACGTTACAGGAAGAGCATAACAAAAATTTGTGATGATGATTCCCCGAACGTATTAGCATTCGTATCCATCGAATCCTTATGCCAAATCAATGCCATGGAACTTAGTTACCAATCTGTTGTTGTATTTTGTTGTTGCTATACGCTCGTCTTTTGGTTATTTATATGTAAATGACCTCTACGACCAGTGTTGTTGGCCCACAGAAATTAGTAGATAGTCAAAGAGACATACAGTCATAGAGACATGCCACATGCCAAAATCAGGCAAAATTCATATTTCACATAGCCTTTTCCCTTTCACCATTCAACATGCCATCCCTTTTGGGCATATGGTGGCCAAGTTGGGGGGGGGGGAAGGACTTTAGCCCATGTTTTTGTATGACATAGACGACTTTGTGATAAGTAAAGGAATAACTCTTCAGACAGAAGCTCTGTCTTCGTTTATGGAAATTTTTGTAAATATTGAAATTGAGATTCCCACAACGATTTCCATTACATGTACAGCAATTTTCTCCACGGTCAATGAACTCTAGATGAGATAAATTCAATCGATTTTAATTGCTATACATTGATATTTCTCAATGGCAAAAGATCAAGCTTACTTAATTGAACCTTAAATCGTCTTTAAGCCCATTGATCATTATCCGTACGTGAGGTCCGGAAAAATATATGAGACCATTTTTGGGCGACCAACCGGGTAGACCATCAGAGTGATTAATTGCCGAAAGCCAGGTGAGATTGGTGGTTGGTAGAGGACGGTCGAGTCGGTGCGGTTGACAAATTGCAAGTGTTAAGCCACAACAGCAACAGCGAAAAACGGCCGTTTAAATATGACAACAGAAATTAATGAATAAAGTTTTTTTTCTCTCTTTTTTTTTCAACAGTAACCAAACATAAAAAAGAATTAAAAGAAAACAAAAAGAGGCGCAGAAAATGTTGAAATTCAAAACAAAAAAGGGGTGCGCTGACTACACTTGTTCCAATACATATATCACAATATATCTATATATATAGAGAGAGAGAGGGTATGAGAGAAAATATGGTTGGTTCATATCTAATCAGTATTTTGGAATGCCTAAAGCCAAAATTGATAAGACCCGACAACGAAAATACCAAAACAAAAACACAATGAAATGTATAGTATGTTGCTGACGCGTAGTCTAATGCAAACAAAAATCGGTCGATAAGCAGGTAAAAGAGATTGGAAAACTGAATCATTGCGACATGTGTATATATAGCAACATACAATGTACAGGTAAATATATACATATTTGTATGTATGTATGTACATATATTTTTGGCGGTTGTGGAAGGCAAGTTGCTCAAAGGGACAGCGTTAGTTAATGACCTTGGTCCACCTGTCGTATGCGTAATGCGTTATGTTCTTATCGAAAATGGAAAAGAAAAAAAATGAAATGATATTACAACAAACGCATATGTATGTACATATATATAAATGGTGTTAGATGGATGACATCATTCCCTTGACATTAATTGACAGTTAACTGGAGTAACTCGACTAAAGGGGTCAATTTGGCAATATTTGTCGCCTATCAACATGTTGGCAATATTGCGAAATTGCAATGCAAAATTACTTGACCAGGTCTCGTTACTGCAATCCTCGTCCATCCTATATCTCCCTCTCTCTCTCTCTCTCTCTCTCGTTCTCTATCTGTCTCTCTTTCTGATATCAGCTGGCGTTTATTGCATTTTTGTTGCGTTATTTTCCACGCGGAAAATGTCAAATAACTAAGCACAGAAACTTGGAGAAGAAGGGTGGGGGATAAACGAAAGGGAAAAAGAAAAACATTGAAGCGATAAACTTAACATGCAACTGCGAAAAGGCATCAACCAAGGTCTAAAATGGGCCAAACAAAACAAATGTGATTGTGTGTGTGTATGGGAGTTTAGGTTGTGTTTGTTTTTTTTTTTTTGTTTGGTTGTTCCTGATGAAAAATCTAACATCGTTAGAAATAGTTGAAATTGTTCTTTACACACACACACACACACACAACGGGGTAAGAAAAGCAATAAAATAACCAACCATAATAAATAATAATAGTTTGTTATAACAAATGCACACACACACACACACAACGTAAGAGGACACGCACATATGGTTAGTGATTCAATAAGAATCTCGGTGTAATCAAGAATACTGAGTACAACAATACATAAATAATGAATGGCAACAGCATTCATACAACATTCATTGCCTTGAGCTTATCATTGGTTTATTTATTGGACCAACAACTGTGAGAAGAACTTTAAGAAGCAGAACAACAACAAAAAAAAAAAGAATAAGAAAATACAACAACAAAAAAAGTGGTTGAGAAGACGTTACAGGAAATGTGCAGCAAATGCTGCATATTGTTTGCCAAAAGGAATGCAAAAGGAATTGTGCAAATGTTGATTGTATTGCCAAAGCGTTTGCTATATCTAACCAAAAAAATAAAAGAAAAGTAAAATACAAAAAAATAAGAAGAAAATCGAACCAAAGAAATGCCGGGAAACCGGAAATTCAAACACACATACACGTTGTATCACACACACACACACACATATAGACGAAGCCACATTTGAGTACTTTCCTTGTTTGTCAAACCCAAATATTCAGATGAGAGAGCTAAGAGTGAGAGGCTAAGATACCCGGCCTGGCCCGGCCCGGCTTGTCTATGCTTGTGTGTGTGTGTGTGTGCTATATAAATAAGATGAAAATTTACTTTCAAGCAGCTCATTTTTTGGGGCATTGCAGCCGAAAATGCAAATAAGCAAAGCCACTACTGCTAATATATATACATATATGTATATACATAGCTGCAGCTGCTGATGAGTCTCGGTTTAACCTTGAAGATTTCTTTGGCAACAACTTCAGCTCCCACGACGAGCATGGATTTGGCCTTGTATGTTCCTTCCCCCGCACTCAACATGCTCAACCTACCTACGAGGCATTTGGAGTTTTAGCACTTGAAATTCATACTCTACCCGACGACGCTTATAGACAATATGTGAAACTTTCCAGACGGCTGCCTTTATCAATAAGCGAATTATAAGAAGAACAAAAATATATATATATATATCTATATATATATAGGTACATATATGGAAAGAAAAAAAATCGATAAAATAAAAAAGAAAACACAGAACAGACAACAAACAACACGTAAGCCTCTAGCCATTTCACACTCTCTACCAAAAGTATTTAACAGTGTAACAGTGATTTCTGTTTTGTTTTTGAAGGTGAGAAAAATATCTTATTATAACCGAAAACTGTGTGCAAAGTTTATTTTCTTTTTTTTGGGGGTCTTTTGTTAAGGCAGCCTTTTTTTCTTTTGCCTATTTCAGTTGCTCATTACTTTCTATCTCCGTCTCTGTCTTTCGCCAGTTCGCAGGTAAACAACAGTCGCAATAATAATAATAAAATGAAAATAAAAGTTAGCCAGTTGACGCCGCGATGATATTGTTAATGATGAAGGGGGGTGTGGGGGTTTGGAGAAAAAGTAGCAAGTAGCTGGCGAAGTAGTAGATGCGAACAACGTTGCGCGCTCTCGCGATGTTGACAAAACGCAAGCGTAACTGAAAAATGACTAAAGCTGGCGACAAGTGGGCAAAACGCCCAGGCCCCAAGACCCCAAACAGTTAATTGCACTCACCAGCGGTTTACTCTCTCTCCCTCTCTCAATCTCTTTCTATCTCTCTGTCTCTCTTTAATACACTCGCGTAGCGTATTTGTTGGTATCTTTCTATGTAGCTCTCTCAGTTAGCATTCGCCATAATGAGGTAAACAGCGTCTCAATTTTCTTAGTTAAAATTTCAACACGCTTTTTATATTCTCACTCTCTTTTCATTTCATTTTCGTTTCCTCTATTTCTCTTTGGAGTGAAGTTCGCACTGTATGCATTGAGCCCTATTTGTTGAGGTTTATCAACATTTGCAAGCCAGATACATAAATACATACATAGATAGAGTTAACTGATAAGCAGCTACCATTACTACCACCAATACGTGTGCTACTACGTGCCGAGTTTATTTTTAGGCCATATTTCTCTTCTGCTATATATGTATATATATAATTTTTTGGGTTTTTTGGTCAATGTTTACCTGTTGCGTGTCGTTTTATAGGCCTAAACCCAACTATTGCGCTACACTTGTTGTATCTGTTTTGTAACGCGCTTTTAATAACTGGCATATGTTTTGTTATTTGTATGTAATTAAGCCCAGGTTTGGATGCCGATAAAGGTAGTACAACTCTTTGATGAGGCAATCAAATTATCAGTAATATGGAAATTACTCATACTGATGATGATTGACCCAAATTATATGCCTACCTACATACATACATATATACAAACATATGGGCGCTAGTATTAAAAATTGTTTTCTTTAGAATGAAAGGTGTTCCATTCAATAAATGAATATAACTTTTAGTTGAAAGTCGTAAACATCTAAATTTATGGCTCTTATAATCGTAGGAACTAATTTTTTTTCGAAACACTAAAATGAAGTACCTTTCACTTTAATGCATTGTCAATAATAATATCAATTTTGTTCACTGTGTTCTCTTTAAATATTTAATAGATTATTGATTTTCTATAGCTTTACACTTGCATTGTTAAAGAGGGGCGGAGGGGAGTTCAAATTTATTGAATAGTTTGCATTTATTGTAATATATACTCACCCTGGTCGGTGGTTGCTGCTTTAACTCCTTCTGTTGCAGCTGTTGTTGTTGTTGTTGTTATTGTGGAAACTGTTGCTGCTGCTGCTGGTATAGGTGAGAGAGATGCATCAAAAGGATGTTGTTGATGCTGTTGCTCTTCTTGCTCTAATTGCTCAGCATCGGCATTTTCCTCAATCGGTGACTGAACTTTTCCCAGAGAATGTTGGGGCGTTGTTGTGGTGGCATCGTTGCGTTTTTGTGATGCCAATGCATTGGCCAATATCTCATTTGCCTGCTTGTCGGTTAAATGCTGAACTCGCTCTTTTTTCAGGTGATGTGGAGTATCGCTGAAATTGTAATAAAATAGCAATAAGCAACTGGTTTTTATATATTTTAAATCAATAAGTTAACCTACCGTCTATGTAGTTTTGGTGGTCGTTTATAGAAATCATCGTCTTCGCCCTCCACCTGAAAGCCAACTCTTCGATCGGATTCCTGTAATAATGGACGAATAATGGAATATAAATTATTATTTAGCAAAAGCTGAAAGGTTTTTTTTTACTTACAAATTCATCTTCTTGTTCATCGCCATCGGCAACATCGGCAGCAGGAGCAGCAGTATTAGCGGTGTTCTGAACCACCTGCGGAGCACCCTGTGCGGCTGTTGGTGTCACTGCTGTTGGTGTAGCCTGTTTGGTGTTCACACCAACAACTGGTTGTTGTACTTGCTGCGGCGCTGGTGCGGTGACTGTCACGACTTTCGCCTGTTGGTGATTGTTGGCCACAGTTCGTGATTCGGTTGGTGTCTCGGCTAATTTAATGCCGTTCTATAAAATTTATAGCAAAAATGTGAGAAAAAAACAATGGGAATAGATTATATATTTTTATTTAGCCGACTTACCTCCTCCTCTGGCAGTGCCACCAAATTGGCATTCTCCTCATGACGACTGCGTTCCACTTTCAATTTTTGTGCCTTGGCCTTTAGATCCTTGGGATGTGGCGTATTTTGGCGCACAAATGGCGTATCCTTCTCCTGGGTGGCATCCTCAGAGAATTTAACAACCGTTCGCGAGGGTTCGCGTTCTTCATAGGGCTCAGAATCCGATTCCAAATCGCGTGCTATGGCAAATCAGAAATAATGAAACAATCAATATATTGTTAGCATATTATTTTGGCTTCAAGTGATTAGTTTTAGTTAATAGCGCGAATAAAGACAGGCTAACTGCAGGCTCATGCATACATACAGATAAATACCTAAGATACATATGTATGTATATATATATATCATTATTTATTATATACAAACATTTATAATGAAAGCTCTTAATGGTCTACCGTTTTGGTTGTGCAAAATCAATAAATAATATGGCTATTAAAAACCAACATCGGCAGCAACTATTTTTGGCGCCAGGCGTAAACATTTCAACCTCTCGTGCACACGTATTAAGCACGCACACACACACACACATAGAGACACACATAAGCACACACACACACGCACACACCATTCTGCGGATCTCACTTCTCTCTAATCCATCAAGCTCTTATGAGAAGTGTGCGCCATAAATTTTCACACCGCGACCCATGTAAACAATATAAAAGTTGCAACATGTGGGCAATCAATGTTTGGTGGCTCGGCCTCTCAGCTTCTTTGGCCTCCCAGGAATCAATCTACGCAGCAATTGCAAGCAATGCTCCAGACATCCAACCCAACCATTCATTCATCTAACCATTCAACCGCCTGACTGACTGAATGACTGACTGGCTGGATGGATTTACTTCAATAACAAGCAATAAACAAATGCAAATTGTTGTTTATGACGGAAGTGTTGTGCTTAGCTTAAGTAGCTGCATCCAATTCCATTGTCAGTCCCATCTTTGTACGAGGGTTGAATTAAAAGTTTCCCAAAAATCATTCTTTGAGACATTGACAACATTTATTTCGTTTCATTTTGTAAATAGTCTTTCAAAACACCTGTTGATGACTAACTAATATATGGAATAATTATTGAAATTACAAACTTTTAAATGCGAGAGAAAATTCTCAACATTCCAAGTAATGGACAAATGTTTTACTTTTATATTTTAGGCCTTTCTATATACTGTACATACTATATTTTCTTAAGATTCCTACATAATTTCAATGTAGCCCTCGCAGCTTACTTAATCGAGTTACCGATTTTAGCATAGACAAAAAGGAAATACAAGTTTTTAAATTTGACGCAACGAGGAGTGCCAAGTACCGACTTCACTTAATTTAAGAATATGAAGATTTATGTAAATATAAACTATATTACGAGAGGGTATAGGGCAAACATGTTGTAATAGCAATAATTCTCATAATTCTCATAATAAAAATATCTTTTGGGCGGCAGCATTTACTTGATGTTGTCGACTTTTTGACCGCCGCCGAGACTTTAATTGGATAACTTGAAAAAAAAAAAAACAAAAACAAAACCAATAAACAACGACGACGTGATCTTGAAAAAGTTCACATAAATGTATAAATTGTTTGATATATGCATTAGACACTCATTTCGTCATCGATCGGGCGACAACGAATAAAGCAAACATTTGTATAAAAAAAAATATTTTCTAACATGATGATATAATCTATTTATAGGCCTAAAATAGACAAAAATCAAATTCAAAACATCGCTGGCCACTATAAAAACTGGTTTTTGAAGACAAAACAGTTACAATACATGTATTAACATTGAATGGCAAATTAATGAGAAGAGAACTGAACAATCACAACAGAATTCATATACACATACAGTCAAATAATTACAGTGAAGATTCCTACTAAGAAACTGAAAAACACTTCAAACTGTTTTTGTTTTGAATTGGTAAAATCATTAAATAAATTCAAACTTTGGATGTACTATGATTATATTATATATACAATGAGCTCATTTCTAATAACTCTGATTCCAAATTATAAACATTATAAGTATTACGAGCTAGACTTGGAGATAAATGAACAATCAAAGGTATATCGTATATAATTTTTAAGTTTCTTTCTATCGTTTTGTTCTACAATTCATATAAGATGATTATGTGAATTTTATTTCCTCTTAGACAAATTTTTTCTACTTTATATATCAAAAGTCTCCTGGCACTATTATTTAATATCTATTATTTTCGTATCGATATGCTTTAAGTTAGAGTTAATAAAAAGACAACCTGCTTTAACAATCTACACATAGAATCGACACTTTGTCTAGCAATCAGATGACTAAACTTTGACGCTTAAAACTTTAAAAAGTTAAGATTATTTGAAAAAAATAAATAAATAATTAAAACCAAAGGATTCCGAAATTATGCCACAATATCTATCGATTCATATTATAATAGTTATAACCTGGATTTGTTTTTACTCTTATTTCGAGGTGTATGCAAATAGTTCCTCATTTCACTGCTGCCATTTACTATGGCCATATAATTCAGCGTATTCAAGGCTTAACAATCTGACAGGGGTCATTAATCAAAAGTTAGTTTTGCTGCCATAAACAACAAAATGTGATTAATCATATTATATAGAATAAATTTAGGCCTCATCAGTTTAATAATTATATCCCTCCTCTATTGGCCGGATCTTCATACATACATACATGCAACTAGTGTTTATTTTTTTATAGTTTGCTCTAAATTTCCCAGATGACGTCATATATTGTCAATTGGCACACTTACAATGAATATTTGATATATGGTTTGAAAGTACTTATATCATAAGATCGGATATCTGCAGCTAACAACAAACAAAATGTCTATGCAAAAATGAAAAAAATTAAAAACAACAACAACATCTTTGATCTGATCTGACAGCCTGAACTACTCAATCAAATGTTGGATGGAAAATCAATGGGATCTTTGATGGGAACAAATGTGTGCATAGGGCAAATATTTTCCAGCCCAACCGTCGAATGAATCGAATATAAACAGAGTATAAAAAAAATATAATATAATCAAATCAAACAACAAATCAAACAACTTTTTGGGTGTGTTGTACACCAGAGATAGAGATGGGGAGAACTAAACAGAACTGAACTGAACCAAACTGGGTGTTTGAGCCAACGCCCGACCGACCGCAGATCGACCTAAGCCTTACTACTACTATATATACATATGTACATATATACATATATACAACTTGTTAATATGTGATATGACGTCAGTGTGGATAAAAAAGAAAACTGGTTTTTAAGATGCGTTCATCTAAATTGAAGTTTGATGTTGTGTTATATACAATAGATTTACACACATGTATATACATATATATATATATATATATACAAAGCAGACATGCAAATGTATTTTGTTTAAAGAAAGGAGATAAATAAGGCAGTTCATGACATGCTATGAGACTTTGTTTTATTCTAGTTAAATGAACTATGTAGTTTATATGACGTTCAAGCGATCGAGATTATTGTATATTGTAGATAGCAACGCAAACCTTTCTGTTGATAACTGAAGAATTCCGTCGAATCGAATTTTTCGCTTGATCTATAAAGCGTCATGGGTGGATAATCTTGTTTTTTTTTTCATATATATTTTTTTTGTTTTTTGTTTTTTGTTTAAGGCGAATGATGTAAGAGGCGGAAAAACACATAAATAGTGAATTTTTGATGGAGCAGAAGAGTGCATGGCAAAGAAAATAGTAGAGAAATAATATAGATAAAAGGTGAAGAGAAGAATGCCCAATAGATATACATATATATAAATTGTTTTTAAGTGGTGGTGGTGCTTATTGTCAAATTAAAGACGTATCAAATATTAATTCAATTTTAGTTACACAAAAAAGAAAAAAATAACGATAACCAAAAAAGAAAGAAACTGTTGAAGCCGTTTTGGAATTTTGTAGTCTTTTTTTTCTTTTAAAATTGATAAAAGCTCGATTGTTTGCAATGTTTGCTCATTTGGCCCATTTGCCAACAAGTGTCGACTCACTGTTTATCTTATCGTATAGAAATGCCAGCATAGATATTGCCCAATGATAAAGCTGCAGATAAGAGCTCTCATATCTGTGCCAGTGCTAGGTTTTTATGTTTTTTTTCCTCCTTCTTTCTTTTATTTTTACGTGAATAAATCGAGAAGAGGAGACGGTGCGTCGGGCAATTGAACAGACAAAAGCAAACCATCGAGCTAAAGCACCAGCTATGGATTTTATTTTAAATGGATTTTTAGAGATTTTTTGATTTTCTCTTACCTGGTGCAATGGGTTGATACTCTTGCTGGGGAAGGAGGTAACATGATAACACCTGTTCGCCTGTTTCAGCATCAGTATCCGGTTGGAAGGTTAGCAATGGCTGTGATTGATTTTCCGATAGCCAGACTGCCTTTAGTTGCAGATTGACCAGTGAGTAGGGCAAATAGAGCAACTGATTGCCACTCACATCCAGCACATGCAACACTGTACAATTGCCCAGCTCTGGTGGCAACTTTTTTAGCTTGTTATCCCTCAGACTGAGTACACCCAAATTGGCGCATTGGCCAATTTCAAGTGGTAAATACTCTAGGGCATTGCGATCGACATTCAGATTGCTTAACTTGGTCATGCGTCCTATGGAGGCAGGCAGTTCGGATAGGAAATTCTCCGTTAATATCAGCTCCTGCATGTTTTCGCAACTGCAAGTGAAAGAAGTATACATATATATAAAAAATCAATATTTTAAATATAATTGATTTAATTAACTTACCTTCCCAGGGTATCATTTAGACGCTGCAAGCGATTCTGATCGAGTTTCAGTATGGTAAGGCGACTCAATTTGGCTATGCCATCGGGCAGTGTTTCAAGAAGATTCTGTGCCAAATCCAAATCAGTTAGACTAACCAGTCCACTAATCTCATTGGGCAGCTCTTCCAGCCGATTTTCAGATACATCGAGGTAGGTCAGTTTGGTCAACAATCCCAATTCTGGTGGCAGTCGCTGCAGCTGATTGTGATCTAGCCAAAGTTCATGTAGTCCCGGCAAATATCCCAGATATGGTGGCAAATCCTCAATCTCATTATCACCCAGATCCAAACGTTTCAATTTCGTTAGCTGGCTTATTGTCTCTGGCAAATGTTTCAATAGATTCTCGCGCAGCTCCAGTGATTCCAATTGAGTTAAGCTGCCAAAATCGGCGGGTAATGTGGTAAGTGACATATCATTTAAACCCAAAACTGTTAAATTTTTTAATTGCGAAAAACCAGATGGCAATTTGGGTATCGGATTTGAACTGAAATCGGCCACCTGTAGGCTCTGCAGATGCTTGATGTCATCGGGAATGTCGGGTATGTCTACAAAAACAAAAAGAAGAAAAGAAAACAAAAAACAAAATTATATATATATATATATATGTAGATGTATGTATATATATAAAGAGGAAAGAAGAACATATGGATGAATATGGTGCTTAATCGATTTTGAGTTTATACATACACACATACACGCATACATACGCATGCAACACATGTGCGGTCGCCCTTCACGCTTCGCTGCTTACGCATGTATTACGAGTATGCTTAAGTTCTAAAACATTAATAAACATATTAATGAAATGGCTATAAATATTTAATGGCATTGAGAGATTTTCGCTTTTTGCATATAATCAGATTTATTGTGCGAAAATCTTATTTAGAAATTTATAATTTGAATACATCAAATTTTTAATAAACAAATTTCTCGTCAAATTTTGAGTATAAGAAGAAAAAAAATGTGGCTAATTCTTCTTTAATTTGCATTTCAAATTGTTTTAAAGATTCTGCCGTTTATTTTGGTTGCATATGTATTTAATTAACCGTGACATAGTTAAGATATTTACCAAAACTATTAAATTAAAGCTATTTCTCAACAATAAATAGTCAGTCAAGTTTATTGATTAATCATTTTTTGTATGCCTTTAAAGCGAATTGCAATTGTGGTGGTGGAATTACAAATAAGTATATAAATTAAAATGGCATGAATATTCGATTTTGGCAAAAATTGCATTTTATCCTTTAATTAAAGCATTCAGTATTTCAATCACGTTTTAAATACTTTTCAGGCTTTTTTGTGCTACCGCGGAATACGATGCAAACATGCATACATATAGTATATATATGTATATATACATATATATATACATATATACACACATACGTATATGTAGATATACAACATTCCATGGTTGCTTTTGTTATTATTGGAGCTGCCATTGGCCCCGGTCTGATAGAGCGAGACGAAGCGTAAAATGACAAACGAAACTTGTTGATCAAATAAATTTCCCATCCTAGTGGAAATGCGCACGCAAAAGAACCAAGGCACACACACACACACGCTGCATATCTTCATATATATATATATATACATACATACATATACGTATAAAAGTATGGGTGAGTGTGTATGCTTGCGGTCTCTTTAGCAACACACCCACAAAAGCTCTTATTCGAGTCGGGCACAAAAGGCCAAAATAGCAAAAGCAGTAGCAATATGGCAGGTGGGTGGCAATCCTTTACAACAACGTTTAAATTGACCTAGTTACAAGGCGCACACATATCCATACATATATGTATATGCACATATATACAAACATACCCTTCCTCCTTCCACAACCCACACACAACATTGTATGGCAGGTCGTCGTTGCTGTGGGTCAGCACAATCGCCAAAACAGATGCTTGTAAACCTACTTCTACTTTTACACACACACACACACACACACACACATTGACATTTACACACATAATGGGGTAGAGGAACTGCCATTGATATGATTGAGGTGGCAGGTAAAAATAACAGGACATGTTCGAGTTGCATTCCAACTCGAATTGTTAACGGATATAACCAGTCATGGAGAGACCACGAAATGGCATTTGTTTTTACCAGGCGCCAAGTTACAATTTCAGTTACATACACTGAGGGAAAATATGGAGAAAAACTGATTTAAGTTAGGCAATGTGTATGCCAACATATTGATTTAGAATTTCTATTATAATCGAATGATGCCTAATTGTGCTAGGTTAGATGAGCATGAAGAAATAATCTATAATTCTGATTACTTCCAGTTAATTTCAATTTCAATAATTGATTTCGCTCAGTGCAATTGTTAAATGTAATTATAATTCCAATGTTATTGGTTGCAAACAAAGTTTTTGCTACAATATGTTGTACATTTGTGGCAAGTTGCCGATAAACCATTTGGTTCCTTGTTGATGCATCACTTTAATTAAATCTATGTAGATATATATATATATATATATATATATATATATATATATACGGGTAAGTATAAAATGTATGTCTAAAATAATTGTATTGTAGGCTGGCTATTTGTAATAACATTTTGTTTTCTTGATGACCTTTTAGATTGCCATTTAGATAGTCTGTAGCCTTGAACAAAAGTTTTGCAATTGAATAAATGAAAATATTAAATTAAAGAATTGTTTGATATTCCCCCAAGTAGAAAGCAAAATTGGCCAAACAACGTTTCTTCTGTTTGCAACTGTTGACGTAAACTTGAGGGCCATGGCCTAGCAACAACAACAAATACAACAAGACCAACATTCGTCCGATCCATCAACGACAGACAAATGGACGCAGCAAGAGGCGCACACACACACACACACAGTCAAGCAATTGAAAACATATGGGCGTTGTTATTGTATTATGGCATGCTGCTGCTCTTGCTCTACATCAGATAGAAACATCTATATATATACACCTCTATATACATACGTACGTGTAGTATCTAAGTGCCAAGTTGCTCAGCTGTGCGGCACAGTTGGCGGTCATTAAATTAGTGACGGTGACACACAATTCATTGACCTTTCACACACAAACACACTTCCATAAGTATATATAGTATGTATATATGTCTCTGGAGGATGTTATGGATGCTGGCCTAGGTTGGCTGCACACTATTTGGAAAACTCATTAAGAAGAGACGGAAATTAGAGGAAATACAGGGCATGCCGTGCACAGTTAGATGGCGCAGGGATAAAGAATACCAATTGCAAGGTAATCAATTTGTTTAATTATGCAATGACACGAGTAACAAAAAAAAGCAAACAAAATATTTAAAAATTTTTTATTTCTTTCTTTTTAAATACTCGAATTAAATTTGTTGCGTGGATCTATATTTAGCACCAGGAACAGTAATCTGGCAGGCCTTTCTTTTTATATTGCTTATAAATTATTAAAATGAGACAAGCCAGACGAGATCGCGAGAAGCAGAGAATCAGAGAATGATGTGCCAAAAAAAAAACATAAAGAAGGAAAAAGAAAAGAAAACATAATAATCTCAGGCGAAACGTCAGCATTCACCAATGACGGTGTCGGACAGGGGGAGGGGAGGGGAGGGAGAGAAAAGTCGCACATATGAAAATTCTTTTCAATGTCATTGAACGAGCAACAATTTTAAGAGCATGTCGTCGTTATTTCCAACCCCATTTTCCATTTTCCATTCCCATTTGCATATACATACAACCAAAGGTCTGTGTCTTATTCTTTCTGAAATATTGAAATGATTTGTAAAAGATATATCAAGGCAAACAGAAAATGATATGTAAGTAACGTACAGATTTTATGTACATATCGGGGTCACCACCATCCCTCAATAGGAGCCTTCCTTAATGAAAATGATGTCGAGTATGCATATTTCACATAGCATCCTGTGCCAAGGCTTTTCAATTTGATGCCTCATCCTTGAATTTGCAACTGGCAATAGATGGTTGGTTATGGTTTTTAATCCTTACTCAAATGCAGAGTCAAATGGTCGGGCATCCGTTATGAGGACGTTTTATGGCACGTTGCCATTTCACTTATTGCATGCATCAAAAGTGGAGTAGTCTGCATTGTTGAAATCATCTATTCAAAGTCCCTAAGCGTTAACTAGGAAATGGTTTTCCATCACACTACCAACAACTTCTACTTTTCCACACATTGCATTCTCCATCAACGGCGCCAGTAACTACACCTGCACCCCCCATCCCCCCCCACACACACACACCGTAGACTCTTATGGATGATGGGAATATTGTTGACTCTATGCACTGAGCCAACTCAAGCCGTTATGAGACGGGCTAAGCAAAATGGCTTTTAAATTCACAGATGTGTTGGTGGTAATGCTCTTGCTGTTGCTGTTGTTGCTGTTGTTGCTGCTGCTGCTTCTGATTATGTGGCAGCAACAAGTGTGATTAAGTGTAATTACGACTGATTATCCAGAAAATATCAACACAAATTAAATACCGGAATTAAAGGGGAATATCAACTGATAAATTGCATAGCTTTAAGTTTAACATCGCTTGGTTTAGTTTTGTAAGAGGATTATCTAGACATTGTCCTTGAACAATCTTGCTTAATATCTCCTAAATATCGTTGGAAGAAATTATAAGTAACTCTGATATCAGACTATACATATGTATAAAACGGACTTGATATACTTGTTTCATTTAAATGTTAAACCAGAATTTGGATTAGAATATAGATATAATACTGGAATCTGTATTTATTTTATTTATCCTTACTCTTTAAAGGATTTGCAAGTTAAAATAATTTGAATGCCGTGAATATTTCGACATTTTATGATGGCTTTAAGCAGTTGCAAATGCAACGAATCTAATAAGGTTTTCCATATATTTACACTGATAACAGATTTTCCATTGCTTTGTCCAAATGCAGTTACAAAGGAAATGAAAATACATACATTCATTGCTATAGATGCTATAGAAAATCTATAAAAAGTCCATACACATGGCAATTTATTTATAATGCTTTCAAGGGAATTAAGAAAAAAAATAAGGGAAACCAAATGAAAGCCACAAACGTTCGTTTAATAAAACTGGTAACTGGATAGATGAGAGAAGCGTGAATGCAATAAGGGGAAATTATATAAAAAGTATCTATAAAGTCATTAGCAAAAAGCCAACAAAATAAGGCACATCTGTAAGTACTTACAGAGTGAGAGAGAAAAAAAGAGAAAGAGAGTGGGAGAGATGGAGAAAGACAGAAACCATTAGGTTTACATCGATCTGCAATTGACATTTTAAACCTTTGTCAGACTAAAGTAAAGTTTGCCCAAATGTCTTGAACTTGTTCAATCCCAACAAATGCTTCTAGCCCACTTTAGCCAGCCTGCCAATCAATTTTCGCAATTTTTCATTTAATCAAAATCCATCACTAAACTGTGTACACCTGCGTCATCTGGCGGTTGCTTATCACATTGATGCAAACATAGGCGGAAAATGTTTTTTTGCATTACACAAGCACCAACCGTATCAAACGAACGACCTCCAACTAATTCACAACTGTTTTACAATAACGTTTTAAATACCCTGCACACATAAATAGTTAAAGGGTATATGCAAATCTGTAAATGATATGCGAAGTTCTAAATTATGCATATGTATATAAGGATTCAAACGGTGATACGTTTAGCTCACTTCTGATTATTTTGCATTAATGCACTATATCTATTATAAAGTGTATCCTAAAGTCGTTGTCTTCCTTATTAATATGCAAAACGTTTTTGTATTTTTTTCTGTTTTTAATCCAACGAAAAATTTATTTTCCCTGAACATCAATATTTTTACCAATTTCCAGACTTGTTGCTTTTGTAGTTTGTTGTGTTTGTTTGTGTATGTTTGTGTATGTTTGTGTGTATGTGTGTTTGTGTGTCTGTGTTACCATGTCGAATTTGGCTTTTGATTTGTTGTACATGAAGAATTTTTCTTTGTTTCTGTTTCTGTTGGCGGACCGAGTAGTTTTTAATTGCCCCACCTTCACACGCCTCCCCACTGATGTGACGTCAATCGATAGCTTTGGGGCATTTGAAAAATTATATTTAACATGAGAGTAGAAAAATGATTATTCAATTTTCTAATTTTTCCAAATTATTATTTAGTTTTTCTCTATTGTCTGACATTTTGGACATTTTGATTTAGTTTTTATTAATGCAATTAATTAAACAATTTGTTTGGTTCGTGATTCGTGTTTGTGTTTTTATTTTGTTATGAACATTGAAATGTTTTCATCATCACTTCAAAAAGAAAATGAGGAAAAATAAGGAAAAAGCTTCTTACAAAGTCATGGTCACTAATAGTCAAGCTGAGATTTTATTCCATTTATATACCTCATTTCTTTCTATTTTCTTTTTCTCTTTTTATTTTTGATTTCTTTACTATTTCTTATGTTTCTTTCATTCTTTCTTTTCATTCTGGCTTATAAGTACTTTGAATGCGACGACGGCGGCGATGAGCTGATGAGGGGTTTGGCATCGGCTTAGTATGACGGTTGCACTTGGGATCCCACTTTGACAGTGTCTTAGTGCCTCGGCCAACAAAAGAAAATGGACGAGAATGACAACAGCAACAACAACAAAAACAGCAACAACAACAAAAAAACAAGAACAACACTAACTGAATGGGCACAGAGCACTTATAAAGAGGCGCCGCGCACTCTTGCAATAGTAAAGTGTTGAGAAAAAACAGTTTAACTTTGACCCAGATGATGACGATGACGTCTTGAACTGCAACTCAAAAAAAAACTAACAAGCAACAATGAATTAAAAGACGAGTAGTAGCAAAAGATGACATACATTCAACAGAATCACCAAAGGCTGGTCATGACTTTCAAATGTCATTTAATTGGAGATGTGGGTCAATTTTGTAAGAGAGATTTAATATAGGTTACCTCGCAAAAGGCCAATTCTGGGTTATCAATTATCTTTGACTTTGGCAGCTAATAATCAAATGGTTTTAATTAATATTAAAAGAGATGGAAAAGGGTTCTTTTTTTTTGTAGCTTTCTACAAAATGTCTAACCTTAGTAAATGTATACATTAATTAGTAACTTTTTAAGAAAGAAAACGTCTTTTTGAGAGTCATTTACATTGTTTTAAATACATCAATTCATTTTTACCTTTAAGATATCTTTGACTTGCTTTACGTATACATATTTATATGTATACATATATGTACATAACTTTCTTGTCTAAAAATTCAACTTCTGCAACTGAGTGCAACATAAAAAGTTAGCTTAAGTCTTATTTTTGCATATTATTTCTTTGAAGCTTTAAGTCTTTTATGTAACTAGTTGGCTTTCTCTTTAAGTACTGAGAGTTAAAAACTATTTTTCCTGCAAATAAAACCTGTGCTTATGTCAATAAAGGTTGCTAAATTTAGTCAAAGCAACTAATAGAAAGTTATACAACATGTATTTTATAGTTGGTCTGTTCTAACAAGAATTTTAAATTATAAGTAATTAAGTATATTTATAATTAAGGAAATTGATTCAACAGATTGTATTTGGCAAACCATTTAATAAAATTGATATACCCTTTTTGCCATTTCAAACATAATTAATGATTTTTCACAGTCTATTATTTTGCCATTTTATATTTTCTTTTTCTTTATTTTTGTTAATTAACTTTGTATAGATTAGAGAATAAACATTGAATGATATATATACATATATGGTTGCTGTGGAAACTTTTCAATTTACAGTTGTTGGCCAGATGGAGGCGGTAAAATGGACACTTTCATTAGCGATTGCACTACGTTTAGGCCCAGACACATGCACTAGCAAATGAATATGTTTATATATGCATGTATGTACATATATACATATGTATATACAATGATATTATACATATAAAGCAAATATATATAATGATTTCTCTCTTATTCATTATCAGTTTCAACCCTTAAATTACAAACAAAACATTTTTGTTGTATTTTCCATATTCTCACGTATATTTGTATTAAATTCATTAGCTCTCCCTTCCCCTTTCCCTTATTAAACTTATCAGCACAAGCTGAGAGAGATAGATAATACAAAATATAAATTCGCAAATTATTATTATGTATTTCATACACAATTCACAACAACCTTAACGTCTGCCATTTATGTATAAACACATTGAGGAATGCCATACAAAAACCGGCAAAATATATAGAAATATGTATATAGACAAAACAATGCGCAAAATAAACCAACAATTAGCAAGTTGTGAAAAAATTCCTTCATCGCCCTCGTCCAATGGAAGCGGGTCAACTTGTCATAAAGATTTAGTGTCTACACATACAGAGACACCCATACAATTACCTACATACACACACACACACACACACACACACACACACACACATTTGTCATAGCCATAAAAATGCATGTTTTCATTAGAATTGTTTTTGTGGCTGTCGCACACAACTTGCATACAAAACGCCAACAACAATAGAAAACGTCGTCCAATTCTATTGTCAAGTGCACGCGGCGTCTCCATGTATATGTAATACTCGAATACTCTTTCTAAAAAATATTGCACTTATTTTGCAATGAATTTTGATACGTTGAGATATTTTCATTTTTGATTTTCGGTCAAACTGACGTCTATAAGTTATATCTAATGCAGCACAACGATAAAAAAAAATTTCCAATATATAACTCTAACAAATATCTCAAATAAATAAATCTCATAGAAATAAAATAAATGATATTGATTGAAATAAAAAAGTAAAAGTCCACAAGACTCAATTTTCAGTTTAACTAACTTAACGATATTAGGCAGTTTATCGATTTAACAAATGCATTTAACACTAGTACGTATAAAACCTTTAATATAGATTATATCTAATCATTCCCAATGCGATGACGTAAGGGTATTGTAATAGTTGCCTAATAATTTGGTTTCTTAGTCATATTTTATCTTTGCACTTGCACAACTGCAGTTGGCTGTCAGCTGTTGGCCTACTGTGGCAACTTGCTAGCCAGCTAATTTAAGCAGCAAAATAATAAGAAGGGGAAAAAAATCCACCCACAGTTGGGAATTGAAATATTTTTTTTCTGTGTTGCCAATGAAAATATGATGGTGGTAAATTATATAGCAAAGGTGTGCCAAAGAAAACCACAAGAGCAACCAACTGCAGTTAGATTCAAACCCCCACCAGTCCCCCTTAAAATGCCCCTCAATACAGGGCAAAGTAATTCAAAGTCACGGGTGAAATGGGTTTAATAAAATATATATACTTACTTACATATATACCTGGAAACACAACACTGGGCAATTCTAGGTGAAAGGCTGGACTCCTATCAAGCACCTACAGACACTCAGACAAATACACTCACACATATCAATATAAAAAGGTAGACAATCTCCTTAACTGCCATTAATGCAATTGAATAGGGAATATATGCAAGTAGGAGAAGTATTTAGTTTCTATACACCTAATTATAGTAGTTAAGTGCACCTAATTATGGACTTAAGTGTAGAATGATATTGCACAAATTGACATTAAATCTGGATTAAATTGCTTTTACACCAATTAGTCACATATTTATGTACACGTGTGTGCGGTTTTAGTTCGACCCAACCAACATTTGTCTTCAACTTCTTTTATTTGCGATTTAGTATGGGGGGGGGATTTAACTTTTCTCCAAATATCTTTCTCTCTCGGTCTCTTTATATTCGCTTATTCAGTGTGGGCGGCCTTTCACCCAGGCAAATGCAAATGCAAGCTCAAATTTCAATTCAAATATTCACTCCATTCACTCTGTTTGACTTTAGGCTTGTTTGGATATCTGGTCAGTTTGTGGGTCATATACATAAACTGCAAAACTGCTGCATAATCATCGGAGACAGTATAAACAATTTAGGTAATGAGTGCAAAAAAAAAAAACTTGACCAACTGGTAATGCAATATGTATGTGTACATATTGCGCTCCAATTTGATTTGCTTTTTTCAATGGAACCCTAACCCCTCCAGTTTTCTACTAAAATAACAGGCAAGCATACATATACGTTGTATATATGCATACACCGATATATGTACGTATAAACAAGAACAGGAACGGAAATGGGAAGCCGCTTCAACGTCATCATATCTGTTGTATATTTTATTCGATGACGAATTGCACAAGTGACTGTATGAATGAATATATAAACGATCCAGTTGACAGGGTTGTTTATTTTACTTATATATTGCATACACATACACATCTTGTCTATATCTGATATATTTAGTATGTCTATATATATATATATATTGTATTACATGCGTGTCACATGGCGGCGCTGCACTTGACTCCAATTGAAGTTTATTGTTTACGGATTTATGCTTGCTTGAGCAGAAAATTCAGATATACACACACATATATCACACACAAAGTGTGTGTGTCGGTGCGTTTGTCTGCACTATTGCATCATACATCGAAAAAAAAAAAGTCATGTAAAACAAATGTTTTTTTGTCTAAAAGTTATTAATACATATATCATCTTGTTCACTTTATTTTCATTTTATAAAAAAGAGATTATTCTTTTGGTTTATTGAACGAGTTCAAGAGAACATCTAGTCCAAAGGTTTCAAGATAAGCCTCGTAATTGACATTGTTATGATATCATATTGATTGAATTTATCTATACAGAGAAAAAGCCACACCTTTTAATTTACTTTATACATATATATATATATATATATATATATACATATATTACTCATACCAGTTAAAAAATTCTTGTTTATTATATAAAGAAAGAATATCAAAACATTTATTAATTTTTTCATACATTACAGATATCAAAGAAGAATTGCATATCATAACAAAGAATTTGTTTTTATCAAGGAAAACAATTTGGGACCATTCAAAATTTAAATTCTTTATCTGTATTGAAAAATTTCTTTTCTACAAAAATTAAATTACAAGCTTCAGCAATCTGATTAATTAATTCGATTGATTTCTTATGCAAGGTAATCCATTTTAATATCGAATGCAAGAGAAAGCTATATAGGACATCCCCACTCTCCCCCTCCGCTGTAACCACAAACGGACGAATGCAATTATAAAATATGCAATTGTTTCATGTCAATCAACTTGCGTGGGTCTGTCCACAAGATGGATGACATATGACACCACTCAAATATGAAATAAATTGTCAAGATAGAGATAAATATGTATATACATATATATGTATGTATAGCAAATAACACTTGTTGCTTATATATATTTCAATTTCTTGGCTCTTTACTTACCATTGCGTGAAACATCAAGTTCGACAAGATTTTCAAAATTTTGTATATCCGGCGGCAGGCGTCCAATTTCATTGTCACTCAAGCCTAGTTTTCTCAGACGTTGCAATCTGAAGAAATTCTGCAAGGAAAGACAAAAACATAATAAATAAATTGCTTTTAGTTGTTTCTTTTGCTGAGACTAAATACATATATATATATATATATATATATATATATATATATATATATATACAAGTATTGTGTGGTTGTTGGCTGCAGGCACGACAAAAGCCTTTCTCTGTCAACTGCAAGACAAACGTTAATTCATCTTGGCTTTTGGTTTTTGTTGTTTGCCTGCCTGCCTTTTTTGTGGTCATAAATTGCGCCAAGTTTGTCATTTGTAAACGCCGTGACCCGTCTATCTGGCTGTCTGTCTATTTGTCCCACCCCCCTTTTCAGTTCTCGTCCAGCCAAATGTCTTAGAATCTGCAACGAGTTGCTTTCCCTAGACACAATAATGTCGCATTCAATTCATTTATGAAAATCACGATTTATTTCACTTCTCTTTCGATTTGAAATAAATTATTTTCGTACTTTCCAAAGTGAAGGGTCTCTCTTTCCCTCTCTCTCTCTCTCTCTCTCGTCTCCTTCTCTGTTTCTCTCTCTCGATCTTAAACTGACCTTTCCATAATGTGGAGTAAAACTCATCTGCCAAGAAAGAAAGATAGAAAGAAAGCTTTGAGCCCCCAAACTGAACTGAAGTGAACTAAACTGACTTACTGAGTCATAGACCTCAAGGTTAACAGCCGACGTTGGCGTTGGCGATTTTTATCTGTGGGGCCCCCCACCTTAAAAAAAAAAAAAAATATAAAAATACAGTTGCCCCCAACGATAATAATGAAAATAATTTGTAGTTGTAGTCGTAAAGTTTATTAAATTCTTTTTTTGACTTGACAATAGAAATACTTTTGGCCAACTCTGCTTAGGGCCGTGACTCAATAAAGTTGTTGACCCAGTTCAGAAAGAGAGTTCTTGGGCACACACACACACCTCAACAAAACAAAACAAAACAGACATGAAAGCCAAGAAAATGTACAACTTAAATATACATGGGACTTTTATGTTATGCTTCTTTGTGTGTCAAAAGTAAAGTGTTGAGTGTGTTTTGAAATATAAAAGGGAATACCTTTGCTGATAATGGTAGCAACATGTCATGGATAAAGCCATGTGACCTTGTCCTATACACTCAGAAAAAAACACTAAAGACATTGTCATTTCTAGAATGTTTGGAATTTAAATTAAAGTACCTAGAAATAAGTTTAACTAACTTGTACGTTAAACATTAATTAATATCAACGAAAAGCCTTTTGAGCTTTAGATCTATTAGTAAAGGTTAGTGTAAAAGTATCTTTATATACATATCTTTATAAATGCAGCTAAGTTTTCATATATTTTAACAATAACTGATAATTATAAGTTATTAGATTTCAACACCCGAATAACATAAAATAGAAGTTTAATTCCTTTTTAATTAATTGTTAAAGTATACGTTGGAGTAGTTCATTGCATACAATTTTAATTGTAAAATTGAAGCAGATCTTTTTTTTTTTTTGTAGAACTTTACAACTCTTTTTGGACTCTCCCTTGCTCACCTCTTCTTCACTGTTCCATATTTCTCTTGCTATTTTTGAAAGGTAACAACGACAACAACAAAACAAAAAAGTACAAAAAAGAAAAATATTATAAAAGCAACAACAACAGCAACAACAACAAAACATAAGGCCTCTCAGCAATCATGCGTCAAACAAAAAGTTGCAACTGTCAGAGACAAAAGTATAAAGCAAAATGCAGGAAGACAACAAAACCGAAAAGGCAACAAGAAACAACAACCAGAACAATAAGTACAACAAAAAAGCAACAAAAAAAAATGAAAGAAATATACGTAACTTGCATATGAAAAGAAAAAAAACCTGGGGGTTATGAAGGCTGTCGACAGTGGGGGTGTTTTTTTTTTTTTTTTTGGTAGGGCCGGCCAATGGCCGTGCACAAAAACAAACGCAACAGAAAAGAAAAAGGAGGACATGCCATGACGACAATAAAAACGAATGCGAAATTGTAAACTTTTCGCCAAGTGTTGCTGCACATTGCAGAGCCAGGGAAATAGCCACAGCAACAGCAACAGCAGCAGCAGCAGCAGCAACAACAGCAGCAGCAACAGCAACAGCGACGGTGGCCTCCATTTCCTTTTTATAGACAACCCACGCGTCATCATCATCATGGAGGGCATCATGAGCATTAGCTGAGGCTTCAGTTTATTTGTATCTTTCTTTCTCCTTGTCACACACTCTTCTCTGTCATGACCATAAATTACCGGCCGGCCGGCATTGCACATTGTACGAGTGAGTACTACCAGTTTGTCTGGCACTCGTACTCACACACACAGAACATACACATTCAAATACACACACACACACACACACACACACATACACACTTAAGGTATAAACACTCACTCGCTCACTCACGCGTCAGGCATTCGCTCAGTCTTTTACACTTTTACTATTGTATCTAGTTGGAGCAGGCGCACAGCAAGTGCCAGATAGACAACATTTAACTAGCTGGAATGCTTTTAGCCAGGCCAACGTATTGGCATTGAGTTTATATGGAAATTTTTATGTGAGTGTGTGTGTGTGTGTGTGCGCTTGACATGGCGTGGAAGGGCGACAGATGCAGGCTATGGATGTATGTATAGGTGTACACACACACAACAAGAGAGACATAGAGAGAGAGGGAGAAAGATTGGAGAGAGAGAGAGAGAGAGAGAGAGAGAGAATCTGCATCCACAGATCCACATAGAGCAAGTAGCTAGTTATTAAATTACATTATTTACCTTTTTTAGAATAGATAGATATATGTATATCCATTGAGATCTAAATCGTATTTATTGTATTGAAATTATCTATTTATTATAAGCAAGTTGTAACGTTTAAAAACCCAATAATTATGTGAAGAAAGAGTAACGAATGGATTTAGATAGATTTGGATATTGAGATATAGATCAAATTAATTTTATATGAGTTTTGAATTTAAATTTCTGAAAATTCAGAATTCCAATGTTTAAAAGTTTCCAAAATCTATAGAATATTATTAAATTTTACATTATTGATTTATTTATACTCTACTTTTGTGTCTGATTTGAATTTGAAATTATTGAAATAATTAGTTTTAGCCTTTTAATTAATCAGATACATATATAAATAAGTTTATATGACACACAGTTGCTTATTGTTTTGGCTTTTTTCATTGTAAATGTCATTTAGTGAAAATTTCAATTTAAATTTTGTGTATTTAACCTGTATCCGGGGATAATGCAATTGCAGTGAAACTGCAAAAAAAGAAACAACAACAAATTTCTAGCTAAACCAACAAAAATAAACAATTCAATTAACTTTGTATAAAGCGCAATTTTAAATCAATTTGTTTTGCTGCTAAAAGCATAGTTAATAGATTTAAATAGACTAAAAAGCGATGCAAGGCCAAGATACTTTTCCATACACAGTGCAAGCTAAATATGTATGTTCATGTGTGTGTGTGTGTGTGTGTGTGTGTGTGTGTTTGTGTGCATGTGTATGGTTTTCTATGGTATGTACTCCCTCCTCTTGCACTGAACCATGACATGTATGTAAATAAAAAACAGAAACTCATGCAGTGCGCTTCGCTGATTTCGAGCAATGTATCTGCAAGTGTAATCAGAACAAACGCTCAGTCCAAGAGTCTAAATGTATCTTATTGTCGTCGCACTCACTCTCCATATCTCTGACTTGTGTGTGCATGTGGCAAATTACTGGGAGCCCAGCAAAAGAGAGACACAGTCGACCAAAAAACGAGTTCTAGATACAATTCGTGTATCTGGTTGAACGCATCGCATCGCATCGCATCACCTCATTCTCTCCTTTAAAGCGGCACAACCAGCTGAGCTAGAACAACCAGGCACAACGACAGCAGCAATTATGTGAATAAGGAGACGAACCGGATGAGCTTTACCAGCAACACACACACACTCACTCAGACACAGTCACATTAGTATGTTGTATGCATGTGTATGAGAAAAAAATATATAAAACAAAAAAAAAGAAAAAAAACCAGCGGCAGTTGCAACACTTCCATGGAACACAAACAAGCTTATGCAGTTTTATCCATTCTCATCTCCAACACACAAATACCAAAGAGGATGCCACCAACTTTACAGATCTGGGCGCCTGTTCAAATCTGTACATCTTCATTTTTCTATTGACGCATACAAACGCATCTGCAGATGCTGTTGCTGTCTGCTGATGTTGCTGCCGTTGCTAATGCTGCTGCTGCTGCTGTTACTTGCTGCATAAGTGAACCGTTGCAAGTTGCTGCTGGCATTGGTTTTTTCTGTTTCTGTTTGTGTTTATGCATTTGTCATGTTAACAACTTTCTTCATGGCTCCTTGCAGAAGATGCAGCCTCCGGATAACAGAGATAAATAGCAACAACAATAACAACAACAACAACAAGAAAAAAATACTGAATGGCAACGGCATTTATCATCAACTGCAAGCAGAATTTAGTATCTTTGAGATACAAGCAACAAACAAGTCAGAAGAATGCAATATTTTCCAAATGACAAAAAAGAAAACAAAAAATTTATAACAAAATATATACATTTATATTTATGTATGTATGTATGTATTTGAAATTGCATTTAAACTAGGCAATTAAAAGTGATTTAGTATTATTGCAAAATGAAAACAATCAAAAAGAAATGCAATAACTAAGAAATTTAAATCTCAAATGATTAATTTGTCAAAATAAATTTTGTAACTCCCACAACATGCAATTTATTTAAAAATATCCGACTGTACTTTCATAATTAACAAATATGTATTGCACTTGCAACTTATTATTATTTTGTCTACATCACAAATATTTTCCCTCCCTCCCTCCCATAGTTAATGTGAATGTAAATGCCACTATAAACAATTAACTGGAGAACATTTATTTATAGTCTAGAAAACCGGTTTTGAATAGTCTACCCCATATTGAATAGAATATAAACAAGCTAACAGCAGCAACAGCAGCAGCAGCAGCAGCAACAGCCCCAGTAGTGGAGCAAAGAGGAAACCAGAGTGGAAATATCTACTACAGTTACAGATATACACAGATACATATATATGTGTGTATATATGTATATATACTAGTACTATCTAGTACATACTATCTATGCATGTATGTACTTAAATGTATTTGTTTCGGTTCTTTTAAATGTGTGACAAATTGAAATTGTTTCGAGTAAATAAGATTTAAGAGTTTTTAGACATTTGCAAACATAAACCACAAAATGTATGACCAAACCGACCGACTGGTGGGTATCATCGAAAAAGTTAAAAATCGAAGCAACTGGCTTTAGTTAAAGATTATGTATGTGTAGTAGTAGTGAGCTTAGTTCAACTAACTTGCGTCGCCATTTTGAGATTCTTGTTGTTAGTTGTTTTTTTGTTGTTTTTATAGCTGCTAAATGATGTCATTGCCATTGCTTTATTTGGTTTTTTTTTTTGTTTTTCGGTTTCGTTTTTGTTGTTGTTGTTGTTTGGGTTTTGGTTTCGGTTTTGTGTTCAATAGCCAGACGACAACGTTGACGACAGTCGCGCCGCCTGTCCACCGCCCCCCGTCAAATGAAAGCCACCTGCAATAATAATAATAAACAGCGCAACGTTTCGAATTGCGAAAGCCAAGTCGAACAACGCCAACAACAACAGCAGCTAAGTGAGTAGAAGGTAAGAAGTTAACCAATTTGATGAGGAGAAGGTGGAGGAGTAGGAGCAGGAGTAGCTCCTTAGGCCCAAAGGCAATGCCAAGCGATAAGGTGATTACCTTATTGCTATCTTATCTTATTGTTGAGAGCGTGACTAATTGGCCCAAATGAATGGGGCCCCCAGTATGAATGGGTCGGTTTCGTGTGTGTGTGTGTGTGTGTCTGAGTGTATGTGGGTGGGTGTAGATGGGTGTTTAGTGTATGGGGGAAAAGTCAATTTCTTGCTTGAGTAGAAACCGAACCGAAAATTCCACAAAACGTGCTCTTGAGGTAGGTTCTATCACTTGAAAATTGCTTTCTTTTTACTCCTCTTCTCTCTCTTCCTCCTCCTCTCTCTCTCTCTCTCTCTCTCTCTCTCCGTTAATGCACAATGCAAAACGAGAATGTTTCAGTCTATTCTAAGAACAGGAATAAAAATATATATTAAGACAATTGGAAAATTAGTTAACAATATCTGAACCAAACTCTCAATTTTAATGGTCTGAAATCCGATTGTTGTCTACCAAAAAGATTAATTAAAGTTTATGTTAAATAGTAAATTTAAAAATTAATAATTAATAATAATTATAATGGAATTCTTCAAAAATTTACCAATTTATAAATAAATACAAATATTATAGACATAATAATAATAATACAATAAATATTCTGAAAAATTCTTTCCTCTTTTTTTTTTAAAACTTTGGTTATCTCAATTTAGATTCAAAAAACCAAACGGAAGTCCAATACATTTTAGTTTTCAATTTTTTATATATTTTTTTTTAGATTTGCTTATTTGCTTTTCTCTGTTTTGTAGATTTCGTTCGAGTCTTTCGTTTTGAGAAATTTTCTAAGAAATAATCAAGTAAAAATAAGCTAATGCTGGTTGCCAAATTTATTTAGATTCTTAATTTGGTTTTGGTTTTTGCTGCCTTCCGTTTTATTTTTCCATATAAAAAGATTTTATTTCCATTCAATCACTTGTCTTGGAGTATCTAAATGAAAAGCGCCTTATATTCTTTTTATTCCTTTTTTGTATAGAACTCTGAGTGAAATATTTCAATTGTTAAGTCAAACAAACGTGAATAGAAAGAAGCACAGATTTCTGAACAAGTTAAGAGCAATTCAATTGAAGCGGCCAAGTTGTTGTCAGTATATATATATATATATGTATGTATGTATATATATTTGTATTATATTTATGTAGATATGTAGATAGTTAGGTAGGTAGGTAGGTAGGTAACTGACCGTTGATGGTTATTGTGTTGCTGTGACAACGCGGAAATTGTGTGCCGCTCTCGACAGTCAAAGGGTTGACGACCAGAACAGAACAGACCAGACCCAAACCAACCAAAATCAGCAGAAGCAGCAGCAGCAGTAACAACAACAACACCAACAATCACATCCGATGCTGCTGTCAGTCGTTTAGTCTCGTTTAGAATTCAAACGAACTCAAACTCAAATGTGGGGAACATCATCATTATTATGGCTTGGCCATTGTTGTTGCTCTTATAGTTGTCTTTGTTGTTGGTGCTGATGTTGCTGCTGTTGTTGGTGCTGATGTTGCTGCTGCTGCTGCTGCTGCAAGCAACATGTTGTCGTCCAGGCCATTGTAGTACATTGCTCTAATAAAACTCCCCTCGCTTTTATTGATGTAAAAGAGAATTTGCATTAGAAGTTCATTAGTGAGTGCGGCTAACCGCGAAAAAGGAAACCTAATGAAAACTGCACAAGCTCATGACAAGAGGAAGGAAAAACAACAACAGCAACAGCAACAACAACAACAACAATAGAAACAAAAACATTGCATTTCCATGGCAAGCAAAGTTAATGCAATCAACAAATTAACTCAACCAACTAACTACTACTAAAGGCGAACTAACTAACCAACCCTCTATACACCCACTTGTTGCTATGTCAACGATAAAATTTATGTTCGCAAGTTGCTCTTCTACAATAGCAACATTTTTAAACATTTCATAGATCGCCCAAATAAGGAAATCAATATCTTTAGTTTGTTGATTTTTGCTTAGACATATTCGTTAAGTTTTCTAAATGTTAAATCACGAAATCATTTTTCGATTGCATAAATCTTAACAATTGTTTAAATATTTCATTTTCAATTTGTTTTCTGTTAATTAGTTAAGTTATTTGACCCAATTGTCTATATCTTGTTGTGTGTGTGTGTGTGTGTTAGTACGTGTGTGTGTGTGTGGCGGGTTGCTTTTGATGTTGTTAAAGCTGCAAATTGCGTAATTCTAGATTCAATTATGCATTCATGCCACAAAACATGCTGCAGTTACTCTGACTTTTGTTTGGTTGATTCTTCTTCTCCATTTTATCTTGCATTAATTAAAGACTTCCGTTCAGACTGGTCACTGGACGCCGTCTCCTCTATGGCGTCTTTTGTTATAATTATTGTCTTGCACTTTCCGACAGTTTACCAGAAGAAAAAAAAGAGTAAAAAATAACCATGAACAACCACAAAGGAACGGGTCAACGTCCATTGGAATGCAAAAATTCCAACCCAACCCTCCCTCCCTGAAGATGAAAAACGAAGCTTAGGGGTGAATGCAGTAAAATAGAAAATACCAAGAAAAAGCAATTTACTTAGTTTATGAAAATTTAACGACCTAGAAAATAAAATCCATTACATTCTAACGGATCAAGAAGATTCGTGACAGAGTCTGAGAAACATTTTCAATTACCATTCGTATAAATTGAAATAAAATCTGATTAAATACATATACATAGTACCTATATATTTGAAATCTTATAAGTATTAAAAAGTTCTCTACAAAATTCAACTGGTAAATTAATTTTCAAATCAGAAGCAAATGCATTACAATGGTATACATTTAATATTGCTTCCAATTAGAATTTCTTTCATTTTTTGAAAATTTCTTTGATTTAAGATTTCAAAGTTTTGGTTACTTTTTTTTACAAAGACAACTTTTTTTCAGCATTTAATAAAAATTCTCAAATGATTAATTTAAAAATAAGAAAGAAATTAAAATTTATGCCTGATATCTGATTTTGTTTTTGTGTTCTTCTTGTTGTTGGGGAGTAAAACCAGATGCCTTAGGTAGATAAATATTATGCATAACTCTCAATTTCAATTAACGCCTATATTTTATTCGTTTGCCAGAGGGGAAAATTCCTTACATTTTTCCTCTAGTCACTCCTCATTGGTTCAGTATGAACTATGACATTTTCAATACCACCCACAACTAACAAATACACAAGCACACACACACATACAAGGGAAGTTTCGCACACATTTTAAGGTAACATTGTACATATATAAGAATATAAATATAAAAATACTCTCTTTAAAAAAGTTTTATAATTTTTCTAACTAAATTTAAACAGCCACGCCCATCCATTTGTTTCTTCTTGTTGCTATTTGTTGAAGTAATTTATATCTAGATAGACAGACAATTGTCGTTCTATTTTGTTTTGGTTCACCTGTCCATAGATACAAGATAAGGATTATCAGCAAGGGATGAAAGGGCATTAAAAATTCGATGTACATATATATTAATAAATTGTTTGGTTATTTATTATTTCAATGTTTTTGTGGTACTAACCTTTGGCAAATCGCGTATATGATTTGCATCCAAAAAGAGCTCCTCGAGGGTACGCGAATAGCGTAATATCTCCTCAGGCACTTGGGGCAAGGAACAGTGCCTTTTGTCCACGAATTCCACTTGCCGATTGCAGCCTTTAAATATTGGAATGCACTTGAACATGATGCTTGTTGTTGTTGTTATTGTTGTAATTTAATGCTGCTACTTTTATTTTCTTCTTCGTCAATTTGGTCGAGGTCGTTTAAAGAATCGGTTGGTTGTTGTCGTTGTTGTCGTTTTAATTATATACAACAACACACAATAACACACTAATAGCTATGTATTTGCCACATATGTATGTACATATGTATGTGGCAGATGGAGACACACTTGTTGTTGCTGTTGCTGTGTTGTTATTAACTGTGTGGCCTTTCGTCAGTTTTTATTTTTTTAAATTTACTTTCGTTTACACACACACTTTTGCACTAACTTTTATCGGCCCACATTTTGCCTGCAATTAATACGAATTAATACAATTTCTTTATACATACATACATATATAAGTATTTCTTTTTTAACTTTTGTTTGGTGATTTAATTATCTTTTTGGTTGTTGCCACGACAAAAAAAAACAAAGAAGTGAACAAGTAAGAAACGAAATTTATAAAAAAAAAATGTCGAGGGAGAGAATTTGCCACTTTCCTATTGTTTTTGTTGTTGTTGCTGCTGTTGCCCTTGTAAATGAAATTGTAATAAGAGAAAATAATGAATAATAATAAATTCTAATTGGCACTTGTGTGCTTTTTCGTCCGCTTGCCGTTTGACGATTACCGGAGTTGTATAAGGGAGATCCAATCAGAAGCGTAGCCCAAAATATATGAAAGGGATTATGACAAGGTCATAATTCAATAAGATTACCATGAAAAATTCAATTTATATACATACATACATATGTATATAGAACTTATTGAGAAAGAACACACTGGACTTGTATATATAATAGCCGCACTGTTTACCGATCCCTTACTGCTGATTCACAAAGCTGATTCACGGTTCCCTTAATACATTTATCAAAAAAATAAGTTTACAATTAACTAAAACTCTGATTCAGACAAAGGAAATAAAACCAATTTTCTATATCGTTTACTTTTCGGATCTTCAGGAGGCTATCTTATTTGATATCAATATGTGATCCCTTTTGGTACGCCCATGAAGGGGAGCGGGGAAACGTTTATACATTTCATCACGTAGTTGGCAACGCGACGCATTTGTTGCTTCTTCAACAACAACAGCAACAGCAACAGCAAGAACAACAACAATGACACTTGGCCCTCGCTTACGAATAGGCTTAGAATGAGAGAATTTGTAAAAGACGAAACGGGCTCCACTTGAGTAGAAAAACTTAAAAAAAAATGTGGAAAATTATTATTAACGCAGCCGAACACAGCGACACACCCAACACACACACACACATATATACCTCACGCATACACACACACAAACACACAGTTAAAGCCGGGCCATTGAAATTCTTTTGTATTTTGTTTGATTTTTGAGCCACTGTGCAAGGCGGCGTTTGGCTTGGAATTTACACATACACAAGCACACACAAACAGACGCACAAACACAGACACATCTACATACACATACACAAGTTAGCTGAGTTTTCATGTTTTTCTCCACTTTTTCTGCTTCTTCTTTTTAGCACGTTTTTCCGCCACCTACAACAAAAATAGGAAAACGCTGGTCAAGACTTTGTTGTCGCTCAATGCCAATATTTACTGTACAGGCAACAACAACGCGCACTCAAACACATAGACACACACACACACATACACAAGAGGATTGCAAAAACATTCAAAGAATTAATTGATTAGGCTCTTTTACACAATTAAACACAACTATAATTAACAATTTTTGCATTTGCTTAATCCAACGCCAAAAGGAGACGCGCCACATCAGCCACCACTTTGAGCCGGCTCCTTATTTTTCTTTTCTTTTCACTTTCTCCGCTTTCCACTCACGAATTTTCAACTGCTTCTCCCTCCCACCGTCACTTATCCATTTTCCACCAAATAGTATTATTATTATTATTTTTCAAAAATTCCGTAACATTCCACCCGCAATCCGACCTTTTTAGCGCGCTGTTTTTTTTTTACTATTTTTTTTTTGTTGTTTTTCTCGAACTGTTAAGTTTACTTCGTTAAGGCACTGTTAATGAAATGCTAATGATTTTTCTGTTAAGATTCTGTTAAGACTCATTAAGTACTGTTAAGACTCACTATGAGCTGTTAACTAACATGTTATTGTTAATTAACAGTGGACTCATTTTGAATCTGTTAAATAACATATCCTCTACTATTAAATAACACGATTCTGTTAATTACCAGTGTAATCATTTTAAATCTGTTAACTAACATTAACCTCTCCTGTTAAATAACAAGATTCTATTAATTACCAGTGGACTCATTTTGAATCTGTTAACGGACAGTTGTCTCAGATTAGATCTATTCACTCTGTCTCATTCTCAATTTGGCACTGTTAGCAACATAATTCTGTTAATTGTATCGATGACAACTATCGCCTTTATTTTGAACAACTCTGACGACTCGGTTAATTAACCGACGGTAACATCTTGGCGCGCCTTTTCAAACTAAAAATCTGACATTCCGCTATTTTCCCAGTTGTTTTGCTAAATTTAGGTACTAGATGGTCGTATGCCCGTATTTCACCACCATATGCATATTTGAAGGATCAAAAAACTGTATTTGATCCTCACATGTTTGTCAAGTTGAATCCCTAAAATTCGCTCCACTTTTCTGAGAAATGCGTCTTGAATTCGCTGCTCGTAAATTAAACATTAATGGTGCGAAACTTAAATTTGATTCGAAAGCGCCCTCTAAAGTTGCCAAATAATAATAATTCAGCACCAGTTAAATTTTAAAATCAATTTCAAAAGCAGTAATGTCCCAGGCTTTTTGGTATTTTAGTACTTGCAAAAAATAACATTTTGCAATTTAATATCGATGTCTTTCAATAATCTTAAATAATTCATAATCTATTCAAATTTATTGCAAGTGCATTTGTCTTACTTTCTAACCCATGTGGTTGCTCTTCTTCTCTGCATATTTTCCCTTTTTCGTGACCTTCCCCATACAGCCTTCCTTATAAAGTGTCTTACCTGATAGATATCAGTGAATAATCCAGGAGTTTTAGACTTGGAGCACCTTGGTCCAGTAACAATGCCGCAAACCTGATCCTGTGCGGTGACAGGACATCCAATGTCAAAAATACAGACATCCGGTTGGTTGAACTCATGGGCACAGGCTATGGTTTCGGTGAGACGCACTTTTCGGTATATATTCTCGCAATCCAACTTATCCATCAGTGAGACCTCCTCCGTCCGCAAATCCTTGTGAAGACCGCCACTACCTCCGCCACAGGCAACTACCGTCAATTTGAAATATTCATGCAACGGTTTGTTGCACAATTTAGCAAATTTCTCGACATGACCATCATAGCGCTGGATGGGATCTCGCAACTTAACCATGGCAACATCCATATAATTACTTGGCCATCGATAGGCTTTCGGCACAATGATTTTCTCAATTGAAGCATACTCATTGATGTCATCCGTCTGCCCCATTACATAATCCACAACCAAATCGTTCAGTTGCATGCGAAACTGGTGTAAACAGCTTGCTGATGTGATGACCCACTGTGGTGCATAATAGACACCGCCGCAGGCGAATCCATCTCCATTCATAATGCGCAATAGCCAGGGACCGACATGTCGAGTTACCGAGTGTCAATTGAAAGCCGTCTGTGTCCACTGTTCGTACAGGTGAACTGCGGTGTAAAAAATTTGCAGCACCTAACACATTTTTTCTATTTGCTTGGACGAAATTAAAAATTAAAATAACGATTCCTAACAGAATTTCTCTCCTCGTAGCGGTTTTGTGTTTGATATACATTTCTATACTGATGACAAATTCAGATCAAATACTCTCTTATGCTCCAAATCAATTTCATGCCAATTTTCATGGTACCCTGTAATAATACCCTGTATATTTTAGATCTCTTAACTTTTATATGTACCTTAATTTATATTCAGTTTAAATAGAAAACTTAAGATTTCCTCCAAAACTAAAATTTTTGCCATATCTTCTTTCTACAATTGATTTATAGTATTTAGGCAATAATTAATTATAAAATTTTTAACTTTATTTCAAATATTTGCAATGCAAATGGTATAAGGTTTATTATATATACATATTAGTAGAGATATATAACAATAGATAAACACATTCAGGTTTAATTGAATTAAAATATTTGGATTATCAGAAAAAGTCATCACAAAGGACTTCCTGTTGCCGCTTCCTATGCCAAAACTCCTGCTGCAATAGCCGCTTCTGTTTCATATATGAATTTCTTAACATAGTTAATATCGGTATATATGTCTGGATAGGAACTATAAGAGCACCATGGACCCCACGAAACCAAACCACAAAGTTCATTCTTATACACTAATGGTGAGCCGCCATCATAGCGACATTTTTCATGTTTATCCGAATGTAAAACACAAAAACTTGATTCTGGCACCTTCTGAAGTTTACCAAATTTGTTACGGCATTTCTTTTTACCTTGAACTCTTATCGTACTATTCGATTTAATGTCAGTCGGATGAATTTCCGAATTGCTCCGACCATAACCAATGACAGTCATCTTCATGTCGTCGTGCAAATTCGTTTCACAGAGTCTTATAAATTCAGTTAATCTACCTTTAATGGGAGTTTTTAAACGCACCAGAGCAACATCTGCTTGAATACCATGACGCATATCTTGAGGCGTATAGATTGTATCGATGCTAACATGCTGATCATATTCGTCACTTGTATAGACCATTGATTCCACGCTAACTTGATCCAATACATAGCGAAAGGGCTTTATGCAAATGGCGGATGTTACAACCAAAAGTGGTGCAATATAAGCACCACCGCAATTAAACGCGCCATCGGCACTAACGATCCGTACTTGCCAACCATTGTTATTTGATGTAGATTGAAAGCCCCTCCACATCCGTTTGTTCCTTGGTGTCAATTTGGTTATATGTCTCGAATACCATTTTGTACAACAACATGAAATACAAAAAATAATCCATACGAATAAATGTAGATACTTAATGGACATTTTAGTCTGTAGAGTTTCGCAAAACTTTTAAACCTGAAAGACTAATGTTTTTTTTTTAAATAATGCCTAACAAGCCATAACTAATTATTTTCTGTTTTTTTTTTAATGCACGCTTTAATTGATTCTTTTCACTTTGGTAATTATATTTTCTGTGGAATTACCCAAATTAATATTGGATTCAATTTAATTGGATTCAATCCTTTAGCGATTTAATAACCATATAGATGTCTGGTTTTCCACGTGTGGCAAAAGTCGTTTCATTTAATTTACTCAGATTAGTATGCTTTAGTTTCAAAAAATATCCATATTCAATTCTATATCTTCGAAATTATCCAACGAAATTATGACGACAAATCGCTGGACTCTTCATTCTTATTTTCTCATCAATTATATAGTGATATGTATATCCAACATGGGTGATTAGGAAGATCCACCAAACACGATGCAATCATTAATTCATATCCTCAATTCAATCAATTGTCAATTGAATCCTTATATATCCTCTCATGGATTAAAAAACAAAGAACCAACACCAAAAGTTATAATAGAAAGTACAAAATATAACCACATACTTAAATACATAGTTTAAATTAAACTAATTGGAAATGAGATTTATTTTTTAATATCCTCTTAATAGAGGATTTCTCAATTTCTGCAAATTTTTTCATTCCAGATTAGAAGGGGAAAACAATTATTTAAAATACATTTGTTTTTCTTTTAATACGTGCAATGAATTAATAAATTTTTTGGTTCTTTTTTATTTTATTTTCAATATTTTATGGCAATTTACCGGTTGCGACATAGTCTTCAACCATTTCAATAAATTGCTTAACCGAACGAATATTTGTATATACGCCAGGATGTTTTCGTTCACAAGTGCAAGGATCCAGTGAAACTATCCCACACAATTGATTTCTCCATATAAGTGGCGAACCTTCATAGTAACTACACCGTGAATGATTATTTGCACTTTTTACACATAGAGAAGTGTAGGTTAGATTATATTTATTGCCATAATATTTTTTGCACTCATTTAAGTCCTTTAAATAAACAGTTGTTTTTAAAGGATTTTCGGTACGCATCATTGCAGGTGCACTTTTATCAATTTCCCAGGAAAATGCTGTCATTTCCGCACCATTGTTTATAGTCTGTTTGCATAGTTTAATAAATTCGGTTAGTTTACCAGGCAAAGGTTTGACAAGTCTTGCAATCGCTATATCCATCAGATTCTTGTTAACAACAAAATTATCCGGTGTATAGATAGTATCAATTGATGAAGATATACCAGCTATATCTGTGGGCAAAATGGCTGTACCGAAAACAGTTGCCTCATCCAGACTATAGCGTAAATGTTGAATGCAATTGGCCGAGGTGAGCACCAGGAGGGGTGAATAGTAGGCTCCGCCACAGGAAATGCCACCATCTCGTCCATTTGTAATACGAACAAGCCAACCTCCAAAATTATCACCCGTATTTGTATGCATTCCGCCCCATTCCCGATGTTTCCTTGGTATCTTTTTATAAATATTATGTTTGTACAATTTACACCATGCAACAGGCATCCAGTTTCCAAGTACCGCTAGACTAATACCCCAATAGAATAGCAGACATCCAATGTTAGCCATATTTGATAACAAACTGATAAATGAATACTAGCAATTCCATTTCATACTATGCTTCAAGATAATTTAATCAATTTATACGATTTTCTCAAATTTGTTATGCATGATCTTAATTTTAATGTGTGAAAAGCTATTGCATTGAAGTAGTTATATATTTAGTTCATTTGTAAATATATAATTAACGAATTTATTTCCTTTTTCTTTTAGCATTTACTTAATATCCTAAAGGAGGGATAAATATATTTTATATATATTTATATTAATTCTATAAAGATTGTGCACTCTCTCAGTTTAAATTGGCATTTGTTTTGGAATCTTAATTAATCTAAAATGAGGGAGCGGCCTAAATCCAACTGTATTCTACTTATATAATTTATTCAAGGAATTAACAAAAGTATTTAAATATAATTAAAACTGACTCACACGCTAAGCTCTGTTTCTTTTCTTTGTACAAAACTTGAAGAAGAAATAAAATTGGAAACCTTCTGATATATCAATGAATTTCAATTAGAATAGTTGACAATATAGTTTTCAATTCAAGTTATTTAAAAGAAAAACAAAAAGATCATGGGAATATAATTAAAGTTGTGCTATTTAATATGATACAATTGAAATAAGGCAAACAAATCTTTTGTTTTAATCATTTTCATTATTTATTAATTCTTCCGTTTGTTCTATCCACTTTTTCATATGGGTAATATTTGTATATAAGCCGGGTTCACTTGTATCCTTACACAATGGCCCCCAGGACACAACGCCACATAGTTGATTTCGATGAACAATTGGACAGCCGCCATCATAACGACATTTCCGTCTATCAGTTGGATGAGTTGCACAAAATATTGTATCGAATGTAATCCTTCGATTATATTGTAAAGCGCATTCGCCTAAATTTTTCGTAGTCACTGTACTATTTGTTGGTGTTAAGCTCATCGGTTGAACATCCAAGGAATCGAAACCCCAACCGATAGTCATTAGAGGAATATTATCTCTTATTGGGCCATCGCAGAGTCCAATAAATTCAATTAATTTGCCTTTAATTGGTTTATTTAGCCTAATCAATGCAATATCCTGGTACTGATCCAAGTAGGTAAAGTCGGGTGGATAATATATGGTATCGATTAATGCAAAAAAGATATCTGCATCACGAATTGCTGTTGGCTCAACACTCATATTAACATCATAGGTATAGGGATGTATACAATTAGCCGATGTGATTACCAATAATGGTGCATAGTAGGCACCACCACAGACAATGGTTGCATCATTATTATTCTTAATATATACAAGCCATCCACCAAAATTTTTTCCTGTATTCGATGCCATGCCACGCCACAAACGATGATGTTTCGCCAACTTTCTATGTATATCATGTTTATAGACACGACAAATTGCCAGATTTTTAAAATTAATTAAAAGTAGATATAATACTAGTTCTAGTACTTTCATCTTGTGCCACTTTATCTAAACTAAAATGCCACAACAAAGCCAATATATTTAGAATGTGCTAGATTCGTATCAAAGGCATGTCCAATCACAATTGCAACGCCTACCCAATCACCCATCGAAAGAGAATGGTGTAAAAATTAACAAAATTTTAAATAAATAAATTAAAAAGAGACGGGAAACTTAAAAGAACTCTTAAATGGATAAGAGTTAATTGTCACAATTTTTCCAGACTGATTTATCCTTCTTTTCTACTTTTTTTTTTTTTGTGTTCATCGGCCTATAGAAAAAAAAAAAAAAGGGGAGTGTATTCAAGATCTGGCTTAAATTGAAATTCGCAATCATTTCAGATTAACACTTGCGTTTATTTTTTTTTTTTTTGGTTGCACCTCTCACTTTGATGCTCTCATTCGATTGCGTTAATCATCATCATTATTAGCAAATTTAGTATACATGTGTATATATATATGAATAAAACGAGATTTCTCACTGTTCCAGTGACATCACGAGCGTGTTTTGCGCACTTGTCCCACGCCTAGCGGTACTTTCAGTTTACAATTTAAAAATAACATTCAAATCCAAATATATATTTTTTGTGTATTGCGTAATTTGGGTTTCAAGTACAAAAACCGCACACTGAACTTACAGGTAAATAAAATACAAATACTTCCTGTCCAGACATACACAAAATGATTTGGTTTCTACTCAAAGATAATCCCTAGTCTGGCATTCTTCCGGGCCAATGCTCCAAAGATCACGTAGACCATGAATGATTCCCATTGGATATTACATACCAATTAATAGATTTTGCGCACCCATTTCTATTAAAATTCCAAAAAAAAAAAAAAAAAATAAAAAAAATATATATATACAAGCCCAATACATAATGCCCAACATGTTGTCAAGGGGCGTTCGCACGCCCTGTTCGAGTGACTCCACAGCGTTTCATCCGTTGCATGCAAAATGAGTTAAAAGCGCGTGCGCGGCCCGCTTCTGACGTTACCCATTTGCCTATTTTGGCCAAGACGCAAAGCAGTCTTTAACCCCAGAAAGCCATCGATTACTAAAGTGAAAATATAGTTTACTAAATTTACATATTTAGGTTTAGATATATAAAATATAATATCATAAAATATAATTTAATATAAATTTTCAACATTCAAATGAGCTATATATATTAACACCTTAATAAATTATTTAATATTAATATTTAAACATACACTCGATTATAATTTAATTCTTAAAGATCTTAACGAATCATACATCAATTAATCATATATCAACGGAGAGACACTTAATTTTAATATCAATATCTATTTTCAATCTTTCTAGTGTTAAGAATTTAGTTTAAATTCATTAAACAATGCGCATATAAATTGTTTATTATCATGTTTGTCTGCTTTTAATACACAGAGCACAAAATTATTTGCCTTTGTTTCAATTGACAACAAGCAACTTCCTTCTATAATATGTATAATATAATTATTTTTAATTTCATCATCGACTTAACCGTATTTTTATAGACTTTTTTGGAAATTTTTTTTTGGGTTTTTTCCCACTAGTTGCACTATTTCTATCTGAGAGAGGACTTGTGCTTTTTAATTTTTTTTTTTTTTGGTCGGCAACATTCGATATCCTTGTTGTAAGGACGCTGCATATATTTCCCTATGTCTGGGTGTAATTTGAGATGTGTGTGTGATCTCAGAGACTTGAATTCTGTCACCGACTTTGGACTCTGGGACATCTGTTGCTCTCGTTGTCATGAAATTGATTCTTCAGGAAACCAAAAACCGATCACTTAACCAAAAAAGGCCAGACAGATCGGAAGCAAAGATAATACAACAATACCTCTGGATGTCCGGGTTGGGATGATTGTTACTCTGTTCCTCTTGTCTCTTGGCTAAGTTCATTGATCAGCGTAATGATCTTCCTTTGATCTTGAATTACACTTTCATAACTATTCAAATTGAGATATTTCTCCCTTTGTGGGTGTTCCACATGTCTCAAAAATTTTCTGTTGCTATGCCAAAAGTGAGAAATTTAAATGCATTGAAGGTGAATAATTCAAACTTAACTGGCTGCTGCTGTGTAATCGGATATCTGCCAAACATCTCACTCATCTCCAGAAGGTGCTTGACCGCAGAGATAAATTAAAAATTCTTTATACGAGTATATAAAAAAGAAATACAAAAAAAAAAAAGGATACATACAAGCATATGAGATACTTCTTCTAATGGCTGGCTGCTACGAATTTGTGTCATATGACCACATTGACCTTTCATACCATTCATTTGGATACCTATGCAAAATGACCGCATTGAACTTTGTTATCTGATATTGCATCTCTTGTAGTAGCTCTAGATGTAAGCCTTCAGGTTAAGCTGCATTTCTAATTAACATGTTGTCCATGTTATCTAACCGAAATTTGGCTAACCTCAAACGCTGTGCAAACTTTTACTTCGCTCTAGCCATGTGCCGGCAAAAAGTTTTTCATTCTAACCACATCGAACTTGTTGCCAATAGAACACAGAATAACAGAACTTGTCGCAAAAGGACATGTCTGAAAGTAAAGGATGCAAAGGGATGGGAATATGTGGGCAATGTTGTTGGCGTAGTCTGTGTGCCAATTTTTGGGTGCGCCACGTGTAAATGAAATATGAAGTTGGAAGGAAATGCCAAAGGGGTTAGCATAATAGAAACACTGTAAATTATTTAGTCTTGTAGAAAAAGTTATTTATATTTAAGTAAATTTATGATTTAATATCATATAGGTAGGGAATTTTTATCAAAATTATAGAATCTTTAATTATTGCCATATATAAATGACTATATTCCTTGAAATTGAAAAGAATTGAGAAGGAATAGTTTGATATTAAATGTGAAGCTAAAACAGAAATTGTTTAATCTTGTGTGGGATACAATGTATAAAGCAAATGTAGCCAATTTTGAAGCAGAACTTCAATTTTTTAACAATAAAAATAAGAACTATCCATTCATTTAGTCATCTTGCAATATATAAGATTCTTTTTCTTTTTGTTTTTTTTTTTAGAGTGTAGGTAACTATTTGGAAATGACATTTCTTCTTTAGTGCCATCAGCAAGTTGAGTAAAAAATATGTTCTCACTAAACTGTATGTGCATCTTCATTGATTCAACGAACGGATAAGAACGGGTCCAACAACAACAACATGCCAACAAGTGTCGATTGGATGGAATGCCTTCAAGCCTTACGTCATGCTTGCCAAAAATTTGATGGCATTTGCTGTTACTGTTGCCATTGAAACCGCATTCATGTTGTGTTTACCACCCAAGAAAACAGAAGGAAAAAAAAAAAGAAGAATAAATAAATAAAAAGAGGAACGCACTGGTGCCAACTCGAACACAAACCAATGCGCAGGAAGTCCTTTTTTGAGGGCAGTCGAACCACAGATGGAAAAAACAGTTTCAGTTTCACTTCGAACATTGAACGCACCAGATGCAAAATGAACGTAGCCGAAGAGGCTCAGGCTCAGGCTCAGGCTAGCTCGAAGCCGAATACGAGTTGAAACGAGTTGGACATTCGTCCTTTATCACTCGGCTTCTATAGGTTCATTCGGCTTACATTTAATGGCGTTTCGGCTTTCGGAAAGTTTTGAAGTTCTTTTCGAATCAGTTGATGCCGACTTGTTGGATGATTTGCATTTAATGCGTTAGAGTGACAAATATAAAAATTAATAATTCAAATTCAAAATAATAAAAAATAACTGAACATGACATAATAAATTATAAAGATACTTTAATTTGTGTTTAATTAAAATTAAGTGCACAATTAATATCAACAGAAAATTGAACTGAATTATTAGTGCTAAATATTTCCCAATGGAATGATGAAAGTGAGTGAATAATTTTTAATTAATTAAATTAATTTTTTTGGTTTTTTTATTTTTTTTAAATTATTTGGTATGAAAAATGTTGATATATTTCTTTATATGTACATACACACAAATGTTATATACATATTGCTTGATTTTTCTATTACTTTGGGATTTAGTGAAATAGCGTCGCAAAGTCAGGTAAATCCTGTGTCATACTGCAAACGAAATTCCTTTCGCTGTTTTGATTAGCCAAGTCCAACCTGGCCGACAATGGCAGCTTCTGTCAAATGGATGTTAACGGGAAAAACTGTCTAATGGAGAGGGGGCGGCGGGTACGATACTGAGAAAGGCGAATAGCCATGAAATTTTAATTTAACTTTCTGTCTCTGCTCCGGCCTCTCGTCGCTCTGGCAGTCTGGTTGTTTCCATCCTGTCAATGGAAAGCCAAACCAAACATTAAAATTACGTGCTGCGGCATGGAACTAAAAATAAGGACAATGCAATTTTATTGCGCCATTTGCCGTGAATCTTGTGAGTCACTTAAAAGAGGATCAACAGAAATTGGTTGACTCTGAAATCCTGCCGCATTCAGCTGTCTCGTGCCTTGTGCCGCCTGCCGCCCATTGTCTGCTTTTAGCATCGAATTTTTGTGTTCTTGTTTGTTGTTGTTTTAGTTTTGCTTACATTTAATTAAGGCCAACTCACGAAAAGAATAACATGAAAATTGTAGAGCAAAATAGCGAATATTGTATTGTTTTTGTTATTTTGATTTTACGCTATCTGCAATATATATTTAATTGTACATTACGTATACGCCACATTCGACTTATTGACCAAAAACCCCTGGATAACAATTCTGTACAATATATGTATGTATGTACGAACTATGTATGTATTAGCATTTGACCATTTTTGGTATACATTTTAATTAGGGCCATGTTATATGTGTGTATTTGGCTTTTGTGGTTTGAGAGTGTGTGTGTGTGTGTGTGTGTGTGTGGGTTGTGCCTTGTTTATGACTTGTATTAGTGCCTACAATTTCCTAACCATTTAAATGATAGATTATCTAGTCAATAAAGGTGAGCAAATTACTTTAATTCAACGAAAATTAGCTATAGAAATTAAACAATGTAGATATATATTGATTAATTATATAAAACATTCACAACAAAACTATAAAAAAATATTGATAAAATATTTTCATGTCATTTTCAAACTTATGAAAAATGCTTATATTCAAACCCACAGAGAATTTCTTATTATATGGACATTTGTTTGAAAGAGTTTTTATAAATTATAAAAAATATTTATATATTCCATAATTTATTATTCTTAAAATCTTTCACATGATAAGTAAGAAATGTGTGACTTTTGAAATGTCTGAGTCATTGAAATTAAAATATGCTAAAGAGATATTAATCCTTTTTATTAAGGTGAAGAAACAATGAAATGAAAGAACTTCAGCATAAGCAATTGATTAAATTTAATTTTTATTGTTCTTTAAAATACAATTCAATTTATATGATTTTCATTCTTTAAATATAATGATATATTTAATTGTCTAAAAATATACTTACATGCCTTTAGATTAAACGTAGTTTTGTTTCTTTTATTTTGTTTTTAAATAAACAAGAATTGTCTTTGGCAATGTTCTGTTTTATTTCTCTCTACTAATTACCCTCATCATTTCGCAAAAAAAAACATATATATATATATATTTCTGGTTGAACTCACTGGCAATTCCAATTATACTTAGTCAGTTTGGGGCCAAAAACAAGACCCAAACCCATGTGGCTTAAATGCTTTTAGGTCTTTTTGTTTGTCAGTCACTTTATAACAATTATGAGGTACCTTTTTTATCATGTTTTTCATGTTTTTTGTAATAATAATAATAATAAAAAAAGAGGAAAACCTATATATGTATGTATTTCCAAAATTATCTGTTTAATGTAGCTGGACGATTTTCACGCTTGTATAGTTTTTGACATTATTTCCTTTACTTAAAAGCCCGGACGGATAGAACCTTCACCTTCAAAGAATCAGGGGCATGGGGGTATGGGGATTTGCTTTGGCTTTGGAATGGGCCATATAATGAAATATTAATATGGCTGTGTGAATGCACTCACACATTTATGAAAGTGTAAATATTTAATGATGAACTACTACAACAAGAACAACAACATTCACGATATTTGCTTTATGCGTCTTCTTTCATAGTCAGATTTTAGTTTACCAGTTTTGGCCTTTGTGCTCTGGTTCTGTGGAAAAGTTTAAGTTAAAATATAATTTGTTTCATTTCTCTCTCTCTCTCTCTCTCTCTTTTTGGTGTGTGTGGTACGTGACAATATTATTGATAAAGGCGTATTCAAATTATGCGCATCATCATTAAATGTTCATGTGATAAATGAAAGTTGACGCCTCTTAATCAACTCACGCAGTCAACAATTTAAAAGAAAAATTAAAAAAAAGGAGGGGGGGGGGATGGGATGGAGACACTGAAGATAAGCGGCAAGTAATGAAAGCCATTAAAAATGGCGTCGTTGACGGTTAACTGGAAAATCGATAGAGGGCCAAAAAGCAAAGAATAAGGCGTCAAAGAACTGAATAAAATGCAACCGGGCCAGGTGAATATATGTATGTACATATGTATGTACTATATATGTATTTGTGTACATATATATATTACACACGTGTCTGTGTGTCGACTCCGCCCATTTCGTCATTCAGTGAGCCACTGAACCAGTCTGAAAGTAATAATTTTTGTTTTTTTTCATTTTTATAGTTGGCACACAAACTGAAGGCCATATAGAACTCCCAGTGCTGGCAGGAACCAGGATAATAATGTCCGCATATCAAAAACTCGGGGCAGGGGTATCAATTTATACCCCTATATATAAATACGTATATAGTACTTATATAAACCGAGTGATGTTAAAGTTATTATATATGTTTTTACGTTGAAGTTTACTTGCACCACAAATGGTTAGCACAGAAGGAAGAAAATAATTGGTTGGCAGGCAAAACTAACCAAGTTGCCACTTTAAACAAAAAGAAAGAAACAGAGGGGTAGAAAGGAGAAGAAAGGAAATGAACAATAAAAGTTGCACCAACTGAAAGTGGTCAGTGGAACAGCCACTTAGAGCTATTTGCGAATAATTCATGGCTTAGACGCGGAAGCTTTTGATTGTCATCACAATACGGGTTAAAAAAAAAAATAAGTTAAGTTAAGAAGATGGTGGTGGAATAATGGATGGCATTATTTATCTATTTTTAGAAAACTACAGAGACAAAATGGAAAAGCAGGATAAAAAAAAGAAAGCATGGAATATGATACCAGAAGAGAAAGTACTCAGTGAAAGGCTTAATAGAAAAAAGGGAATTGAAAGTTGGGTATAATTTTCACATAGATATATTATTATAAAAGAATAACAAAAAGTTAAAAAAAAACCATAAAAAAAGTCAAACAATTAAATCAAAGAAATGTATAGTAGAATAAGACGACATTCAAGAGATTGGTTCTATATAGAAAAAAAATAGTGAAAACAACTTTTTCAACTTTTCCGCTTAATTCTGTATAAAATACCATAATATATCTAAAAAAGATGTTGAAGAATTTGAATAGATTGAAATGAACTAAAGTCTGACTCTGATTTGGAAGAAGAATAATTTCCAATTATCGTGAGACTTCCCTTTTATGGTTTCTAGTGTTGCTTATCTTTCACTTAGCCAGCTGCTGGCTATTTGACAAATCCCTTAATCCCTAATCTAATCCTCACCTGGTGACATGTCCTTACATATTGCGCCATATTTCTTCAATTTGTTGTATGTGTACTGCACTATGTCAACAATTTAGCATGGATATGATGGCAAAGAAAAATAGAACTAACTAACTAACAAGTCTTACATAACACGCTAGCAATTTGCAAGATTATAATACCAACAATTGTTTTTGTTTTTGTTATTTTTACTTTTGATTCTTCTTTTTCTTTTTCTTCGATTTTTGCTGCTCGGCTCTCTAGCCCCATGTGGTGCCTGTGCATTTTCTTTTACTACTTTTCTTGCACCTTCTGCTACTTTTGCATGGACATCCTGGAAAATGCATTAAAAATTCATTACGTATAACTCAACCTGATGGTTCTCAAACAAAAACAACAACAATAACCATCGATTGTCGTGGAAAGTACAATATTTGATTTATATGCAGACAGACAGGGAGAGAAACGATAGAAAGAGATGGGAGGAAGGAGAGGAAGGAGCATAAGACTAGGCGATAGAAATAGTAAATAGAGGAGTTTGTCTGGTTTCGACAGGGACACCCCATAGTGTGCGTAGGTATATGTATAGATGTGTGTGTGTGTGTTTGTGTTTGTGTGTTTATCTTAGAGAGAAAGCTACGTCTAATTGGCGTAAATTCTCAATGCTTGCATCCTGCTGTGTTGGTCACAATTTGAACCAAGCCATGGTAAATTCACTGGCCCCTACTGCCATTTTAATGCCAAGCACGTAAAAACAGCTCAGTAATGGAATTAAACAAATTACTTTATGGTCTGTTTAAGTAAAAAAAAAAAAAAAAAATAACAAAAAAGGAGTGCCAACAGCGGCATCAGCAGGAAATGTAAATCTAAGTTCATTCGCTGCAGGTAAACTCCTTGTACACTGTGGAAAAAAAATTTGATTTAAATTGAAAAACTGAAGCTTAAAAGTACTTCCTCCAGCAAAATTGCATAACTAGGAAAAATTGTGAATAACATTTTTAATCCTTTTTAGTGTAAAATTCTCATATTTTGTTTTGCTAAATAATCTGCTTAGTGCATGGCAATTAGTGGATAAAAGGTCTGTTGCTCAGATCCTGCGACCACATTTAGCTTTCCTTTTAAATGGCAGCCACTAAACTATATTGTTTTCTTTTTTTTTTTTTTTTTTTTGCTTGCTTGTGTTCTCACCCCTAAAATAAGGTCCAGCTACGTGATGTTTTCTGCTTTTGCCTAGGCGAATGTCCTGACAATCATCAAGTTTATTTCGTTTTGCTCCTGCTGTTACTGCTGCTGCTGCTGCTGTACAAATGTAGCAAATAATTGCACAGCAACAGCAACATAGCAAACGAACCAGCCACACTTTTCCGTACATTTAGTTGCTCATGCTCTCAAGGTTCAGTGACATTTACCACAGCGTCAAGCAATTTGATTAAGTGCACCCACTGGCTGGCTCAAGGCGATGATGTCTTGGACCAGGACATGGCAACGGAGTCCTGATGAAATGCAATTATATCCGGCTCAAGGCCAAACCAAATTGCAATTCAACCCGTCAAAGTTGTTTATACCGAATTGACATTATAAATTGAAAATCTATGCTAATCAACGTCATTTACATACACGCGTGTCCTTAAAGAAGGATCAGCTTTAGCATTTAAACAAGAATCTAGCGAAGGTGAAATGCAAGCTCTTGATGCAAAAATTGCACAAATATGCGCCACACTGTAACACCCGGTCAAATGCCGCCCTTTGTCCCTGTACACAGATAAAGTTGCAGCAAAAAAAAAAAGAAAATACATACAAATATATATATATATAAATATATATTTCAAACAGCAGCAACAAGGAGAACTACAACTAGAACAACTGCGACAAGGGACATTCACAAAAGCAACACTGAAGGTTTTTTTGTCCTTTCGTTATGTTTTTTTTTTTATGTTTTCATATGGGTCGAAGAGGAGATGGTGGCGGGGTATGATGAGTGGCTTTAGGGTTGGTTTCTAACAACATTACACAGACACTTTGTCGCTTGGTAAAATGCTTTTGCTTTTTAGGCGACAGTGCCATTTGGTATGCTACAGTTTTGTTTTCTCGTACTTCGCATTCTTCTCTCTCTCCCTCTCTCTCCCACCATTCTTTCATTTTCTTTTCATTTTTTTTTTTTTATCTTCTTACTTTGTTGAATGCATGTGAATGCATAAGGGTCAGCAAATGGTGATAACACATGGCTGGCATTAGAAATAGTTTTTCCCCAAATGAAATGAAAAAATATGAAAAATTAAAGTTTGAATTAGATTAAATTAATACAGATAGCTAATTGCTGCTGTTCCTTGTCAATTACAATACAATACAATTCTTCAAAATTTTATAAGTACCTTAGTTTTATTTTATTTATTTGATTTCTCTGTGATAATTTATTTAGACCAGAGATGGACTATTGATTCGTTCCTTTATGATCTCTCAACTTACTATACTCTCATGTGGATTGTAAATCAATGCAACAAAAAAAAAAAGCTGTAATAATTCCAATGCCCTTTAAATAAGTTTTTAAACTTTTATTTTGCTTTACTTTCTTGTTTTTTCATGCATATATAATCAGGTATATATAATTTTTAAAACTATTTTGCTGTGGTAGAAATGTTTACCAAACATAAAAGGAAATTTTCACATCAAAATTCATGTACAAGACAAAAAGAAAATCGAGAACTTTTGTTTTAGATATGTTTTACAACAGTTTTAGTCGTTTTTGCATATTCATTGCTTTTTCTTTTTAGTCAAAATTAGTTTAATTAAATGCTTGTCATGCACATTTCAGACAACAACAATAAAAATAATGAAATGAAATATTTCATGTAGACGGCATTTGATTTCTCTATGACTGAAATTATGCAACTGAAAAGCTAAAATGCCAGACAGGATGAGAAGAAGCTAAAAGATTCTGTGTCTGTCAGCTTGTTGTTATGGCCAAGTTGACTTATTTGTTGTCTAAACACCCAGCATTCATTTATATTAAGCGGGCATATTTATTTGACAGCTGGCAAAAAGGACATAAATCTGAAGGTAATAACATAAAGAATATTAAGTTACATTTTATGTAGTTTACTGCACTGTAAACTATTGTTAAATAGAGCTGAACCATGATGATTATATATCATATGGTTAAGGCTTAACCTTAGTTCGCTTGGTATAAAATTAAATATCACAATTTCTATCTATCAGTTTAAATGCATTATTATATAGGGTAACTCAAATCCGGAGTAGATTTAAAATTTGCTTTTGTTTCATATTGTCTGGGCCAAATAAATAAAGTTCTCTGGTAAAGTGGCCGCCTCAAAACTCGGCCAGAGAAGCAGGAAATAACAAAGCCAATAAAATTTTTGCATGACTGCGGGCATTATTTTTGTTTTTAACTGTTCTGTTCTGTTCTGTTCTGTTCTGCTCCGACTTTTGTTCCAAGAATTTGTAATCTTTATATTTTTTTTTTTTTTTTTTTTTTTTTTTGGTCTTTTGCAATAGTTTTTGTGTTTTCTTTTCCCTGAAGGGTTCCTCAGTAAAATTTGTAAATAAAATAAAACCTTTTTCTCTGTCATATTTATTCAACATTTATTTAATTGGCCAAAGGGCGTTTATTTTATATATAAAAAAAAACTATCAAATTTTAACAAAGAACCTGATCTTGAAATAAAAAATTAATTAACATGACTGTACTAACAATAACCTGAGCTTTGATTTATTTATAGTATTCGGTTTTATTTTCGTTATGATTGACTTAATTTAGATCAATTTCTTAAATTCTTGTTTTTTGAAATGTTAGTTGATATGTTATTCTCATTGCTATTCGATGACCCAATTTATAATTCTCAAAGTTCATGACGGTTTTTTTTTTTTTTTGTTGAATTCTTTCAACTTTTGCATAATTTTTTTCTGCTACTTATGCAACTGAATGCGATGTTTACGTATGTCATGTAACAATCAAAGAAATTTTTTTTTTTTTACATATTTTATTATTTTAATTTTTATGATGAAAAGGAATTTCCACAATTTAAATGCCTCTCCTGTACAGAGAGAAGTACATATGTACGTACAGACATATGTATTTTTGTGGATGATTTTGCTTGTGTATTCAAGCGGCTGGCACTTGATATGCAAATTATTATTATATTTTTTTTTGTTGTCATCATAAAAATATGCACATTAATTTTCCCCTCAGTTTCTTTCACCTTACATTTTCTTTTTCTGTTTTTTTTTTCTTCTTTTTTTTTTCTTTTAATAAGTTGTTTTTACAATGTATACGCCATGGCGACAGTATGCGTGTTAACCTCATCTCACGTGTTTGAAACGCTAAACGAAACGTGGCAAATTGAAAACTGTAACACGTGAGATGTTTATGACGGTGAGCGGTCCTGTTCCTGGTGTGGTGGGCGGACACATGTGAACGCCTCTTTTAAATAAATAAATATATACATATATTGTCAATAACAGAAGCCCATACAATTCTTATTTCATTCACTAATCAGCGGCTGCTATTGACATAAGTATTAGAAAGTTACAAATGATCAAAAAATAAATAAATAATGTAGCCAAAAATGAAAAAAGGTCAAAGTCATGACGTTTGTTAATTTGACTTGTTATTGTTCATTCGTCATAATAATGGTCATCGAAAATAACATTCAATAATCGAATTTGTAAAACAAATTGAAAGCAATATGAGCATGACTTAGAATCAGGGGAAATAAAGCGTTTGAACGATTTCATTTCGAGAAAAAGAAAGTAAAAACTAAAGAATTCTATTTTAATTTTTATTCATTTAATTTATTAGGATTTTTAAATCACAAAATTTTGATCTAAGCTTGGCCAAATAGAAAATGTGTTAATTGTTTCAGCCTTAAAAGCTGTTAAATACTATGTCATGATTTTTGTTTGTGTGTTAAATTTTGTGTGTGACGTAATTGTAGTAAGCTTTTTTTTTCACATATTACGGGTCATATATTTTGAGATTTTATATCCTGAGATGATGTATAACATGTACATACATAGAGCATACATATATGTATGTTGTATATTTAATGCTTTAAATGTCCATAACAAAATGTCATTTTCCACTAAATTAACACAGTGAAACTTTTCGTGCGTGTTGTTGTGATATGCGCATTCGCCATCAAGTGGTTGGGAAAACACTTTTCGTACTTTTCGCAATTTTCGCACTTTTTCAACAGCATTTTTCCCCACACACACAACAGTAACAGCACAGTACACATACACACACACACACACACACATGCACACAGGCATTTAGAGACTCATATGCACACATAAATTATAAAAAATGGCGTAAAAGCTGTCGTTGGCTTCCGTCTTCTATACCCATTTCACCAGCTTCTGAGAAAGAGAAATCTAGAGTTGCGAATGGGAAGCATCTCACTCATACTCTGTCTTACCTTCTTCCTCTCTTTCTCTCACTCTCGCTCTCTCGCTCTCTCTCTCTCTCTCTCTCTATCTTTCTTTCTCGCTCGATCTATCTGTTTTCCTTTCTGGGCCTGTTTGTGGCGTGTTGCTAAAGTGCAGCATGGCGTATGAGTGACACACATAAAAACTTTAATGCATACTTTTGTGAGCAACATTTCGTGTATGCGTGTGTGTGCGTTTGTGTATCGGTTTGGGTATGGTTTTTGTTTTTGTTTTTTTTTTTTTTGGTGGGTTTTGGTTTTACGCACCAAACGCCAGCAGGCTAAAGCAGATAGCGCGTAGGGCGTGGCATTGGCATTATAAATAACAAACAAGCGTAACTCCCTGTCATTTTGTGGGGCTGTAAACAAAACCATAAACTGACAGGCTTTAATAGCAGCCACTGTGAAAGCAGGATATGTCATTTTCTGCAGCATTTTGTGAGGTTAAAGCCGAACGTAAACGCTAATTGCATTCATTTTGGCTTGCTCTCAGGGCCGGCCGGTGACAGGAAATGCAAAGCTTCCGCCACTCAACGCACTGGGCCTTAATCGAATCTTGGCATCGGCAAGGCACAAAACAGAGTTTCCAACGGTCCATGAAGGTGCTGGTAGTAGTACTTGGTAAAAACTTGGTCGGTGGGTGGGAAAAAAAAGAAACAAAAACAACAATAAAAAGAACTCGAAAGAAGCGGAAATCCTTGCGCATTTTCAAGTGCATTTCCGCTACAACAAATATAACGAGGCAGAAACGAGCCACTCGATGCTTGTGACGTGTTTCTCTACAACCGACTCTTACTTTATTGCCACACATCTACCCCCATAGATGTTGTATGCAGTGAACGCTGCAAGCACGAAATAAAATTGTCATTTTTAAAGTGGCGGAAATGGCTATGAGTTTTCCTTTTTGCCGAAGTGAAAACTACTGTGATGGGCGTGTGCGTGCGTCTTCTGTGTCAAGTGACTTGAGTTCTCCAGTTTCCTTTTGCCCTATACATTTTAGTGTAGATTAGTTAGAGCAATTAGCCAACAGACTCGTTTATCTAAATGGCTTGACTAACTAATGGACACGTAATATATTTTTAAAAATTCAAAGAGGAAATAAACTGACTTGCATTTCCTTCACACATTTCTCTTGTTTGTGTTGCCATTTTCTTTGAATCTCATTAATAACAATGAAGCGTGTCAAATGCGCAAAAAATATTTGCAAAATAATAATGAAAATGGAAAAGCTGGAAAATGAAAAGAAAAATAATCAAACATTGCCTCTGGGTAGACGCCTCAATGGGTCGCATTTCGCAATGTTAAACTAATCAATTTTGCGCATGATTGATGCCCAATTGTGCTGCATTCTTTTGCAACCTTCCATCCAACTACACATCAATGTATTGTAGGAATCTACATTAGTCTTTGCCTTCATTCTCTTGCCTTTTTTCCGTTCCAATGTCTGTTTACCTTCAGGGCTTTTGGCATTTGTCATCAGTATGAACGGGCAACTTTGTTTCAGTTCAGTTCACTGGTTGGCCAAAAAAGGCAAAATCAGATCCCATTCCATTGCTGCGGCGGCGGCGACTAGTCATGTCAGCCCTTTCCATTGTTGTTTTGACTTTTTGGCGACGGCTTTGCAATGATGTGATTGCCTTTTTGTCTGACCGATGAAAATTATTTGTTATATTAAAAATGTGGCTCACATCTGGTAATTTTTTTCTTTTTGAAGGCGTGCTGGCATTGTTAAAGAAAAGCTAATCAAATATGAAAATGCGTAATAATGTACAAATCAAAGTTCAGACTGACCAGCAATTGGGTAAATGTCATCAGAATGTCACTTCACCTTTGCTATTCAAAATGAAACACCACACAAACGTACACAAGCACATTCATTCGATTTCACCTACAGGATGGGGGAAAAATTGATCTGGAAATCCAACACGTAATTTATTTCAAAGTGTCAAACAAACAGATTTAGAAGCCAATTTCAAATTTCAAATTCCAAATGGTTGATAAAAGCCTTCACTTAGTCAAAGGTTATGCAAAAATGAAACGAAATGAAACAGAAAATAAGATATTCCCAATAAAATCAAATCAATTGCCTAGAGCAAATATATTTCCCATTTAAATTGAGCAACATTCTTCATTTCGTTGTCTATGTGTGTGTATGTGTGTGTGTGTGTGTGTGTATGTAGGCAGCAGGCAACAGTGCGTATGCTTAATATCCTCTGGTCAATCAATCATTCGGAAAATGTTTCAATAGGTAACACTTCATTGGCCACAATAGCATTTCCCCTCTTTTCAAGGCAAAGTTGGTTTTGTTGAAATATTTAGTTGAAAACTGAAAAACAAGACAATATAATTTAATTGCATTCATGGGGAAAAGCTAAATACCTAAAAGATACAAAGAGAACTAATGAAGCATTCTAAATTTAATTTATTGGAAATTGAAATACATTTGAAAACTAAAATAGGAAAAATAAATTATCAAACAAATGAAAATTAAAGTAAAATAATCCAAGAAACTATAATTTAATTAACTAATAACTAATCACAAAAAGACCAAGGATTTAAGACATTAATTAAAGAGAAAATCAACCATATTAGTAAATAAATGGCAGATTTATATAGTGTTAATTTCTTACAGTGTAAAACTAAGCGCAGCATTAAATTATTTATTGCTGTAATTCACTCGTATGAATCCTGAAAATTTTAATTATTTCAAGTATGTTTAAAGCATTAATCTTTTTTTTACTAAGCTAATCCCAGTAGATATTAGTTCGCTTGTTTTTTCTTTCTATAATACACACACACATAGAAATACCAATATCGTAAAAAAATTTCGCTTATTTATATATTCAATTTGCATGTTTTATTTTTAACCACAAATTCGAACAATGCAAATGCTGCAAACGAAGTTTAGCAACATGCGTAAAAGTTGCCATGTTAAATTGCTGGGCAAACATTTTCTTTATGGCCCTGCTGCCTGTTTTTTTTTTCTTTTTTGTTTTGTTGGCCTTTATGAATATTTATCGCGCTAATATCGATGAGTATTATCAACAAATATCAAAAAACCAACAATAACAATCACAACAACAGCCGGTCACCCGCAATCACATGTTAAATTATATTTTGTGCGAAATTTTCATGTGGCATTTTATGGCAAAGGTAAACTTTGACGCGTGGCTGCAAAACAAATTTCAATATTGGGGCATTAGCCGACTGGCCGATTTCACCTTGAATACAAAGCTGCCTGACTATGGAAATGTGTCAGAAGTTACTGTAGGCAACTGTACAATATATTGATTGATTTGATTGATTGGCTAATAGGGGGAAAGTAGATATATTGCAATACGAATTTCGTTCATGATAAAACCAAAATGCTTTCAATATAAAACATATTTTGTGCATGTCGAAATTACTTTTAAGAATAAATATGCAAATTTTTTTTTATATATACAATTTTATTACATATATTTTTTTAAATTAAAATTGATTTTATTTTAATTACCATTTAATGCATTTTGGTTGCTTAATTGATTTTTAATTGAAATAAAATATTTCATTTTTTTTTTAATCCATTTGGAAGTGTTAGTAAAAAATTGTTTCTACAAATATTTTGAAACTTTTACCCTTAAGGCAAAAACTTGTGCATTCGGCTAACTTGAAACTGAATTAAGTTTCTAGTGGACTTTAACCTAATTTACACAGAGAATTTTTCATATTGCTATTTATATTATTCAAGTACAAAACTATGCATTTTTCTGTAAAATGATCCACTTGTAATTCCAATTGAGAAAACTATTTTGAGCACTTTTTTTTTTGTTAATTTAGTATATTCTTTTCTACAAAGTTATTTAACAAGTTACACCTTGAGCACACTTCATGTCATTATGCCTTTTTCTTGGCCTAGAAAGCAAGTGAGAAAAAGATTTATTTTTTAGTCCTTCAACCTTAATACAACCCAAAAAGCCAATGGACTTCTCTGCCCCCTACCCCAGACGAAATCGCAATCACATCGACAGGAATGAGATGCAATGCATTCAGATATATAATTTATTTTCCACAAGTTTAATGAACTGCCAAAGGCAAACAGCAATAATAACAATAAAAATAATTATATGAATAATAATAGTCGAAAAGCGTATCGCCTGCTATTCTCTGCCACATCCGTCGATGTGACGTTGCATAAACAAAAAAAAAATAATAATAATAAAAATATTAAATTGTGTGCATGCTTGCAAGTAAATGCATACATATATATATATATATATATATATATATATATGTAGATGTATATATATCCTCTCAATGAAAAATGAAAAATTTTAAAATGGGAAAAACGAAATGTAATAGTAAATAAATTAATAAAGAAAACAAAAATGAATTAATTGCATTTTGTTTGAAAATGCTTTTAAAATTGACTGTGGGCAATCAATCAAGAAAAATTTAATGTACATTTTTCTCGGTTTTTTGGCGGACAATGTGCCGTATGATTGATATCCATACACACACACACACACATATATGCACATTCATGTAGAGATGACCGCGTGATATTCTCGTAGTTGTGGCCACATAATTCAATTGATAATCAATATTTCAACCCTTTGTGGCTTGAACTGGCCCCGGTAAGTGGCATTTTCAATAGTTTTGTTCGACTAACCCAAATACCAAAAAAAAAGCCAACAGAGAATCGTAGAAAGAGACAGTAAGAAAGAAAGAGAGCGAGAGAGAGAGAGAGAGAGAGAGAGGGAGAGAGACATTAAGAGGCACCGCTTGCATTGAGGTTAAAGTACCATAGGACATTAACCTAAATAAAAAGATGCCAAAGGACTTAGCATTTGGTAATTTAATCCTTTATAAGCAGCATCCTCCAGTTGATCGGGTATTAAATTCGTTTTAGCCACGTGCCCAACTTAAACAACAACAACAGCATCACCATCAACAGCATCTTTATTATCATCATCATCATCATAATCATCATCATCATCATCAGTATTGTGATCGATGAGGTATTGTGGTTGCTGTTTGATTATAATTTTATACCCTCTTTTATTCTTCTCTTTTCACTTGCCTCATTTATTTGCTTGATTTGACACTGCTCACGTTTAGCTATTAGATGGCCATTAACACCTTCGGGCCAACATCTTTAGCCTCTTCTCTGCGTTTACATTTTTGCCTTTTTTTATGGCTGTTTTGCACACATTTTATAACTTTTCTGTTCTTCGTTTGCTGCTGTATTAAAATTTTCGTATATTTTGTGGGTGATTTTGTGTTTGCAACTGTGTGTGTGTGTGTGTGTGTCTGTGTCTGTGTATGTGTGTGATTTGTGTGTATTGGCTTTTAAAATTTCATCAGCTCTAGCTGGCTAAGCAACAAGTGAGTGTGTGCCTGTGTGTTTGCACATCTACGGGTTGATGTTTGTTTGTTTTTGTTTTTGTTTTTTTCATTTTTAGATGATTGCGTTTTAAGTGCCTGAAAGAGAAAAGAGGAAGGGGGAAAGTAATATAAAGTATGGTAAAATATATATGTACATACATATATACGCAGCTATTTGCATGCAATTGATGTTAGGTTGGCCGCATTTTGGCTTAGAGTTGAATTTAAATCAGAGAATTCAACTAGAAATGCAAATCTTATCAATTCGATTAACTGACTTTTCCTAATATTTATGCCAAATAGAAAAGTGATTTTAGCTTAAAGTGTAAAGTGTATATACATGTATATGTATATGTATATCTTTATGCATTTCTGTCTCAAATTTGGCAACAAAAATGTTTTTCTAAAAAGCCTTTAAATTGAATAAAACTTGATGATCTCTTTATGTTTCATAACTGATTCAATGTTATTCATCTATATTGTTAATCTAAAATTTTATTTTAAAAATAATATCATATATAGTTTTACACAAATCTTGATATAAATTTTTTACATAGTTTTTATCTTTCAAGTAAAAACCAAAACTCTTTGGCTCATCAAAAGATGAATTTGTTAATTAAAGATCATAAAACTGATGAACTCTTATATAAATATATTCTATGTATAAATGATTTCACTCTTGCGTTTTTTCGCAATTTGCAATATCATAAATATGAATAAAAGCATACACTATATAGAGTATATATATCTGGCGTGACTTTATCAGTCGTGAGCTCAACTGTCATGCTTATAAAGCGTGATCACATCGGAAAGCCAAAAAGGAAACCTCCAATAAAGGGTAATATATTGTTTGAATACTATTAGAATGGCAGTTAATTTCCGTAAATTGATTTAGTTAAAAATTTATGAGGTCATTGCGTAAATCAATAAAATTGAAACTGAAACATTAATTCAAACTGTTGTCACTTAAACATTTTGCCAGGCAATTTGATTTGTAAGCAAAAAAAAAAAAAAAAATGAAATGAAATTCGAATACACCAAATAGAGGAAGATGCTTGGGAAACTTTCCAAAGTTGCCTGGAGGTTAACTTGGTTTTTTTTTTTTTTTTAATTGCCTTTCAATGTTGGGAAAAAGCGAAGCAAAGAAAGAAATGAGAAAGAAAAGAGAAGTGAAATGGGGAGATACAAAAGTTCCAGTTGAAACTTATGCAAAAGTTGATATTTAATTTGCTAATTGTTGCACTTAAGGGCCAAGCAAAGAAATGTGAAATTTGCGTGCCTCAAATAATGGCGCTCCGACGGCAAATTAGTCAACAAAAGCCGGCGGATGGCGTTCGGTGGTTGACGCTTGACGCTTGACGGTTGGCGATGTAAGCAAAAATACATTAAGCTGTCAATCTTCATTTTCCACAAACACATATACAAACACACACACACGCACACACACACTCAAACATACACAAACATACACATACTTGGCACCGAAGCCACTGAAAATATTTTGGCAAATGCTTCAAGTCTCTCCCCCCTCCCCAGGAGTGGTTGAATAGGAAGCTTGGTTGGTGTTGGGATGGGGGGGGGATGTTAGGGAGTTTGGGATCTGACACGATACCGTTGAGTGGCACTTTTGAACTTTGACTGTCAATGTTGCGTCTTTGGCGTTTTGCTTCAATTGATTTCAGACACATTCACTCATTCAGTCTGCCAGTCAATCAAAAAGAGACTGAATGAAAAAAAGGCCAAGAGTTATTTTCAATTTCTCAAAAGTTGCTTTCCATAAATCGTCTCAGATGTAAAATATATATAATGCACATATAAGTATATAAGATTCAAAATAAGGTGTGAGTTGATTCAAAGAAATGCGCACTTCACAATTTGCCTTTTGTAAATATTTAATGTTCTTGTTGATTTTCACAAAATGTAAAGTCAAGAAACTTATCGCTTAGAAGCAATATTGGTCGGCTGTGGAGAAGGGGAGAGGGGAAAGACATCTTAACTGTTGAAACGACAATCAACATAAGCAGTTTATTATATATATATCAAATGGGTTCTCAATACCCTTATCTATCATTAGCCTTATATAATATGTAGTACCATACAAAATAACTTGACCCCTGACAAGTGGCAATAAACAAACCTTGAACTTTGCTCCCAAAAAGCAAACTACAATAGAAAAGTCAATATGACATTTCACTTGCAAGCATTCGTATCTGTCTTGAATCATCAAATTCAGACTTCATTGGGCATCAGATGGTTTCTTTTTTCTTATTGTCTGGAGAAATTAAAAATTTTCATTATTTATGCTGACTTGTGGTTAATTTAAGTTGAAAGTTTTAGTTTATCTTGTGGTGGCCTAGTTTTTGTAATAAACAAATACATTTCAATATTAATTATTAAAATGTTTGTTGTTGTTTCAAATGATAATTATTTTTACTTTACTATTCAAATTAATTGACAGACCCTTTAACTGTACAAAAGAAATCACTTACCTTCATCTTGGCATACCGCAAAAACCCTAAAAGAAACCACATAAGAAGCTCATGTCCACTTTAAAGAAAAGGGAACCCCCCATCTACTTGATAACAAAATCCCTTTGGAGTACATATAGGAGGAGAAAAATGGACAGAATAGAAAAAGTAGGAGAAACCCATTTTCATTGATTTATGTCCCAAAACCCCTGACCAAGACTTTATTGTTATAAACTTATTTTCTTTGGAGCCTTTTTTGTGCATCTTTTGACCTGTCAATGGCAAAATGTGTATATTAGTCAGCTAAGAGTCTGTTTTATCTCATTTTGTCAACTAAAATTTATTGCCAGTTATGAACATTTTTTTTTATTTTATTGACGCAACCATTTTGCAAGGAAATAAAAAATTACCATTTTCTTGTCACCATTAAAGCCGATTGTCTATATTAAAATGTTGCTCTTTTTCTGTTTATTTTACATATATACAGATATATGTATATATATATTATAAATTTTCTTATACTGGCAACACATTATTGCCATTGGAGCTAGTTTCTAACAAAGTTAAGGAAAGAGAAAAATAGACAAAAAAGAAGGTGAGCTAACAATTGAAATCCCTCAACAAACTGGGGAAAAAATGGTTGTGAGAATATTTTCTTTGTAGGTCAAGTAAAGGGCATATAAGGCTATGCAGAAAATAAATAAAATTTTAAAATTGTATTATGTATAAATTTAAAAGTAAATTTATATTTGAGTTAAAAATCAAAATCAAGGGTAATTTAAATTATGCTTTTTTTTATAACTATTGCATTTAATTAATTATAATTTACATATTGTTCTCTTTTTGTATTCCATTTACAATTATTTGTATATATTCGAAATATATTAATAACATTTTTCTTTCATAATAGATTCATGTCTTTCTTATGACTTTTCTGTTTCTATTCTTATTCTTTAGACCTTAAAGACGAGTGAAATTTGTTTATCCTTATTCATTCTTAATGGCAATGTTTTTCTCAAATTTTATTACGAATTTCTGCTCCAACTATATATCTCTTTTCAACTCTTTCTCTCTGGGTGTGTATATGCGAGCAAAGGTAATTTTTCCGACACGTGCGCAATTTTATGCACACGCCCACACACATTCATTGTGTTGAATTTTGACCAACATACTATTTTCCTACAATAGCTGTCAAAATTTATGAAATTCTCATGACAGCATATATTCAGCTGAAAATTGGCAAATGTTATATAAAGTCATTTTTGTTCATTGTTGTTAGGCAATCAAAATTGTAACTTTTGATTAGGACTCTTATATAATAATCAAGTTGGTTGGTTGGTCCTTGATCCTCATAAATATTCAACTGATTGATGGGTTCCTCAATTTATGGTCACATATACACATATTTTTGTTTCCCTATTATTATTTTGCTCTCTTGTCGAGCCCCTTGAGATGGCACAAAGCACTTGAGCTTATTTATTGTCCCCGTAGCCAATCTGCAGCCAGATGCTTCACTTGAGTTAGGCTGAGTTAAATTAAGTTGAGTTTCTAGTTAAAGTGTCGGCTGCTTTGGCTATTCAGTTAATGTATATATATCTATATATGTATGTATGTATGTATATCTATTTATATGTATTTTGTCTCAAGATTTTCATGTGTCGACATAGTTTATTTCCGCTAGGTTGATGTTGCCATGTGGAACTAACTAAGATGAAGTGGTTCAATTAGTTTGAACAACTATTCAACTTGACTTTAAGTTTAACATGGCTCATTATCAGTAGTCTGTTATTCATTCGAGGACTTTTACAAATTTTATAATTATTAAGTAGGCGTTAATTGATTTTCAATCAATGATCAAATTGAGGAAAATGTTTTGGTTCTTATCTGACCAAGTTTAGAGCATTATAAACTGAAAAAAAATTATTATTTGAATTTGTTTGGTGAATACCAAAATCTTTCTGTATTAAGTCTGGATCGTAAATCGATTAATTCATAAATTATTAACTTTTTTTTAATTTGGGGCTATCAATAAATTGATAAAATCAGACGCCGTTCTACAATTAAATAATATTATACAAGATCTGCAAATGTGTAGATTCATCATGGAATTTCCCAGGTTATAAATTATTATAACCTTAATCGTTAATGATTTTAAATATTAATATATGTTGGTAAATAGCATGGCAAGTCTCATCGTCGTTTTACTGATTAGAAATAATATTAGAAATTTGAAATTAAACCGATTTGTTTCAGTGTTGTTGAGGTCATTGCTGGACTTTGCTAAATAAAATCTAACAACTAATTCCATTGTCGTATATACATATATATTTTTACTGTTTATGATAGTCTAAATCAAAGTTTTATTCTACTTGGGTGAGTAACATTGCCTTTATCTCTTTCATGGCTACTATATAATAAATATCGGACTGTAGGGTTTTCCTTTGTTTTGTGTACTTTTTTTTTTTTTGTTTTACATTTGCGCTCGACTTGCACATTTTATGTATATGGCAAACTTGCTAATAGCTCATATTTCTAGCTGGACTGTTTATGATGATATATTAATGCCCTAGCCAAATGCTCGTCATAAGGTGCTATAAAAATGAAGCCACTTGAAAGTGTATGATATGGAGGAGGAGGGGAGCAAGGGAAGAATGAAGCCGATTGGATGGCGGGTGGGTCCGTGCTCTACCAACAATATCAAGAACAACATTAAACCATCATATCCGCATATAGCTTTAGTTATAGCTACTTAACACTTCGCTCTTTCCTTTCTAGCAGCTCTTGTTATTATTTTTACTTGAGAGCGAAAATTGTTTATTTTCATGCCAATAAATTTTGATGGCAATGGTTGCAGTCATAAATCTTTGCCCCAGCTTTAACAGAACGAACAAAATAAGAACATTTAGTCGTGTATATACATATAAAAATTTCATTCAGCTTAGAGCTTTGACGGCACTCCTCCAGTGCAGTCAAATGCAATCAGGGCAAAACAAAAAAAAGAAGCAAAATATATACATATATGGAGAGTGTCGATTGAGGAATCTTGGTGTATACAGAAATGGGGCGACAGTTGGTCAAGTCTGTATATACATAGATTCAACAAAAAAAAAGTCATGCGTCAGCTAAGTGTCAACTTTTTGAAATTGCTAATCGTACCCATGTCCATGTCTATCCTATCCCCATCTCTATGCCAATCCCAATCCCCATTCCATACTATCCCCTTTCATTCAATAAAGCGGGTGGTAAATGACGTTATGTGTTAGCTAAATAAACAAAGAAGATATGTCTCTATATTAGCTATATATATGTATGTAGAATATGACGAATATATTTGTACAATATTGAAACTTGTTTAATGAATAACCAAATATATATATTATTCAGCTCCATTTTCTTTGGAAGTAGGTCACTCTGCAACTGAGACATATGTACAAATATTATACATATATTAGCACAAACTTTGACTATATTACAATTAATGTTTTTTCTCATATCTAATTTTAGCATGTCTATTTTTCTTACAATTTAATTTAAATAAATTAAATCGATAGACGTACAAAACTTTTGTTTCTAAAAAAAAAACTAAAAAAAAAAAATTACGCATACGCCGTATGGTATCTGGTTATTAACTCAAGCTGTGCGTCTGCCATATCCACCGATTTCCTGCTTCTACATTCCCCATTCACATTCACATTCACACACATACACTTTTCGCTCATTCATTCATTCATTTATTCTTTCCGAGCAAATACGATTCGCTTTGGCGCACATTTTTGGCCTCTTGCCAACAGAAAAGAAATAACAAAAAAGAGGCCAAGAAAAGTTTACTCACGTTTTAAGACATTTTTTGTTATTTCATGTGTGTTTGTGTGTGTGAGTGAGTGCTCGTGTTCGTGTGTTTGATATCAGCCAAGCATTTCCTGACGTTATCGGGCCTAGGTCGGGCCACTTTCTAATCATTTGCTTTATGGGCGTTTGCCAAATGTGCGGCAATTACTTACCTTTTGTTCGATGGCCAAGAGAGGGTGAAAAAAAAGTCAAAAGTTGCCCTCATCTATCACATTGATGACTAAATTCTCCCAATGTACTATATATGAATGTGTGTGTGTGTGTGTTTGTGTGTATGTGTGTATCTATGGTATTGGGATGCGGATCTTGTGTGTGGTTTGAAGCCTCAACTGGCCCTGTTTTTCCCCTTCATGTCATATCGATTTTCAAATTACTTTGGTCGCTTGCTCGCATTTTGGACACGAAACAGTGTCAGTTGACAGAGCTCCCATCCAAACTGAAGGGTGAGGGACTGTTGCAGGAGATGGCCGGCAAATTCAAGCAATAAAAAAAAACACGAGTTTTGCAAAAAAAAATAAAGCAAAACAAAACAATTATGGTTGTTGGTGTTGTCTGCGGCTTGAAAAGGTGTTAACTTTATCACAGAATTGTTTTCAATTTGTTTTTCAGAAGGCAAACACTTGTTCTTTTTACATTTATATTGTCTGTTCTTTTTTTTTTTTTTTTTTGTTCTTTTTACCATAATTTCGGGGAATAAAAAAGTCATTTGATATTCAATTTTGTCCATTTGCATTGCACAACTTTATGTAATTTTGTCGTTTTTACATTTTCATTAAAATTATAAATTCCTTTGCTTGATTGTTTGGCACGTTCCAAAGAACTGCACAAAGTTCTATGTAAGTAGCCATAAAGGCATTTTTTTTACTACTTTGTTTCAGAAGTTTTCAAATTAAATGGTTATTATTTGGATATAAATCGTCTTTAAAGTTTAAATACAATTTTTATTGATGGAATTGGCAAGGGTCACTTATGGAATATCTATTAGAGGTCATTTTTGAACAGGGAAAAACTACTAACTTTTTATTTTGCGAACAAGATTAAGATCTACTTATTGAAACTAACTATGTATAACCATGCTCATTATTTGTTTAATTTATCTAAATTTTACTACTTACCACACGGTTTTCTAAGTTTTATTTAATAAATCTAAAATAAAGAGTATTCTAAGAATTAATTAAGAGAACCGCAGAAACTATGTCTATATATTCATGAATTCTGTTTATATCAAAGTGTTTAATTATTACACCACCATGAGGGTGAGGATTCAACATAATTTAGCCTCCTAATTGAAGGGCATCAGCCAATTATAATAAATTTCAAGTTTTCTCTTTGTTTTTGTTTCACATTTAAATATCTGAATGTCTAAGAAAATTGATTTAACATTGATCATTTTACCTAATTATAAGTGAAATATGTTGAGATATAATTGTCTAATTGTAAGTTCAAGGGAATCCCAACAACAATATTTAGAATCAGGGCCGCAAATCTATATTATGCTGCCAGCGTTTGATTTTTGAGTTCTTTTGTACTAATATTTTCGTTTATTCGAATATTAATGGAAATGCTAGAAAATTAGATGAACTATTTTAAAACAACAGCATTTTAAATCAAGGATTTTACTTAGTAGTTCTTGCTATTTATTTATTTAAGTGGATGAAATATTTGATCGTTTAATCATTCAACCGGTTTCATTTGTATGAGGTTGAAGATAAAACGTGATGCTAGGGCAGTGTCTCGATTACTTTCAAATGCAGTTTAATAAAATTATAAAGTCAGCTCCCTTAATAAACTGTATCTTTTTTTTTCATAGTTTTTTATGCATTTTTGAATCTAATTAACCTCTTACTTCGTTTTGTGTGCTAATTTTAATGTAGTAGCTAACCGGTTAGCTAGTTAGCTAGTGATCAGAATGAAGTTCCGGTAGAGAATTATTTGCAATATGAACATATTTATTTATTGGTTCGATAATAAACTAAATGAACGTAGAGTTTTCATCGATACTAATTGAATACTTAGAAAATTATCGCTAAACGGCAGCCTACGTCAAGGGTCAACGTTTTGCACCCTAGACACACTTGTGCACACTTTTTTTTTTTTTTTGTTATGAAACGTCGTCTAAGTATCTAACTAATAGATACTATTTTTATAGTATAAAACGGTCTGTTATTGCTCATGATCAAAGTGTCTATGATTTTTTTCCATTTTGTTATTATTATTGGTGGTGGTTGTGGCTAGCTGCAACCTTGCAATTTTCTACACGATTGCATTTTATGACCGCAGCAATTATTTTAGCCAGCAATCCGAAGCCAAAAATGACCACTAGAATTCAGTGCAATGAACTTGGCCAGAGAGTGCGAGGCTTTTTTTATACCCTGTACCCATAGGGTACAAGGTATATTAAAGTCACTAAAATGTATGTAACAGCCAGAAGGAAAATTTTCCGACCCCATAAAGTATATATATTCTTGATCAGCATCAACAACCGAGTCGATATGACCATGTCCGTCTGTCCGTCTGTCCGTCTGTCCGTCCGTATGAACATCGAGATCTCAGTGACTATAAGAGCTAGAGCAACCAAACTTGGTGTCAACATCCGTCTAGTCCATACGCAGATCAAGTTTGTTTCAAATTTTTGCCACGCCCACTTCCGCCCCCGCAAATTAGAAAAAACTATAACTAGAGTTCTATTAAAGCTACAGTATTTCTTTTTGGCAGACTCAATTATATAGCCAATATGTACCATCTGACCGAATTTGACCGAAATCGGTCAATAAATATCGGAGATAATACGTATATATGTTTTGTACTGAAATGCTTTGGGCAGCAGCAACTGAAATGTGTGAGCGAGATAGCATGCGCATGCATGTTGCTTTGTACCGAATGACGCATTAGTTTCGTTCACTGTTAGGAGTGAGCGAGAAAGCATGAATTTGTTGTTTTGGCTTGTTAAGAGAATTTTATGAAAAATTTTATTCAATTAATGAGGATTGCGAAGGAGTCTGTTTAAATGAAATATCCTTTTTTTTGGTACAGGGTATACTCCAAGTCGGCAGGGACGACTTGCTTACTTCATTTAATTTATCATTCGTTAATAAAAATGTGATGGAAAATCACAATGGAAATAATATAGAAATGATATATTCCTTTTTCTTTTTAAGCCACATATGTATAAACAAATTACAGCACATTAAATACTTAAAACAAGTTTACCTATTAAATTTTTTTACTTCAATTACAATATTGATGTGATTTTCCTATGTTGTTCTGGAAATTACCTTCCCAGGTTTTGTCATGCAGTTCAAATTACAAATCATTATAAAGTGCAAGTCATATGCCTCTTTATTTGCCCCATTTTTTTTGCCAACTCATACTTAATTAAGATTTTAAACATATGAAACATTAATTTGTATTAAATGCAGTTTAAGTAACTGCAACAGAAATATATATATATATATCAGAAATAATAACATAATCTAAGTTGCTTAGTAAGTGTTTAAAAACATTTAAATAAGTTTTTTGTAAACATTTTTTTGATGCCATGAAAGATTTATGCCACTCGATGACCTTGGTTTTGGTTTGAATTTGTTGTATTTTTTGTTGTATTTCTTGTTCGTCTATAAATAGCCTGAACCAACTGCAACTTACACACACAGTTACGCACACATACACTCACAGAAAAAGCAAGTTAATAACAATATAATAAAAAAAAAACAACAAAAACAAGATACTTTTTGTTAAACTGTTTTACAAGGCGAATTTTAAGTTGCCACAAAAGGCCTCCATTGTGGTCAGATACAACTGGCAACAGCTGTGACCCACCATTTAGAGTACGGTAGTTTGTGGGGGTTTGGGTGTGGGGGGAGGGGGGGTTTGTTGTCTGGTGGCGTGCCGCATGTGCGTTAACTTTAACAATTGTATTTAGGCCAATAAAACTAAACGACACGGTTAACTTAACATAAATGTAAATGTTAATGGCTTTTAATTAATGGAAATTTTCGGTTCGAGGGATTTACTCAAGTGCAGCAATTATGAATTTTAATTAATGAGTGGCACACCCAACCCACACCAACACCCTCCTACAATTTCACAGTTATTCAGTGCTGATAAGCAAAAGATAAAGACAAAGAGATTATGTCTCGACATCTAGGTCATTCGGTTGTCAGCAGTTAAAAAGCCTATGTTGACATGAAGGACAAAGGTTCCCCATTCATTCAAAAAACAACCAAAAAGAAGTTACCCATATTTTCTATTTTTAAAGCCCCTACTACTAAGATAGATAATAACTACATATGCTGTGTACTTAGTAAATATTTTAAAATATTTGTACTGAGTTCAAAATGTAGCCCCCATTACAACGAAATAATCTTGCATTATTATTTGTCTGGCAGTCTTATCGCTTTGACTGATAAGTCACGGGCAAAAGACTCGATGTTTATCATTAATATCTAGAAAATATAGACATATAATGCTATTCGAATGTAATTTGACTGTCAACTTTTGGGCTTATCAGATATCAGTCAAAGAATACATGTTGCAGTTACCCACATACCAGGGTGACTCTCAAATTTTGTGGGCTTGTGGGTTCAATTGTTGTTTATGAACGCATACATTTAATAACCATGTTTTGTTATGTAGTGGAAAATCACCTGAAAGCCAGTATAGATTTATATCTATTTAGTGATATAATAAAAACTTTGCAATAAATGGTGAAATTGGCCTACTATGGCTCTATGCCAAAATTCAAATAATTTCTACAGACTCCCCGTTCATACACCGAATTCATTTGGTTTTCATTGTCAGTAATATTAAAGCAAATAAAATGGAATAGATAACGTAAAGTAACAGTAAAGATAAACAATGAAATCGTAAGTTGTTATATATATATATAGGTATAAGCTGAAATGACAAAGTTTCAGTTAGATACGAAAAATTAAAAATTTGTTGATAACCTATGAGTAAAGATGAATAAAATAAGATACATTTTTATGCAAACGATAATACTTCTGTGAGCATTATCTTCCTATATCTGTTGCGGGTCAATATACTTATTATTATGCTATCCGTTCTATGGTTCAAGGTTTGATTGGTTCAATCGATATTTTTTTTCTCTATTTAAATAAATATATAATCTGAAATTCTATGAAATTTTCTTAAGCCTGTACAGAAAAACTTTTATCTTTGCCCCACCCCACAAGCCATCAATCAGAGTAAAACATTTTCTTATCTATATATACATAGAATATATGTATATGTACATATTTTGAATATGATTAAACCATAGGCTATAGCCACGTGCCCATTGGAAGCATTCTGGTTGTTATCGGAAGTGGAAAAAGGTAAATTTTTACAACTTGGCATAAGGCAAGGACGTTGTCTATTGAATATCTGACAGTTTAATGTATTCTATGTAGTATATATATATCGATGGTATTGAAATTTATAATTAACATTCAATAACTTTGCTTTTGCTTAATTTCTGCATTATGAAATTTTTGTTTATGTTTAGTGTAAATGTTGTCAATTTTTGACAGGCAAAACGATTGTGATGATCACTGACTGGGGTCCTAAGGCTAAGGTCAAACAAATTTTTAAGAAAAAATCATAGGTATAAAATTTTCCAACATACACAAAATTCTATAAATTATGACAACACAGATGTAGGTCAGTTTGCATGTTGTCCAGCTAAAAATAAATGCATTTTTCTATTCTGTTCCATTCTGTGTCACTGGGGAAATGAAACGAGGCCTAGTCAATAGGAAAGAAAAGTCAAGAAAAAAAAAAAACGAAAAATTAGGCATAGTTTTCTTTTTCGTTCGTTTTGTTTATTGACCTTGCTTTGGCAAAGAAAAATTTGGGTCATGATAAGACAAACAAACTTGACAATTAGTTCGCTCTTGGTCTCAATTCAAGTTTCAGCAATTAAATTTAGTTCTCCCTCCATGAGAGACAGGACATGTGTTTCTATTTCTTTTGTCCCTCCCTTCCTCAATCTCAACCTCTTTCCTTTTCCCTTTTTATTCTACAGTTGGCCTCTTGTGGGATTTGATTTCGAGGAATACTTTTGTAACTTGATTTTTTTCGTTTTATTTGGTTTTTGGCGCTGAAATCTGAGGCAAGTGCATTGAACTCGTAACCAATATATAAAAGTCGTGGTATATGCATTAATTTGAGTCCCAAATATTACAACATCAGACAACAGAGTAAAAGCCTGAGCATATTAGAGCATTAAGTAATATAATATAATGCAATTATTGAGAGTTTGGCCCCCTTTTACCTCATCCATCATCAATTGCATTACCAACTAATCGATTGATGGTGTTGCTGCCTTTGGTAATATTTTAACCCCATCTCTAAGATATTATTAATGCTGACAGATGAAGGAGGAGAAGATGAGGATGAGGATGAAATGATGGTGGTAATGCAAAAATTTCCTCATAGCAACTTAGTTTAGAGTTTCAAGTTACAGCCAAGTTAAGCAACTAATTAGGTTGTCTTGCCTGCATAGCTCGTAAACTAGAATTAGTTAATTAATTAGTGCTGAAATGTATCGAATTTATGTGGATCATAATTGGGCCTTGATTAAATGCCAAACTAACCCTGAACTAACCTTCAAAGTTACATCTACTAAACTATTTTTATTATTTTTTAAAGCTGCATATTTATTGATTGATTCTCTCTTATTGTTTTTCTTGATTATTTATTAACGCCCTTAATTTTTACTTTTAATGAATGTTTACATAACTTTTTCCGACAATAAACAAGAAACAAATTAAAAGAAAAGTTCTGGTAGCCATGCTTCTGATACCCTGCATGAATACATAGAAGTCAAATTTTAATTGGAAATATGTCACTTAATTCTAATTAAGATCAATTTATTTATAAATCATGTTTCAATAACACTTTTCAAATGTTCAGTCAACTCTTTCCTCTCTCGATAAAGGGTATCAATAACAAAAAATGCTATTAGGCATTAGGCATATTTTCTTAACACATTTGGAGAAAAAAAAAACACGATTTAACTTCGTCTACAATAGGCGTTAATTGATTTCACACTTGAATATGTCTAACCAGTAAATAGACGGTTTTATAATATTCTAAGGCCTAAAGCATTTGCTAATTGACAGCCCTAGAGATTTGAGCTCGAGACACACCCCTGTCAAAACCCTTACCCCAACCACACATCACTTTACCCTCTATCGGATCGGACGTGCTGTCAATGGTATGACGAATCAACCAAATATATAATATATATGTATATGTATGGGTTATGTGTGTGTGTGTACAAGGGCTTATATGTAACATTTTTTGTTGTACTGATTAGATTACCACAATATATTGCACTATAGTTGTCTGTAATAATATTGAAACATTTCCACATTGGCAATCACAAACTAAGCCCGGCTTTGCTCTATCTTTCTCTCTCTCCATTAGCATAAATCCAATTTAATTAGTTCTGGGTAAAAAAAAAAAAACGAAAAAGAAAAAGTTTTTCCTTTTGACCATTATATTGATATGCTGGTGTGTTTGTGTGTAGTTATGGACGCACTTATTTATGTGGTACTTTCCCTTCTTTATCCGCTTATAATTGAATAAAAATACCATCACTTGGTCAATATTTTCCATGGGCCATAGCAAAAGAAAAGCAAAAAAAAAAAAGAAAAAAATAATAATAATAAGGCAAATATTGCCACAACTTATTATAGAAATGTGAGGGGAGAGAAGAGAATCAAAGTGGTTCCACTTTGTGGTCGACTTTGACCAGAAGTTCGTATTTCATATTATATGTGCCTATATTTTTTTTTTCTTTAAACAGAACATATTGATATACATTTTTAAATTAATGGAAATACGTTGCATTTACATTTATTTATTTATGATTGTTTTTTCCATTCTTGCGGTTGGGTGAATGCAATTGAATTTATTGTTCGAGAGTGCGGAAACTTACACCTGCACACACTTGCCCTACACTTAGAGAAAAAGAAGCTATTAAAGTTCGTTTCAAGGAAACTCACTAACTTTTAAGAAATTTCGATATAACAACATATTTCCATTTCTTTATTTGTAAATAAATTAAAATCGAAATAAGTTTAAAATCATTTCTCAACCATTATTCGTAATTCTAAACAATTGCTGATGAACTAGAAATCTTTGTTAATGGCAAAATGGACAAAATGTTTTATACTTGTAGACATGAAAGTAATTAAGTAAATTCCATAAAATTATTTTCATTTTGAAACTACAAAAGAAAGTTTGATCTAAAAATTGACATAAGTTTTTATCAAATTGCTTAAAGTTTTTAGCTTTTGTTCTTTTAGTGTATGTGTATGTATATTCACTTTATTTCTGAGTTTATTAGTTCTAGTATAAACTTTTCCATTAACTCGTTAACTTTCTAGTACAACAATAGCCAGTCACAATAACAAATCATCATCATCGACATCATCGCATCGTCTGGTTGTCATCAATTCTCTGTCTGGTGACGTTGTTTTCTACGCTGACTTTTTTTTTTTTGTTCCTCTCTATTAAACAGTGGAAAAATATTGCAAAAAAAAAAAATAAAAATATAAAAACGTACAACAAAAGCTACATAAAATTAAATATGGAAATACTTAGCAATCAAATCAACAAATTTGTCGCGTGTAGTTAATTTGATCCGAGAAGATTCAAGTGAGGGTGTATAATGATGTTCTGGTTAGTCTGAGAATTAAGAAACTAGTTAACTAGTCACCGTAACTTAACGGAGATACTCAACCATTAAATTCTTAAATAATCTTTAACGTCAACTTGCATGCAGATGTAAAGTAAATTTCAATCTAAATGAAACCTCTATAAGATGAATTGTCTAAATCGATGTCTATTGTAGAACAAAGAATTAGGAATAAGAACAAGTGGAAGCAGTAACAGGGGTAAAGTGACTGAAATAAACACATAGAGAAGAGGAAAATGTTCAGAATTCAATTAAAACTTCAAAGTACAAAGTGTGTATGCGTATGTGTGTGTGTATATAAAAGAAAATGCGCTCTATATAGATATCAATAGGTTGTTCAAATATTTATGTGAGCTTAGACAATGGTGAGAAATGTCAATAATCGAAAAATCAATTAAACGATTTTGTTTAAATAAGAATTGCATTGATAAGTTTCGTTGTAAGGCAATCAACTTACACTTTGACCAGACTGGCAATAGGGTTAAAAGTGGAAGACATTCCGGAATTCTTATACCCTTTAAAGTTCATTTTTACTGTATATAAGCATAATGATCGTTAATTTCTAATCAATTTTAAAATATTTGACATTTTCATTTATCTTATCTATATATGAAATTAATTTTCCTAATTCTTCTATCGATCATACTTTGTTCAGTTTTGATTGATATCCATATTTAAATAAATGTTGCATAAAAATTAATATATTTTGCAACGCTTTTTGATTTGATTTTATTCTATATATTTTTGAGATTTTGCTTTTTACTTAGAACAAACATATGATTGAATGAGAATAAAGAAAACAACATAAAAATGGAAAAAGTTATATGTTATACGGTTATACAATTTGAATTATATATACCTCTCGTTAGGTTATCACAGTAGCTAATAAATTTTAAAATTTCCAAAACTCAAGTACTTTTGGTGACAATATCTTCAATATTTTACTAGTGCCTTCAGTTAGATGAAAATTATTACTCAATATATGATTTATTGAAGCTAACTTATAACACTGTTATACGTCATCTGAATAATAAAGTAAGGGAATGTGCGATAATAATCTTAATAACTAAACAAAAAATACTAACATTTATAACACAAATTATATTTAAGCTAAAACGAAAAATTTTGGCATTTTAAAATGAAAATTTCTTTTTATTTATTTTATTTTAATTTAAAAATTCAGAAGTTAAAGGGAAAAGTATTTATCAGACATATGGATAAGATGGTGGTCAGAAGAGTAAACTCCTATCCAAAATGAATGTACCTTTATTTACAAGGGTATATATTAAATGTAAAAATCATCATTAACAAGTTGTTATCGGTGTGTTGGGTTAACCATTACCAGCTCAAGGACATCAAGGCGTATACCATACAAAAAATTTATACATACTAATACATATATATATATATACATATATACATTGTATATTAATGGCACCTCTTCCCTCTGTCAGGGCCTGACCATATTTGGGGGGGCGGATTCGTTGAGAATTTTTACGCCCGTTTTGGTGTTCATAACAAATATGGGTTAAACATTATTTAAATGAATTTTATTTATGGACTTATGAGTATTTAAGTGCTTTAATTTACCTGGTAAATATGGCCAATAAGTTAGTGAACTGAGTTCAGGGTGCAACAAAGACTTTATTTTTGTGTCCGTTCATTTACTAAAGATAAATGACGTCACACTGTTAAAAAAATAAACCGGCTGGTTAGTAATCTAGTTGCTTCTGCTTTTATTGTGACATTTCTTTGTCCTCAAGTTGAATTTGGGAATCACTTTTCTTAATACTGTTCGTATTGATGGTTCAAAAATCAGATCACGTGCCTGGTGACTCCCAGCAGACGAGCCTCTTGCTAGTTGGTCAATTAAAAAAAAAAAAACAACAACAACAACAACAATCACAACAACAAACAACATTGGCTTACATTTATTTTTATTTTTATATTTATTTATGTTTTTTTTATTGAACTTTGTTCTGGTTCTGGTGGGTATTTTTCCTCTCTCTTACTTATTTCTAAAGATTCCGTTTACTCATACTCATGCCATGTGAATGTTTATCTAAATGCGTTCGCTTGAACTCATGCTGATTTTTTTTGCCAACTCATGCAAATAAGCGAATAGTCTGTGGAGTAAAGGTTAAAACAATCGGTAAAACAATAACAAATTCATGCTCAAACAGTTAGATACATCCGTTGCCAGTCAGAACACGATACGTTTATATACATATACATATTTTGTTAAGGGAAAAATCTTATTCGCAGAAAAGTTTTTTGTAAGAAAAGTTTTTGTTTGTCTACGTCATGGAGATAAGTAAATAGTTTTTTACAATATTAAATCAAGTGCATCTATCAATATACATACATATATATGTATATCTGTATTGTGTTAGACCCTGACTAGTTGATAAGATGTGAAAAATACAAATTTAGATTTAGATTTTTAATGCAATCGTAGAGATAAGTTTGTTGTCATCCGATTGCTTGCCTTCATATTTCCTTTATTTTTATATTGTTTTGCATATTAAAGTAGACAAACGGTCGTGAAACCAGTGAAAGTCACACCCCTTAAATTTGACATTAAATGTACTATATAAACAGCAACTCGTCATGCCGTTGATAATGCCCAGACAAAAATCTTTTATCAAATACTCTAAAGGCAAATAAAAAACTTAGTTTAGGCTTAAATATTGACACATGTGATCACTGACTGCCTGGGTAAAGCGAGTTGCTAAGTTCCCGAATATTAAATTTTTTAAATATTTATTCTTTAGCTGTATTATTAGGAATACTTATGTATTATATGTATGTGTATATGTTTGTGTGAAATTTAAAAAAAAAAAACACTGATCTTTAATATTATGGTATTTTCATATAGCTCATTTATAGACCTGATTGCTATTAATAGACATTTAACTAGGGCACGCAAACTGCGCTACAGGCGCACACAAAGTAAATGCAGGTCAATTTGAATGAGGCCGAAGTATCTATACCCTTACTGAATAATTTATCTAGGACAAGCGATTTTCAAACATTTTTTATATTTGTATTAGTATAGATATTTGTGGGTACGAATTTATAAACAATTCTTCATTAACACTCAATTTATTATTCCAATTCGCATTAAAGCAGGCAAAAAAAAAATTATATATAATTTTTCAAATGTTCTGGGTAGGTATATGAAACAATAATTCTTATCAAATCTTATTTTCTAAATTAGAAGCTGTCTCATTTATTTGAAATCTTTGACTTTGTCAAAACCAGTTTAAAAGTTCATTACAACTCTTTTCAATAGGAAGTACTATTATGTCTGTTTTTTTTTTAAATGAGTATACTCTTCATTGTGAGGGTACAAAAGAGTCAAAACAACATTTTGTTGATTTATTTATTATAAAATTTTTTTCTCCAGACATCGCTTGCGTGTTCGAGATGATTGGGATAATGATGATCATGATGATGCTAGCGATGATGTTGCCGCTCGTTGATCTTTTTAAGAGTCAAAAGTCATATTTATATTATTTTGCCAACTATTTTCAATAATGATGAGCTCATATGGTATCATGTTGTAAGCGCCTGATCAGCTGTTGTCCGCTATATGTATGTATGTATATCTTTTCCGTATGATTTTAAAGGGGCGGGCTTCAAATGCGTAGCGAGTTACATGTGAACTTTGCGTGCAGATTGGAATAAAGCAATCTATGTGTTATATATAAACAATACAAAAGTTATGACATAGCAGCCATTGGCTAATACAACTAATCTTCTATAGCAGCGATAAGAGTGTGTTGTATGTTTATGGATAAATAAGAAGAAAAGCGTGCCAGCAATTCAATTTGTGAATCATGCTGGTGGTCCACCCAGAAGTTTGAATTTTTCATTTATGTATATTTAATTTCACCATCGAAATAGCAACAACAAAACAATACAATAAAATAACAAATCTTATCTGTTTTTTTTTTGTTTCTTCTCTTCTTCCACACAGTGTGAATTTCATCAGCTGGCCGAAGACAAAAAAAAATTGTTTATTTTATATGAACGAGGAATAAAAATGCAATTTTTATGGCAGTAAGAAAAATAGAGCGTAGCCAATGCATTGCAGAGAATCAGACGAAAGAAAATGAAGCTTGGAAAATTGGAACAGCAGTAGCAACATTGTGATGTAATCAAATCGGAGCAAAAGTGAAGCAAAAATATTGTATAATTTTTTGTTTTGCACTGAACTAGGACAACAGAAGCAGCAGCAACAGCAGCAGCAGTACCACCAGCAGCAGCAACAACAACAACAATAGTAGCTACCAGCAGCAACTTTGATAATCAAGCGGCACCAAGTTGCTTGCCACAAAGCATTAAAAGTAACAACAACAACAACAACAACTAAAACAACTAAAATTCAAAGTCGGAGCGTGGGAACTACAAATCTCAGATACATTTATTAATACTCTCCAATACACTCAGCGCTCTCAGTATGCTCAGATTGCTCGCACTCTCCCAATAGCAACAGAAACAGCGCCAACGACAACAACAACATCAACAACTGGTTGCTCATGCTTATATTTGAGGGCGAGCCTCGGCCATCGAATACGACAGTTGTGCTTGGAACGCTTCGTTGTGAAGATCGTGCTCGTTGAATTGTTAGCGCGTCCCACGAGATACAAAAAAAAAAACCTCTACTGTTAAACAAAAATAAAAAAAGAAAAAAAGAAAAATTCAAATGAAATAATACAACAATCGGAGAAAGAAAAAAAACTAAAAAGAAACTGCATATTTTTTTCGAGAAATTTTGAATAAACCAAAACCAAAAAAAAAAAAAAACGACGACGAACTTCACGTGTAAATTAGCAAGCGTTCACAAGAAACAAACCAAGATAAAGAAAGAAATACAAAAGAAGCAAAAAAATATATTGGACTTAAATGTTGTAAGAGAAGGAGTGAAATCTGTATGTGTCCCATGTGTGACTCTCAAACTGTATAGTGATGTGCGTGTTATCGAATGAAATATTATAAAGAAATGGCCATAGATTTTCTTATATTGGCCCTGCTGCTCATCTCGTTTCTCATCAATTTGCTGGCCCTCTGTGCCTTCTGGATCACACCGGGTCTACGCACCACAGCAAATCGTTTTACCATCAATTTGCTTGCCATCAATCTAATTGGTTGCTGCATATTAGCGCCAACTCTATTTCTGAGTGGCGTTAAAAGTCTAAATGCTGAATCCACTATTGAACTTGATACAGAGACCATTGAGATATACTCGAAGCCGGGTAATCATCAAGTTACGGTACGTCGACATGGTCACATTATCGAACAAGATGGAATTCTTGTACAAAAGAACAATAGTGCGAACGAAACGATTGAGACATTATTCAAATGCAAAGGCAGCTCTTGCCGCAAGCTGACCATCGATGAGCATAGAGATGGCGGCATTGTCATCACGGAAATGGAAACCCATGAGGAGGTTAATAATCTAAGCGAGACTGCTGAACCAGAGATTATAATGCCACCAGTACAATTACGTTGCTGGTCCATAGATATGACAGCAGCTTTGGGTGCTTTGGCTGTGCTTTTAGTTGTTGGGGATACCTGGTGTGCTGTGACCGATCCATTGCGTTATCACACACGGATTTCTGGTGTGAAAACTTGGATATTCATTGCCTTAACTTGGGCTGTGGGTATACTATTTGGCGCCCTATCAGCATTTCGTGTATTGGACTTTGAGGCAGATTCATTGCTGAGCAAACATCGACGTTTGGCTGCTACCTACTTCAATATCACCAATACGAATAGCATTTTTGGTGTCATATATGCCAGTATCTATTTTATAGTGATCATATTGCTGCCATTTGGATTTGTTTGCGGCATGTATTGGCGCATATTTAGTGAGGCTCGTGGCAATGGATTGCGTATGCGACAGAACGGTTCTTCACCCTTGCTACAGAGTGCTTTGAATTTAACTGGCGGCGGCAGTGGCGGCAGTCAACAGGCGGCACATAGCAACCAATATTCGAACAGTCTTTGTGTGCATCGTCATTCCATATCTTCGGCCAGTTCTCATGGTGGAGGCAGTGGCGGTGGTGGTGGTGGTGGAGGCGGTTTACAAATGCAAATCGATCAGCGGAACACTCAGCGCAATTCGCCCAGTTGTCTGCGTCGTGATTCGGCCGCTAAAGTATTGCTACCTACAATTTCCGATGATGGCGGCTCAGAGGGATCAGCTGATGCTATACAACTAATGCCGCCGGTGTTAGAGCACGAGCAATCGCTATCAGATCGTAATCAAAATATTTTGCTTACACTGCAAACGGCGAGCGGTGAGATTAAGCGTAATTATTCTGCTAGACAATTACCACTATTGGGTACTTCATCCCAGGATTTACGTGAAACAAATCGTCTGCAGGGCATACGGCAAGTCCATAGCTCACCGAATCTGCATAAGTTTACTGAGATGCATCAGGATTCATTGAACGAGGAATGCGGCTCACCGAATTTACTGGGACATGCCCAGCATCAGCAACAACAGCAGCAACAGCAACAACATAACCACCAGCAGAATCAACGTCAGCAACATCCTCATTTTAGTTCACCACGTCAGCAACAACTCCAAATTCCCGCAATTCATGCCTCGCCCAAGGCACTCAGCTATATGAGTTCACTGCGTCATCGCCTGAGCAATGCAAGTTCACTGTTCAAATACCGTGAGGAGTCACGTGCAGCCCGCATCAGCATTTTGGTAGTGGTAATGTTTGTCGTCTCTTACCTGCCATTTGGTCTTTTGGTTTTGCTGCAATCCCGCTTAATGGCTGCCAATTTTGGTGGCTCAACTGAATTGGCCATATTTATGATCCTGCTGGCCAATCTCAGTTCTCCCTTCATCTTTGCCTATCGCAATAAACGTGTGCGTCGTGGCGTTAAGCGTCTATTTGGCCTAGAATCATCCGGAAGCTTACAGCGTCATTGTAGTAGCAGTGTCAAAACAAATGGCAATAGTGGTGGAGGAGCTGGTGGTACAACAGCATCTCAATTGCAAAGAAATAGCAGCAAATTGTCGCAGTACAGCAGCAACAGTTGTCGTTATCTCACACCGCAGAGCTCACTGGTAAGCCAATGTCAGCCAGCACCGGTACATACAATGCTTACCCTCAGGCCCAATAGTAGCTGCAGTACCATCATTAATTTTGGTGCCACAGCAAAATCATCATCGGGTGAAGCAGATGAACCACCACCATCACCGCCGCTGCCAATTAAAGCGGCACGGCCAAAACTTCAACGTGGCATCACCATTGTAGAGCATATACCCATCGATACCAGCAGCATGCCCAAATTTCAAACAAAACGTGGTCTTGGACTCTTTGATATGTTCTTTCGCGGTTCAAAGAAATTGCAGTCCAGCTGCGCCCAGGGTCTGCCCACAGAGGTCTAAGTAAATAAGCGTATTTATATTATGCTTTTTATTCGAAACAGCTTGCTGAAGAATTCTATAGAAAACAGTATTGTATTAAATTAAGTAAGTTCTTATTGCTGTCCTAGAAGCTTCTCATGCCAAAAAAAAAAACAAAAAAACAGAAAACAAATAACAGAAAAACAAAACAAATACACAAAAGCGAGTGCTTGTCAAACTACAAGTTTGACAATCACTCAACAACAAGTACCTATACACATAAAATTAATCTTTAAACACAACAAAAAAACCAAAAAAAAAAAAAAAAAAAAAAAAAAACAACAAAAGTAAAATGCAAAACAGTGTACAAGTCAAATTACAAATGTAACCAAAAAATATCAAACTGTAATCTTGAAACCAACTGGAACCAACCTAGCCAATTTGAGTACCTAATTACAAAGAAAAAAAATGAAAGCATATGAAACATATAAATTTTAAAGACAGCACATTAAAATTAACTAATAACTAATTTATTCCTAATTTTAAACACAAAAAGCTTTAACTCAAAAAAAAAACAACACATGAAACATTCTGGCTAAACAAAAACACAAAAAACAAAACAAAATGAGAGAAAAACAAACAAATGCTAAACATTCATAAGTTATTTAAGTAAATGTGCAAAGCATATATAAATACAAACACAGATGCACATATGTATCTGTTAGTAGAAGTAGTAATAATAGTTGTAGCTATAGTTAAAAAAAACCATAGAGTATAGTTTCTATTTCGGCACCTAGTGCTTCTCAAACTTTACTATTTTGCAAGCCCTTAGTTTTCATATTGAAAACTTCTGTTTGGTTCTATGCAATTGCAATTGCCATTAGATAATTTACTGTCAGTTAGACTCAATGAGCGAAGCAAACTTCTGTTTCTCCCTTTCAATCGACCATTAAAGTCAATTTGTTATATTTTTTTCTTTTCTTTTTCATTTTTCCATTCTCATTTTGTTCATTTGCCCATTTTCTTTTGTATTTAGAATTTCAAGTATTGCGTGCAGTTAAATACCTCATTAGTTTTAATTTAAAAGAAAGAGAAAGGCAGCTTAAAAGAAAGGGAGATATAGAGAATGAGAGAGAGAGAGAGATGGTAATGGAGCAGCTATAGGTCAAACCTCATGTATAATTTATAAATTGTTGGTCTCTTTAATGGCCCTGGCATTTGATTTTGTAATGTATTTGATACAGATATATCTATAAAATTGGCTCTAGATTTGGCCAGAAAAGCTTTATAGTTTATACTTAAGTTGCAAAAGCCCCTCTACCACTTACCTCCTACTTTATCTATCATTTTTTTTATCTGACACAACACACACACATATAATACGCATACACACAAACAAACCTCGAATTTATACAAAATATTTCTAAATAAATTTATATTTTATATACTATTATATATGTACGTATGTATATACCTGTAAATTATGTCTACATATATACATATGTATATATATATATATATATATATATATATATATATATATATATAAGTATATGTCTATGTGCATTATGTGTGCTAAAAAAATTTCAAAAAGAAAATTGTGATGTTGAGCAAAACGAAAATGGAAAATGAATGAAAAGGTATAAAAGAACAAACGAAAAAAATGTATTAGTTATATCTTATTGCATTAAGCATAAATGTATAACTTGAACATGTATTAATAGTTTATATATCTACCTGTTATATATATATATATATATATATATATATATATGTATATATAGTGATATTTTATCAATTAATTTAACGTGTCATTCGCTTTACTATTACATCTAAATGTTACAACAAAATTCTATGTGACAAATTAGACTAATGAAAGAAAAAACCAAAATACAAAACACCGAAAAATAAAAATTTCAAACTGGAAACACAGAAAAGAGAAACAAACCAAAAAAACAAAAAACTAAAATTGCAAAAAGAAAAAAAAAACACAAAAAAAAACTATTAAAAAATAAAAGAATATGTGTCTTAAAAAACATTTCAATTGTAATGACTTCTCATTTTTATGCCCTGGGGGGGAGTTGACTTCTAATGAAACCAAAGTATGTATGTATATATATATACAAATACATATATAAATGTTTATATAGGTGTATTATATAAATCTGGTTTTTGTTCTTACCCACACACTGGAATAAATCTTAAGAGACTTTTGCAGAGAACGCGAGATGTGATCGAAGAGTTATGAAAAGAACATTTCTTGGCTATGGAAAGCACATTCTACGCAAAGGTATATACTAACACAAGACTTCAGTCAGTTTTTAAAATTATTTATTTTTCATTCCACTGCCGATATATAATTAAAGAAAATTATGAAAGAAATCATTTAAATGGTCTAAACTTTCAAGATACTTCTCTGGATGGCTGTCTGTCAACTCTTTTAATGTACACCGAAACAAGAGCACACACACTCTTTCATTTTACTCCACTTTATTTCATTTAATGGCTAGCACAAAATTGAACATTTCATTCATTTCAATTAATTGATTCATTTACCATAAAAAAAAAATAAATAAAAAAAAAATTAAGATGAATATTTCTTTGAGGCAAGCGCGTGTTTCGCTTCAAAATTAGGAGAATGGCTATGGCTTGTACTCAGCTCTATGAAAGATATGATTGTCACTTTGACAGCGGAACCCAAGAGCGAGAGATAGTGGTAGTGGTGAATAGGAGGGGGAAAGGGGAGTTATGGCAAATATGGCAGCCGAAACTTGATGAGTTGGTGGTGATTGGTGCCAAGATCTCCATACATGCAAAGGCAACGACAACGGGTTTGGCTACTTAAGTAGAAGTAAGCCAAACATATTTGGAGGGTTGCTCCACCACTACCAATGCAAAGACCCACTATAAGGCGTGACTAATCGTTTGGCACCCTCAGAATTTACCTCAAGTGACTCACTTATCGCCACTGTCACGTTAAAAAAGGCGTTAAGTCAACTTAGCTATCTGGAGACCCGATAGACCGACCGATCATATTTTTAGGCATACTAATATTTTATTTTACTTTTCTTTTCTTATTTTTTCTTTGCGGCACTGCGGAATTGTTGTTGTCGTTTCGTTCCATCCGACTGTTTGCCACATATTTCTGCATAAAAATGTGGGCAAACAAAGTGAAGTATCTAGTCCAAGTAAAAAGTATCTAGCGGTTGCACTGTCGCACTTATTTATTTATTTTATGATTCACCCGAAGATGGGGTTCGAGTCCATCCGGCATCTGGTTTTTTATATACCCAAATGCGTTTGGTTTCTTTTTAATCTTCTTTTTTTTTTGATATTTCTTTTTTTTTTTTTTAAATGCAAGGCCTCTGACATTTTGCGAGAGCTCGAGAGAGCAAAAAAGAAAGAAAAAACAGAATTCTTCGTTTATTTGCCAATTGTGGCGCAAAATTGCCAGAAAAAAGCACATGCAAGAGTAGGGTATATCAAGTTGCTTGTTTTTCCTCTTTTTTTTTTTTTGTATGCTTTTCATACGTACGTACATATTTTTAAAAAGAAAAATGTGAAATAAAATCAGAGATTAAATTTGCATTTTTATGAGACTCTTGTTATATATTTTTCTTCTTCTTTTTTTTCTGTTTTTCGGCTGAACATGGAAACTCAAACAGACACCGCTGGCACAGTGGCTGATTGAGCTTTGTATATTTTGTTCAAGTTGAATTTTTATATATTTTAATAGGTGGGAAAAAACTTTTAAGAAAAATTGTGTGTACCGTGAACCAAAGTGGTAAGCAACTCCATGGAGTTTTGCTACTGCAGATGTATAAGTTGGCTGTTTGATCCTTGGCAAAAGGTAGGAGTTTAAATGTATCTGGTCCTGGAGAATGTGGAAATGATGGTTTCTTGCTTCTCATATTTTAAATTTAACCAACAAAGTAAAGTACTCAGATTAAAGGGATATAAAGTAGCTTTGAATTTGCGAAAATCAAAATTGAATCATTTATTTAAAATTTTACATATTTATTTCTTTAATTTCGTGCGTAATATTATTATTTCAGGAAGAAAAAATGAAAGACAAGCGCATTTTTGCAGTTTGAGTAGTATACTGATATACATATTTTATTAGTATATATACAAATTATAATAAAATATAATATAAAATATAATAAAAGTAATCTACTTTTACGAGTATATAATATTCTAAATTATTGCAGTATTTAAGTAAGTATGAAAGAAATATGTGTAGCCTTTATTGTTAGACCAGGTCTGGAGAAATATTTTCTTATTGTAGGTCAGTAATTATCAAAAGCTAAATGGAGAAATGCTTTATTTTTATATACTGTTCAGTCAGCAAAATATATTAAGAAATATGGGCCCATATGACATTCTTCTTCGGTATTATTATTTTGCAATCGATTTTCTGAAACTTTTTCATAAAACATCTGTTCAATTAATTTAAAATGGAATAACAATTAAGTCATTAATAAATAGTTAAAAATGCGCTGTAAGTCTTTTTAGAAAAAATTAAAAAATTGATTTTTAAAAAATTTAGTTTTGTATAGAGCAAATTTGCATAAGTGAACACGAAAAATATAATTAAATTTTTTTTTAATGTTTATGAGAGCGGGTAAATCAACAAGTAAATGATTAACAAGTTTAGTTATAGTATAATATTACAATATGATTGGTTTAGCAGCTGAGAAGAACTGGAACTATATCCACCACTAATTTTTATAGTCTAGACGATGACTGACTGTATTTTTTTAATACTTTCGATTCAACTTGATATTGAATAAATAAACTAAAAAATTGCCATTAATTTCATTGGCTAAAAATAAACCAGCTTTAAGTTAATACATTCAATAAATGCTTTATTCATTTTTTTTTCCAGTGCTATTTGACTTTTGCTGTGAGTTTTTTTTTTTTGCAGTTACCTTAAATGTCAACTTGCTTCCGTGGTGTCAAATACGACAACATTAATTTCGAATATCTGCATAATTAAATACAAATTTAAAGAATATTAAAACAGAAAGATAGATTGAAAGAGAGCGAGAGAGACAAATGGAAGAAAGAGGGCCCAAAAAGGGGCAGGCAAATGTCATTAGAATAACATTCGAGCGTTGGCACAGATTTTAAAATAAAATTAAATTTAAATACTGAAAACGAACTTTGTCAGTTAGACGGTCGGTCGGTTAGACAGGTATGTGCTGTATATATATATACATATATATATATATATATATACAAATATATATTTGTATATGTAGTGAAAGAAAAGAATAAAGAAGAATCTAAAAATCTAAATGTGGGTGGACAAGCCATCGCCTACTTGCTGTCTGTCATTTTAAACAAATTGGTCGATTAGGCAAGAGGAAACCAATTTTGAAAAACAGAGTCATGACACAACCGCCTAATTTTCCAAAAACAAAAAATTAAATAAAATCGATAATCTTCCGAAAAACAAACATGTCAATGAACCTCACGGAAGTTGAGGTTCAGATCAACAATCTATCATAAATCTAAATGATCAATTTGCAAGTGAACTTGAGGTGAGGCAAAAGAGTGCAATGACACAGCTGCATCCTTGAGTGAAGACAACCCACAATACCACAGTATGTCTGTATAATATATAGATCTACCTGATATATATTTATAATATATATATATATATATATATACATAGATCGATATGCATGTGTTTTCATGTTAAGTGTTTTGTTATTCACACAAAAACACGAATCAAATTGAATTGCAGATTCAGATAAGACGGGAGATGGGGTTGGGGTTGCAGATGGCGACAACTCAGTCAGTCAGGCCATGTTTCACACACACACACACACACACACATATATATATATATATATATATATAAGTACATAATATGCAAATATATATCCAACCGAACAACTGATAAAAATCTTAGCTCTTGGGCCAGGGCTTATCAACAAAACATCAAAATGATTTAATATATTTGCCCTTAAACAAATGGCAATTACCCGACTACTGGCCTACTCAATGTTGATATTCTCGAATTTTTTCCCTAAACTAAATAAAAGTACAAAATGTATTTCAAAGTTTTAAAAATATCTTTCCCATTTTGTTATTTCCTTCTTCATATTGCCTTAACTGGGCCATCAGCATTAGCATTCTCACGCAGCTTAGGGATTTGCCAGTGTATATGTATGTATGTTTTTTTTTATGTACTATGGTAGAGATTTCTCGTACAAATAGGCTCATAAATATGCCGCCAGTCAGCCTGCCTGACTGCCTGCCTGCCCGCCCGCCTGCTTGGTTCCTACTTATCGCGTTGACAGTTGTTGTTAACCCGCGGTACTCTCAAGCTCTCTTGTCCGACTGTCTGAGGTTTGTTTTACTGACGTCACAGCTGAAATAGAATCGAAACACATAAACATACATACATACAGATGTACATATGTACATCCTATATACAGTATATGCAAAAGTTGGGGCCAATCAAGCTGACAATATTTGAACTCGTGCAGACAGAGGCCAAGGCAAGGGACATGAAGTGGTTTGTTAGTTGCTTGTCAGCTTTTACCTCATCCTCTTCACTAAAGATTGAAGACAGGAGTTTGTTTCATTTCGCTCACGGAATATTCCATGACACGTTTCAAAATATTGTTGCAGAGCAAGCAAAAAAAAAAAAATAATAATAATAATAAAAAAAAAACAATATAAACAGCAGCAACAACAAGTTAAAAAGTTGTCTTCTGTAGTTGTTTTTGTTGTTAGAACTTTGTAAGTTTTTCATCCAAGCTGTTTATCAATCGCTGTCTGCTCCTCCAACTAGATAAAATAATGATTTTTTTTATTTGATTTTCAGGGCACACAGTCGTCCGAAAATTAAAATCAACTTTTTCAACACTTTGACCAAATCACAATTTAATAAAAAGTATATAACAGATTTTATAGAAAGCTTTTGGACTATATATATATATATATGTTAATTCTAGTTAAAAAGGAGCAACTGAATTCAAAGAAAAATTAAAGTAAATGTGGAAATTTATATGGTGATTTTCAGAACTATAAAAAAAAACAAAAATAAATAAATAAAAAGGAAAAGCCTCTGATGGTCTTTATTTCGAAAAACAAATAAATAAACACATTTCTTTAAAGCAACTGTCAATGAGAACCGATTTCCATAGAACTTTTTCCATTGAAATTCAATTTGAATATCAATTTTAATTCAGACATAATATCAATTTAAAAAATTATAATACTGGCATTTATTTGGGGAAATACCATTTGGTTTTTCATATAAATAAAAAGATATGAAATGATTTTATTACGAGATTATGGTTTCTAGAAATATAATTAAAAAGATTTGCTTATCAAAATTAATATTAACTTTATACGAAGCATTTAAAAGCTTAACAGCGCAAATCATAAAGTTATAATAATTATAAACTAATTTTTTTTTAAAATTAAATACATAAATGCTTCCTACTTCTGGTCTGACACACCTGAACTTGTGGAAATATTGTCTAAGGTCAAATAAAAATATTAGAATATGTTGTCCACTGAAATTCGTTTAACAAAAAGTTGATTTTTTTTTGTTTTAGCCATGTACCAAATTGAAATTGAATTTGAAATTTGCTGCTGTCAACCTTTCTGCATTTGCCATCTGGCGAATATTGCTATTGCATTAGTTCAGTAGAATTGTGTTAAATTTATCTATCAACTTGTGTCGTCAACCATTTCTGCTCTTAAAAGCAAACCACAAATAACAATTTATTTCCGCATGGTTATACAGTTTCTCATACGTTCAAATATTTATTAACAAGAGCAAGCAGCCAGCTAAAAGGTTGAGGAGGGTGAAGATGGTGGAAAATGGGTCAGAGAAAAAGGGTTTATAAACAAAATCTTGGTTGCTTTTGAAATAATATTGAATTTATGACAGTTTAGCCGCAAGGGTGAAACTTATCTCGCTCTCTTTCTCTCTATCCCTATATCTTCATCTCTCTTTCTCTCTCTCTGTCTGACTCTTTCTTTTTTTTTCGCTTGCCTGCTTTCTCCTTTTCCCCTGTTGACAGTTGAGGTTATTGCCTACAGTTGACTGCGCTTTTCCTGCACTTTTTGGCCCTGGGCCAACAAGAAAAAACAAAACAGAAAACGTCGATTGGTATTGTGTGTGTGTGGGGGAGGGGGAGGGAGACGTACACTGGTGGCTTGAGAGGTTTAACAATCTGCTATGCCTCTCAAACTGTTGTTTGATTTGGTTGTTTGCACAAAAGTGAGCAGATCCAAAACTTGAACACAGCTAAGCTAATATTAGTCCAGCTCAAAGCTACGTAAAAAAGCACCAGACGAAACCTCAAAAATAAAACCAGATAGAACAACATATTATTGCCCTAAAAGAAAATATAAATATATATATACATATATAAGTAATATAAAATAGATCAATATCGCTTTCGTAGTGGATCCAACATTTGATTAAGCTCATCATAAAATGCCAACTAAACCGATATTTGTCCACCTTAAACAAAATATATATTTACAAACAGAATTAAAAATAAAAATAAAATTGTTGAAAACAAATTTGTTTAGTTGAAATGTTTTTATATAGTTGATAGGTATAATATTGTTTGTTTAAGAGAATTTGAATATGAAAAAAAACAATAACTATTGCTACAAGAATTAACAATTAAACATATGTAAATATTATAATTACGTATTGCATTTCCCAGTTTAAAAAGAATAAGCTAATACTTTGATTAGCTGTTAGATTTTTTATTTGATAGTAGAATCTATTCACCCTTAAAAAATCGTTATTGTCTCTACTAAAAATAAAGTAGATAAAGTTAAAGTTTTACTATTTAAGTATGTTGTTGCTGCAAGTGCAGCTGCTTCGGTTGCACACACATGTGGCAAGGCAAAAGACTAAACAAGTCACTCTTTGCTATTGAAAATTGCAGAGTTTCAACTATGTGAAAAGTGGCAGAGACGAAGACAACATGGAATAGTGAAAATGGGCGAGGAGGAGGGGGAGGACGAGGACAACACTTGGTTAACCGCCAGCCGCAGGGTCACCAGATGCCTTACCCTTCTTACTTCTCCTTGTGCTCTTTCGTGCTTTTATACAATGAAAATGGAACTGGGGCTTTGCCTTTGCCGGTTTTTGCTTCATGCTTGATGGAATTTTTCGCCTTTTTCGCCTGCCAGGCGTCGTCAACGTCAGCATCAGCTTCAGCAGCTGCTTCCTTAAACTCTTTCCTAGGCAACCCGAAAACCTAAACTAAAGCAGGCCAGAAACAAAACCAAAAAAAACTAAAAGAAGAAAAATACGTGAACTAAATTCTCTGGATGAAACTGTGATTTATTATAGTGAATTTGGTCGGAAAAGTGCTGTGAAATTTTTATTTCATCAATGGAAAAGTGGTTTATTAAAAATTTATTTTGATTTACATAATATTTTTTTTTGAAAAAGAAAAAAAAAATAATAGGAAATTCTATTATAGAGACTAAGAAAAATATGTATACATATGTATATTTGAGTTCCCTATTTATTTTTGTATTATTTATTATAGGGTAACTGTCAATCGTTGCCCTATAAATTTTGATGTCTTCTCACACATGGAAATTTCTGATGGTGATGGTGTTCGTAATGAAGATTGTTGAATATGGCCTGCGGAAATGCAAACTGAAGGCAATTATGGATACGGAGATTTCTCTCTCTCTCTATATATCTGTTTTTATCCTTCTCCTTCTTCTCACACTGACTATTGCCAATCAAACTCTGGTCACTGACGCTCGGCGGAAGGATATTGTTTGGAAAGTGACGATGACACATAAATGAAGATATGAACAAATGAACATATGGCACATTCAAAATTGAAATGCCAATCTTAAGCAAACAACCCACAGCGATGGCAATTGAATCGATGCGGTTTCGACCAATTTTACCTCCACTTTGCATCAAATGTACTCGGAAATGTAAAATGGTTTGAAGAGAAGCAAAGTCAAGGTTAAGCCCAAAACCCAACCCAGTCCAACAACAATTCAGTCAGTCAGCTGTTTGCGTGTGGTTACATATTTGACTCGAAATGCCGTTGTTTTATTGCATTGTCATGTGGCTCCAATTGAATTTACTGCTGCAGTCGCTTGATAAAAACATGCAACATTTTGTGGTTAGGCACACGACACGTGCCACATTACCACACACACATTTGCTATCCACTCTTCTTTACTGGTACAACAGCCACTGTCACTGCCACTGCCAACTACAAACTGACTGTGGCAAATTCTGCCAATGGGGCGTATGAGTAACAATGTGCTTTTTCCTATATATTATTCTCACTGATGGATATTTCCGCCAATTTGATTTATATCTCATTTTGAATATTGCTGTCAAAATGTCTAAAAAAAAAAAATGTTCTATCTCTTAAAATTTTTCTTGTTTTCCCAAATAATTATGAATTATTTTTTCAATTTGCCCATGTCTGCCACGCCTCGTTGGAGTTTTTCCACTTTGCTGTCGATTTCATTTATTTATGTTAAGCGGTAAAAATTTTGGAATTTTTTTTTCTGGCTTTGGTTGGTTTCAATTGACGCTGAATTGTTGTTTACTATAGCAGGAAAAAAAAAAACTTAAAACCAAACAAAACGTGAAAAACGCAAACACAAAAAAAACAAAAATAAAATGAAAAAGAAAAATGATTGTGCGCTGTATGGACAACGATTTGAAATGACCCATGACCACTTGGGTAATCAAACGATATGCTGGCACAGTGGTTCTGGTTTAAGCAAATAGTAAGAAAATCGAAACGTTTGGACAGTTAAATAATTTGTTTATTTAGATTAGTTCATAATGAATTTGGAATTCAGGGTACTGATATCTCGATTGCTTTAATATACAAAACGTATATATATTATTGAATTGGTTTATTACGTTATGACATGATTAAATAAACTGTTAAATAAGCATCAAATCAATCTAATCAATAATAATATTGCTGTTTAAATCAGCTATAAGTTTTGCTATAGCTATTCGCCAAAAACCTAACATAATTGTTTACATTATATGTAAAAAAAGGAAAGCCTCTTCTTCGATACATTAGCACTTTGTTACATGTCCCAGAAACTCAGTTAATGAACTTCTTAATAGATAAACAATCATGTTTAATTTAAATTTTATGTTTAAACCAATTTTTTAAGTAACTTTAATACTCCTGAATATATTTATTTCTTTAACTTCACTGAATATCTTTAATGTTGAACTAGTTTTCGACCCACTGTATTATAACCTCTAGGTCAACGAGCCAAAAGAAAAACCCAAATCAAAACAAAAAGAAAAAAAAATTAATAATAACAATAAAATTTTGTTGAATTATTATGTGAATGAAAATAAAAAATACGTGTTCATAGCGTGCTTTAATTTGTTGCTGTTGCTCTGCTGATTTAATTTTAAAATTTTTCCATATTTTGTTGTTTGGCTGTGGGTTTTCCAAACAGCGGAGCGATTGCATCTGCACGAGCGAATCAAAGACCCCTCATTCGGGGTGGGCTGAATTTTTGGTATGTTCCAAATTAGTTGAAATATTTTATTGGGTTGAACGATAGCAATCGTTCCATTAAAGTGACAAAGCATTTCAATTTTGTCCAGTGTATATTTGTGTGGGAAGAAGAAATATATACACATATATATATATATATATATATTTTGGCAACACTTTTAAATCTCTCAACGTTAGTGCTGTTTAATTTTTGCTTGTTTGTTTTCCATGAAAGTTTAAACAATTGGCTTGAATTTGAGAATACAAATACTGGCGCCTCTTTCTCCAAATGCAGACTTCAACTTCCGGTGACAATGCCCCGATGAGGGTCAATTTAAGCCAAAAAGCCACAAAGATCAAGTGCAAGAACTTTGACCTGGTCGAAAGAGTTGAGCGACATATTTTTTTGTAGCTGGCTTTTGTTTTTTTTCCTTTTTTTTTTTTTTTTGTTTTTGTCTTTAATACTGGCAATAAGTAGTGGGCGTCTGACAGAGATTTTTATTTTATTTTTGGTCAGATTTGAAAATAGCATTTAATTGCGAGCAGAACATAAATTTTAATTTAAACAAATGTTTCAAGTTTTAATTACCTTCTAAAGTTCGTTTTGTTTCACATCCGGTGGCCATAGAACGGTTTAAAGATTTATGAGATGATTTCATATCAGATGAAAGTTCACTGTACTAGCACCTGGAAATGCAACCACGATGACCTCAACAGTAAACATCTGATATACCTACTAGCTGCCTGCCCAACTACATTTACGTCTACATCTATTTAGACTTTGCATCATTTAGTTAATGACTGTGCGCTTTTACCCATAGTCTTACCATTTTCATTCAGCTTTGGCTAGAGGGTCTGGGCTGGCGGCAAGCGGTCTTGACCACATTGGACTCTGGTCGTTTTGGCGTGAGAGCCATTTAATTGGTCATAGCGGTTTTCAGTTGAAATTTTTACCTCATCTGCTGTTGGCTTACATAAAATCTTAAAGCACTAAAATTCTCCATTTGGCAAAACGGCAACGTGAAAAACTGGGTAAAGGGCAACACGCAAATAAAGTCAACTTTATTTATTTTTATTTTTTTTTTTTTTTTGATGTACAACATTTGACGTTAATAGCTTTAAGGCTATTATTTTGTCATAATAAATTTAAATATAAACAAAAAAAAATAATAATCTACTAAATTCAATTCAAGCCAGTTTATGTAAACGATATGACTAGAGTTTAAAATTGGCATTTATTATATATATTCTCAAATTAAATCAAAATATTGCATAAAACATGCAAGGTACATAACTGTAAGATATAAAATCTAGATACTGAAAATGAAGACATAAAAAAATATATATATAAATCAGGTCATTATAAAATAGAGAAAAATATATGTACTTGACTTATATTATAACTATAAATAAACATAGATGTCATTTACATAGGAATAGCAATTGTATATAGCTTATGCTTCTTAATCTCAATCAGTCGATCGTTATCAATTTATGTAAGTAGTTGTATATGTTATACAATTTTTGATTTTCATTGATTCAATTATCTTCATCTTATTATTGCCTGAGTTCAAATCAAAATATTTCTCATGATTTACCCATCGGGAGCTCCCTAGCCAATTTAATATTCATTTCTGGTAATTATTGTTATTTATTGCATTTTTGATGTGTCATGGTATTCAGACCGCTTTCAAATAACTTCCTCACTTATTATGTCTCCCACACAAACACAAGCACAAACACACAGACATAGACCTATACTTACACATTTTTCTTCTTTCATCTCAATTTTTTTTTTCTCTCTGACAATCGCATTACAAATGCAAAAAAGGTATCAAACCTCAACACGAGCCATGCAATGCAGCAGCAGCAGCAGCAGCAGCAGCAGCAAAGAAAAAATATATACGTATACCCATGTACATATATACATATAATACATTTGAACAATAGAGAGCCGCATCTCATATGCCACATCGATGCCGTGCAGAATGCCAAAAACCATGAGCTCCCTGAAAAGCCTCCCCAAAAGTGGCGAACAGCCAACTTCCGCTTCCATTCAAATGCTCTGTTTCTGTTCACCATTTGACTTCCCCCTTTTCCCAGACCTTAAGTCTGTTATGAGCTGGGAATTGAGCTGCCAATAAATGCGGGACTGACTGAGGCAGCTGATTGGCATGCCAAATGAGCCGCAGCAAAGGCAAAAAAAGAGATCGACGAAGGGAGGGGAAAAAAAGAGATGCGAATGCGGACGTGGACGCGTGCGGAGCCCTCACGGCAGCTAGGGCACAATAAATGCCAAAATTATTTTATTTCACATGTGCCATTTGGGGGTGATATAAATAATCTATTGAATAGGTTCCGCCTAGCCCTACAATATAAAACCACCAGCTAATGAATGTTTCTATTTATTTACGTGCCCAGTTTATAGTCAATGTTTTTTCTATTTATTTTTTTTTTTAGTTAGTTGATCCGGTTTTTGGGTTTTCAAGTAGTTTTTTTCTTTATTTTTTTTTTAATTTCAATTTGCATTTTCATATCCAATGATCAAGATTATGGCAAAGTTGACTATAATATTGGCCAAAAAGCCTCGCTTTTTGTTTCTTTTTTTTTTTTTTTTGATAATTAAAAACACGATTTTGCATACATTTAATATGTAAATTTAGTTTAATAATAAACCAACAAATTGATTTTAATTTATTTTAGTTAGAGTTTTTTTTAGGTTTTGTGTAGAAAATCACCACAAAGTGGTAACAAACTTACGAGTCTTATAACACCAACAGCTGACAGCTATTTAAGGGCCGATTTAAAAGGCCACATTTGTCTATAAAGAATTGCCGACACTTAATACTTGTAAATTAAATTGATCCGCTTCTCAAGAAGAATATAACTTAAGTGCTATATAACAAAAGTAAGATAAGATAGTCATTCCACACCCTAACTAGTGTATACTCTTAAAAATTCTTATAAAGTTAAGTTACAAATTGCTTGAGTTTCTCAGATACTATAAGAAAAGTTTAAATTTATGATAAAACTTAGATATATCTTATACTCCTCTCATAATTGATATACCATTTTTATCAAGGGTATATAAAAAACCAAAAATTTTCCGATCAGGTGTTTCAAATCTTTTATTTGTTTCCTGAGAGACATGCCCATCCCTCTATCCATTGGCAAATGTGAGTGTGTGTATGTGTGTAGCTATGTCTGTGTGTGTGTCCATCTAATGTCTATGAATAAAATAAATTGCCCAGAAAAGCATAAATATTTATATTTAAATATACATATAATGCCATTCATCGGTTTTTGCATAGTTGCTTTTGTGGTTACTAAAAATAAACCAAACAAATGGACATTTTGCCTTAAGCAAAATGTTTCTGATAACCAGTTAATGTTTAATATTCAGTTTGAAGCCAGACAAATTGGCGGCGTCTATGAAAGAGTTGAAGAACAAAAACTTAAAGAAGATTTACTTTGAGCTAAGAACTTTGAACTCTTGATCATAATTGCCAAATGGAAAGTTATTCATACTGTCAATAACAATTAATTTTTGTTATCTGGGCGTGGCAATTTTATTCCATTCACTGAACATTGTGCCGCCCACCCCAAAAAAGAAAAAAACAATGAACAAAAAGTGACAAAGTGCAAAGATTTAAAAAAAAACAAGAAAAAATAATTTAACCAGACCCACAAAATAGAACAGACACAAAAAAAAAGGAACAGAAAGTAATAATATTAATTTATATTAAATTAAACAATGCAGAGCTAAGCGAGCAGCCAAGCAGTAAAACCGAAAACCAAAATTACCAAAACAAAAAAGAACAGAACGAAACGATTTTACAATATAAAAGCAACAAAAGTTTGCGCATATGTTATTTTTAAAATTGCCGAATAACTGAAAGATTCATGGGCAACCGTGCGAAACGGTAACAAGCAGAACACAATTTCAACCATATTGCTATCTCGCTCAGCCAATTTGTCAACTAAAATTAACCATTCAACATGACATGATCTTGTTTTTCGAAATTCAGAGATTCAAAATTTCTAATTAAAACATTAACAGAGGCGTGCAATGTCTCTTTTTGGTCAGCTATTCAAATTAGAAGATTCGGATGCATTATAGAGATGTGATGTTTAACTTTAACTGATTTTAACTAGAAAAAAAATATTGCTGTTTTTCCAAATTTTCCAAATTTTAATTGTAAATGATTCTTAAAAATAAAAGTTATCGATACATAGCGATTCTATATAATGTGTTAAAAGAATCCCAAACACAAACAATTTTAAGAAAATATTTATTAGGTGTTCAAGTTTATAAGTCTTACACTGATATTTAATAAATTCATTTGAATATTTGAAAGTTTGAAAGAATAATATAAATCCCATTTGAAATATTGATTATTAAATCAGCTTGAAGGCTTTATGAGATGACCAGTCAGGTGAGAAGATTGGATTTTATTTGGTAAGTTGATTATTCATATTGATTTCTACATTATGATTTTGGCATAACTTGGATTATTTCTAGATTACCGAACATGTTGTAGTTTATTAGATTTAATTGGTGGAGTAAATATACATTCCAATGTAAACCAATGATTTAATCTAAAATACTGTTGTATAGGTGGGATTTATATTTAATAAAAATGTGCTATATTGTTTTTTGTTTTTTTTTTGTTTTTGTTTTTTTACACTGTGAATACAAAAATTTTAATGGATGTGACTGGGCACATTTGAAGATACGTGCACAAGCTACATCGATTTGCTCAGTTAATGTAACCGCTAAATATATCGAAAATATAGTTGAAAAGAAGGTTAGCTCATGAGTAAGCTTTATTACTAATACTTTGATAAATTAATTCACATTAAAAGTTTAACTAATTGCTTAATTGCTCCACCAATCATTATGATCATCATCACATTCATCAACTTTTGGAGATCAAACAGCACGGCGTATGCGTAATAATGAAAAATCGAGCAAACAAATTCACTCACAGACACACACACACACACTCAGAGACACAGGACAGAGAGTATGTCTGGGTGGAATGAAATTGGGTGGAACCCCTAAATCTTGATATCTGACAGTGTCACTACTTTTAGCATGGCTTTTATTTATTGCGCATACGCAGTGTATGTTATAAGGCTTTCAGATGCAATATATGTGTAAACAAAGACAAAAGCAAGAATCGTGCCTATACGACTTGACATTACCTAATGGATATATAAATGTGTATTCGCATCGATTCGAATATCTAATGAGTATTTCAGAGTCTGATACCAACCTCAAGATGCGGTGACTTAAAAATGAGTTGTTAATTTATATTTGCTTTCTTTATTTTTTTGCTACATTTCACAACACCTACACCTGCAGGTGATTTGCAATGTGTCAATCGGTAGGACAGGTCTGTCTCCCTCTCTCTCTCTCTCTCTCTTTCTCTTTCTCTTTCTCCTATCCCCTCTCCTCGTCGCTTTCTCTCTGTGTATTTGACTGCGGTTAGTCAGTGCAATTGTTGTCAAACTGACCGTCACAACTTGCCTTGAGCTTGAACTTGGCTGAAATTCTGTACAGCATTTGCCATTTATTTCATTCACAAGCATTCGAATTTTTAGCACTTGCCAAAAAAAAATTCATTTTGCCGCTCGTGGCCTAAATTGTACATACAATTTCATTCCTTAACATTTTAATTTGTTTTCTCCCTCTTGCACATACTGCTTTTCATTTATTTATTTATGGCATTTATAGTTCTTTTGACTCTTGGCATTGGCAACAAACGCCACTACAATTTTATTGATTTCTTAACCATTCTTGTTTGTTTGTTTTCATTCCTCTTTTCCACTCTCTCTTTCGCTCTTTTTCTTGTTTGGCCCATTTGCTTGTTTGCTTGTTTGTTTGTTTTTTTTTCTGTGTAAGTTTCCGCACGACAAATTTGCCATGCTATGGGTTTTTATTTCGGTTATTAGCCAAACTGGCGGCATAGTGAAAATAAAAATCACAAAAAATTTGTCATTTAGAATTCGTCTTATATTCAGCTGACAAGAAAGCAATAGAACAAAGCATATACGAATATTTGGTCCCTACTTTTGGTAGTTATTTTAACATATTTTCCTCTATAATATTGCAAAAAGAATTTTCTGATTAAAAATTTATGTAATGGACGTTGCTTGAAATGGTTAGTTGCTCTTATTAAAAACTTAATATATATTTATAATATTTAATATTTTAGGACTGTTTACTATAGTTGTTAATTCTTAAATTTGAAATCGAAAACCATTTCCCATATAATTTTCATTTTCTGTTTGTTTGTATATACGATATATTAGGTTGATCTGTTTTAATAAATTAATTGGAAACTAAGGTACAGAATTTATGTTATAGACAACTGCTTGCTTATACAACTGAGTGATTCATTTAAAAAGAAATATGAAAATGAATAAAAATACATAAATATGTATCGCATATGCAGTTGGCATACCTATGAATAAATATATGTATATTTAAATGCAAACACGATACAAATTAATATATTTATTTGCATTATAATTAACTCATTGGTTCAATGTATAAACAATTTTGTTTTTATTTATAATAACTTTTTAACGCTTATTCCTTAAATCAACAATATATATGCAACAAATATTAAATGTTATTTTTGTTGCTATATTTAAGAACAGTGATTATCCTTAATCTCTTGGATTGTATTTTTTGTTTTGTAATTATATTATATTTCCACTCAGATTTTCCATTGCCATTTTCGCAGTGGCAAGCATAATAAATTTTCATTTACAAAAGTTTCACTTGATACATTTCACATTTCATTTGGCATAAGTTTGCCACTTTTGTTTGGCTAATAGAAACAAATAAACCCATCTAAATGTATACTTGACTTGTGTAGGGCGCAATGGTGAATTATATGGATAAACTGCTTTCTTTCTCCGTTTGGCTACACCCAACAGACTCCGCTGACATACTCTGTTCGGTCTCTGGTCTCTGGCATAGCTGATGTCATGCTTTTTTGCTCTTGCCCAACGGCAAAAAACAAAAAATAAAAAACAAAAACAACAACCAGCTGCGGGCGGCAGCCAAATTTGGTATTCGTACTGGTTGACAGTTTGAGAGTCACTCGGTTGACTTGAAGTTAATGGTGGAATTCCCCGTAAAAATTGCACTTTGTTTATTTTTTTTTTGGTACTTTGTTTTAAAGAAGTTATGTAATTGCAGCACGTGCTAGATTTGCATTCAAAGAAACTATATTAACCAAATGGTGACTCGAACAGTGTATTCCCAGAAAATTCATGATGAAGAATATTAACAAACAGTTTCTTTGTATAGCATTATTAATTATTATGCTTGCTTTTATTTTTATTTACGTTCTTATATTTATTTGCTGATTTTAGCATTTGTCAATCAATTGACAAGTTTGTTGTCAATCAGTCAGCCAGACACCAAGTGGAGGAAATAAGTTGAGTCAGCCAACTTGTTTAACGATAACATCATTGTACAAATCGAAACCTTATGGAAAAAGCAAAGTAATTTCTGACTGACCTTGACCTTGTTAAGGCAGGTACACGCCTACTTTACCATTTACCATTTGGTTATTAAAAATCCTATATATATATATATATACATATTAATTTAACTTTTACCCATGAGTTGGCTATAGTCACAATGGCAATTAATAATAAGAATGCAAAATTGTCACGTCAATGAAAAAAAATTTCATTTGCAAGTCATCAAAGCGAAAAGGTTTGGCTAAGTAATTGGAAATTGCATAATATCCAAAGAGGCCAAAAGAGAGTAGAAGAGAAAAGAGGAGAGGCAGTTAAAGTGTATAAGAGAATTTAAGAGATCGATTTAGAGAGAAGTGAACTGCTTGGATAGTTGAAGTGTCATCTAAGAGAATACCAACATATTATGTATTTATCCATTGCAACTGTTAAATCGAATATCTATATGTACAGACATAATTAACAAATGAGTTTCTCATTTTGCTTTCAACCTTCTATATTGCTTTTAGCCGCTAAGTGAATTCTAAATGCTATTAATGTTGCCTTTTTTTTTTTGCTTCGAAAACTTTTCACTTCCTTTTGTCTTTTCCTTCCTGAATGGCCTTAATTTTCCTCTCATATTTAATCTTTGGCTTGAATGAGAAACTTTTTCTGTTAGGGTAACCTAATGAAATTTATTTTCAACCCAAAAACAATTTCCGCATGACCAATGAGGAGAGTTGTGGATGTATTAGAAGGTGAAAAAATAAAAAAAATTATTATTTGATAATTCTAAAGATGCAAACTTTAATTTTTACACTGAATTTTCCCCCTAAAATTGTGTACTTTTCTGTATATACCTTAAGTACACAAAAAATAAAGGTGATTCAAGGAAAAATTCTTGGACTGTACTCAATGAATTTACCAAGTTGAATTTCGGGTTGAAATTCAATGGTTATTAAATGGGTAAAATTTTAAGAAATTATTAATTAGTTTTGTTTTATATAAATTAATTATATTTTAATGATTGCCTAAGCATGTCTGTCTCAGGGACAGAGTAAAAAAGTTAAGACTTTAATTTGAAATGCTTGGAAATGACTTGTTTCTGTACTCCTCTTTGTTTTCTAATGGAAAAGAGGTCCTTTATTTTAGTAATTTAATATGACTAAGTGCCTCGAATTGAGATTAAAAGCATTTCTCTCCATATCAAGTCAGCTGTGAAAGTCAAATCATATTGATAGTTGGCAGGTGAATTGTGCTAGATAAAGAATATAATAGATTTTTGTTCTTTATTCCATAGACACTGCGAATTGAGTGCCACTAACACAAAGCTCAAATCTATTTATAAATCTCTATTGAAATGGAAATGCATTCCAGTTAATACAATAGATGCTAAGTAATAATGCCAGTAACAGTGGATTGAAAAATGAGAATTCTATGCCAGTGAATGGCAACATCTAAGCCCCTCAACTCATATCATTCCTTTCCCCACCCATCCACCGTCCGCCATCCACCATATTCATCTTTTAGCATTTCTGCAATAGAATGCGATTGTGTCAAATGGTTGAAGAATTTTTCTTGAATTTGTTAAAAGTCGACAGATTGGAATTTTTTTCCCGTAATGAAATTTATTCATTTGATTGATTTTGCAGTCAAAGCTTAACACGCTTGCAATTTTATTTGATTTTGTTGCTTTTGCCAGTTTTTTCTTTGCTCATTTCGTGTAAAATGCAGTGGAAAACAATATAAATGAAATGAAATGAAATAAATTTAAAGCACATCAATCAAAAATAAAACTTATATATAAATTATGTTGGCAACTGGCCAGTGAGTTAGTAAGTTAGTCAGTCAAAGGTTCAATGCATGGTTTGAAGGTAGTTCGAACAATGACTGCAAAACTGTGCATTGACAATGGCAATGAAAACTAAATTGAAAAACTTTTCATTTTCAAGCGGAAATGCCTCGCCTTTTAGTTCTTGCTAATTTTCACGTGTCGTATGAATGATTTGCGTTTTTTTTTCTTTTTTTTTATTTTAATTGTGTTTAGCATACGCATACAATAAACACACAGCCAGCTAGCCAGCAGAGGCGAGAACAGGCGAGTTAAGTATTATTTGAACGGAGGTCGGAATTCTGGGTGACGTTTATTTTCATTTTTTTTTTTTAAATTTTTTTTCTTCCAAAAGAGGTGGAAAGTATAAAGTGCAGCCTGGCAAAGTACAACTGGGTCTTTCTGTCTGGCAGTCTATGTATATGCTTATAGTTCTTTTCATGTCTACGCAAATGTCTGTGCATTTATTTCAATTGAAATGTCGACGCTAAAAGCATGAGAAACAGCAACAGATACAATAGTAAATGCAAATGCAGATACTTGAGGTCTGGGCAACAATATTGAGGGTAACACAAATCGACTAAACATACATCTATATACATCAAATAAAGCAGACCAGCTTTAGTTACATCCTTTTAGGAATAGCAAATAAAATATGGGATTCTCACCACATTGATTACTTAAATTCTAACAAAAGGAGGCCAAGGATTTTAGTATAAGATTTCTTTATTTAAATGTTCTTAATTTCTATTCAATTTTCTGAGTTCTTCAAGGGATATTTAATGCTTTGGGTTCAATTCTATTCAATTTTATTTTATCATTAGTTTTTTATTCAATCTGTTTAATTTTCCAATTTACCTAATCTCAATCAAATGCTTCACTTTTGTTCATCTTTCTCTTGGCTAACACAAATTCAAAAGCCAACTAACTATCCGTAAAATTGTACAACTTTTATTTTTTGCTAACTTTTTCAATGTTGGCACCATCTTCTCTTTCTTTAGGCATTTATTTGCCCAAAAACAAAGAATAAGAAACTCATCATCAAAAGAATTTAAGCTGCCATTTTATAAAAAAAAAAAATAAATATTTTTCATCAGTGCTTTTCAAACTACGCATTTAATTGACGTCAGACTGCAGATTGAACAGCCTTATCCGGCTTCAGTCTGCCTTATCCCAACAACAAACAATTTCAATTAATTTCAAAAATCAACTGAGCGCGAGACACATTTCAAGTGCCCTGGAAGCATAATCCCTATAGTCACAGTAGACGGAGAGAGAGAAAGAGAAAAAGCGAGATGGCGAGTGTCTCAAAAAATGTGCAAGGGAAATACAACACTTTCTCCCGCACACCACCTCAATATCTTCTTCTATGTCTATCTAAAATGGAAAATCTAAATGGAGGAAATGCTTTTGTCTGCCCTGCATTTGTAAAACTTTAATTGTGAAAGTAAGCGACAATTCGCATTGGATTTAATCTGCTCACCACTTACTCTTCCCCTCTCTCCTCTCCACAAAGCTGAAAAATAATCAAAATAATTATGACAAAAAAGTTACGTATACTTATAAATTGTCAGCTACAGGATTTGCGTCTGACAAAGGACATGGTATAGCTTCCTTTTTGACTGCAGCTTAGTTGCCCTTATCCCAAATCTGATTTGCCTTTACATATCCGTTGATGCTCTTATTGTTGTTGACATATACGTAATGCCCTGAATATTATGCTGGCGCCATGTGGGTCAATGAAATTGTCATCATCGAATGTTTTCTATTTTTAAAGTGTTAACAACAAAATATTTATTAAATACTATTTGTTTACTTTATGACGTATTTATTTTTCAACGAAGATAACAGCTATTGCTATCCCTTTCTCTATCTCTCTCTAGGTTGGAAAATGCGAATTTGTATATATATTGTATATACAAATATATATTCCATATGTTATGGCAATTTCCAAGGGCGTTATACTTACAAATTGTTTAATAATTGTGTTTGTAGCACAATTTAAGGTAACTTTAAGATGACAATATTATATGACTAATGGATGGGACAATAAATCGAAGCAAATTTCAACAACTCAGTAAAAAGTTTCATAATCGCCCTTATTAGTTTTTAAATAGATGATATATATGTATGAAAAATATATAATACTCCGATAAAAAGAAAGAAATATATTTAAATCAATGGCTTATAATCGAATTTGTAATCTATGTAGGTTGGCAATCTGAATAATTTATATCTTTTTTCCCTTTTATCAGATTAAATAATAATGAAAATAAAGATTGACCTTTATGCGATAAACGAAGCCTATTGGGTAATTTTAAATATAACATACCAATTTGGTAAAATTTAATCACTAAAGTATATTTAACATTATCACGTCTACAGCTTCATTCATTCATTTCTCCTTCTCCCTTTCCTTTATTCTTTTTAAATGATTTCGAATGTTTCAGTTGCAGGAAAGCGCGAAAATCTCATTACGTTTTCATCGGATGGTGAAGGGGTTTTCACACATTTAGCCATTTCCTAAAGACACGCCCCGAATTCAATTAAATGGGTATTCATTGCACTGCTCATTAGAAAATATTTGTGCATATAATTACGTGAGCGCAATTTTGAAAGTAAAATAGCAACAACAGTAGCAGCCAACTCAGCCAACTCTCGTGCATTATGCAATCTTGGCAGCTGTAAAAACTCACGCGATACTTAGACTCAGATTCACAATTTAGCAATTCACAAGTTGGAATTCGCACGCAGTTTACAATTCAAAGGCATCTTAATTGCAGAATCAAGTAAATGTCAAGGCGTTGAGAAAGTTCTAGGGAAAATTGCATAGTGAAAGTCGTCAACAGTTTAGCGCTGAAGCGAAAAGAGAGCAAACATACACACGCACACACACTCATTCATACAGAGCGTTGGTTCATTCACCCTCCCTGCCACTTCGTTTCACCATTTTCGGTTTTGCAATTCAATTTCCATTCCAATCTCAATCAGCTGCTGGTGCTGCAGTTGGACGGCCTTTGCGGCTCCATTTACGTGCCAGCACGAGTATCACATAATATCAAATACAATGGCAATTGGGACCGGTCTCCCACGAGAACTACTACATACAATAATAATACAACCGATTCACTTGCTCTCTGTCAATTATGGTTACTGAAATGAGAGCGAAATATAAAAAAAAAACGCGAGAAAAAAAGGAAGATAAAAGATAAATGAATCTGCGAAAAGTGTAAAACGAAACAGTTTCATTTTGTTGATACTGGCTAATCCCCTCATACGCAATGTCATCAGTGTTCAATGAACTTTAATTTGTTCAAATTTACTGATTCTGATAGAAAACTTAACATTATTAACATTGTTGAGTTATTTGCCGTCATAATTTGAATTTCAAATTATCGCAGTTTGAAATGCATTGGGCCATATTACGCATACGCCCCGCAGCAGACAGAAGCAACGCATGTGTAATTGATGCGAATTCATGCCAATAATTTTTGGCGTTTTGTTGTTGTGGCTATTATTGTTGATATTGTTGCAACTATGTGTTGTTGTTGTTGGTGTCATTGGTTGGCATATAGCCAATGCAATTGAGTGCACGCTTTTCTGCCAGTCTGCAATTCTTACCGATTTCGATTTACCCTCTCTCTCTCTCTCTCTCTCTCTCACTCTCTCTCACTCTCTCTCTCTCACACACTCACTCTTTCTCTCTCTCGCTCTGTTTCCTCCCCAAAAATCAAATTACATTCCATTAAAAAATCATGCCGCGGCGCACAAATCAACATCAACTCAATGAACATAAATTGCCCGGGCACAGCAAATAAAAATGGGAAGAAGAAATGTTCTAGTAGAAACAAAAACAGAAGCAGAAATCAACCAGCCAAGAGAGTTGAATGAGGAAAAACGGATCGATCGGCCTTCACATTGGCCGCCATAGCGACGACACAAGGGAACGTCAACTACTAACGACCAACAACGCACATGGCTCTCCCCAAAAAGGCACACACACACACACACACACAGCACACATATATGTACAAACAAACACATATATGAAAGGGGGGCAGGATATGAAGTTAAAGTTAAAAATAATCTTAATGGAAATTAAAATAAGCATTTCCTTCAAAATAAAATGGCAAATTCAATAAGTTTGCCTTTATTTTGATATAAAAATAAATAGTTACTGTTAGAAAAGCTTAAATGTGTCTTTGCGACTATTCAAACTAAACAAAGAAGTGTTTATAAAATATTTATTAAACTATACACAGAATTTACAAATTTTATTGTTTACTCTATGCGATCGTTCATCTCAAATTATTTTATATTCGAATTCTGTTTAATATGGAACCAAATGTAGTTCCAAACAAATTGCAGGAGATTGAGATTATCTGGAAGGGTAGATAACATTTTTCACAATATAAAAACTAAGCCACTGGATTTGGTTAGGGGTCAGAAGTAATGCATTTTGCACATATGCCCTTTACTGTGATGAGATTCACTCAGTTTGTTCATCCTGTTCGGTTGCTGTCAAACAACAACAACATTCTCATTTTGCTATTTTTGCTGTGTTGGCGGTGTCACGCATTTTGGTTGGTTATTGGGCCCCCGAGTGGCATTTGTTGCTAATTAGAAACTGCTCATACGCACGCAAACACATATGAGAAGGAGTGTTAGGAGGAGTGATAGACAGACAGATAGAGGGATGGACAAAATTAAAGGGGGGAGATAGATAAGGACTGAAAGCAATTTGCAATTACAGTTGGCAATGCACTGGTTCTAGAATGCAATTGTCCTAATGATAAAGCCATGTCACGTAACATTGCCTTGAAAACGTAATCAAAGAAGGATTCTGACTGACAAACCAGAGGCAGAAGGAGAGAAAGATAGAGATAGAGATAGATAGATAGAGAGAGAGAGAGAGAGAGAGGGGGAGAGAGATGGAGACGGGGTAAGGGAAAAGAACCAGGTAGGATAGTATGTGCTTAAATGTCTGAAATGATTTTCTATCGATTCGCTTGGCAAGGCATTTAATTGATGATTTGAAATCGGCTGGAAGCCAAAGTAGATGCGATGTGGCTTAAATTATGCAAAGCTCAATCAACTGCAGTGTATATACATACATAGTAGGAGATTCTCACACCTTGGTTACTACTCATCCATCCCCCACTCATCCCGTAGTTATCTGCCATCTCACGGCGAGTCAATTTCCGCCTCAACACGTTGATGGCGCAACATTTTGTGTATGTGTGTGTGTGTGCGTCGACTTCCACTTCCTCTTCTTTGACGACGCCGCATGACATGCAGTTGATATTTATGTCGTCGTTGTAGTTGTCGTCATTCTAAGCGTAATCAGCAACGTGCCAGAGCAAAACGTACACGCCTGCACAATACAATCGCCCAGCAGGAAGCCTAAGGATACAATGACATCGAAGGGTGCAGCCATCCAGTCAACCAGCCAACCAGCCAGCCAGCCAGCCCGCCAACCAGCTAGCTAGCGAGCTTAGAAACGTTTGCAAATGGCAACCAGAGATCCTGCCGGCAACGTGATGGTGTTTACATGCTATGCAAATACAATTAATTCCACTTTTGTGGACAATCTTTGTCCCAGGCACCAACAGGCACCATCACAGAGAGCTAACAATGATGATGAGGGCAAGAACCAGATAGGATACAGAAACGGCAATGGCAACAGCAACGGAAATGTTGGCATGCCAAAGTATATGTACTACCCATACATATTACACCTGCATATGTGTATGGGTTGATAATAGTAAGGAGAACCACACATACACACACACACGCACTCACACATACACAGATATCTTCCTCTTTGTTGTCAGCTGACCAAATATTATCGACATATAAACAGTTACCTATTGCCAGCAGGTATGGATTAACACTGCCAACACATGTGGGAAAGTTTATAGATAGTGTTGTTCTTTAATTTAGGAAATCCATTTTAAGATTATCAATTCTTCAAATACATTATCTTGATGAGAATTTTCATTTTTAATTTTTAATTAAAACGCTTTTGCTTTTAATATCAATGCACTCTGGTCTTATGAGGAAAATTCATGGCTTACAAATAAAGTCTTTGAACATTTTATGCTGATTGTAAATATTATTTAATGTTTATTTGCCAGACCAAATAATTTGACAGCCAAATTATATAACAATGCTATATAAATGCATTTTAATTTCGGAAACAAAAACAGACCGAATGTTGTAAATCATGATGCACTGAGAGAAAATATAAAAATTAAATTAATAAAGAAAGTCCATCAACTGACAATGGGATTTAAAATATAATGTACAAATTTAGATTCGAACTAAAAATAAATATACGTCAATTTTCTAAATGTTTATGATCTAAAATCTCTAATTAATTTAAAAGAATAAACTTATTTTAAAATAATTTTGAATGAATTTGTTTTCTGTGTAGTTAATTTTGAAATTCCTCCGCAATTAACGACTTTTCCATTGTCTCGATGTAGTCTATCTGGTCTCGTTTTGCAGAACGAGAAATTGAAAGATCATTGCACAGATTACAAATATACCTATAAATATGTATAAATACACATACAAAAATATATCTATATACATAGGTGTATATCCATGTAGCTTATCCCTGTTTACATTTGCATTTACAGTGAAGGAAATTGTAAATTAAGAATGCATGAAATGCTCCCAAAAATGCAATCAAAGATACTTTTCTTGCTTTCCTTATTTCATTTATTTCTTTTCCTTTCTTTTCTTATATTCTCATTTGTTTGTTTGTCCGCTTCATTTGTTTGTACCTCTGCTCGGAGTTGAGGGCTTTTTCACTTGGCTATTGAATGGACTTGAACTTGCCTGGCTGAAAAGTCAGCGCACGCCGCAAAATACAATATAAAAGCAAATATCGACATTGGGCAGAGGCAATGGTAAGGGGAGGGGTATGACGAACCTTCCATTACCATGTTACCCAGGTCCCCAAGTCCCCAGTCTGAATCTCACTTATCTGTGTGTTTAAATATATGTATGTGATATGGTGAAGACAGACAGTGAGCAAAGCAATGAAGTAAAGTGCAAACATTTCATTAAAATGAAATTTCAAATTGATGAGGAAGCGTGCAATGTCATGGTAAAAATTCTAAGTAAAAAATTATGAAATATCTTATGAAACGAAGACATGTGTCAAGAATTATTATCAAATGTCCATATTTGCTTTTCCTAAAATAACTTTCGATTAGGGAATTCTAGAAAAGTGGGTACAAAATATTACCAAATATTATATCATATACATGAAAAACTTATCTATTAGATATTCAACAAACTTAATAATAATAAGAAAAAAATCTTAATAAGTAGACGAATACCTACCAAACAAAGGACTAACTTTAAAAATGACCCTTGAAGTTATTAAAGTGTTTAATGAAAACAATAAAAAATATTCTTTTGCAAATAAATGTCTAGTTAAAGTAAAAATAAATTATTGTACGGCAATCGTCTCTGCTAGTATATAAATAAATGAACAACTTAAGAATATTGTATTTAATTGCGTAATCCAAGACCAATGTAACCTGATCAACTTTCAAATAGACACTTGTGTAGCCATTTACGTTTTTCCCTTACCTGGGAACGACTTATGGAAGAAAGCTTGCAAAACTGTAGTGGACGCCTGTAGATATGCAACACATTTAGCTGCAACTTGAACTTGCAAAATACAGTGAAATAAAATAACAATTTACAAGTTTTTGCTCTTAAGGTTCTTTTTTTTTGGTTTTATTGAATGATGTTCGTTCAACACCCTTATTGTAGTTCTCTTGTTGATGTTCGTGTTGTTGTTTTATTTCTTGTATATATTTGGGGGAAACATGGTGTTGTTGTTTCTATTTTATAAATTTGGTTTTATATTACCAGTATATATACATTAAGATAGATATATATATTGGTTTAGATTTAGAAAATAAATATAAATGGGTCATGTCTCCGCTTACATTGGTTTGCCGTTTGTTATTTGTTATTGATTTGGTTTGTTGATCGATAAAATCATAAAACTCGCTTATAAATAAATAGCTAATTGTTTTTGCCTCTAAATGTTTCATTTCAATTAACAACGATATGCAGAAATGTATAAATAATTTGCTTTGATTGCTGAGTAACACATAAATTAATAGTATTAACGGTTAGGTATATATATATATATATCCAGTTTATATATCTTTGGGGGGTGTTAGTTAGTTGCATTGAGAATAACAAACTGTAAACTGCTGCACAGTTTTGTAAGAACTGTGCAGTTGTGCAGTCACAACTCTAATCGGATCGCATTTCTTTTTTATTTATGTTTTTTTTTTTTTTTTTTTGCGATTTTCTAATGCGTTTCTTTTTTCATTTTAGCAATAACAACAATATTAATGTATTTATATGTATATCAGGTTTAGTAAGTTTCTAAATATTTTTTTCTGTATTGTGTTTGTTTATTTGCGTCATTTGTTTTTCACTTATACTTATAATCATAAATATAAATTTGTAATAATAATAATTATAAAAAAAGAAGAAAACGTTTATCATTTTAATTTTTTTTTACAAACATTTGTAAGAAAATTCATATGCACTTTCAATGTTAAAGACATTTGATGTTGATATTGTCTTATTGTTGATGTTTTTGTTGTTGTTCTTATTATTTTCTTATTTGATGTTGCTTTCAACGATTTACGACTGTGTTTGAAAAAACATTGAAATTTTACATAATCATAATAATAATAATCAATAATCATAATATATAGAAATTGCATAACTTCAACATTTGCTTTTTTGTTTTAGGTTTGTGCTTAGAACTAAAAGTAAATTTGCATCTCAATAAACATAATTTTCCATAATTGTTCTTTCATTTCTTTTTTTTTTTTGGTTAATTTTTGTATGTTTGCTTTTGTAACTAAGAATTATAAATCAAGGAAATTTGCCAAAAAACAATTTTACTTTATTTATAATTAGCCGATGCTGATGTTGTTGCTAGTTGACTGCTTAGTAGGCGTGGTTGGCCACGAACAGGGAACCGGAACCGGCACCAGCGCTGCCGGCAACATATTTGCCCACGGAAGCATCGCCGTTAGCCTGAAGAAAGAATATAGTATGTGTATATATTGGTAAGAATAGTTTTCAATATTTCCATAATAAAGGAGTGAAAGTCTTAAATATTTAATCTAATTTAATCTAACTATGGAGTAGAGTTCGTACGTTCTCCAAACATCTTTCGGCTTTAAACTTATGAGAAAAATAAAAAAAAAAACTAAGAAAATAATTTTCATTCGTAATTGTTGATAAATAATTGCGAGATTTCATAAAAAGAGTATAGAAGTAATCATAATTAAACAAAAGTAGTTATAAATCGATTATAAATCAGATATATAGATTGTGTCTAAAGCGTTTAACTTTCACATTTGGTGTTTAAAATTTTAATATTTTTCTTTCCCTGAATTTGATATATTGTTTTATGATTTATGCAATTTTTTTTATAGTCTGGATTACTGTGCCCTTATTCAACTCGTTCCAAACTTGTTTGGCATTCTTTTGTAACTTTTTTTCTCTGATTTATTTTTTGTAACATAAATTGCTCAACCATAAACTCATTCACTGACTCTCCGAGTTTCAGCCCACACGTTTTTTCGACATTACCTGCGGCAGTTTTTCCCAAAATAAAAAACTTTTATGTGTACATACGCACACACACTCGTACAGTAGCAAAGGGACAGGATCAGGGGGAGTGAGAGGATGCTGGTAAAAGTTTTTGCGTAAAATTAAATTTTACAAGTTCTTTGAGGGTAAAGTTTATTCGATTACATGTAATTGCACTGAAACAGGCATCAAAGGAGCTTCCAGAGTTGGACCCTAATTGATGGTCCACTGCGTGTGTATGAGTGTGTGTGTGTGTGGGTGTTTGCTAGTGTGTCCAGATTAAATTAAGGATTTAAAATTAAAACACTGCCACTTGATTTTCAAACTGTAATTTCTACAGTTGTTGAGGCACTATTTAAACAAATAAAAACTTAATAAATAGATAAGATACATAATTTATTTCTCTCAATAAGGAAATTCATTTTTAATTTTGAGTACGGATTGTCTTGGATTCTCTTCCTTTCTTCTTTCCGGAATGTCAAATGATGTGTATTAAAAACATACAAAGTGAATGTATACATATAAACTAATATATATAAATTAATCAAAAAATTATAGGCAAAGTGCTCTGCGTTGGCTCTCCATTGGTGTGTTCTGTGAGTTTAGTATTTGTGCTGGGCAATAAAAAGGCTGGTATTGGCTGCAAACGAGGGTATCGAACCGGCAACATATTTGCCTTGGCAAGCTTGACTGTTGGCCTGAGGCAGGATTGATTTGTGGTTGAAAGGAGGGAAATATAAAAGGAAGCAGGAATTGTGATTTGGGATTAATAAAATTAAAACAGTCATGCATAATTAACTAGCGCAATATAAGTTATTGAAGCCAAAACAAATATGAAATCAATGAGTTAGCTAAAATGAACCATGATAAATTTTAAATAGTTACTAATAATAAATCAAATGTTAATTGAAAACCAAACTAAACAAACGTTTTAAGTACTTTGTCATACAATATTAAGGGTAAGATTTGTTAGTTAAAGCAAACAATTCTTTTTTTAAATTTTTATAGCATAGTTGCATAACATAAACTATGCGAATTAAGCTCATAAATCAAAATTATCTTAAAATGATATCTTCATTTAAAAAATAATTAAAATGCTTTTGTAATCATAATAAAACCAATTCAGAATCTATTATAATAACGGTTAAAGAAACGAGAATGCGAATTAAAAAAAAAGAAGAAAATAATGGATTTTGTAATTGAAAATAAAAATTATTTTTTTGTGGTTTTAATTTATAAATGATGTGAAAGTAAATGAAAAAAATCTATATATTTCAGTCAAAATGTTGATTGCTTTTGGTCATTATTGTAGTTGTTAATGTAAAAATGAATTATCATTTTGTATAAATTAATTTTTTATTAAAATATATAAGGGTTTAAATATGTATATATGTAGGTATATATATGTATACAACTTTTTTATAGTCTTGACTGTTAGAAAATTTAGGTAACTGTTTAATATTTATGATCATCTACATGCAAACTATCACCACCAGCGGCACCTTCGACAGAACCAGCATCGTAATGACCACAGGTGGCAGCTCCATTAGCCTGGGATGAGGGTTAATGGGTTAAGTTTATGAAAATTTGGATGGCGGTTAAAGCGTTAAGTCAATGAAAATTTGGAAGTGTAGGTAGGTAAGCGGAATAGGTATGTCAATTTAATAATGGAAATTTACTGGTACTTAACCAATCGAACACCACCGAACGCTAGCACCCAAGACTTATATAATACTTATTGCTACCATAAGACCAAACTGAGCTTATATCAAGAACTTACCTTAGCACGCTTAAGGAGCTCATTCTGGCCAGCGCCAATGTTCTCCTTCTTGCCACCCCAGGCACGGAGCACAGAAGCCTGCAAAGCACGACCGTACGAGAAGGTCAGAGCCCAGGGTCTGAGCAAAGGAACATTGTTGATGGCGCTCAAGTTAACGGTGGCCTCCTCCTCGGACTGACCGCCAGACAGGAAAGTAACACCTAAAATATAAATTGTAGATAATTTTGTTAAGTTAGTGTTATGGAAAATCATTATTTGTTGAAGTGAATTTTTACCAGTCACGGCAGCTGGAACAGTGCGACGAAGAGCCTGAACGGTGGCCAAAGCGATCTCCTCGGGAGTGTTCTTCTTGGCCGACTGACCGGCGGTGACCATGTTGGGCTTCAGCAGAGTACCCTCCAGGTAGACATGGTGGTCATTAAGGGCCTTGTAGACGGCAGCCAGCACCGTCTCGGTTACCTTCTGGGCACGATCCAAATCGTGGTCACCATCGGGCAAGACCTCAGGCTCAACAATTGGAACAATACGTTGCGACTGGCAGATGGAAGCATAGCGAGCCAAAACATTGGCATTCTCCAAGATCGACTGGTATGATGGGGTGTTCTTGCCGATCTTCAGGACGCAACGCCACTTGGCGAAATCGCAACCGTCCTTCTTGTACTGGGCGCAACGAGCAGCCAAATCATCCAAACCCTGGGTGGTCACCTCATCCTCAGAGCCGAACAATGGGACAACACCCTTATCGACCTTAATACCGGGAATGATGCCCTTCTTCTTGAGGATATCAACGAATGGGGTACCATCATCGGCCTTCTGGTACAGAGTCTCGTGGAACAGAATCACACCAGAGATGTTCTCAGAGATCTTAGGATCAGTGCTGAACAACAGCTGACGGTAGGCGCGACGGTTATCTTCGGTGTTCTCCACACCAATGTCCTGCAGACGCTTGCCCATGGTCGAGACAGACTCATCGGCGGCGAGAATACCCTTACCAGGGGCGACAATAGCCTGGGCAATGCCTCTAAGCTCATCCTGCAGCTCCTTGCTGGGGTAGTTGAAGTAGGTAGTCATATTTGAGATTCGAGTGTAGTTCTGCAATGGATGACGCCATTTAGTTACAAATAATGGTTTTGTTTGTTTTATATCTTTTATTTGTCGATTTTGAAAAGAAAGACCGGAATGAAGATTGCATGTTATTAAACGTCTTTGAGAATTTGGAAATATTCTAAACGAAATCATTGTATTCGAACAACAAATTTGGAAGACCATCACGGATTAAACAAAACAAAACGGAACTAACTAATGTGTATTATTTTTTCTAAAAAAAAAAAAAAAAACAATGTAGAAACCTAACTGATTATAAATTCTAACTATCAAGCATTATGTATGAAGTGAAAATGAAAGCCTTGAACAATTCATTCTTATCTTTCAAAATTCAACGTTGAAATCAAACTCTTGTTGTCTAGTGTAGGAAACAGCTGATGGGAGAGTGAAAAAGATAGAAAGATAAAGATACAGAGAGAGGGAGTGTGTGTTCATTCACGCTGGGAGAGCGTGAGCGGCAAAAAATTCACGCACTGAGAGCGTGTGCTCTCGCAACATTAGGCGTAGATACAAGAAAATGTTTCCCAACTATTTTTTATCATTCAACAAATTTAAAGCAACGATGCAAACAAATGTTTAATAAATAAAATTAACATTAAAAAACTGAATACAAAATTGAATTCAATGTAATTATTTTTAACTATTTCACCAATTTCACTTTTATTTCTAACAGCTAAGATCACAAAAATCACTAATAGAATAAAACTGCCGTTGACCAACTAACCTCGATGGGTAATTTGAAACAACTGAACAAAATCACGAATTTCTACCCAAGACTATGACTATGTCTGACTCTGAGCTGATGTAATCAGAGCCCTCATCATGAAAAGGTTGCATGGAGAGGGGCAGTGGCTCACGTATGTATGTATCTAACCCAGCCTGACAAGTAGTGACGTCGCCACTTTCACTTTTATGTTGTAGGCGGATGATAGGCATGTGCCGGAGCTTTCATTATTGTCGGTGACATTGAACAAGGTCAGGCAACATTGTTGCCAAGTCATGTTGCTGTTAGAAATGTTGTGAAACAACCAAAAATTGTGCGACGCGTGTGATAAACGATAGAAAGAGAAAGATATACAGCAGATTGTATATATACGTGGATACAAAACTAATACTGATGGGTGGTGGGGGGTCTTCTCTTTTGACTTGTTTGACATTGAAAAGTATCTACAAATTTCTGGAAATTGTTGATAACGCCTGCAACATCTTAGATGAAAACACATAAGAAACTGTTCACGTTTATCATAATTAATTTCATCAATTAGTTTCATTTTCACTCATGATATACATATGTATGTATGTATAACTATATATTGTATCTATCTCTTATATATAACTATCGGGCTATAGTTGATTCACTTAATAGACACACAAACACACCTAAACAGGCCGGCAACCAATTGAAGACTGAAATGTTGCCCGAAAAAATGCGACGTATATAGAAAAATAAAAAAAAAACAAATGCGTTGCTATCAAGAAAGACAAATATAAAAATAAAATAGACACATGCGGTGTTTCTATATATGTATATATATATACATACATATATATATTTACATATATATATATGTATGTAGTGCTGACATTTATGTATACAAGCTGATAAAATCGTACCAGAAGAAATCGAAAAACACAAACAAGTTAGTCGGGGTGACATTTTCATTTTCAAATTTAACCTTCATTAAAAACCAGACATACTATAATATGTAGCCAACGAGCCCCCCCTAAATATAACATTTCAATACAATATTTGATTTCATATCATCATTGCATATCAAAGTCCAGTTTTAGGTCCGGCCTCCTCCTTACGGGTCAAATAAACAAGTATTGATAATTCCATACTCTGCTGATGTAAATTTCATTTCAACGAAATTATTGTTTCTTTCTTGACGTCAAACGAGTGACATTGAGCAAGTTCTGGAACTAATATATTGGGGGAACGAAGAGGAAATAAAAATAGCATAAGTTATGCTTAAAAACAGCTCATATTTTGAAAAGAAAAAAATCTAATGGAATATATAATACATATTGTTTGAGAGAATGTTTTTATAAAACAACTAGAAATAGATTCTATAAAAATAAGAATTAGAGATTATTAATATGAATGGAAAATCTTAAATTTGTAGTACAAAATTATATTTTAATATTTATAAAAGCGATTATAATATGTTTAAAATGTTCTGGTTAAAATAGTATTCTATGAAACGTAAAAAAAACATTTTGTGATGTAATGAAGATAATTGCAACTGTGAAACACTTTTTCTAGGAATATTAATGACATATTTGTCCTTCTAAAACTGACCTTTTTGAGACTTCATGACTTCCTAATAAAATGACAGAGTTGAAATTTGAATAAAATAATTCTTGAGTTCAGGAAGTTATTATTCTGCGATATCTTTTCAATTGTGAATTTCGCAAAAACTCTAATCTAGATTAGCTCATACATGAGAAGAGAAGAGAATCAACCCCTAAACATGCAGTAAAAAAAATACGTACATAGGTAGAATAGAATAAGAGGTAGTGAGAGAACCACAACGAGAAACGTCAACAAACTTTGAAAACTATGACGACACACCTATTGAAAACTAAACGAAAGTGTAAAATGAAATAAGGAAAAATCTCAAACTAATACATATAAACTTTCCATTCTAAATACATACATATACGCTTATGTATATCTTCGCTTTGTAGGGGATATTTAGCATTTTCTTCAACTATTTATAAAAAAAAAAAAAACCGCAAATTGCAGTTGAAACTTTGCCAATAAGCAAAACGAAATACAAGATGAAAAGTGGCCAGAGAGGAGAGGCCTGCGGCCAGTTGAAGAGGGGGGGATAAGTAAGGGGGCAAGCAGCCGGTTGAGCCGGTAGTAAAAACTACTTTCAAGTGCCCATGTTGTTATACGATAGCCTGAGGTTCCCCTTATCAGTGAATGCAGCCGATCAACGTTTTCAGCATTTGGGGCCAGAGGTCAACAACATTTATGCGATAATTTGAAAAGGGAAGCATTACAACTTCTAGAATAAGTCATAAATTGTTGTTTTATTTATAACGCACAACATAAATGTATGTATATATTTATAGTATATATATATATTTGGAAAAATTTCCAGTGGTTTAATGAAAGTCACACGCACACACACACACACTCATCCACTGAAGCTTTCTATTTTGTAATACATTTGCTTTTTTTTTGTTCTTTTTTTTCTGCTCTGTCAACGATTACGAAACCAAAGTTTATGAAGAGAAATACTACATTCGGCACTGCGATTACAACAATTACGAGATTGCAATTTTGTTTTTATCACTTATTCACTCACCGAACTGGAAACTGAATCTAGATAATTTGGTTTTTACAAATTTTCTTTAGCTGCTTTGCTACTGGCTGGCTCTGCTGCTGCTGCTGCACTGGAGTAAAATACACAGAACACTTTTATTTTTTCAGAAGCGTCGGCGTCGACGTGAAATTCCAAGATAAACCAAACGTCAAAAGGTTGTTTAGAGGTCGTTCATATGGTACCGCTGTTCGGTGTTGATAAACTTGTTGCACGAAAGGGCCTAAGTTGAAATACAGAATGCCAAAACGGCTATACGGTATCTTAAAGCTTGCTACGGAAAAGCTTTTTAGTCACTGTTGGAACCGCAGAAGGTTGAGTCAAGTTAGAATGACACCACCCACAGCTTTTTTAGGAGCGCAAAGCTTTTAAGAAATTTGAAATATATAATCGGCTGGAAAACGTTAGACCATAGCTTGAATAATAACGGACAAGTGCTTTAAAGGAACTTCAATTTCTAAATATGTTTTCATTTAGTCAAATCTTGGCCGATTTTAAAAAGTTATACCTTTTGTTGATTCTTAGAGTCACATAAAAATCTGGAAAGCAAATTTTTATCAAATTTTTAAATTTTTACAATGAAAATCTTTCGAAAATCTAGTCTGGCTTAAATATTCTTTTTAACTACGGAAATAAGCGATGATAAGGATGTAAAACTTATTGAAATTAAAAAGAACAGTAGCCCTAAAAGGACAGCGATTACAAATTTATTTTCAGATTTGAATTTAGAAATTATGTAAATATTAGCAATAGACTTTAATATTTATTTTTGATAATTTTTCTATTTATTATAATTAAAATCATTTAACTTTCCGTGCTTATATATTTTATTTTGGTTACGTTCTATAAATGATAAGTACCAAAATTGTTTAATGGTTAGGTGCTAGCGACCCGCTTTCATTTTGAGCGGTCAATGAAACTACAACAACTACGACAACACGTGGTCCTAAAAGACTTCACAGCATGCCTGACCTCCTGCAATGTTAAAGGACTCAACCCTATCACACACACACACACACACACACACACACAAACGCGCACACGAACCTTAACAGCTGATTAGGAAGTTCACAAATTTCCCAATATTCTAAGAGAAACCGGACTTCTCTTAAAATTAAGTTTAAGGAGCACTTTACTTAATTCACTTGTATAAAGGATATATGAAAGAATTTCTAAATTGTTTCTATATCTTCTGCATCTATAGATTTCTTTCATTAATTTTGTTCACTTATAATTAAATTTTTAAATTTGATTTAGTTTAAATGCTTATCTAACGCAGCAGCCCTAGGACAATTTACTCTTAGTTAGTCCTTCGTTCGTTTAATGCGTGTTCGTTTCACATTGGTCTTCGTGCCGTTTCGTCCTCGAAATTTGCTTTACTCGTTTGCCCTAGTGACTTTTTCAGTTTCAGTTTGATTTCGTGCGTCGGCCGGTTAAGTTGTGTGTGCCAAAGTAGATGGAAGTGTAAAGGATTTTCTCACACGTGTTGCGTTAAAGTTTTTTTTCGGCATTCGAGCGATTTGAGAGAAATCGAGACACAGTCACAATTGTCACGCACACTAAGATTTCGTTACGTATACGTAAGCGGCTTGAGTGCAAAATAAAGGAAATAATAAAGAATGAATGAATTAAATGGTGAATACATAGTTTTGTGAATTAAATGGTGAAGTGCAGAGAATTGGAGCATGGAATCAAAAGTGTATAAAAATGCTTTGATATTGTGGGCACCATAAAAAGAAATTTTTATTAGTAAACAAGAGAATGTTAAATACTCTAACCGATTTTGGTAAGCGTAGACTGCATATACATATATAAAAACAAAGAAAAATATATACATATATACGTATGACTAGCAACGGTTTCTATGCAGATTTTTGCTTCTTTTCTTCTTTTTTTTTTATTATCTGTGCCTTTGACAGTCAAAGTCGTAATATTGAGAAATTGATGAGTGTTTCTGGTTTTTGGTCCTTCGTTTTCTGGTTTCCCACTTCATTAATATGCGTCGGGCGACATTGTGCTCCTCTGACTTCAGTTACAGTCTCTCTTCTAACGGCAAACACACAGACACACACAGACACTCAGACACACACACACACATATACACAATAAACCACAATACCATTTTGTATGTGCCTTTGTCTGCATTTGCCCCTAAAAATGAGAATGAGTTTGCGTATCCTGATCCTGACTGTTGATGATAATGTTGATTTTTGCCTTCCGCAACAATTTGCTTTGAACTTTCCCCCTGTCACTTTGCCCACACGTCGAGACATGGACCACACTTTGCATTCTACAAGCTTCCTTTTGTTTTAAGGAATTTTTGGTAATGCTAGTTACCTTGTTTTCTTTTTTATTTTTTGGCTTGGTTTTGCTTTTGTAGTCTGGACCAAGTGTTTATGAGCTTGTTGGTCAATTCTTTGGTCGATAGTTAAATTTTGGCAAGCTTAAATTTAATTTTGCTGGCAGTAAGAAAAGTTAAATAATTCTTCGGCATTATCTTTTTTATATACTTCTACCATTTATTTAAGAAATTACATAGTTTAGTCCTATATTATTGACAGTTTTGCTAGACATTTGAAGAAATGAATTTAGTTTGATCTGATTTCAATGGAATAAAAATAGTTTAAACAACATTTCACTAGGAAAGTCTTTATATATCCCGACATTTGGTGATGCTACTAGACTTCGTTTCGTTGAATGTGCACCCTTTGATAAATTCATTATCATAATTATTCATCTATATATGTACATATAGATCTTGATATTATATAGGTACTGTGTTCATTTTCATAGTTGTATTTAATAAATTCAATTATTGGTAAATTTTTCTGATTGCTGTGTGGAAACCGTAAGATACATCGTCTGCCCACAACAATTTGAATGTTTGAGCTCTTTTGATTTCAAATATAAATTATGAATGGCAAAAAGAAAATATAAAAAGGACTAAAGGAAAAAGGAGAAGAAAAAAGAAAAACCTACAGCAAATCAAACAACAAACGGCGGAAAAATGAAAATGTTTCTCTTGTAAAATAATTTCAATTCATTCTTATGACCCTTTGCCCCATACTTATACACGCATGCCTGTAGGCCTCAGCCAAGTCCTTCCTTTTGTCCCATACTGACTGTATAGATATATATATATATATATACATATATGTATGTATATATATATATGCATTTGTATCTATACATAGGTATATATATTTGTTACGCTTTTGTATTTCAGGTTTTCCTCTTGTTTATGGCCAACAAAACAGCAACAACAACAACAACAACAAAGACGACAAAAACATAAATCTATGTATTTTGTTTGAGTTTGTTTCGCAAAAAGACAGAGAAAAAACAAAAAAAAAAAAAAAAAGAAATTTTAAGGAATATTTTATTTACCATGTGTGTGTCCCTTTTTTTTGTGTGTGTATTTGGTTATGTTTCCATTCAATTAATTTATGCCATATGAAAACTTTCAATTTTTTTTCATTATGATTTTCCTTCTTTTTTTTTTTATTGAAATTGGGTTCAAAAAAAAAAGAGAAATATAAAAGGAATGAATTTTACATGGGTCCCCAAATTGGAATCGAACAAATGGAACTTGTATAAATATTGAGGTACTGAAACAAATTGATTAGATTTTATGTTCGTATGTATGTGGGTTTATGAAAATATTAAAGCAGACATAAACTGTTATCTTGCACATGTAAATATTTCGGATTGTTTATTGTTTTCCTTTCATAAATGGAAAGTAAATTGTGGGAGGGACAAGAAAAAGTTGAAAACTCATCCTGTTACAAAATCATTCTAAAAGGTAGTTCCAATTATATCGACTCTTAGAAACTTATACTGGATATAACTTCTTTTGGTTTTTGCAATAAAATTTTAAAGTATTGTTTGATAGACTTTAAAATCATTTAACAATTTCGGATTTAAGCTTGAATATATGTTTTTTTATATTAGTTGTGTCTACATGTTTAGAGTGTATATAGAGGTATAATATACACTTTATTGATGGTTTATTAAAATATGTAATAACTCTGTTGAAATAATGTTAATCCTACTTGTAAATGAAGAATCCTACTTATTGTATATTCATTGCCTTAATCCTTATTATAAGGCGAAGAAAAAAATCTATAAATTCAACGAGTGGCATAACTTAAGACTTTCTTCGCTTTCTTTCTTATATCGTTCCTTCTATCTTTCTTTTTTTGTTCTGTCTGTCTTTCACACTTATTATTGCTTATGGCATACTCAAAGATCCTGAGCCAGTAGGAGAAGCTCCTTACTCTACGCATGGCAATTTCTGTGTCTGTTTGGCAACAATTTGCTATTGAATGGAATTTAGTGCTGAATGAATGTTTCACTGGTAACATGAATAGAGCGGTAGGGTTTAGAGTTGGGGCGGTTCTGTGCTGAGGGGGTGGTCTGAGTTGATTATAAATAACGTAAAGTAAGCGCACATGAATGCATTTTGATTGTCTGGCTGTAGTTTACGGCACGTTTCCTCTTTTTATATATGTATGTATATATATAGATATGTTTTTTTTTTGGAGTTGGGGGAAAATGGAAATGAAAGACGACAAACTCAACAGAAATATCCAGCAGGGTGTACTACATAGCAAGGGATTGTTGGGGGGGGGTCTGGGGGCAGACTTCCTTAAATGGTGCACTAATGTAGGAAAAGAAAAGCATTTTTATTTATTTGCCTCGTCTCCAAGCTACTTTGCATGGGAATGTTGCAACTGCAACGAAAACGTCGTCGCATTTCCTTCATACTGCAATTTTCCAACGCGCGATCCGGTTTTCGTTTTCCCTCCGTACCATCCACAATTCCTCCTTTTTAACCAAACCCCACATTCTGTTTGGTCTTTTATTTTTGAGGCCATGCAAAATAATGTTTCATGTTGCAATAAATGTACGTATTCCCATTCTTCTGTCTCCTTTCGCGTCCGCTACCGCCCATATATGCCACTCAAACGGGGCAACGCGCTGTTACGCAGTTATCCTTGCGCCCATTTTGGTTCTCTTTTCCTCTTTTTTATTTTATTTCTTTTTCCTTTTTGGTTTTTTTTTGTTATTTTTGTCTTTCATTCAGAGGATGTATGTGTGTGAGTGTGTGTGCAACTTGCTGCTGTTCTTATGCCAGTTGGCAAGCAAGAAAATTTATTAACTTGCTCTCATGTGTTTCTGGGCAAATTTTAATCTTCCTCTTACATTTTAATGACATATTTGAAAAATTCTGGAATTTTATTTTTGTCGACTAGATAAGAGAATTTATACTACTTATTGAAGAAAAATATAAATATTTATGTATTTTTAAGCTTTATTACTTTATTCTATAGGCCAAAGTTGATATGCATGTATTGAAACTTTGGTGACATTATTCTTACTTTAAATGCTAATTAAAATTAAATGTAAAATCAATAGTTATAATTATGAAAATTTAAAAGTTTGAGAGTAAAAAAAATATAAAGCGATAGAATTATGAATTGATCATGAATGAATATTTCATTATTTAATGATCGGTATTGCAAGATGATTTATTTATCATACTCAAATAGTATTTTAAATAGTATTACATACTCATAGAGTTCATAATAGAATTCATTCGACAAATCGTTTTTATTATTCTCTCATTTTTAAAATTACAACTACCTTTCTCACTCTAACTCTTGCTTTTACTATTTCTATCTCAAAATAACTAAAAACGACATATAAACGTTTCATCCCCAAAAGCATGCAACACTTAAATTATTAAGTTGCAATAAATTAAACTAAATATAGATGATAGGCAATCTGAAAAAAGTCTATAAATAAATAACTATTCGCCAAAACAGCATTTGCTGATATTTTCTTTATTCTTTAGTTTGTGTAATATATGAATATAACTTTACTCTTAAGCTACCTGTTACATTCAGTCTGACAGTCTATTTAATCTTAATTATTCGTGTGTTAATACTGCGTCTGGTTACCGCTTTGGGATTTTTGTTAAATTAATTAAAGAACCAATGTTTGCTCTGGTCTCTTCAATTTTTGTGTTTTGTCGTCACTTTGAGAGGTTTCTTTTACCCATAAATGTTAAATGAAGCGCCAAACGTTTTCGATTTTACAGGCTCTTGTTGTTTGCCATCCTTTTGGCCCATTTGGTTGTTTTTGTTGATGATGCTGTTGTTGTTGCGGTTACTGCGTTGTTCGTATTGTTGTTGTTTTTGTTAACCCAACAGGGCCTCATTTAGCCGTTTCAGTTGTTTGTGTAGGTTTTGCTTTTGTTGCTACTGTTGTTCTCTCTCTCTCTGTCTCTCTCTCTCCCTCTCTCTCTCCCTCTCTCTCTGTCTTTTGTATTAATAATTCGTGCGTTGCGTTTGTGTCACGTTTTGCATGTCACAAATTCGTAGCGCGTTGCCCTTGTCAATGTTGTCATTTCCTTCCAGCTCGTCCTTGTTGATTTTTGCATAATTTCTTGTTTGCACAGAAACTTAAAGATTATGCAAAAGAAGAAAAAAGATAAAGAGAAAAAGAAAAGCCTTCCCACACAAAACGAATTGAGGACACACAAACGCAAGCACCCAAAAAAACCAAAGAACCAAAAAATGAAATGAAAAAAAATAAAATGAAATGTATAGTATAAAATTGCGTAAAACAGAAACAGAAACAGAAATACAGTAGCAAACAGAGCAGATAAGATATCGTCCAACTTGTATAACCAGTGTGCAAGAATGCTTTCATTTTGTTTGCAAGCATCAGAGCATGAAAGTCAACCTCATGCCACTTTACCCTCCTTGTTCTCATCCTTATCTTTATCCTTATACTCATCCATACTCACATCCTTATTCAAGAGTCGTATGCACAGTCAAAGCGAACAACAGTTGGCATATGAAGTTTAAGTAATACTGCCAACATATAACCAAACGGAATCGCAATAGAAAATGTTTCACAAAATAACCAAAGAGTGGTAAAAGTTGGTAATATAATGTACAACATTGAAATATGTACATATACATATATGTATATAGTTATTTTGGCTTAATATTAGCTAAAAGTTTATAAAATGTGCAGATGAATAGAAAATCAAATAGCCAAGTATATGTATTTTATCAATTTATTTATTTTTAATCTCATCATATAATTTATTAGTATTTATAATTATTGTTAGAACAAAAGGTTAATATGTAGATTGGAAATTGAAATTTAAAATCGTTGAGATTTCTAATTGCTAATCCTTGAATACTTGCCATCCTTTAAGTTTAAACTTTGCGACAGTCTAATTAGATCATTTGTATACTCTTACTCTAACTTTTAGATGAGGCAGTTTTTTATTAACAAGTTGATGGAATTTTTCAACCCAAGCTTTATTTTCTTTATGTATTTTCACTATTTCCATCTGGCAGTTCTTTTGTTTAAATATTGACCAAAAGGTTATAAGTAGTTCAATTGTAAACTTATTTTACTTACTGTGAAATTTTATTAATATTTTTTATGTTTTTTGCAGTATTTTTTCTCGCTGCTTCTGAGTGGCTTAAGAAAATTTATTTCAAGTTTTCTAGTCGGATTTCCATTTTGATGCACCATTCGGAGTTTAACCATAATTTCCATTTTGTTTTGCCTCAGTTCTGGGCATTAGTTTTACTTTGAGACCGACTTATGCATTGAAAACTATTAAAGTAGTTTTCTTTAGTTTCAGTTTTTTTTTCTTTTCTTTGCGTTCGTTTGCAGTTGGACGAAACTTTAATTTGACTTTTGTGACACCCACCCAAAACACACACACACACAAACAAACATACACGTAAAGTAACTGTGGCTAACTCATACATACATACTTTCACTTCAATTTCTGTTTTGGAACATTTAGCATTGCCCTTCCTCATCGTTGTCTCTAGAGTCCACCTGCAGTTTGCAAGGGTAAAAAGGAAAAAAAAAACTTTATGTCACCCCAGAATAAGAAAAGGACCTTTTCCTTTTTCTATCTCCTTCTCTCTTTTTTAGCATTTCATTTTGAACTCTATGGGGAAAGTCGATGACTTTTATTTTTCTTATCGTATTTTGGGTTCTGTGATCCGCCAGGAGAAACTAGAAAGAAAAAACTTTGCAATAAATAATTTTGCATTTTTATTGTGCATTTTATGCATTTTGTGTACGATTTCGATTTGAAGTTGGCTCTGAAATAAATATGAAAAGTTTTATTCATGTTTGCCGTGTGGGAGAGCGTGGCAGTAGCTACGGGTTGGAGAAGGGTATGAGGAAGTGGTGGCTCATATTTATGGCATTTGTTTGCCCAACAACTTTCAATGGCTCAATCACGCCAATACCCTTACATGCAATAGAGTCTAATACACACATATGTACGTATATTTGTTTTTAAAACTCTTACTTGTTATACCCCCTCCCCTTCTCTCTCTGTTCACTATTTCACTATGTTATCATATTGTACTTTTTTTCCCCTTTTAGCCCGAACGAAACGGAACTATATCAATGTGAAAGCTGCGCCGCCATTTGTGCTTTGCTTTTAGCTCTTGGGGGCAATGAAATCGCGGAAGCTGCCAAAGGGCTTCGTGCTTTGTGGCCTAAATTGTTTGACCTTCATTTACTTTCCGCTGGTCTTGCCCATACTAAAATGTTCGGCCAGCGGCAACAACGGCGAGGATTTCGATTTTCGCATGCAACGGGTGAGAAATGTACTGAAAGAGGTGCCCCTTATCGATGGCCACAACGATCTACCATGGAATATACGCAAATTTCTCAAGAATCAATTAAAAGATTTTCATTTCGGTGGCGATCTACGCGAAATGGCACCATGGTCAACAAGTGCCTGGAGTCACACAGATCTACGTCGCCTGAAAGAGGGCATGGTATCGGCACAATTTTGGTCGGCATATGCCCCATGTTCGTCCCAGCATTTAGATGCAGTGCAACTGACTTTGGAACAAATCGATTTAATACGTCGCCTAGTACAACTCTATCCGCATCACATGGCTCTGGTCACAACAGCAACAGGCATAGAGCAAACACATCGGACGGGCAAAATAGCCAGCCTGATTGGAGTAGAGGGTGGTCATGCCATTGGGACGAGTCTAAGTGTTCTACGTATGTTTTATCAGTTGGGGGCCAGATATCTAACACTCACACACACCTGCAATACACCATGGTAAGTACATAACTGAAGGAGTATGATATGATGTGGTCCTTAGAACTGACTTTCATCTGGTTAACAGGGCGGACTGTTGCAAAGTTGACGAACCAGGCAAATATCCACACATAGGCGGTCTTTCCACCTTTGGCAAGGTAAGAAACCGGAAACGGAAACATTATATATATCCATCAACTTAATTTTTATTTATTACTTCTTTTTATATTCCCTAAATGTAATGAAATCTATTGAAAATCTATCATCCAACTAGCTGGTTGTTAAGGAAATGAATCGTCTGGGCATGATTGTTGATCTATCTCATGTTTCGGTGCCCACAATGCTGGATGCTTTGGCTGCATCAAGAGCACCGCTTATATTTTCCCATTCTTCAGCTCATGCCATTTGTAATAGTTCTCGCAATGTGCCCGATCATGTCCTGCAGCGTATAGTAAGTACTCAAAACTACTGGAGTGTCTATTAATGGCAACGGTAGTCGATAAATCATTATTCCTCTCTATATTTCTCTCTCTCTCTCTCTCTCTCTCTCTCTCTCACTATCGCAGGCCATTAATGGTGGACTGGTAATGGTGGCATTTTATCCACATTTTGTCAGCTGCTCCGGGCAGGCCACATTGCGCGATGTTGTAGGTAGGTAGTCGTGGATACCAAACGACAGAGTTCCTTTTGCGAAATGCAATTAATCCTTGAAATTTGATTTACAGCTCATATCAACCATATACGCGAAGTGGCTGGCATTGATCATGTTGGCATTGGTGCTGGTTATGATGGCGTTAACTTGTACGTATAACTAAATTTAACTTTACTCGCTTTAACATTTATCTAATTTTATTAAATTTGGTTTTTATTTATGTTATTTTAGAGTACCCAAAGGACTGGAAGATGTTTCAAAATATCCTCATCTTTTTGCAACATTGCTTGAGTCTGATAAATGGTCGGAGGAGGATATTGCCAAGTTGGCTGGCAAGAATCTAATACGTGTGTTCAAGGAAGTCGAAGCGGTGAGTCAGCCAACAAACAAACAAAAAGTCTTAAAAAGAAAAAAAAAAAAAACAAAACAGGGGAAATTGCTAAAAGAGAGGGAAAAACTAAACAGCTTTTTCTGGCACAAATTTTTGGCATTGTATCCTGTGAGTTTAGGCGCATACCTGGCGAGGATTTAGGATTAGAAAGCAGTCCAGTCTCAGTTCAGTTCTCAAAATATTTAACCCACCCTTTGCGTGTCTGCCATCTGGCTGCAGCTTGCATTCTCTTTTTCTCTCTCACTTTTTCTAGCTTGTTATTGCAGTTGCAGAAAATTCCGTACAAAGGATAAAAGGAATAATGTGGCTTTGCAATGGAATTTGCACATACTTTGCCAGGACACTACCAGTCGCCTTGGCTTCTGCGTTGAAAAGACGCAAGTTGTGAAAATAATTTTAAAAGGATTTTCAAATGGTTATACCGATATTTATACATGAGCATGAGGCAGCATAACCAAACATCAGTTTGTTTGCGGATGTGGTCAGTTTGTTTGCTGTCCGTATGGTTTTCCTGCTTGTATTCTACGTTTGGCTAATACTTGCCAAATGCCACATGACCAACTCCAACTGTTTTCTATTTCTGTTTTCTTTTACTCTTCTCAATCTCAAGTTGCATTCAATTTAAATCAATACAGAACATGCATATAGAGCATATAGAACATATAGAGCACTTTCTATAGAGCCTTTTCCATTGACTGCCACTCGAATGACTATTCGATCCATGAATGATTTCCAAGTGGATTTGTTTTGCAGTTGAGTTAACGACGCCAGATAGTAACTAAAGAGCTAAATAGCACTTTAGATATCAACAAACTGAAAGTGAGATTTTTTATTTATCCTAAAGAGTCTGCATTTATTGACTACTAACTGTTGACTTTCCTGTCGAATAAATCGAAAATCTTAGTTACAACATTTCTGGGAGACATGTTTTGGTTATACTTAAACATTTCCACCCAAAAAGAAGATATGCCTACCTATTGCCAAAGGCAAATATGACAAATAATTCAAATTTATATATAAATAAAGTGAGTGTCATTTTATCAATTATGTTTTATTTGAAATCATATTTGAAAATGGGGCTTGGTTAAAATTGGGATAGAAATATGTATATCCCTTTTGTGATCCAACTAACAAGTATATATAACGTAGAAGCAGTACTAGTTAGATCAATCACAGTAAATTAATTTTGTGTAAATTAGACACTCAGATAATGCCAACAACCGATGAAACAAAAATCAATTAGACAAATGGTCGGCAATAAAAAGCAGACGAAAATGGTACTCAGTATTTCTTAGAATGGTATAGAGAAAGTCCAATTAATTTCGATTTCAATTTTCTTAGAAAAAGTTCAAGAGAATCAATTGAATATTTCAAAATCTGTCTATCCTTAAACTAATTCATCTTTTTGAATAGGAATTAAAGGGCACTTCTATTACTAGTAAGTGTATGTATTTATATCTGTTTTATGTCTTTAATATAGTAATAATTTTATTTAAAGTAAGTACATCTCGACTTAAGTGCTAAATTAGAAGTTCGGTGTCTTGAATAATCTCAAGAAGTTTTACATAAATTTTTCAGTCAACGTTTACTGAATTGGCCTTATCACGATCAAAGGGAAGTTTAAGTGTTCTTACTTAAGCTTAAATCATTTTTATATGTATAAATATATATATATATATATATAACTTTACATAACTCAAAAGAAGTTGGAGTAATATAATCGTAATATGGTCATTCCATATTGGAATCATAAAACCTAAATTGCTTTGCAGCAGTTTGAAAACCATTTCATAACAAATATAAATCAAATGCCCCTTTTTCACCCTATGTACCCCCCAAGTTCCCAGCTTGTGGCATACATTTTATGGCTTTTTCTCATTATAAAAACCTCCATGAGTTAAAAAACCAGCGAGCGAGAGAGAGACTCGGTATAATTTTCTATTTTCGGTTTCTTTTTTTTTTTTTGTTTTAATTTAACGCTTGGCGCTCGCTGTCCGAGAGAGAAAAAAAAGAGGAAAAGACAGAGATATAAAGAAACTTTAATCATATTCTTCATTTCTCTCTAGTGCTGTAATTAGTTTTAGCTCACTTTATATAGTAGTATATATATATATATATATATATATATATAGTTATATTTAACGGAGAAAGGAGAGACACTATGCGATTACAATGAGTTCGCATAAGAAGTAAAAAAAGCGTTGCCTACTTTGTGGGGCGGCGTCTGATTAAAAGAGTCCGCAATTTTATTGCGTTTTGCACTCAACAAACAGATAATATACGATATGTATATATACAGATATATATGCATATATACTTATATTACGCTGTATTTTTTCTTTACTGAACCATAATGCTCATTAAGCATTTTATTGTAATACTTTTGTGTGAAGGCAAACAAAAAAAAACCAAACGTAATTAAAAATGTTGGCTTTTGTTTCCACTGATCCAACAGCAAAGAGTATGCACCCTCTGCTAAAGTTGCGGGTCGTTCAACTTGTAATATTTCGAATCAAATATATTACATCTAAAGCTCGTAATGTAATTAAATAATAACAACATAGCCAGGGTCAAATGTTCAATTATTAGACACTCAAATGTTCTCATTTTTTGGTTTACCTCGAATAGCACCGAAAGCGTAGGCAAACTCCAGGGACTTATGTTGCAGGGTTGTGTGTGTGTGTGGGTGTGTGTGACTGTGATAATTAAGCCAGTCATAGAAATTAGGCAAAAGGCCATTTTAATGATTGCCATCTTGTACACTCGCACACTCAAATATACATACATATATATGTATACATATATATATATATGCATGTATAATACTCTTTTAAGCTGGACACGAACAGAAAGAAGGCAAAGACTTGAAACTGTTCTTGTAAACAATTTCATCTGAAACTTGTTTCACTTTTGGTGAAACGGTTTGATAAGTAATGAAAATATAAAGGATAAATTATGTAACATATAATACGTATTTTATTTAACCAAAATTAGGTCAAAACTTTTAAGTCCGTTTGAATATAATTTTTCAAAAAGTATCCTTCTTTCGTATATCTAGTGATAGATAAACATAAACCAAGGCAAAGCTATTACCATACAATCTGACTCAGACAAATTGCGGGACATTATCTATAAAACATTTTGTTCTTACTACTTACTTTAACTATGGTTTCGATTTGGGGTCATTTTTGTCAATGCCTTTCAATAATTTGCCATTTAAATTTCTTATATTGAGATGAAAATGATTGTCAGAACAGCCCAGTCCAAAGATTTTGTCCACACAATTCAGCAAGGCGCCGGCCTTTTTGAAAGCGTTTCGGGTAGCAGCAACAACTACAACAACAACAACAACAACCACAAATTGGTGGGTGGGGCCAGTTGTGGGGGATAGCATCAGCTTAAGCTTCACTAACATACAACAACAACAACAACAATGGTAAAGGCAAAAGCAACAGCAGCCCATGGCCCATGAACATGATAATTTTCTTGACGCCAGTTTTTATCTACACAAAAGCAGAGCACTCGACTCTGCTCTACTCCTCCCCCTTTAAGTCTTGTCCTCCCCATCAGTATCACCATCTTGCCCCATCTTTTGGCTCTTGTGTTTGTGTAAATGTATCTTTTATTTTAGCCCTTTATATCTAATGCGAGCAAAGAACGGCATTTGGCACGACACATAGCCCAAGTGGCGGCGTCGGCATCGACAATGGACAAATGGCAGCAATTTGTGAGAGACAAATTCATTTAAATATCTTTTTGCCACAACCCCATATGCGTGTTAGTTTGCCTGTATGTATGTATATGTGTGTGTGTGTATATATATATATGTATGTATATGTGTGGGTGTTGACTGACCTTCTTTACAATTGATTTGGCTTTGTGCTTAACTTATGCATGAAAAACTGTCGTAGCTCTTTAACATTCTATTTTAACTTTGAACTATTTCTCACTCTCTCTCTCTCTCTGAATTGTTTCCATAAAGCTCACTTCTGCCTTTAAATAAAGGCCGGAATAGGTCTAGCCAAGAGGCAAACACCACAAAGCCCAAGCGAGGCGAGGGTAAAACAGAGAGAAAAGAAAAGAATGGTTTGGAAAAGAGGAACAAACCAAAAGTGCAATGACTGAACCAAAAAAAAAAAAAAAAAAAGCTGACGTTCTATTGTATTGTTGCTGCAAAGGGCGAGGGTGCCAAACAAAAAGTCGTCATTTTGATTGTTATATGCGCAAAGGCAAAACCAGGAAATACTCCCCCTCGCCTTCATTCCTCCCCTTTTCACTGTTGAGCCAAGGCTCAAAAGGTGTTTGGTGTTGAAAGCAAAACAACATTTTTTTCTTCGTCTCCTTTTTCTAAAAATAAACTGCAAACTTTACTTTGAGTTTGGCAAAGGTTTTTGTTATGCCTTAATTCCAAATGAATATTTTATTATACTAATCCCGAAATAATATATAATAGGGGGGGAAAATATTTATTTATATATTGTCAGGGTAATAAGGACAAACTAATACCTTATTTTGCTTTACTACTTTCTGGAAGCTTAAGATTTGGTTTACAACGAATTTTCTTATGAAAATATATATGTAGGTGTAAAAGTAGAAAACCATAGAAATCAAAAATGGAGAATGGAAAAAAACGTATAAAAATATATACAAAAGATATCTAAAAATTCATTGGGTCCTTTTGTTGAAATCTCCATGGGTATTAAGCTTCCACTTAAGTAAGGGAGAAAAAGTTTTTTCTGTAAAGGGGGAAATATTAACTTCATTGATGGATAAATATATAGTAATATGCCCTTTTAAAATATTATCATGTATTATTCACTAAGTTAAGCTAGGTTCACTTACTTGTTTTATTTTATTTTGTTATATTTTTATCACTTATACAAATTCATTTTTTCCTCAATCAAAGTTTTTTATTTCCCCACCAATTTAATAGTTCTACTTAAGTGTATGATTAATGAAGAAAAGCAAGTTCCCAAGTCATAAACAGGGCATTTTTTTAAGTAAAGTCAATGGATTTTCGTGACTCTTTTTTTCTTTTATTATAAATGATTACTATATAAAGAATGATCATTATTGATTTTCATTTGGGTAATAACATTTAGCCTTCTGGCAATCATTTATAGCAAAGTTTTACCAAGCAGCAAAATCGAAATGAATCGCGAAAACTTTCAACTTGAATGTATAATTAATATTTGCACATAAATCTCATCAAACGAAAACTAAAAACACAAAACTTTTATTAAAATCATTTTGAAGCAATTTTCCCCACAAGCTAAACCTAAACTTTGGCAATTTACGAATTGTATAAGTTTTGCTTATATGGCAATTTTCTTACTTCGCTCAACATAATCAATTTTCAGCAATATTTGGAGGAAATGGCAATGCATGAATTGCTTTTCATTTCTTTGTTTTTCTTCTTCTTCTATTTATTGTTGCAGGTACGCGATCAATTGGAACTGTTGCGGGTTCAACCCATTGACCAGTCAATTTCAGCTGAAGACATTATGGGCAGATCCTATTGTCGCTATCAAGGACCAAGAACGTGATAAATTCCTCATATGTAAAGTTCATTGAAACTCATCCAAAACATCCTACAATTTATTTATGTATATGTAAATATATATAACATATATATACACACATATATATATTTGAGTAGGTCAAGCTTAAAAGTTGTAAAGTAAAAGTCTACTCTTTGTAGGTTAATTGACAAAGTTACAACTATTTTGCAATTTTTTTTGCAACTTTTTCTTGTTCCTTTGTTTGTGTGTTTGTTTGTCTGTTGGCCTCAGACTTAGTTTTCACGTAGCAGCTGCCAGAGGCAACTTTGTGAGCAACTGCAACATTGGCCATAAACAAATACAAAGTGGCAACCAACCATCCTCCCATTCCACCCATCTCACTCTAAATCAAAATCTTCAGACACTCACACATGCAGATACATTTTGTAACCATAGCTCAGTCCACATTGTATAAATATCATTGTTATATTTATTTTTATCCTTAGATCTAAGTAAGAACACTTCAAAAACAACAAAGGCAACAAGAAAAAAAAATAGCGCACAAGAACGGAAAGAAAAGTGAAAATTAATTAGAATACCAAAAAACAAATTAAGGCTAGAGAATTAAAACTTACACAACAGAAAATCTTAAATAGAAATCTACAAATATTTCATTAAATATTTATTTTTTCTATGAAAAAGTTAATAAAGTTTAATATGATATAGAAATGTTACAGTTGTTGTGAAAAACTAATGACAGTTTTTATTCTGTTCAACTTGCCTTTAGTTACAAATTCAAATTAAAAGCCTTTTCATTTTCACATAGGTCTGGATCAAATAGTTTAATATCATATATATATTCTAATTTCTTTTGATACTCTATAATGACAGTTCTTGTTCTGGAAAAAAGGGCACAAGATTGTGTGAAAGTACATTTATTGAATGTTATAACGAGAATTATGGAGCAGAGTATTACTTATTTTGTATTTACCTGCATAATCTCATTAAAATATTATCCACTTAACTTGCTCTCACACATTACACCCACATTCAACCCATAATGCACACTCAGCTTTGCCCACTCGACCAACTAAACGATGGTAAAAAAATGAAGTTTAATTATCGTATTGCTAAAGCACTTAATGCATTTTTTAATTTGGTTATTAAATAAACCAATGTTGAAAATTAAAAAAAAAGAAGAAAATAACGAAAATGAATTGTTCATATAATTAGTTAATTAACATTAAACATTTAATTAGGCAAATTTTTAAATAATATTAATTCAATGCCTGGTCATAGTTTATCTCACTGTTTTATTATTTTTTTTTTTTTTTGTCTTCAATTCAAATTGTAAAATTACAACAACATATTTATATTATATATAGTAAACACAAACAAAAGTCAAACCCGCCAAAATTGCGCATAAGTTCACAACAAAAGAAGGTAAAAAAAAGCAAAATATAAAATGAAAACAATGAAAGTAATTTAAAAAATATAAAAAATTAAGTGGAAAATTATTGAGACATACATATACATATATGCATACATATAAAATAGTTAACTACACATACATAAATACTAAACATATTTCTATATATATATATACATATATATATATATATATATAGTGAATATATTTTTTAATTTAATCCTGATTAATGGAGTTGATGTAATGGCTAACAAAACGGAAAGGTAACTAAATAAATAATAAACTCTGTTTTGTTTAAAACACATACACACACACACACACAAGGCTAAAAGGCGAAACAACAAAGGAAAAACAGAAGAAGAAGAAAAAAACAACAACACTTGTGATCAAAACTTAAATTAAAAATTATGAATAACTATGTATATGTATATTATTATTATTATTATTATTATTGTAACTATTATATTTACTACGATTACTATACTAAACTAATTGAATAGTTAAATGGATTCGTCAACAAAAAAACAAAAGGAAAATGATAACCATAAATGGGCATAACTAAAAAAAAAAAGTTTAAAAAACTTGCCGCAAAAACAAAAAAACAAACCGAAAGGTTAAAAACTGTAAAAGCGAATTACAAGTTACCCATAAATCTTAATGGATCGTACATAGGAAATAATCAAATATATGTGAAACTTGACCAGTTCAAGTATTCATACCATGTAAATATTTGTATGGAAAAAAATGTGAATGGAAAATAAGTATGAAACAAGAATATAGAAATGAAAATTCGTAAATTCAATTAAGTGTTTTGTGCATCAAACGTAAATAAAACGTAAATGGGAAACAGTTTAATTCATATGTGTAAATGAAAAATGTAAAAATGACACAAATAAATGCCAGCAAAAAAATACCAAACAAATTACATATAAATAAATTCAAAAAAAAAAGAAAATGATTAATGCAACAATAGTTTATTGAAATGGGGATTAGCATAGTAATTCATTTCACTGCTAAAGATTTCATTGGGGAATGCACTGGTCTTAATAGAAGTTCTGTCTAAGAATTTCGTTTCATGTTTAAAGTTTACAAGCATTTTAAAAAATCATGGAAGTGAATAATCTTCTTAAATGATTCAACTATCAATTAGCAAAGCTATCAGAATCCTAAAATATATCCTCTTCATGTAATGTTCATTATTTGAGAATTGCTTCTGGGATTTTTAAAGGATTGTTCCCGATTAAACATGTAAGTAAAACATTTGGCAGATATTGTATATATTAATTATCCTTTAAAATTGGTAAGACAGGAACATAATTTAAGTAAGTACTTTTATCTTTGAATCGAATTGATTACATTCATGCTAAAATATTCTTATATTTTTCAAACACAATTTTGTAAAATTCTAATTATGTGACGAAACTTGACTTCCATATAAAATTGATATTTAGACGTTCTTCATTTCTTGTTTATTTTTTTTCATCTGTAGCTGTTTCCTTGGCAATGCAATATAATTATTTGTAAGGATAGAAGATATCACAATTTTTCTTTTTCATTAAAAGATTTCCACGAATCCAGTTCTCGGTTTCTATTGGGTTTGTTACATTGCACTCGCCAGATACAGCCACTCACTCACTCAGCAGTACACACACTTCAGCTCTGTTACATTCACACACACATATATATATATAAATGTACATATAGCTAAAGCAATACATACTTATATAAACACATGTATATATATATATATGAATACATGTGTGCTCCTGCACATTCTGTTTTTACTTTTCTGTTATTTCGTTTGGATTTTGCCTGTCAATTTGTTAAAATAAAAGGGATTTCCATTTTGTTTATCTCCAATGCATTTTATACTCTGCTCCCCTCCACTAGGGAGTGGGTAAGAGATATATACACAAGGGTAGGGCAAAGAGGGTGGCAGAGATAAAAGTCATGTAATTTATGTTCGCTCTGCTCTGCGGCTAAAAGTTCAAACATTGAAAAATCATGAAATTTATCTCATTTTGAAGCGAAGGTCAAGCAGTTAGCTAAAAAGAACCATATAACCCAAATAAATGCTCATAAAAATGTGCAAATATTTCACTTTTTTCATTTATTTTCATACAAAATGAAAAAGAACATACAAAAAACTATGCATCAAACGAAATATATGTTTTACATAAAATTTCAATTAAATGAAATAAAGTTTCTGTTCGTTTTTTCCATTTCTAGAAAATGTCCTTGGACCAAACCAAGCGCCCCAGGGATTGTCAGATTGAGGGGTTGGGTGGTTTTGGGAGGGGACACTGAAAACGTGCGGCACACTTAAATCATTTCTGGTGGCAGTTGAAATGAAACTGGCAGCGGCAACAACTTTTGTTCAACATTTGTTACCAGCCAGCCAGCCAACCAACCAACCAACCAGCCATCACTTACCAACGTCAACTAATAAAAGCCATAAAAAGCATAGAGAAGAAGAAAAAGGAAAAATCGAAGCTGAAATAAAAGACTTAAAGAATAGGAGAAAGTAAAAGAGGGCAAGGCAAGAGCAAAGGCCAGGAGAAAAGAGGGAGGGTGTGTCAAAATTGATTGAAAATCTAAAGCAGACTCTAATGCGATCAGGAATACATATACTCGTATAAGTATATATACATATAAATTAGAAAAATATTTTGTTTTCTTATCACAACTATCAAATATTCACTTGACTCTTTCATTCTTTTGATATCAATGACAATCGCATTCCACTTAAAGTCCTTTTCATCAAAGAGCATAAGGAAACCGGCTAGTTGCGTCTAGTTTCTTGAGAGCCAAAAACCTCGGTAATAATAAATAAATATATACATATAAAAAAGTACTAAGCGAATAAAGGAAAAGGGGTAAAACGAAATCATACTAAACATTTTCGTTTAGTTTCCAATGACGGTCCAGCTTTTGGTATGGCCACGCCCATTGAAACCACCAACAAACAATGTGCTACGCCTTGGCCCATGGCATGTCCACGACTTTTGGCGCCTCAATACCTCTCACTCCCTCTCTTTCTCTCTCCCTCACTCTCTCTCTCTCTCTCTCTCACTCTCACACACTGTTTTTCTTTGTACCCCACCAGGAACCGTAAAGAGTGCCACCAAAAAGGATTGCTGTACGCCATAAATTGTTGTATTTTATTGTCCAATTTCTTTTTATTATTTCTCTCGTTTTTTTCGCTTTTCGCGTTGCGTTCTGTTGCTTATGCTTCATCTACTGTTTCGCTTTTTTGTCGGAAGGTTTTTTTTTTTGTTTTGGTATACTTTCTGCCACATGCTGTGTGTGCGTATGCGTGTGTAAGTGTGTCCCCTTGTTGTCCCAGGCAACTCGGACAAAACTTGGCTGTCGTTTGTTGCAAAATTGTTTTTTAAAATAATATTTATATATATATACAAGAACAGACAAGGGTGAGGGGTAACAGTAAGTTAAATTATTAATTGGCGACCGACAACAATGGCCATGGTTAGTTTTGCCCTTTCAATTCTTATTTTTAACAATTAAGAAAATTCTTCAAACATGCAACGCAAGAAGAAACACACTGACCTGGCAATTATTGGAAGGAAAAAATGTTACAATGAAGATTTAAACATAACATAAAATTATTTAACAAGATAAATTACAATAAAATGAACAGTAAGCCATCAAATAACAATTTTCGGAATGACCGCAAAAATGTTAAACCATTTTTTACAATTTTTAATTATTTGCCAGTAAAAAGGCAATTAAATTTTATTTCATTGCAAACGATAATGAATAACAACTGCAGAGAAAAACACTGCCTGTTTGGTTTCGGTTCAATAACCGTTCAAAATTAATATCTTTGTACTAAATTTAGTAAAGGTTAGTAATAATTCAGTCGCATTCTGTATCTGGTTAGAGATTTGAGCAGAATATATATAGTATAAAGGTAGGTGTGACTTTGTCTAAGTAGGCAGGTATTTGTAGGTTTTGTTTATTGCTATCTAAAAGGTGCAAATCTATATTACATATATAGTCATGGAAAAACCACAAATTTCTAATCTTTAAGTGTTGACTTATGACACTTTAATTGCAAGATTTATATTATAACATTTTTCTATATCAGTAAAGACCTTAGAACATGTTTTGGCCTCATATTTATTTTGCTTTTTAAACGGCTGGAGATAAATTTAGCCGCTTTAATTGGTAACATTATGCTTCTATTATGTTTTCCACATTAGAAATTCGTTATTGGTATGGCAACAATATATTCATTTATTTAAGGGATATAAAAAGAGACAATTAAATACAAAAAAATAAAATAAATAAAAATACATTTTTAAAAGCAGTGGTAAAATCATGATAGGATAAAAAGTTGAAAAAAAAACAAACTCCATTTATATAGCTATCAAAATAAAAAATCAACTTATATTCGGACATATCTCTGCTTTGTTTTGTTATCTGTATTTGTGGTAAATTATTGCATTCCCATTCCGTTGGGTAGGCGTATTGAAATAAGTCTGTTTATTGATACAAAGGTACGACTGTGTTTGAAAATGATGATGGTTTTTGCTGGTTTCACTCAATTTATCGATTTCGCTATTGTTAAGCCATAATGAAAATTTGAAATCGGAATACCCCTAGGAAGCCTATTTTGTAGAATTTTGAATGACCAACTGAGTAATGCCAATGGGAAACTAAAAGCAGGGGAACATGGAGAAAATTATAGTCCAAAGTAGATTTCATTTTCGTAAGGGTGGTGGAGGGTGGAGGGGGTGTGGCAAACAATGCGTATGCGTAACGCGGTAAAACATTATAATGAGCGTTTGCATAACAAACGCGGTTAGACATTTTTTTGTTATTTTTTTTCGCACCACCCAACTCAATGGCCACCCAATCACCGCAACCACAATGGCTGGGTACGCTTTTAACGCAACTGTGTAACTGTAGCATGCAATTATATTTAATGATGATGTTTATTGTATAATATAGAGAATGCCACACGCTGATCAAAAAAGATGTCTGACAGCTAGGCAGAGTTTATTATAATGATAATAATAGAATAATTTTTAATACTTGAGTTTATGCGAATTGATTTTGTATTAACTAAATTGAATAATTTATAATGCACCCTGACATGGTGAATTATAAAATGTTTATATCATTTAGCTATCGGCAATGGCAGCATCTGTGCCAAGCCAAAATATATATATGTATATACAAAATTGAGTCAATCAGGCATATTGTTTAAGCCACGACTAAGCTTCACAGCTGTCAGGGCCTTTTCTCTTTTTTTATTTTTTTTTCGTCTTTTTTTTTTTTTTTTTTTTGGGCTGACCACTGGATAAAAGGCATTAACACACATTCATACATGCGCACACACATTGACACGCCCACAATGACAATGCCTTTAAAGAGCTTACAAATATCCTTTGGCATTATTTTTCTTTTATTTTCCGTAAAGAGTTTATTGATAGTAGTTAGTAACATTTATCTGGGTAAATGCATTGATAATTGATGTATTTAAATGATTCATGATTGTAAAGCACTTTAATTACTCCTCTTCTTCTAATTTACCTAAGATCCGCTTTTGGATTATGACAACCGCAAGGCAATTAATGCCTCAAAACACCACAAATCCTTTCTGTGGGATCTAAAAAACTATCTCTATTTATATATTAATATGTATGCAAGGTGAGCTTAAAATGTTTTACCTTACAATAAAAGGTTGTATATTCAGAAAATCTATTTCTAATGTACTCGTGTTTTGAATATACGAAAGGTAAGAATTCATTTTTTATAAGAACCCTTATCAGATACTTATTAGACAGCCCTCGCATTGTATCTATGCATACTTATACAAGTATATTTTCTAATACCCATAACAAAGTTTTTGCCACAAAGAGAGTTACATATGTTAAGGGGTCTGAAATAAATCCAATTATGTGCTTAATCACTAAGAACTAAGGCAAACAGAATACAAGACCCAGAGCAAAAGGCGACAAGAAAGGAAACGGTCGTTGACAACGCCTTGGCGATGCGTTCGTTGTCAAAGTGACAAGTGCCCACACTCATTCACTCAGTCACTCATCTTCATCCACCTCTCAAACTCAACTCAAACTCAGATTCAGATTCGGGTAAAAGTGGAAGGCAGCCAGGCAGTCAAGCAGGCGGACAGGCAGAGAGGCAGTGGTAAGGATCTCGGGCACATGTGCCTTCAACATGTGGCATGGCTTAAGGCGCACGGCCGGACGATTCGCTGAGCCTTTAAGCATTAAATACTTTAACACACAAGCGATGTTAAAATTTATTCATGGTCGTTTTTAATTCAAGCAGAACTGGGAGGCATCACAGTCAGGAAGATGGAAGTGGAGGTCTTGACATGCAAATGTTTAAGTGTTGAGTGTGTGTGTATGTGTATGTGTATGTGTTTGTGCTGCTTGTGGGTGATGGGTTCTCAAATGATTTTCCTGACTCTGTTATTTTTTTCCCCCCTCATCTTATTTCTTTACGGGTTTTCCTTTTTTTTTTATTCTGTCCTTACTCATTTTTGACGCCTGTTTTTTTTTGCTGGTACTAGAGCTGTTGATGTTGTTGTTGTTGTTGTTGCTATTATTGCCAACGTAGTTAAGCATACTTTTGAAAAGCTATTGAATATGCTGCTACCCTCTGGTAGGCCTCAGATACATCAACTCTGAATATTTTAATGGCCATTTTTTTACACTCATTTGCCAATGCCATTTTTTCTCTTTAATCAACTAAATGGTAACTATGACAATTTCCCTGCTTTGGTAACATCTTCTGTGATGATCAATATATTATGTAATTGCTAAAAATATTTTTATAATGTTTAATATCAGCTTTATTATTGCAATATTAAAAAAGATGAAACGAATTTCTCTTCCTTAAATAGTCACACGAGGTGTATGAGGAAAAAACTTTAATAATTTTTTAATTACAACACTTAAAGGCAACTAAAAAAGGGTAATCAATAGGCATATATATACATATGTTGCATGTGTTATTGGCTTCATACAGAATTTACTATTTACATTGACAGAGTAGTTTTTATATAGTTTATAAGTAGAGTATTTCAAATTTCATAAACCAATGGAAAACTTAATTTTTTCTTCTGGCTGATATTTTGCCTGCCCGCTGTGCGATTTCACATGAATTCCATATCGTCCTGAGGGGTCGAGCCTGTAGCCAGTTTCCTGTCCATCAATCCTCCTTCTCCCCCCAGTTTGTCCCCTATGGATTGGGGCCTGCTGTGATCCAATCATCGGTTAAATGGCGAGTAAAGTGGTTGAAGGGCAAAAAATATCAGCAGCAATGGTAGAAGGAGGAGCACTCATGGCTTTCATTAGTAGTGCCAGTACAAGCACATATGCATCCATACCAACACCCATACGCTGAGGCAGAGAATCATCGATGTACGACCTATGGCGCGTTTGTATCAATCGACATTTTGCTGAAAGCGGCAATTTAACACTTTTCATCCCCACACCAAGCACCCATTTTGCCCGATAAGGTGGAGGTTTCAAGCTCAGACTCAAAGTGGCGTAAAAGCAAATATTTGAACATTTAATTTTAATTTTCAACTTTTGCCAGAGGGAGGCTCAATGATGGGAAGGAGGATCCGACACCCTCAAGCCCAACACATGCGCAAAAATATTTGTCACTGTTATGCCTGGAAGGCTGTTGAAACAAATTTTAACCATCCGCCTTACATTTGTCCGGGTTTCGAGTAAATTACTCTGTCGTCATTTGATTTGCTTAAAGGTTAAGTGACTGTGACATGAGAGCAAAATGCAAGAAGAGAAATTTTCTAACCGGCAAACCGGGGCGTATACGTAATGTCAAGTTCAGAGTATTTGTGTTTTTGCATGTATGTGTTTGTATGTGTGTATATTGCATGTCTTGGGGGTAACATTCCATCACTACTTTGGTATACTGAGATTCGGTTTAAGTAATTAAAAGTGTAAAAGTGCAAATAAATGAAACAAACAAGAAAAGAAAAAGTAAATTAAGAAATTATGCAAATGTTTGTGAAACAATCGAAAGAAGGAGGGCGAAACAGTTTTAGACAGTTGCCAAGAAATTACTTTTGGCATTTTCAATTAGCCAATCTACCTTTATTCCATCTCCTCGCCACCACTGCCACCTCTTTGTACCGCATATTCTACTCTTATTCAGTGGCTTTTACTTTCAGTGCTTTCCTCTCGAGACATAAAACTACTTGAGGCATCCAGTTGCCATTTCCGCATCCGTTTTGCTTTGTTAGTCCCGCTTCCTGTTACACTTCTTGCCTTTGATTGCATTTATTTGTATGAGATTTCAGTTTCATTGCACCCATTGCTGTGGTTCGGTTTGGTTTGCTTTCGCTTTGGTTTTCCACCCACCTTTCTTTCCATCACCATTGTGGCATGTCCTTTGTTCGCGTCTTTCAGGCTGCACTTAAAATGTTTATAAACTTTCTTTTTTCCCCTTCCGCTTTTTCAGTTTTTATTTACTTTATTTGTTTCCTTCAATTCTTTACTTCAACTTTCATTCTTTGGGAAAAGAAATACATATATATATTTCCGACTTAATATTTCTAAACTGCATTTTCACATAACTTCTAAAAAAAAAAATTCATTCAAAATAATGAAAATGTTTTTTCTGATTTGGGGTCTGATTGAAAAATATTTTCTTAATCTTTTCAACTATCCATTTCCTTATTTTTTAACACAATGCAATGTTCACGTTTTATGCCAATGACCCCTTTTCTTAGTTTATTTTTATTTTTTTGATCCAAAGTTTTCCTTCTACTTTTATTCTAACTTTTTTTCCCCCTGGGCTTTGTTGATGGTATTTTTTGCTGTATTTAGCATGACAACAAAATTACAATGACAATGACAACTCAGGCCAGAAACTCGTTCAGTTTCCACAGACTTTTTTTATATGGATAGGTATGTCTGTTTGTATGTGTGTGTGTGTGTGTGTGTGTGTGTGTGTTTGTGTGACTGCCAATAATTCAGTTGCTTTTATATGTATCTTAGGCCATTCTCTTGTCTCTCCCTATTTAGCTCTTGCTTCATTTTTACAGTGCTTTGAGCCTTGTATATGTTCCTGCCTGTTTGCCTGCGGCTTTTGCTTGTTTTTTGGTAAGGAATTAATTAAAACTTCTTTGTGCTCATTTGTGGCAGCAGAACAAGCTAAATAATATAATCATTTAACAAGCTTTAAAACACAAATAAAACAGGCAAGGAAACACAAAGCCAATTTGGAATTTTAATATCTTTTACCTCCACTTGATTTTTGTTTAAATTTATTTAAATTTCTTTAGATTACTAAAATTAAAATAGAATTTTTTGTTATTAATAAATCCTTTTTAAAAATCTTATACTCTTAGTTGTGCCACAACTGATGTTTCCTGGAGTATAAATGAGGCGAAAAGCAACTGCTGCTGGTTTAAATGGAAGAGTATTCAAAGGGTAAAATCCAAATGAGAATTTCGCTATATCCTTTGTGTTTAGTTTCTCATTTGGTACCGTTTTGTGGGATCGACCAACGTTTAATGACAAATAGAATAGTGTAAATAAATCACAGAGTCGAATTTATCTTACCTAATATCAACGAAAACATGAAATAACATTTATTGAAGTATATCTATTTGATGAATCTATAAAACAGATATGTCCATCTTACTCTTTGAATGATATCATCGATCAGTCACATCGAGTAGGCTCGGGTTTCGTTAGTTTTTTTATTCTTATCAGTTGTATACATTGTTGTTCCAGCTCCAATATATCCATTCATTTAAGAGGTATTGGGTACAAAAAAGAGGCCAAAACTAGTAAAAGCAACCAGGCAAACCCTCATGCGGAGCCCTCATTTCACGTGTCTGCACTCGTATTTGGGCCCATTGCTACCAGCTATGGATATGGCGATGGCATTGCCATTGCCGTCAGTATTCTGATTTTATGCATTTTATTATCTGCCTTAGTCACGTTTCAATTTACGGCCCATTGGCGGTTACAATTTGCAATCACGTTTCGTCCCCTCCGAGCATACCCATTGAAAGTTTCCCTACCGCTTTTTGCTTCTCTTCCCTTTTCCATTGTCTGTGCGCTTCACTTGCTGTGGAATGACACCTTTATTAGTGTCTGCCAACGCCAACGCCAATGCTAACACCAACACCAACACCAACATCCAGTGTGAACTCCTCCAAGTCGGGTCCAAGTATGTTTATCATATGCCCAAACCACTGCCACTTATATGCTTGGTTAGCTCCATTCTCTGGTTCAAGCGCCGTCTGTCTGGCTTGGAGCCTTGTTTTAGTTTTGAATTTATTGCCAGTTTGTAATTTTCTTGAATTTTTCTTCTTCTTTTGCGGTGTTTCTTTTCTTGCCATTTGCCTTTGTCTTAGGTTTTATAACTTATTTTGCCCGGGCAGGTGCAAATGTGCCTCGTCCTGGCGGTCGTCCTGGTGAGCTGGTCTTCTCATTTTTTTTTCTGCACGTCTGCTCTGGCATCATTGTTATGTCTTTTATCTATGACGGTTCATTGTACGTTGTCTGGCGGTGGCATCTACCTACTCGTATCCTTCGAGACTTGCACCTGTAGGATTGGCCACCATTTCCACTGCTCCACATTTACTTCTCTACCAACTCCTTCCGCTATCCTTTTGTCTGGGTCACGTGGCTGCCCTTTGCCCTCGCTTTCTCTCAATTGCAATCGTAAATTGTAACTTTTTATTACATAATTTCTGTCATTACCCTCTGGCTGATGCTTGGCAGAGTGGGTGGCTATGTCAGGGTGTTCTTAACCCACGTCTTGTGGCCATATTCCTAATGACTTCAATACATTTCGACTGTCGCCGCCTGAGTGACGTCCGTTGGCCATTTCTGCTCTGCGTGCCGTGCATACATACGACTCTGGAAACTCCGACGGCAACACCAACTCTAACGACTCTTCTAACTGCCCCCTGCTCCGACTTGTTCTCGCACCATTCCATGGCCACTCTCAACTGTTATTCACAATCTTTTTGCCTTTATGAGCCTTTTACTGCCTCAGTCAGTTCATCCGGCTCAGTAATGTTAATTTAAAATGTAATTAGTTTAAGTAATGAACACACTTTTTTTTTGGGCGGTGCCGCTCTCCATCTACAGAGAGTCTCTTTCTCTCTCTCTCTCACAGTCTCTCTTACTATCTCTCTCTCTCGCTCTCACTCTCTCTCTCTCTAACCATTTTTAGATATAACACCTTTTTCTTTGAACGTTATCCTTCACATTTTTATTGGTCACTCTCATTTACAGGCCATTCCGGAAATGTGGTTACTTGTAAGAAAATGAAATCAATTCCAACTTATATTCAAAATATTTATTTAATTTTCTCCATCAATTATATTGGTTTTTGAACTTAGGTTATAATTTTACTTATTGTTGTTTTCATTGCTGTAATTTTTCGGAACGGCTTTACGTTTACCTATTTAAAGTATTTCTTAGGATTTTGCTTCGTGCATTTTAAATTAGTTTCTTAGTTCGCCGCGCATAATTTTCACATTTACTATAAAGTTTTATCCCATTTGCCATAACTTTCTTCTTTATTTTCTATATTTTTTCTCTCCTTTTTTAGCCCTCGTTGCCTGCTAATTTCTTTTGCTGCCATCATAAATCAAACAGTCTTTTGATCAGAGCGAATCTGTGCAGGACTCTAATTAGCTGCCGGCTAGCTTTATCCTTTGGCTTGTTAGCTTTGTCAGCTGGGGCTTTAGATATTTTTGCTTCATTAAACCAATTTCCGTGTTGCTGTCAAAACAGCAATTGATTTCCGCGCCAATCGCCAATCGCCGGCCGGCCAAGGACTTCGAAGCGCTGCTATTTTTTAGTTATCTCATCCCTCGCCATCCCTTTCCTTGTATCTATGTCTTTGATGTGCTGCGCTTTTCACTTTAGTTTGAAAAACTTCTTCTTACCCAGGCATTTTCCCATTTTGCGGCTGGCCACTTGTGTTTACATTGGCAGCTGCTGACAGTAACGAGTTGTTCTACACACGTCCACGTCCACGTCTATGTCGATGTCCATGTCCCTATATCCCATCCTCTCCCCACCACCCCTTGGTCACATAGTGTCTTTTGCAGACTCATCGTCCATTGTCCTTTGTCAGCATATCGCCTGTTTGTCTATCAGAAGTTCGATTCAATTCGTAGTCTTGCAAATATTACAGAACAAAAAAAAAAAAAGAAAAGAAAAAAAAATTGATGTCAGAACTTGGCCTGAGGGCTCTCCCATCCACAATGCTCGTCAAACTGTGGGCCAAATAATCGATTTTGTTATCGATGATGTTTGCAATAACGCTTACTACTGTCTGATATTTTATATACATTTTCAATGAGTCCATTAACTTTGAAACTGAAATTATGCCATTCAATATAGGCTTATATTCATTAAATAAGAAACTGCAGTTTTATCTTCCCTTAGATTTATTGTTAACCATAGATAAATCTTATATTATAAAATTATAATATAAGATAATATTATCATATTATAGAATAACAGAGAATTTCTTTTGAAATTGTTGCTATTTACAAGTACTTTTAATTTTTTATTTTGTAGTAAATTTAAGAAGATACATTTGGTAATATTCTTTTTCAAGCATTATGTGTACGTTTTTAAAAATGTTTTTTTCCTTGCTTTTGTTCAGGGACTATTCACTTCGACTTTATGTCTTTGCATACGCTTTTGCTTTTCTTTTCTATTTCTATTTTTTTTTTCTTTCTAGCTGACTGCTTGCCTTGGATGGAAATTATTTGCATTTTAGCCTGACTGCCATTTTTCTGACTCTGTACGCTGCTAATGTTTGCGTTTGTGTGTGTGTGTGTGTACATGAGTGTGGTGGATGTGTGTGTGTGTGCCCGGGCAATATGATTGAACTCGCTTCGACTTGGTGGCATATACACGTGCAGCCAACATGTGTCTGTTTGCCATGTGGATAGCAATTGCAAGGCATTTGCGTGCCGAGCAATTTAAATAAATACATTTGCTGTTGCTACTGGCAAAAAATATTGGTGCACATTCGTCGAAGAAGTCGGCAAGGCAAACAAACAAAAGGGCCACGCAGAAATGATGATGTGGATGTGCAGCTGACTGCCAGTTTGTGCGAATAGCAGCCAGTTTCAGGAATGGGGCCATTCTCCTCCTGTTGCTACTGCATTTCTATGTGCGAAATTATTGTGCTGTGCGCTTTTGCCGTGCGATTTACTTTAACGGATTGCAATGAGATACCGTTGCACATTGCGTATACGTAACGTTGTAATGTAGATTCGTATGCTCAGTCATGCATATAGATATATATATACGAATATTTGTAAGTATTGTATATATGCATACATGTTCAATATGGTTTTCTTTTTGGCTCGGTTCAAGCGTGGTTTGACATTCATTGAATTCAAAATTGAATGAAACTTTCACAATTTCTACGATTTACCTTTTTTTTTTTGGGGATACAAAATTCAATTGGCTTCAATGAAATATCTCTGCTCTGCCATTAGTTCAATAAATTTGCCGATGTTATTAAATATATATTTATACTCTCTCTCTCTCTCTCTCTCTCTCTCTTTATATCTATATAGGTATATAAATATATATGTTTCTCTGTCTGTTTCGCATACCAGAAGAAACTAATTATGCGCATTAATGATATCAAAATGTGTGAATAAACATTTGAATTATGGCTTAGCACACCCCTAACTAATTGTACGTGCAAAGGGAAAGTAGGGGTGGGGGTGGAGTTAGTTGAAATTCATTTCAGTTATTCATTAAAATTCATAGCTCAATATTCCAAGCACACATGGACAAATTTCAAAACTAATAATAACATAAGCTACATAATTAGGTGGTTGGTCCCTAAACTCAGTAGCTACTGCATTTGGACCCCAATCTATATATGTATATATATATATACACATAGTGGGTATGGTATATATATATGAGTGTATCTATGTATATGCATGTATATGTGTGTGTGTGAGTGTGTGTTTCGGTGAGTAATTTATTTTACTAATTTACCACATTTCACACCTCTTCAAGTTGATTGCTCACGCAATGAAACTATGCAAAGTGGACATGGGTAAAACCTACCGCAAGGATGCCCATCAACACCTCAGCACACTCAGGGGAGAGCTGCTGCTGTCCATTAATGGACATCGAAATAATCAAAAACTAAATTTGCCAAGTCCTTGGGGTGGCTTGGTTCAAGTGACCGAATCTTCTTCATCTCCTCATATATTTCTTTACTCTTAGCTGATTCGAGTTTTATGTAAGAGGAAACTTCGACATTCATGAATTCATTCATAAATTATGGCTCCCCATGCAGTCATAAAGTGACCAACGAGAAGCCACCAAATATCGCACGATTGCATATGGGCCATCGGACCATGAAGGCTAAAAGAAGGCTAAAATAGGGCGTGACTTGAGTTTCAGCTAACGCCAGCAACTTGGCAAACTTGCAGACTGCAGAATAAGGAATATATCATTGATTTTTATGAAAGTTTTTTTTTTTAAACATTGAATCGAAGCATTTTACAAGTAATTCTTAATTTTTCAACACTTTACTAATTGTTGTTAAAAATAAATATATATATGTAAAAAAATGTATAGATTTCTCAGGAACCACAAGATAAAAGAAGGAACTCTTTGTGAATGGGAATATTTTAGGCTGACTTCTTAACGTTTTTTTTTTTTAGGATAGAGTATTCAAAAATTGTCGACCAATTCATATGATTTTGCAATATTTACGTAAAATGAGAAAAATCGAGTTTGGTTGATCAATTGCAACTGTTACACAGTTTCAATTGTGTCATAAGCTCAACATCCCAAACAATTCCCACTTGTCCCCCGACCCTTCTTCTTTTCGTACACCTACCATCAGATGCCCTGACAAATGAATTGGTTAACGAACAGACAAATCGCTAGATGGCCGTGGGCGTGACCTGAAATAGTAGTCTCATATTGTCATTGACATGGTTGAAAGTGGTGGGCAGAGAATATTGGTAAAAGAGAGATGGTACCAGGACCCCAAACCCGTGGCTGGACAACAGTTGCATATTGCGTTTTGCATATTGTCAGGCCGCATTTGTCCCAGAGATGTGATGTCTAATAAGCAGCCTAAGCAGTAGTCTGGTCAACCTATCGAAAGCAAATTGGTAACTGCAACGACAAAAGCCAGCAGGAATTGCACGTGCTATTCAGTCCAGTTATTCCCTCTGTCTATGTATATAGGCATGTGTTGTTCCTTTGTGTGTTTGTGTGTGTGTGTGTGATTGGGCAAATATGTGAGCATGTGTCAGTGTGTGAGTGTGGGTGTGGTTGTGGATATGTATGTTTGCTTGCTACGCAATTTTTGAACTAGCAAAAACAAAAGTTTTTGTTCAGAACATTTTGAATGCATTTTGATTGCAGGGACTATGGTATAGAAAACACTGAAAAATTAAACAATTTAAAAATATAGAAAAATAATCGAAGAACTGTAATATTGATAATAAATTTTTTTAGGGTAGCCCAGAATTGGGCAACTTTTAGTTATAGACTTTACTCGTTTCAGAAGTTGCTCAATAATTTTAATGTACATATATATAAATATTTAATATTTACATATATATATCTGATTATAATATAAGGTAAAAGGTAAGCTTGTTTTCTATATAACACATTTTTATTCTGCTCAGTGTTGATTTTGCATTTTGTTGCCACTGTGTCTAGAGTTTACGGTATGTTGTCTGCCTGCCTCATGTGCTTTGTGTTGTTTTAACTCCTGGGGCAACAACAGCAAAAAATCATTGCATAAATTACGACACTCGTTGCAACAAATATGCAAAAGTTGCAGCAGTTGTGTTTGTTGTCCAATTGCCGTGTAGCATTTGTCTCACTCATCCTCTTTTATCCCCATTTTTGTTTTTCCATTCAATCTTCGCATTCTCTTTAAGGCAACAAAAAAAAAAGAAAATAGTTTTCTACAGCCAATTAAAGTGACTCGCTGACTGTGTCTATATCTATTTGTCTATCTATCATTGTTGCAAAACTAAAATCGAACTTTAAATCCCACTGTCTTTCCCCTGGCACTTGCTCATTTATTGTCATTTCTAATTTATTTTATTTGACATTCATTGTCCATTTAGAATTTATATGCTGCAACAACAACAAATTATACTACTCACACTACCAATAAGCATTATCACCCATTCTACTCCCTCCTTAGCAACGCACCATTAGCAACAGCAACAACAACAACAACAACTTCCTGTTGTCGGTTGTGGTTTATTGGCTAACTGCTGTAAAATTGATAAAGTTGACTTTCAACATAATCAAAAGTAATAAATATTGTAGCTGCTGTGCTTGAGTGCAATCTGAACAGCATGGCGTCACATGTTTTCGTCACCCCCCCCTTTCCAACTACCTAACAATACCTTACTCTTTCTCTTACTATCCTCACCATACACCATTTCGTCTTCGCAACTTATCTCGGGCTCTGTGTTAGAAATTTATTTGATTTGATTTTGGCCATCAACCTTTTGTCTTTGCCTTTCTCTTTACTTGATACGTGCGAAACGTCTTACAAATTGTCCAACTTAAATTTGCCATTTATTCAAGTGTTTTTCACTGGCCTTCAGGCAATTTGGTTTACTGTGATATTTACTATGATATCGAATGGAATTATACATATCATTTTAAACTCAAAAAAAAAAAATGGCCATTGCAAATATTGTTCTCTTATTTTAGATGCTCCAAATTTGCCTCAGAAAACTAACAAACTTTCAACAATTCCCAGTATTTTTTGTTTATTTTGTTTAGGAATTTGTTCCGGCATTTTGTTTAGACAAACTATTTTCTTAACATACAAAAATACACAGAAGGATATATATATATATATATATATATATATATTATTTTTTTAGCTCAGGCTTTTACAAACACACAAAAACAGAGAGAGAGAGAGAGTGGGCGATAGAAAAAGAAAGGCAAAGACAATTGGCAAATGTGTGCCAAGTTCCCTCTCATGCTACATTCCCATCAGTTGGCTCTAACTTTGTCAATCCTCCTTCTACTTCTCTTTTAGTTTCTCTTTCAGCTCCCTCGGCTGTGCCTGCCAATGTTGATTGTTCCTGTTGATTGTTCCTGTGTGTGTGTGTGTCTGTATGTCTCGTTCATGTTTGCTTGATTTGCAGCACTCGTATCACGGAAAATATCAAATTTCAATAAATCAAATTCAATTTGGACACACTCACACATACATTGATAAATATATACATACATAAATACATACATATATCTATATACACACTTAGGACATTGGTGTCCTGTGAGTGTGTGTTTTGTGTGTGTGTGTGTATGATAGTAATATGTCTTTGTTTCAGTCGCTGCTAAAATATTTGCACAGTCTTGTTGTCTGTCCTGTCTCTGGTCCTGGCTCTGCCTTTGGCTCTTGTTCACTATTTGCCCAGCTTATTTGTGTATGGGTATATGTATATGTGAGCATTTGTAATTGTATTTGTGTATCTGATTGTCATCAGTTTAATACACGCACACACTCAAACACATATACTCACAGATACACAGATACATACATACATACATACATTCAGTCATTTGGTCACAATTTTTGGGACTTCGTCGTTGTCATCCAGCTCAAGGGCATAATTTATTTGTGGCTGAATTTTATTGTTTATTTTGTTCGATATCAGAAGTGGGTGTGTGTCTTTATATATGTTATATAATGCAAGTACGCAAACAGCTTGCCAAATTATGTATGACCATCGAAAAAAAAAATATTTAACTATGTCTGGCCTTTTTTGTATTATGACAATTATTATTATTATTATCATTATTATTATTATTATTACAATATTCCCACAGAAATGTTTTTGATGACAAATTCTGAGGAAAATTGAAATTAATTTCCGACAATATTCGTAATTATTATGATAATGCCGAAAGTATTATGGTTTTTATACAGAAACCTTTTTTTTTTTATATATATGTGTACATATATTCTCTTCAGTCAGCAGTTGATAAATTTAATTTTATTTCATATGTTTGCTTCTCATGCTGCCTTTATTTTCTTTCCATTTAAATGCGAACAAAATTAGCTAACGATTTGTGAGAGGGGGGTGTGGTGTGGGTGCTGTTTGTATATATATGTATATATATGTATGTATGTGGTTGTGGGTTAAGCGCACGGTCGCTTGTTCGCCCATGCATATGAAAGTCGGCGTTCAAATTAAATGTAGCATACTTTTATGGGCTAGGGGCAAATTGCAATTTGAATTTTTTGGGCAACAGTTTGATGAGATTTACCAAATTGAGGTTGAGTTTCTGTGAAAAAGAAATATCTAAAGGGAAATTCGAGCAAGCAAAAAGCTTGAAGTAAAACATTGATTATCTATAATATTAAATGAAATACGTTTGAATAAATTTCTACACTCGACTTATTTATCTGAAATTGATTCATTGTATACATTTCCGCCTTGAGCCCTCGTGTAATGAATTCCTGCAACATTTTATGCTATAAAGTGTTATGCGACCTTGCTATTTGATTACTTTTTATGATTTTATCATAGGTAGAAATTCTTTAAGAAGACCATATATAAATACATTGAAGCATAAGGGAAAAGAAATCCGCTCAGGCATAGGCATTTCCGCCTTCAAACTAAATACATTTCCGCTGCGTCATATTTATTTATTGATGCTGCGCTAAGACGTTTGAGAATATTTGACCTTTTTTCTTCATTTTCCTTTTCACTACAAAAGCAAAGTGAAAAGTAAAATGGCATTCGTCGTCGTTGTCGTCGTTGTCTCTTGATGCATAATTTTTCATGCTCTTTACTTGTCGCCGTATAGTTGTTGCACATTTATAACCAGCTAGAAAAATCCCCTTCCCCCTAAGCCCTTACATACCAGCACAAAAGGGGCAGGTTAAAATGATTGCATTTAGGGGCTGCTGCTTTTGCTGCTGCTGCTGCTGTAACGACCAGAAGCGGATGCCAAGACAACAGCAACTACTGCCATGCCGTGACTATTTTAGTTAAATTAATGACGCTCTATTTACCTTGCAAGTGCCGCCAGCCGACTAGAGTCTGTGATAAGTGCTGCCAGCATGAGTTACGACGAGTTAGAAAAAGGTTCAAGGGGACAAGAGAATGTGCTTTATAACCTGCTGTTGCCATATGTTACATATATGTACATGTGTATATATATATAGGAGACCTACTTACATATTTATATACACACAAACATACATATATTATGTCCAATCATATGTGCTATATAATGAATAGTGACTGATTCATTTATTTTTCTAAACTAATCATAGGGCTTAGCTATTTTTCATTTATGTCATTTAGGTTCATCATGCTAATTAAAATTTATATGTCATCTGAAAGTAAACTTTTCTTGCTGTCAGAATATTAAATGGGCATTAAAATTCATATTCCTCTACGATAACATTACAAGAACTTAACAAACAAAACAAGTTTAGTAAGAAGAATTGAAATCAACTTTTTTCTACATTAATAAATATATTTAATTATGAGACATACTCTGTGGATTTGCCAATGAAAGTTCAGTTTAATTATTATCAATTTAAAATTCAAATATTAATCAAGAGACAATTTAATTATTCAATGTTTTTTTTTTTTTTGCTTCAAATAAACCAAGTCTCCAGAGATTTAAAAATTGCCTTAGCAGAAATCAAATTTCACTATCTTGGTCTAAGTAAAGTGAGCGATTTGGTTTTCATCATCCAATGTGTGTCTGTGTAAGTGTATCCTGTATCTGGACTTGCTCATACTTATGCCAATGCAAATTCAAATGTATGAGAGTGAGGCTGCTGTTCAACTTGGCATAAAATTGCAAAAACAAATTTGATTATTGAAATTGAAAATCTAAGAAAGTTTTCAGTGCTCCACTAACATCAAGAAAGAAGAAAAATAAGTAAAAGTTTTTGAAAAGAAATTCACTTGAGTTTCATCAGAAATTTATAAGCTAAAATTGATTTTAAACAAAATGCTAGAAGAAATACAGATTTAAGGAAATTGGCCGAAAATTGACACAAGTAGAAGAAGAATTTGAATTTTAAGCAAACCAATTTGTATAGATAGAGAACAAGCAAAGGAGGAAGAGAGAGAGAGAGAGAGAGAGAGGGAGAGCTATATGGATAGAATGGAAAATGGGGAGGAATAGTGGATTGTGGAAGGAAGCGCTAGTGAACTGGCTTTTCATGCTTAGAGAATTTCAATTATTTTATTAGCCACATGAGCGGACCAAGGTTTAGGGTTTTCTTTTGAGCTCCTGAAAAGGGATAACTTTGGTAACCTGCTTTTCCCCTTTCTCGTTTTACATTCAGGTAAACAAAGTGTGGCAGTGGCACTTATTGTTGCCTGAAGGCGATTATTATGAAATATGTTGCATACTTGCAGGCGAGTCAGCCTTTGCCTATACTTTATGTATGTGTGTGTGTGTGTGTGTGTGTATGTCCCCAGCATAAATCTTTCATGTATATAAAAGCATATTTACTAATAACCCAATATCCTTTTTGCCAGTCCTACCTAAAAAAGGACTAGCTAAGTCGAATTTGTGGTACAAAAAAGGAAGAAAAGGCAGAGCAAGGGCTTCCCATCGATGTTAGTTTTGTATTTAGTTGAGTGCTTTTATATTGTTGTTGTTGTTGGGCCATAGCCCGAGGTAGACAATTTGCCCTTGCCTGTGCATATTTTTAATTAAAGCGGAAAAGGCAAAAAAAAAAAAAACAATAGGCAACCCACTATAAGGAATCCTTTTTTGGTATGAGCTTGGCAAATGAATGAAATATTTATTAACAGCCAGCCGACATTCTTGGCAGTTTTTATGTGTAAAAAAATATTCCAACGAAAGAGACGGAGCTCGAGAGAGAGAGAGAGAGAGAGAGAGATAGAGACGGAGGCAGAAACAACGAGAATGTGAAAACGACAAACAAAACCATAAATGAATTCAATTACATTAAGTTTTACTCTTCTCTACTGACCTCTGACTATCCTTTCTCCCTGCCTTTCACTCCATTCCTCTACGTGTAAGAGAATGGGTATCAAAAATCGACCCACAAGCATGCAGAACGTTAAGCAATAAAACCAACAACAACAACAACAACGACAACAACAACAAAAACTATAACAACAACAGCACCAAAGAACACAAAAATAAAAAGAAATCGAAATAAAGCACAAAATAAACAAAGAGACGAAAATATTCAACGTACGCGAACCGCAGCAATTTAAACAATGTCCAATTCAGTCCATGGTTCTCTTCGCTTGTGGAATGGATATTCGATGGCTTGAGGGGAATGGGTGAGATTGGTGGATATGGCTCTGTGTTCTGTGGCTGAATAGTAAAGAAGAAAATGGCTGAAAACCCTCAGGGTCATAATGAAATAGTGATGAATATCGTTGCGGTTGCGGTTTGGTTTAATAGTAAATCTTCAGGTACTTTATGGTTCAACAGCAAAACTAAACCAGGGATGGATTATCGATTTCAAAGGAGTCAAATTAAAAATTTGATTTGTTTAAAATTGTTAATTTTATAGAATATATTGCTAAATCCAAGTCGTTTGTCTTTGATAGCAAGCAGATGTAATAAATTACACAAATGATTTTTTCAAATACTCAGCAATTGTTTTAATCCACTCCTGAACAGACTTAAACATGAATAAAAGGAAACAAACTTATTCACTTCACACAAAATGTAAAAAAGTAACTGCTGATAGTCATTAAATTTTAGCATATGTAAAAAAATAAATATATAAAATTAAGAGTCTCTACTTAAAAGAACAATATATTCCCCTTCTTCTACCTATCTAAATTTTACTTAAATACCATGATATAACCTCCAACTATTATTGAAGTTTAGGTTTACGTTTTCAGTTTAATATTTATTGTTAGTAGTGAGGAAATATGTTCAGCATGTTGGTCAAAATGATTGTCGTATACTAAGAACAAAGCATGGCAATCATTCCATACTAGCTATCGGTGCTTCGTCTTATTTGACTGCTATCACTCAGCATTGTCAGCCAATTCGGAAATGAAATTGAAATGTGCAATGTGCAACTCGCGTTTGAAACAAGAATGACCAATTTATAGCAAATGTTTGAAACGGCATTTGGTAAGAGAATCCAATTGCAATGCCGGTTTTTGGCTATTAGCCGCTACAAAACATCGACCCAACAACCGTTTGACTGTCAATTGCGCAACGATTTCATATGACACGCGCCAGACACATACATGGAAAGTATGAGATAGATAGAGATGTATAAAGAGAGCATGACGGAGATAGAGATAGAGAGGGAGACTCAGATGCCCCCAGATGTCAGACCGCAGGCAATGGGTTGGAATTACACGCAATGACCGAACTAAACGGCCCGTACTTTGCCTCATTTTCATGGCCAATGCAGCCAAAATGTTGCCAAAAAAACCAGTTGGAGATCCTAAAAAGCGATATATGTGGCAATGAGAAGAACATGAGGCATGGGAATGAGTATGGCTATAATTGGTCTGTCAGGCAATTTAAAGTGCAAGATAAGATGAAAAGAAATGACATTCGTTTGTTTTCAGGACACAGATTGAAATGCACAACTCTAAACACAAGCCAACTAGCTGACAATAAAGTATAATAGCTAAAGTAAAGTTTTTAAATATTGTTTAAAGGTTATCTCATACTTTAATTATACTTGCATATTAAATGCATTTAACTGCTTAACAGAACATCGATTGGAAAGATTTATCTAAGAAGTATACTAATATCCTGTTTTTCTATTTCAGTTTTAGTGCCACTTGGTTTACTCGTTAAGTCTAATGTGAGATGGTGCAATAACTATTTATGCTTGGCCTAGGCCTCCGCCATCTAAAGTCTAGGCCAAGTAACGGCGACTAGTGCATGCCACTTAGGAAATGAGCCATAAAGTGGCGCTGCGCTTGGCTAAAGTGTCCTAGTGCAGTAAAATTGGCTGCCATATGGTAGAGAGAGAGGGAGAGAGGGAGAGAGAGAGGAGTGTTAGAGGGAACGATGGAACGAAGTATGCACTCAATTTTTGTCAGGGCGAGTGGGTGTCTGCATAGCACTTGCATGCATAAGCAGCCATTTAGTGTTGTTATCCTTATTATATGTGAACACATAGACACTGAGGAGTGCCAGTCCTAGTCCTAGGCCTAAGTGCCAACCTGTCTGTATTCAGAACAACATACAAGAATAATAACGAATACAACCAGAGCAGTATCTACCTGAAAGACAATTTCCATTTTTGTACTGCAGCTCATAAACCTTCAACTTCAGCTTTCGGCAAGGACATTTTTGTTTAGATATATGCATGTGTATGGCCATGTGGCTGTGTCTTCTTGATATTTTTATGTGAATTTATGTTTTTGATTAGTGCAACCTCCTGACTTATGCATGCATTTTGAGCCTCAGTACCTTGCTTTCTGCAATGACTTTCATTTGACTATAAAGTTAATAAATTTAATTTAAGTTCCAGAATTGTATTTCTCTTGGAATCAACCAAGTACACTATGAATTTCTTCAATATATGTCGCTTGCCATGCTGAATTTATGTAGAAATTTAATTGAAGAACATCCTCAACATTCTGTGACAGAACTCCCCAGCGAATATCCTCATACTCTTACTCTCTCCATGGGTCTTGTTTATGGGCTCGTAAACCAAGCAAGCGTCGCCTACTTTGGCCTTAACTACAATTCGCAATCCCCAAGCCTCCCCTCAACACGCACTGATTTCACACTCCACATACCAAACTCCCTCCTCTTTCTCCTCTCCTTCTCTTCAACTCTCTATCTCTTTCTCTCTCTTTCTCTTAACTATATATACACTCCCACCAATATGCATATATTGTATCGCCCATGCGGGCTGTCACATTTACATATGGCCCGGACTTATGTTGGTTCTTTGTTTTTTTTCTTTTTTTTTTTTTTTATTTTGTTTTGCTTATTTAGTAGGTTGGCTTTTGCATTTCCCCATCCCTCCATTTTAGTTTTGTGCAATGAAAAATGAAATTTATGCAATTCACCTAAATATGTAACTGCACAAATACTGCCTATAAACTATTTAAATAGTTTGCATGGAAAATTTATTTAAATCTAGCACACAAGTAATATGCAATATTTATAGCTTAAACTACTATATATATATATATATATATATAAATTGACGACACAAAAAATAAAACGATATGAAAACGATATATTTATTTATTTAAATTGTCAAATGGTGGAAATAGTAACAAAAATCCGCTTAAGTGTTTGCTCTGAAAGTAAAACAAGGCAATTCAATATTCAAAACTGTTAAATCAGTAAAAACGAAAAAAAAACAATTTATCAGTAATAGAAACAAGAAACCAATTGTAAAAAATTTTTAGCTAAAACTGTAGTACTAGTTTTTGTTAATGGACTATTTAAATATAAATATAATAAAAACATAAAGCTATTAACTTACAAAAAGGCAAAAGGGAATTCAAAGAACACTTGAAAATTGCCTGGAAATTCTTTGAATTTCTAAGACAACGATTCTATCTTTTTTTTCTCTTAAATTTCAAATACCTAAATTCTCTTTTCAATTTGAAATTTTTTTTATACTTTAACAAATACAGGGAAATCTAATTGCATTGTCTTTGCACATCAAGGACAATAAATAGTTTATTTAAGGATTGTTCTTTTCCTGACGAATGAGGCAACAAGAAAGGAAGCCGGTTTTCTCCATCTTTTTGTATCCTTCTGTTTTTTATACGTCTCTCTCTCTCCCTCTATCTCCCTCTCTTTTTTTCACACAACACGCGTCGAAATGAAGAAATGAAATTTTCATTGTTTTTGCGCCCCAAGTGTTTGAAAAAGTGTCGCATTTTGATTGCGTTTTTCCTTACATTAAACAGCGTCTGGGCGGGCGCGTTTTGGTGGCCACGCTTGGGTAGCTGGGTAGCATTGCCACACTCCTGTTCCACATATATCTCCCTCTCTCCCGACTTCTGCCCAGCAAAACATCCAACCCCATACCCACTGTCAACCGTGTCAGCTTTCCACTTGACTCTTTTTGCTTTGAAGTACTTGCTGCTGCTCCTTCTCTGCACTTACACCTCGCATTTTAGTCCTCATCCACTTCCTCATCCTTGTTGTTATGGTCCTGGTCGGACACGCCCACTGTCACGGCTTGGTAACTCTGCAGCTGGAACAGCAGCAATAGGAACAGCAGCAGCAAACGCGTGGAGCAATCATCTTTAATTCATGAGTCCAAAGTTTCCACTTTTTTCTTTGCTTAATTTTTCGTGGCATGCATTTTTCCTTTATATATATATTTTTTCAACTTCAAGCTAAATACAGCATATAGGATTCATAGTCATCTTCCATCAAAGACAAATCTTGTTTTCTACGGAAATTTAATTCAAACTACGTGTATTTCTAGAAGAAATAATTCAGTTGTGTTCATTCCCGACATTTCCCATTTTGATATGGCTGAACTATCTTCTCTTTCCTTTGAGATTTGATTTCATAGTTAAGATAAATTATATTTTACGTACTTATATTTGCATACTTTGAATTTGTCAAATTTTTCGAAACTGAAACTTTAATTAAAATTTGAAATTCTATTTGCGATATTTAAATTCTTTATTATTTATCTATATTAGTATATAAGTATTTATATCCTAATAAGTTAGTTTTATTCTAAAATCAATACATAGCTTTGAATGATAGAAATTTCTTAATAGTCGAGCGAGTTTCTTATGCAATAATTTAATCACTACTTGAATTTAAGTTGCGCAATGAATTAGTTGGCCATCAGGCGTAAACAAGCTAGGAGCAAATTCATTCAAGCTACTGCCAAAGAAACCCATTTACCAGTTATCCTTGCCCCAGCTCTCAGTTCATCTCTATCCTTGTTCAACCATCACAGAAGTAACTTGGGTTTGGGTATGGCTGTCGGTGAACTGACAATGAGTTTGCATTGTTAACGTGGCTACAGTGGCAGTCGAGCAACCGTTATAGTCCAAGGTGTTCAAGCGGCATTGCCGACTCACAGCTTACCTAAGGTCCTTGAACGCTTCAACTCCTTGTTACTGCTGCTGCTGTTGCTGTTGCTGCTGCTTCTGTTGTTGTTGCTTTTGCTAGCCTGAGTTTGCCTTTGGCTGCGGCAAACGAGTTGTAAATATTTATTTATACGCGCTCGCGGTTTACGAACTGAATGGCCAGCCACCAGAGGGAAAAAGGGTGAAAGCGCTAGTAACATTGGCAAAAGTGGGCAAAGGGATTCATCTTGCCTGAAATTTTGATTTACATTTCTTGCTTCTTCCCGTTACCCGTTACCATGCAAACTAACTAACCAGGAGGTGGTTTCACCTGCATTTTATTTGGTTTTCGTTGATGGTAGGTTTCGTTTTGTTTTGCTTTCGTTTCAGCAGCCAGCATTCCACTAAGGTTGACGATTTCTGAAATTCCTTTTTTTTTGACAGCCTTCTGAAATCCCTATTTTTTTGTTTTCTTTAATGCACATCAAAACCTAATCTTGAAAAGCCAAACAAACCACAAAAAGTAACCTAGACTTATCATCAAGTGTATATCAACTTCTATGGACTTTTGAAATATCCTTTTATATTTTATTTCTTCTTTATTTTCAACATCGACATTCATACACGTAGATCAGATATTTAATTTGATAATCTAGACAAAAATTAAAGTAAAGTCTAAAAGAAAATATTTCCAAGTATGTGATAAGATGTAAAATTTGATTTCAAGTCTAAAAGTCATCTAGTACATGCCTTTCCTCTAACCACATACTAAGTTTAGTATATTTCTCTTCTTTGACCACTTGTTTTTTTACACCACCCTCTCGTACACGTCATTCAAATACATTTTTACAGTTCGTTGAGTGAAAACTTAAGCGGTTTTATGCCACGCCCTCCGTTTGCCTTTTTTCACACAGATTTTCACCCAGCAGGTGACTGTCTTGATGGGCATTTTTGTGTTGTGACAGCAAAAAAAAATTTTTTTTTCCATCATGCAGTTGCAGTTGAATTTTTGGTCAGTTTGTCAGCGAATAAATGCAGTTCTAAGCTCGTTTCACCCAGTTCAACAATTTTTCCACCTTTTTTTTCCGCTTTCCTTTTTTTCTACAATATGCAAACGTGGCTTCACTCTCGATGTTTTGCCACTCCCAGTTGATTTTCGCGTTTCTTTTTATTATTCTGAATTTTAGTCACTTTTTTTTTTTAGTAACAATTCGCCACAGGATTTTAATGGAATATCTACAATAGCATCGAAAAAGCGAAAGATTAATTCAATTTTTTGCCCATCAAAAGGCAGTTATATATTGTATGCAAATTTGTTAAAGCTTTACAATGATGAATTTTGTGTATTTATTGGGCGTTTTATTTTTAGAATTGAATAAATTAAAAAGTTTGCAGTAATGTGCTCTGAAATATTAAAATATGCTTGATTTTAATAATATTCAGGTCAATATACAATTGGTTTATTAAAATAGTATTAAATTTAATATTTAACTTTGATCTGAATCTTTGCCAATCCTTAATCATAGCCCCAAATATAATAAAAGCTTTTTTAATAAGAAAATATAATATATCATAGTACCTACATATAGGATAGTAAACATATATGTATGTATAGTATAAAAATTTAAGCAATTTGTTAAGCTAGTTATTATATTTAAGTCATTCTTTGATTGATTATTATTCTTTTTGGGCATATTTTCTATTCTAATAAGAAAATTCTTTGGCCAATTTTCTTCATTCTAATTTATAACTTGGTGACAGTTTCTATGTTACTTTTGGATATTGCCATCGTGTCCTCCTCTCGGCTATAAATCCATATTCAACGAAATTTTCACCAGCTGCCACATTCACCCACAGAAGGAAAAAAAAAAACAAAGTGAAAGAAAACAAAAATAAAAAAAAAAGAACACAAAGTTGCATTTACATATATATCTCTTCACATATATATATATATATGTATGATGTATATATATTTTATATATATATATACATTTACTGGGGAAAAACAGCCGTTTTTGCTGTCAGCCGGAAGTCGGAAACCATTTAATTTGCTCATGTGCAACTGCGTCCCGTCCTGGACCCTGGCCCATATCCTTTATGCCATTCAGCGGCGTTCAGCATTCAGCGTCCTGCGGCCGTTACTGGCGCAGCTGACATGTTTCTTTCTGTTTCCCTTTTTTGTCGTTTCGGTATACAAATTTTTGTTGTTTGGCAAATTTTTACCCAGAACATTTAATTCGGGCAAACGAGTTAAGAGTAAAGTTGTGTTAAGTTTTTTTTTCCTGCTGCAAAAGAAAAACAAAAGCGAAAAGTGCACACACACACACACGCACGCAAATACACAGGCACACATATACATATAGTAAGAGGCAACATTTATTTATTTTGCTGCTGCCGCTTTCAGGAGCCCCAAAGGACTCGGTCGGCTCCTTTGCGTCTGTCAGTCTTTTTGCATACAAAGTCTTGAGAGCAGAATTTTAATTTGCAATTAAATGCAACCCACAAGCAGCTTTGCATCAAAATGCCAAACTCGGCTAGATAACTTAGGGTGGGCTGGGGCAGGTGTGTGTGTGAGTGTGTTTGTATGTGCAGCAGCTAAAAGTGAAACATTTTCGTTTAGTTGAAGAGAAAAAGGCTCTCCCCTCGTTCTCCCTTCTACCATCTGAGGGGAACCCTTAGATGTCTGCAGCTTAAGTATTTTCAACGAATGCGAATGTTTGAATTAAAACTTTGTAATTTCCCTTGTTTCATTTCATTTCGTTTACTTGAAATTCATTTCTATCCACTGCCTTAGTCCTCTTTCATCCTTCTTTCCATCTCCTTCAACTATAGCAACAACTACAACTGCATACATAAAATGGCTACCAAAACTCATCCATCTCTTGTCTTGTTGCTTTCTGTTCTCTGCATTTGGTCTTTCTGGTCGCCTGGGACACCGCCAAATACATTTGGGTTGTACTTTTGCTCTTTTCGCCTCCATTCGCCTCCATTCCCTGTTTCCGCCATGGAAAGAACTTGCCATGGCAAGTCAAAGTGCAATTGCTGCCAATGCTACTCACTGTGTTCAGTTGAGTTGAATTAAGTTTGCAATTTAATTTGTTTATAGTACGTTTTGGCCCGTTGCCTTTACTTATAATTGAACTCGAAACCAGAAGTGGAAACGCCCAAAAATGCCATAAATATGAGCAAAACGATTGATAGATAAGAATGTTTAAGAAAATATGAAATAAACATTTCGCATTATTTTCCTTGACTTTTGATTAAATAATACACATATTAAAATTAATCAAACTAAGGACATTATATATGTATTAAAATGACCATGGTTAATTTGCTTAAAATCGAATTAATTTTATTTTTATATTTGTAACTTTAAAAACTGATTAATAAAAGAAATAATAAGGGCATACAAACTTCACCTTAGTGTATTTTGTATACATTTATTGGATTCTTTTTAATTTCTGTCTACTTTTCAAAATTAAATCTTAAATTTAAATGCAATATCTTTTTATGGTAGTCCTTTAAACACATCATCATCCTTTTCTAGTTCATTTTTACTTTAAGTTTACCTCATTCGATCGATTTTACTTGAAGGAGAAGCACTTTCTAAATACATTTCCATATCCATTCTTTTGTTAATTAATGACTTAACACTCATTTTGTAAATTAAACATACTTATTTGGATGATAGGTCAAGTCAGTTGCATTGACTTCTTACAAGCTTAATTAACTTGATTTTTGGCTTAAATAAAAATGAATAAAATTAATTTAATGGATCTGCTTCAGACAATGCAAGTCGAATTCAAATTCAAATCAAAACGAAACAAAGGCAATCGAAAGGAAAACAAATGGGTTGGAGTAGTGAGGAGGTTTGGTCAAACATTAATTTTCATTAGTTAGACAGGCACACACATATGCTGCACACACTTTCACTCACACTCATAATATAAGTAAGAATCGATATATGCACAAATAGGATGTCTATCAAACGAAATATGTCAGGGCAAAGTCATTGAAATGTTCCAAGAACATAGCCTGTGGGCTTAATAAATGTCCAACTGAATTATAAATGAATATGAATGAACGAATGAATGAATGATCAAATGCTAACCATGGCCAACGGCCATTTCAACCTCAATTGTGTGTACTATATACACATTTTATATACATATATATATATGTATTTGCAAAAGGAACCAGTCAGTAATTTCACCCAGAAAAATCCCCCAGGCATCTTCACTTATTGTGTATTCCAGGAATTAAATGTAAAGCAATGCAAATGAAATGAATGAATTTTCTCAACTCGAAAATGTTATTTAATTGAAATGGACACTTACACTTGGCATCAAGATGGCTAAATGTAGTCAGGGGGATGGGTAAGGATATTTGACTACAATTGGCTCTTGTTTCTCTAAGCAAGCAGAACTAAATTTAGTTACACAACTCTTGCCTTGATTAAGTTTCGGTCTGACTAAATGGCTTAGAAGAGGAATGCTTCAAGTATATTTCCAATTTAAGTCAACAACAACAATAATTCCAGTTCAAATTTGTACACTAAACGAAGGAAAAGGCATAACTTAAACTAAACATTTTGCACATATCTCGAAATTTTATTACTAGAGATTAGAATTTAAGAATTATTTTTAGTTTAATCGAGTTTCACTAATCTTTAACTGTTTCCTTTAATACACATTTATATAAGATTATAGTGAAACTTCTTTTACCATAGACTTCTTGCTTAAACTCTAATTATTTTGGAAAATAAAAAAGACTTAAAGAATTTCTTACATTATTAGATGATATAGAATATATTAAATCAGATTTTCTTAATGGGTAAGACTAGTTTCATAAAGTTATTAATGTAAAATATGTAGATTTTCCTGTCAAAAATATCCAACACCTACTCACAGAGTGAACGTTTTCATAATCATATGAACATTTCTAGTTGTTGTTGAATTTTTTTGTTTTGAATTATTATGGCACTTAGTTGTACACTAGCTTAGCTCTCACTGTCTCTACTTAGCTGGTAGACTTTCCAGGGGGTATACAACAGCGGAGATTGTAGGGTTATGTGGTACCGTTACTGTGCGTGCGACATGTGCACAGCATTTTGACATTAGCGCCAAAGTTAACATGAAACTATAAGGGAGAAGACCCCTGACCACATTTAACTCAACCCAATTCCTGATTTCCAACAAAGACTTCTACTTTGGCTGACATTTGGTCAGAGAAAGACAGAGAGAGAGAGAGAGAGAGAGAGAGCGCATAACTATTATGTGAAATTGTGTACGTGTGTGTGTGTGTGTGTGTTTAAGTTTTATGTCTACATTTGCTGTCGAGTCTAAGCCTCGTCCAAGGCTCTGGGCCGCTTTAGTGCAAAACTAAGTAAATTTTAGTGCAAATGAGCAGCCTGAAGGGCTCTTAACTAAGCATTTACAGTGGGTCTGAGTCAGTGGCATAATCATAATTAAATAACTTTTGTCACATAGCCAAATAAGCTTCATACACAGAGCATGATATATGTATGTATGTATATATGTGTGAGCACATCATTTTGGCAAATTTACGTACATTCAGGTCCCCAAGATCCACAAGAATGCTTTCATTAGGCATTCCAATGCTAGAGCAAAACAAAAAATAAATAAACAACTGAAGTAAAAAGAATATATATATGGAGACACAACAACAACAACTAAGCGCAAATGTGCCAAAATAATCCGCTTAAATAAAATGCCAAGAGAAATTCAGATAGTACTAGACCAAAATGGCTCTGGGTTGCATCCTTTGGTAGTCAGTCCTTGTGCCACATTCCTTTCATTTTTCCTTTTTTTTCCTTCTATGTATTGTTTTCCGCTATATTTTGGGTTTGGTTAGGTTTGTTTATACCAGAAACCACGAAAATGATAAAACAATAATAATATGTAAAATGAATATATCATTCTTACATAAAAAAAACTCGAATGCTTGCATACCTCATCTATTAGTTTTGCAAATGTTAAGTTGAATAAAACATTAAAGCGAAATAATAACAAACCATGCGATATTAATCTATGGAACAATATATACATTGAAAATATTAAAATTAAAATGAATATACATATCATCATTCAGCGCTTGTACTATCTATATATTTATATTGAATTCTTCCCCTTTTGTATAAATGTATATACTTTAAAATATGAGACCCTCGGATTCTAAATCTCTTTTACAGGGAACTCACTGAAGTCTATAAGCTTTATATATTTATAGGTAACTAGTTGTGGGTTAGTCGCAGTATTTCAACCACCCTTCATCCTTTGTTTATACGTATATGCCCGGTTTGTTGTGGCTTCATTGTTATAGGAGCCTTTAATTAAATGGCTAAAAATGGCAAAGGCTCAAATTATTTCATATGCCAACGTCAACTATCAATGACAAAGAGGATACTCTCCATTTTAAGGGAAGAGAAAATAGAGAAGAGTTCAGAACTAAAATAAAATGAAGAAATTAAATATATCTTTAATTAAAATGAATTTAGCTTGGCAAATTTAAATTATTATAAAGACATTCAAAGTTCGTTGCTTGTCAGATTTTTACATTAACATCTTCGTCTTTTTGTATATAGACAACCATATTGATTATTATGTAGGCGTCCGAAATTTCATGGGCCAATGAGCTGTTTTTTTTTTTTTTTTTTTCATTTGTTGGCCACTTGCTGTGAGAAGACCTCCTCTTAAATCATTGTGAGGGATAATGATGATGTAGAAAAATGTGTATTTTGTTTTAACTTGCCTACATTTTGATTATTTATGATGTTCACACATCATGTGAGAAAGACAAACTGGAACACAAACACTCAGCACTAATTGAGGGCAAAAGAACATCAAAAAAAAAAGAAGAGGAAATAGGAGAAAAAAAAAGGATAACAGGTGTCTCGCTTGCGATCAAAATGCCTTGATTGCTTGGCGTATTCAGTGAACAAAATAATTAGCCAAAAGGCAACATTTTTAATGAGCACGGCGGATGATTTTTGTTTTTCTTTTGGTGTTGAGTGTGATTAGCCTAATAGATAAATGTAGATTGAAATAAGAGAGACAAGAAACCATTTGACTTTTTGGATAAAAATAGAAAAATTCATCCTCATTGTTTCATTGTTATTGTTGGTAAACTTTAGTTTAATAAAAGAGAAACTGTAGTAATAAATGTCACTTATACGCCTTAAGTTGCACTCAATTTTCCTTAGCATTTATTATGCACTATTTTGTCTTCCACAATACTTAAATGGTCGACTAACTGACGAGTGAAAGGGGTTCATCCCCTTTCTTCTCTCTTTGACTCCTTTTAAATTTCCATCTTACTCTTTTTTTTTTTTTTGTCTACTGATTAACCTCATGATTGAATATAATGCCTTTTGAAGACGCAACGCAGACAACCGACTAAGTGCCGACAAGCCAAAATGAAGAACGGAACTGCAGCAAATCCAAAAGTGAGTGAAGATTGCAATTTGCTGCCAAGACTCTAGTATGTAAATATAGAAATTTTCAAATACTCTTTCGTTTTAGCTTATACACTCGCTGCCCTTTGTTTCAGCCTTTAGCAGAAAGTGTGAATGCCTCAGAAGCTGAATCAAATGTAAAGAAAAATGCAGGACAAACTTGGCCAAGCTTTTATTTGGCTCCTTTTTACTCTGTTTATGGTAATGATGATGATGTTATGGGTGATGATGAAGATGATGATGATGCTGTTGCCTAGATTCAGAACAAGAACATTAAATTTTTTACTTAAACAGCAGCAAAAGGCGTCTCATTGTTGTTGTTGTTGTTGTTTGTTGCTGTTGTGGGCGCAGCAAAGCAAAGAAAAAGCAAAAATTGCTGGGAAAACAGACAAGGGAATTGGTGTAAATATGGCAAGTAGCTGGGGGTAAAAGAAATACAGAGAACGAAGGGCAAAGGCAAAACAAGAAGGAGTTGTTGATGCCAGACAGAGAAGGGTATACTTTCAGACATAGACATAGCTGTGGTTTGCGGTTCTACTGTCTACCCGGCTGCCCGTTTGCCCGTTTGCCTGGCTCTGCCAACGTTAGATATTTTCATTTAGTTTCCTGTTTACCTCCCACCCCCCTCCGACGAGTCGAGTGGAAGTATCAAAGTTAGTGAAGTAGCACAAACTAAGCGAAAGACGTCAAGGGAAAGGGCACATAGCACATAGGAGGAGATGATGCCACTCAAATGCTTAACTATGCAAAATAAGTTGCATTTAAGATGCTCCATTATGCATGTTTATTTTATGTCGATGATACTACTACTACTACTACTGGGCACAACATTAGCGGGCCAGGTAGATAGGTTGATGCCTGTAGGCGGTTTGCCAACCTCATTTCTTGCCAACCAACGTAAATGAAGTCTAGAAATGGCCTAAATACAAAGAACAAAACCAATATCATATGCCTCTTGTAGATCAAAGGCAAATGCCTAAAAGCATTAATACAAGCAAATTTTGTGAAATTAGAGACCACAAGGATCCGGTTCAACTTATTTATTCAGCCAAGAGTTATTTAACACAGTCATTAGCTTAAAATTAAAGTTAAGAATTTAAGAAAACATTCATATTAATTGAAAGTTAACCATTTCATGGATTATCTTGACAAAACTATTGAAATGTTTTGATTCTTAGGTTTTATGGTAACTATCTTAATTAGATTGCTTAATGGTTAAGTTCTAAAAAAAAAGAAAATCGGGTCTGGGAAAATTGTCTACTCTGCCTTTCCGATTTTCTTTTCGCATTTAGTTGTTTGGGTAACTTACTAATAATGTATTGTTTTGCCTTATAAATCGGGTTTCTTTGCATTTTCATTTAAAATACAGAAAACTAAATTTGACGTGTTATATAATTTCCATTTCTTTGATATTACATTTTCATAGCACTATTGTAAAACTTTTTTCGATAAATATTTTATGAAGTTGTGGTTATAAATTATTTGATAACTTTAATCCAAATTGGGAATTTGTTGCATTTGACAGCTTCTGCCAGAAAAATAATCTTGTAAGAATGTTTACAGTCAAAGATGTGTGGGAAGTCATAAACTGACAGGTTTATCTACGATTTCAAGTGACAGGAAAGGCAATTCAATAGTTAGATAGACAGGGAGAGACAGAGAGAGAGAGAGAGAGAGAGAGAGAACGACTAGGATGGAGATCATATTAAAAATTGTACAAGCTCAGTGAACCCAGTTTGGATAGTTGTCGTTTTAAGCCTTATGAGCACTTTGTCAGTGAGTGTTTTATGGCCATCCATTAGCATTGACCCAACCGCCATAAGCTTGTATAGTTGGCGCATTTCACCGCTTAAGCAGAACCGGGGGTGATTGACGATTCGCATTACCAGGCCAGTACTAGGTTAAGAGAAGTTGTAATGTGGAATCTCCTCCTGCATGGAAGTTCTCATCCTCATGTGTCAGGTGTATACTCGCAGCAGTTGTGCAGTTAATCATTGTGGACGAGAGCGAGAGTTAGTAAACAATGGTCTGGTCCATATTGAGTACGCCATGCTCATGCCGCAAATTCCAATTACATCTCCTGCTAACAGATCTCCACACCTCTTAGCTTGGTCACCACAAATGTGAATACGATGCATGAGGGTGAGCGATACCGAGAGGAGTATACAACTTTTCCACTTGCCCAGACATTTGACGCATACATCATCCTTTCCATTTGCCCGGCAATCGATTTTCGGTTAACGCCCCTCTATCGGGTAGCGGAACTTTAATGCCAGATATTGGTATTTAAGGCTACACGATATTGATATCGACGAACACACGAGTCTTTGGTTAAGCGGTCGATGCGGTTTAGGTCGAATAATCCCCGCGATATCAAAAAGAAGGTGCAGAGACATAAATACATTTTAATGACCTCTGGCCTCGATGCGCTTCTTAATAAACTGATTATCGAAAAGACTAGGAAACGAAAATAAGAAGAAATTAAAACAGCCTCTTTAACCTTGGGCGATGTGGAAATGGTTTTGAGTGGTTTTCCCATCTCTTTGGCATTTCAAAAATCATAAATATTTGAAAGAAAATAACTGGAAATGAGCGAAGCGGCGACCAGCCAAATGCTACTGGCATTTTATTGAGACAACTGTGGAAATGCTCACAAAAGAGCCATTAGCAGCGAATTGGTAGACACACATACATATACCACAAACATATAGCATACACACACACACACACACACACACAGACACAGTCTAACACATGTGAGCTTAAATGGCATCTCATTCCTTCTAGCCTTCTACTCTTTCTTCTATACCATCTTCAACTGTGTGCCAAATAGTCAGCATTTTTCAATGGCCACAGCCGGCGGCCTTTATTAGTTTGGGGCGTGGCACACCACATACAAACACCCGCACACATACCAGCACAAAAAAATATGTATTTATGAGTAAGCTGACTTTTGGCCATGTTTATACCCAAGCTTGTGTCACTTGCTTTGCAGCCATTAGCACGTACTTTTCCCTTACACTTTTACTCCCGCCCCTTTTCTATATCCTTATACATATATATTTTTTTGTTTGGTTGTTGTTGTTGTTATAGAATATGCCGCCGGCTGTTGACGGAATTGCCTTCATTGTTGTTTCGTTTTGGTTCTCAAGCCGGAATGAAAAAGAAAAACAAAAAAAAATAAGCTAAGAAGAAATGGAAGATTCAGTGAAAAACGTAGAAAAAGAACTAAGTAGTTCATTTTGAGATGGCTGCCTTTTGTTATAAATTTTAAGTATGTATATGGGCTAAGTAAAAAAGCAAAGCAGCAAATTGTCGCCAAAACAAAAGACTAAATATGCTGCCAGCAGCGGAAAATGCCTAAAATGAAAAGGCGATGACGGCACAAAGAGAGAAGGTGGTAGAGGGAACTGGAGGCGACTCAAGCTGAACACTCTCCACGTCTTGACACAAATAGGTTTCCGCCCTAAATCCCAAATATCCCCGGAAGCCGATTAAGTGTTGCCTGTGAGCGCGCGCAACAGCATGAAAGACGAAAAAGCGGATTGAGAGACGGTATAGGAGGCTGCAAATTGAGCTCGTCCTGCATTGAGAAGGAACACAGCATACTCAACTCCATTTTCATCTTCACCTACGCCCCGCTGAAATAATGGCAATACATGCTGTTTTGGCAGTTATTGGTGCCATATGACGAGGGTGAGGAGGTGTGAAGAAGCCAGATGGGTGAGTTTCAAGAGTTTTCAACTCAACTTTGAAAAAATCATTCCCATAAAAAGAATAATGCAAAGAAAAGAAAGAAAACACACATAACGTATATGCCATAAATTTCTATCTTTTATATTTTAATAAAAATTTAATATCACGAAGAACAAAATATAGACGATTCATACATCCGTATAGCACACTTTAAAGTATATTGGATTAAATTAAGAAATGATATTTCAAAAATAAATTAGCTCAATAATCTATAGTATAAATCTGTTTTCAAGAAAATGTGTATACTCCAGTTATCATTATGATGTGTCCATTTTCAAAAGAAACTTGTTTTAAGCCATCATAAATCACTCTAAAGTTAAATTCCATTAACTTTTGTGGCCACCCTCTTCGATTACAAAACACAGCCGGCATGTAAACACTGGCAGAAACACATTACAATAAAATATTTATCGTTATTATCCTTTTTGAAAGTGCTTTTCAATTGAGGTATGGACAGGCTGAAGCTGCGCCTGACTGACTCACTGACTAAGAGACTGACAGAGTCACGGTCATATCTTGTTTGGCTTTTCGAAACAAAAAAAGAAAAGAATAAAATATATAAGACATTTCCTTGGCTTCACGTGTAAGTATTTTGGTTTGAATGTGTGTATGTATGTATGTGTGTGTGTGTGTGTCTGTGTAAGTTGCCTTTTGTGGGCGTGTCTTGGCATGATTGATGGCAACGCTCGGCATGCTGACAGGCATTATCTCTGCTGATTGGTTGATGGCTTCATCAAAATGTTCAAAATAACTGAAAATATATCGTAATACATATATGCATTAATTCTTCTCTGTAATTTTGGTGAAAATTGTTGGCATACGCGACGTATGCGTAATGTAATGTGTAAGCAATTACTTACCCGATAACAGCAGAAACAGCAGTTGAAGCCCTATACCAGACAACAACAACAGCAACATTAAGGGCATTGATTTCCCTGATCATATTTATTTAGATTTTGCCAAAGCTATTTGCATGCGAAATGGCAAAATTGGAATAAAACGTTGGTTAGGGGACAAACCGACAAGGACTTACAAGCTTAAGCTTGTGGCAACAACTCCATTTATATTATTTCGTTTCCCCTTTGGAAATTAATATGTCATTTTTACCACCTACACACAGACACATACACACACAAGGAAGGCAGGAAGGAAAGGAGATAAAGTGTGGAAAGGACACGCCAACAAATGCCAAGCAAATGTTAAGGGGTTTGGCCCCTTGCTTCCAAAACCAAAGATGAAGCTATGGGAAAAGATGATGGAGGAAAAAAAAATGAAATACAGAAGAGAAAGGAAAAAGGAATCGAAGTGAATGCGAGAATACCTTGCAGCAGCGGGTGAAGTGAAGAGAGGGAAATAAAAATGCAAATAAAATAAAATAAAAATAAAATAAAAATGTGTGTCTGTCATGTCAATATTTGCCGCCAGCAGATGAACTCAATTTGCAATTGGCAACGGATGAGGCGGCAACGGTAGCACCAGCAAGCAACAGCAGCAACAGCAGCAGTATCAGCGGCAAATCGTGGGAAAATTGATTGACATTTTCATTATACAATTTGCCAAGCAAAGCAAAACAAGTCGGTGAATGTGAATGTGAGTGTGACGGTAATATATATATATATATATATATATATGTATATATACATAGTTATGTATGTGTGAAACGGCACAAGAATGCATATTCTGGATGTTGTGGCTCTGGGTACGGCTGCTGCTGTTATCGTAGTTGTTGTTGTAGTTAAACAAATTGCGCATAATGTGCCGCAAATAATTAATGCCAATCATTAAAATAATAAACTACATATGACTGATCCAAGCAATTTCCACCTCTTTTGCTATCTCTACATTTGCAATTGTGTATGTGTGTATGTGTGTTTGTGTATGTACGTATCAATAAAGATTTGCATATGTGTGTTGTAATTGCTGCTGGGTAAATAATTGAAGAATTTTCTTCACTTCACTAAAGGAATGAATACGACGAAATGAAAACGCATCCATCTTAATGAATGATGATTAAATAAGCAGAAATAATGTAATATGAGCACTTCAGAGAATTTCAAAAACTGTTGATAGTTTACAATGGAAAGCGTGAAAAAGAGCAAAATGAATATTAATGTGAAATGAAATGAATGTAAGGAGAAATTTACCGAAAAATTCTCGTCAATAATGACTGACAGCGGTTATCGAATATTTCCATTACATGCGGTTTGAATATACTTACATTTTACTCTTTTTTCCGATAATATACTACTATTAAAATATTGAAATTACATTAAACTAACATCTATGATTAAAGCTTAAGAGAGTAAGGAAACCTTTAGTCATGATTTTTTATAACTATTTTTTAAATTATTAGGTTATGTTTATGTCTTGTTTTTGCTCTTTTAATCTAGAAAATATGTTTTTTTTTTTAACAATATCTTTATTATTTTTCGATGATTTATTTTATATTTATTCTGGGATATTAATTTCCGGTCAACTTATTAAATGCGGCTTACTTTAAGCAGTGGATGAAATAAACATTTTAAAGGAAAAGAATGAAAAAAAAAATATAAAGTCGAAACTAAGATGGCCAATAATTTTTCTTCTTACTTCTCAAAAGCCGGTCTAATTAATATTTTTGGTAAAGACGTGAATGTTTCTTTTTCATTTTGTGTGTTTGCCCACCTGAAAAGAGTCAGCGAAAACCCTCAAACATTATTCAAATTCCATCACAAGTATGCCAAATGGTTAGCTATTAATCTGCATGGTTATGTTGACCCTAACAAAAAGAACCCCCAAAAACAAAGAATAAACAAAAAAAAAAAAAAAATTAAGGGTTGACACTTTGTGTAAAACTGTCCAAAAGAACATTGAAAACAACAAGCAATTGACTTTTGGGAGTGGATACCAACTGAGTATTTTACCAGGCAGATGCTGAACATTAAATTAATTGAGCAATTAATTAACACGCCATTGAGTTGAGTTGAGATGAGGCGGGAGTGGACGGGAGTGTGGAATGGAATGGAGTGGAGTGGAGTGGAGTGGTTTGCTAAAGAAGGAGCTGATGGAGCAGCCGCAAACAAAGAATCATTGAAGACAGCTGCTGGCTTGGCTTGGCTTGGCCTCTGAATGTTATTAAAGCTTCACAGAGCACTGAAAAATTATGAAGTTGAAAAATTAATTCAGCGGCAAGTCGAAAAAGTTTGAACTTTCAATTATGTGAAAAGCGTGTGCAGTTATGAAGGTGGATGGACGAAGAAAATGTGCAGGAGGAGTGCAGAAAGACGACGTTAGCAACACGAACATGAACATGAAAATGAAAATGAGATATTTTTTTTCTTCCTTTTGGCTGGTGAATTTTCCAATTTATGTGCCCGAGTGGCGCCGTCAGCTACACTCTCGAGTAATCAATGATGGGTGACGACAGGGCCAAGACAACAACCTTACCACCTCCAATGCGTCGAATTCATACTGTGAGTCCATACTGAGAATGGAATTGTCAGTAGATGAAATAATAGCAAATTCTGGCATTGAGATAATATCGATTGCTGACAGATATCTAATTGTAAATACATAACCTAAGGATGTGGAAAAAAAATGAAGATGTCCATCAATAGAACTCTGTCATATTTGTGATTATGATATTGAAATGAATTGGCAACTTACATGTATCATAGAAAGCAAACTATATATGGATGTGGCTTTTAGATGCGTTGGGAAAATTCAAGGCTTAATAAATTTAATTATAAATAAATTATTCAATTTAAAGTCTTGAAATTTTTATTAAACATTTTTCTCTTTGTAAAATTAATTCACTTTATAAATCGTGTGGTGATATGTCTATGTAATAGAGATGAAAAACTTTTATTCTCTAATTTCGATCGATTAATTGATTGTAAAATGTAGATGAAAAATAAGTATTAATGTTATGGATATTAGACTTAAACTTATAATAAAGGCACAACAATTCCATGCATATTTATAATTATATATAAATGTATATATGTACATATATACATACATATATATAGATTATATCCAAGACCTATTCTAAAGACTAACAAGTGGTTGAGAGATAGAGACATACCCTCATCGCTATACTAGTTGGACTACAATCTATGGACTACCCTAAGAACCTAGTAAAATCATAATCAGTATCGTTAAATGGTACTTCATTTAGCCCTTCTTGAACTTAAGCAGCAATATGGTTAATACCAGAAAGACTAGTACCCATGATGATATCGAGATGAATCCATTATAGACAGTTGGATTATCAATACCCCATCCTCTCTGCAGTATGGAACGTAGTGATTCAGTTGGCTTGGTCAATGGGAGAAAGGCGGTAACAAATTGAAGCAGCGGGAACATGCCCTCAATTGGCCAAATAATGCCACATAACATCACAATGGGTAGGAATGAGCCCATAGCCACATATGTGGCTGTTCTTTCAGTATCCACAGCGCAGGAGATGACAAAGCCAAAGGTCATGCCGCACAAACCATTTAATATGCAAAGTGCAACCACTAGCCAAATGTCACCCACTAGCGTCAACTCAAAGAAATAAAAGCTAACAATGAGCACAAATATGGTTTGACTCAACATCACAGTAAACTGGGTGACAACCTGAGAGAGCAGGATTTCGGGACCAGTAATTCCTGCCACAAGACAACGCTCAAGCATGCCCTCGTTCCTTTCAATCAACATTGCACCCGATGTAATGGCCACCGATAGGAAAAATATAATGGTCAATATCACACCAGGAGCAGCAAAATCGGTAAAATTTGGATTGCGATAGCCATAAATCGGTTCATTGAAGTCAACAGGTACATGTCCCAACTTAGGATTCACATCGCATTCAGTCAACATATTCTCGACAAAACTAAAGAATGTCAATTGCAATTCACCATAAAGCATCTGCGAAATTTGTTGATCTGAAAAAGAAAAAAAAAAGACAGACCACTTAGCCACAATATCTGTAACTTTTTATTACATACTCACTGGACCAGTCCATGCGTACACCCAGATCAGATGCCTCCACTGTCTCATCTTCGGCATAACGTCCCATTTCTACACGTTCTAACAATGCTGTGGTATAGTTTGGTTGTATTACAAGAGCGGCCCAGGCTTTGCCACGTCGCACCTGCTCATAGGCTGTCTCATCGTCATTCACATAATTCTGTAAAAAAAAAAAAAAACAAAAAACAAAATCAGATCGGAGTAGAGAATACAACATTAAATGACAACAGTCAATCAAATGCTCATTCAATTAGCTTAAAAAGACATTGCACCTTTGCCAGACGGACGAAAATATCACAGCGAAAAAATAAGCAATATAAATACACTTTTATTATGCTTATTAAATATAATATTATGTTGGCTTTGATTGTTGATGTGAGACTTTTATTATTTGTATAACGAGTAATTAAGAAAAACATATTAAAAATAATGCGGCAATATTTTAGTAAATTCTTTATCGCTTTTTACTAGTATTTCAACAAACAATATTAACATTAACTAACTTTAATTTTCTTTTTAAATTATTATAAATTGAATAAAAAGTGTATTAGTAAAAGGAAAATGGGCTAACAGATCCTAAGCTATATCTTCTAGATTAATTTATTTATATATCTCAATTTCTGAGATCATTTCTCGAAGGGATTCAACTGCTTAAGAGAGTATGAATATTTCGGTTAGGCTCCATGCATTATATGTAGGAGCACAATTAAAAAGAACCTACTGAATTATTGAGCAATGTCTGTCAGAAGCTTGTCTTTCTGCCCTTGTCTTTCCTTGCGTCTCCCTTTTTCTACCCTTGGGCGCTTCCTTTCCTTTGGAATCGCTTTCTGAGTTGACTGTGCTACGCTTCATTTCCTGTAGCATTGTTTGTTGCATGTAGCAACAATAAAAGTAACTCCCTGTAATTAATGTGCGTACTTTGCGCCAAACGATAAATTCAGGCCGGCAAAGGCAAACATGAGCAGCAGCAGCAGCAGCAGCAGCAGCAACAAAAGGCAAAGGCAATGGCAAAGGCATTGTCAACAATATGTTTATGTTATCTTTTACAATTTCATTGCGCAGTTGCTTACGCATCCACAAAAAAGAAAAAGAAAAAAATAAACGAAAAAAAAAGGAAACTGAAATAAGAACGGAAAATAAATAATGAAGTGAAAGCCTCACACACTCGCCTTTACACTCGCTCCAGTGATATGATGCTACCACTTATGAACAGTATGTACTATATATATATACATACATAGAGCGACCATGTCCTTGGGCCTAAGCTAGTGGTAGTCATACATTGATAAAGTTTTGCCTACAATAGAGGGAAAACTTTTGCCTAAAGTTTTTGCCAGCCACTTACAGAGATTCCACAGGATCAAGGTGGCGGAATCGGGGTGTGGTGCTGGTGCTGGTGCGTTCATGTATTGGCATTTGTATTTGGGCTAAGCTTTGGCAATTTTGTGGCCTCGATATGTAGTTATTTAAACCATAGAAGACAGGCTGGCAGAAACGAAGGCGGGCAAAATGGAGGATTTTGGGTGTTGGAATAGAACAATAGGGCGTGAAATTTACGCAATTGCCGTATTAATGTTAAGACAAATGAAGGGATTCCATTTGAAGGGTTTGGGTTTTTGTTACGGTTCCGGTTTTTAGGTTTGAGGTTGCTGCGGTCTTTAAGGGCTTCATTAGATTTGATAGCAAAATGTGCGAATTTGTGGCCAGGTTGCTAATGTACATACATAAGCAACAAACAAGCAATCAAATCCACAGAACTTGAACAACTTTTATGCTTATAGTTTAACCTTAACTTTAACATTGTTTATGACAAACTTGAGTCACACAAACTATGCGCAAATGAAGCGCTATCTCCCCCCCCCCCCCTCTCCACTATTTTTCTTTTCCTTTAACGCTCTCCATGCAAAAGTTTTTCTCCTTTTGGTTACCTTAGCAATTTTTGTTTCAACTTAGCTACAACTTTACTCATAAAATCTAAAAGAAAGAAGAAAAGGAAAAAAAGAAAGCAAGAAAAACTGCTTCATTTCAAGTTAAAACTTATGGCTAATCAAGTGCAACAGGAACAATTTGTCGGTTGAGCATAAAATCTCATTTTTTTTTTCCTTTAAAGGGGGTTACCCTTTCCATTTACTACATCGGCCAGTTGACGTTGTCATGCCTAATGAACTTTTAATTAAAAGCAATGATAACCAACCAAACAAACTGACCACAATACAAGGTTTTCTTATCCTCTCCTGTTCTACCATTTTTCTCCTAGTTACATTTTTCAATTTTCGCATAAAATGAAAGGTAAAATGTTAAGCCTTTTTGTTTTTGGTTGCCTACGATTTTGGGTGATGGTTGAAAAGTTTTGTAAATTTATTACTAAAGGCCATTTTTAGACAACTTTGCCCCTTGGCCATGAATAGGAAACAAAGGCCAATTTTTATGACATTAAGATGAGGGTAACCGAAACGCGTTTGATCTAAAAACGACGAAAGACGAAAACCTGAGGATGATAAAAAGCACTGGTATGAGATGGAAAAGATGTGAAGCTTTTCCTTTTGGCCTGCAAGGCAAATACATGCATAGCTTATACTGTTACCGCTTTTGTTTTGATGTCAACAACCATGAAATGGAAAGATGAAACCAACAGGGAATATAATAAGGACTATCATGCACCCTGTCATCTATTTTGAAAGGACTAAGAAGCTAAAGAAATCGCAAAGTAAATCTTGGTCTAATGGATTTGAATAATAGCCAGTTCAAAAGTATATAATAAAGTAGTTTAAACTTAAGAAAATTGCCTTAATTCAGGCCAATATGTACTTCTTATTTGTGTATATCATAACTTTAAATCTATTTGAATCCCATATCAAACTGTAACATCTACTTAAAGTAGAAGGAGATATAATAAAATTCAATGTTTCATAACCAATTTTATCTCTCTAATGTACAGTGCAAAAAAAAAATAGATGAAAAACAGCAGATAAATTCCACCACTGAAGTCAGACCATTATCTGCAACATTTCTTTTTTTTCGTTGGACACATTTAATATATTTACTTCTTGTTAAATTTAAATGACTGTAGTGCTAATATACACCACTTCCTGACTTGGGCTAAAAGAGCAAGGCAATTGAAAAAAAAAATCCAAAAGAAAAGAAAAGTAGAGAAGAGATGAGAAGAGAAGAGAAGAGAAGAGAAGAAAAAGAGACAAAGCAAAAATGTAAAAAAAAAAAAGGAAACGCGATGCGTCGTTTCACGGCAAATGGCAAACGGACAACAGAATTCAAATTTTTCCATTGCCTTTAGCCTCTTCATTTGCGTGGGGTCTTGTCCTCTTACCTCCTCTTCATCCTATCTTCTGTCCTGTGTCCCGTCTGTGTCCAGGAGGCCACGTGCTGATGGCCACGCTGATACGCAATGTTCATTGACCAAAATTAACTTTGGCTCTTTTCAGCTGTTTTTTTTTTTTTTTTTTTTTTTTTTTTTTTTTTGGTTTTTGTTGTGTTTCTTTTTTTTCCTTTTTTCTTTTGTGGAGGGTCAGAGTTGCGGTCCTTGCTGCGTATTTCGTTTACTTTATCTTTATCTTAGTTAGAATTTGCACAAATTAAGCGTGATAAGGGGCAAAAGCAGAAGCCGCTTCTCAATTTTGACTGGGAGGGAAAAAACGAAGAAGAAAAGATGGAAAAGGAAAGTTTCCCCTTACAAATTGCCAGTTAAGGAATGACGATTGTTTCTCAGAATCGTTTTCCCATTGCACTCAAATTGGATTACAATATGACTTTAGAGAAATTGTAGGGATCTACCACTTTCTTTCAATCTCTTGTTTATGGCGAACAACTAACTAACTTGAATATGGCATTTTTATAAGCTAGATAATAAAGTCTATACCAGTTGTTTATCAATTTTGCATGTAGTTTGTACTTGACAGCAACTTTGTTTGGGTTTACGATTATTATGCGAAACTCTAATGCAAAATGCATGAAAATTTTAAGAGCAGCAAGAACAACAACAACAACATCAAGAATAACAACTATAGCAACATCAATTCAAAGTTAAACTCAAATTAGGCAACAAAGAGGCTTTGTTTTTGAAGCATAATTTGCAATAAATTGCCACCAGGGCCAACGGGCTCTTCCCCTCTGGATTTCTTCCTCTTATTCTTGGCTTTCAACTAGTATTTTTGCCCGGCAGCTGCGAGTAAATTTATTGATGATCTCGACTTTCTGCTCCTGCTCCTGCTCCTGCTTCTGCCTCTTTTCATCCATCTACCATCCCTGGTCCCTGTTTCTATCTGGAATGCTGTTGCTGTTGTTACTTTGGCTCTGCCAAAGATAAGCAGCTGTAATTTGTGTTCGCCCAACAGCAAGCCAAAGCAAGACAATGCCAAGTAGGAGGCATCGACGGGTTGATTTAGTAGTGCGGAAGGACGAAACGATGTGTGCAATAGATTGAAGACTCGGTAAACTCAGACCACCCAGAGACTCGGGACTATGGCACACGTTGCCTGCCTGCTTGCCTGACAGCCAGCCTGGTTCTCTAGCATCTTTGCTGTCCACACAAATTGAAATAAATTACAGGAATGGTCAGCGGAGATGAAGGGGAAAAGGTCCTTGAATATCTTACAACTAGCAACATGAGTGGTTATTGTAAAGTTCGCACTGCACAATTTAAACACACACAGAGCAAAATTTAAGTAAACAGCTAAGATGTAATATAATGAACTATATTTCGAAATTGGAAATAAAACATAGATCTGGTAGATCTTTCTAGGATTTAATATTGCTTTTAGCATAAAATACTCAACAAAAAATGATTGAAAATTGAAAATTAATTCCATTTAAGTAAAAATAGTAGCAAATGATTTATAAATTTTAAATTTTAATAAATAACTTATAAATGCATCATTAATTTAACAAGAATTCATTATTTTAAATTACTCTTGGCTACCTTCAGTAAAAAGTAAAAGAATTCGTATTCAATTTTAATTTCGCTTGTGCATTGAATTTTCCCAAGTGCATACTGGGCTATAGTTTTCAGTTGGCCACTAGCCACTGGGTCAGGTCAGGTAATTTACATTCGAACTTTACTCTACTGTACTTACCACAACCATGCTCCTGTTCTTGACCAACATATCGAGATAACGGCAGCTCAACATCGTCTGATTGCATCCGGTGTGCACTGGACAAAATTGTTGCATAATCATTTCCTCGGACATCTCGTGATTTGCCACGGCCAATTTGATGCCAGTCGGATCATGACCAATGGCATAACAGAATAGCAATATTTGCACCACAGGCAATCCCACAATGAAAAGCATTATACTAAATCGTTCAGTAAGAAGTAAATGAGTGTATACAGAGATAGAAATAAATCGTAACTCTTTCTTCAACTTACCCCACATTTCGCATCATCCAAAGAAAATTCTTCCAAATGAGTGCATGTAAATGATGCGATTGCATCACATGTAAATTATACCAAAATGATGTGGGTATCTCTTGGGCTGGTGGTAACGGTGGTGCTACCGGTGCTGTACTTGTGATTGGATCTCGGGCAGCCGATGACATCGATATATTATCACCAAATTCACCCGATATCTCGGCAGCATGTTGTTCATCGGAAATATCTAGACCGGGATTTGAAATGGCTGGCACTGTAACCTGTTCGACAATTTCCTGGGCAATTGATGATCGTCGTCGTTTACCCATATTTTGCATAACAGAAAGTTTGAGAAAAACATCCTCTAGCGAATCGGCATTATATTGTTGCCTTAGATATTCGGGTGACTCCTCGGCTAACATTTTACCACCACGTAACAGGCCAATCTAGAAAAGAGAAGATGGACAAGGACATTACAAATTGATTCTGTAGAAAATGTTGTCAAGACGATGAAAGTTTTCGATTTCATTTGTTAAGGCGTCTCGTCACGTCACATGCCTGACAATCTTTTCTAGTCAAAGTTTGTGTTTTTGCGATTCGGTTTAGGTTTATGCAACAATTTGTTTTGGTCGATGAAAAGTTTTATTGACCTCCATCCCTCTCCGAATCTTCGACTACGTTTTGTGCGGAAATTAAGTTAATTGATTTCTTGGTTCGCACATGACCAGACAAACTAAGACCACATTTAAGTTAGGAGATGGCTTCATTAAGCATGCAGCTCCGTCGACTTCATCTAACTATATATACATATATATATATATATATATATATATATATATATTCTCCATTCGTTTTCCCCTCGCTTTCATTCAATAAACTGCACATGGAAATTCTATGCTAAATAAGCCACCCACACACAAGAATATACGAAAACTTTTGCTACTTGACTTGGCTTTAGCTTTTGGTAGGAAATCGTTCATTTCCTCAGGCATTGGTCTCTCAGCCTTTGGGTTATCCCTGAAGCCAATTAGCATCTTAATTGAATGGCAATGCCAAAATAAATTAGAAACTTCCTGAGACAAGAGCAATTTTATCTAATTGTATTGGCCACAAATATATCTCTGATATGCATTATTATTTCAATTTCTTTATAGTTCATGCATTCCTTGTTTTTTTTTTTTTTACCATAAATATGCATTTAAAATTTTCAGATTTTTTGCCGCTTCCATGCGGAGGAAATTGAAAAGTTTACATGATATATGGACGAGTGTGTGGGAGTGGCTTGAAAGTTATTTACAATTTAAATGGTTTTGTAAATGGAAAACTGATTCCTCATATCCCTTTTTTTTGCGTGCAATGTATTCAAAAAATGCATTCAGTTATTGCAGGAAAGAGTAGATTTAAAGGGAAATTTTTTAGCTTAAGTGGGATGAGAATAATATTGAAAAAGAGTAACGAAGGTTGTATAATGAGTAAGTGAATGCCGTACAACATGCCAACAGTTTGCCACAAAAACCTAAAACTTTTCCATTCTTTCGCTTTAACAAATAAATTATCATAATCTTCCCTTTAAGGGTGGGGAAAAGGCACAATTGCCAATTCTTTTTAAGGTGCTCCAAGGACAACTAACTAATTATTAAATGTCTCTTTTTGTAATCTCTTGGAACGACCCTCTCCGAAACAAAAGAGAGTGCATGTATTTTTTTATATACTTTATATTAAGAATTAATATCGCGTTTTTTTCATGAAGGCTTATGGTATTATGGATGCCAATCAATGTTACCAATGATGCGTATATACTCATACATCAGCACTCATTGTCAGTGGAAAATTTTTGCCTCGATAACATTTATTTGTCATTCATCAGCTTCAGCAATTATTCAACTGTCCATTTGCATATTTGGCTTTTACTTTCAATTTTTGCTCTATCTTTTATCTTTCTTTTTCTGCATTTTTGCGCGTTTTTTTTTTTTTATTTTTTTTATTTATTTATTTTTTTTTTTTTTGCCATTTGGCATATAAAAAAAGCAACATGCGGAAAATTACGCGACAAAAGTGAAAAGGGAAATGCAAGAGAAACAATATCAACTATTAAAAGGCACAGGCACTCGTAACAATATATCCATCACATAATGTTACGGTCCCTGATTTCATTTATTAGAGCAGAAAGTGCTGCATGCACAACTGGGGACACTCACGATACAAAGACAGAAAAGAGAAACAGAAACAGAAACAGAAACACCAGCATAAAAAGAGATAGATTCAGAGTCGGAGGAGTCTCGACTTGCTGTGTGTGGCCATGCGGCGTATACGCGATTCGCTTTCATTCTTTCCATTTTTTTTTCCGTTTTCCGAGGTTTTTTTGTAAGCCAACAATTTCCCTTGAGCAAAGACAACGCTGACATTAAATTTGGGGGAGAAATGTCAGTCAAGAACGAAAAAAAAAAAAAAATCAGATATAAGAAAAAAAGCAAATGGAAAAAATACAATTGAAGCGCTGCACTGTGTTAGAATGCTGTTGACCTCAGTTTTTTTTGTTCCAGTAATAGAGAAAAAGTGCGGAAGATTGGTAAAAAAGAGATGGGTTTGGGGGGTTTGGTGCTTGGGCTTGGCTTGGTTGTTATACTAATAATGACACCATTGCAGGCGTTGATGTTGTGTCATAATGTGCTCATAGCTTTGATGTGGGTCGACTGTCTGGTGTGAACATGTACATGGACAAAGAGCAAAACCAGAGGGATAACGGCGATAAGTAAAAAAAAAAATAGAACAAAATTAAAAGAACAACCGAGGGAAGATAATGCAAAAAGATAATTGAATCTGGTGGAAAACCATACTTGAAACTTAATAATGTATACAAAAATATATTAATAGAAGAACTTGCATTATGTTGGCAATAATTTCATTATTTTAAATAACTTTGTATACGAGTGCACAAAATGTTTTTAAAGAACATTTTGTTGGTATGACCCGTAATGTACATATGTTACCACTCCGAATATAGTTAATTCTTTTTCCCATGTAAGTAAGCTTAAGAAATTTAAATGCATTTTTTTAATGCGTTAAATATAACCAATTTCCACCGTTTGAAGCACATTCCTACAAAATACGATTTTTAATGCCCATAAATAATTGTTAATTAAATTGAAAAGTTATAAAAGCAAACCAAAATTTAAGTACTGCCAATTCCTTTACACCAAAATTTCCTTGCCGAAGCATCATAAATGCTTTTGACGTTTATTTTTAATGCTTTACTATAAATTGGCTTAGTGTAAATAAATACATTCATATTTTTTTATCTATTTTCATTAAAAATGAGAAAAACAATCATGATATTTTTATAGTAACATGAATTTTCAGCTTATAAATCTCAAAAAAAGGAGCAATAATTTCGTTGGAAAGTGGTAAACTGGCTAATACATCAAGTGCTGTCACCCTCTATATCTACACCATGTGTATATATATGTTTGTGTATGTGTGTATGTTTGTACATAGGTGTCAATTCGAGTGCCTCAGTCAATCAGCGTTTGGGGGTCCGTGAAATTTATGTGGCCTAAGGATAGAATGAGTCTTCCTCTGGTCACGCAATTCTGTCGAGTCAACAAAAAAAGGCATCGACAAAAGAAGCAAAAAGTTAAGGAAAGAAAAAGAACGACCACGTGACGTGCAGAATTGGCGGAAAAAATATGTGCACATAACTACCTTGTACTGAGCTGGTCTGAACTGAAATGGATTCAAGAGAGGCAGCATCGAAAACCGAAATAGAAACAAAAACCAAAAAATAGTCAGAGGCAAGAGACAAAGATGAGGAAACACAAAAAAAAAAAAATAAAAAAATAAAGAAAAGAAAAGAAAACGTGACACGAAAAAGTGACAAAGCTGAAAAAGCAATTTGTTCCCCCTGGCCATAATAGTCAGCTCTGAGTCAGTCTGACTGAGTTCTTTCTCTTGGAAAATCCACACGTGTTCAATATGAGCAATTAAACACTGTCACCAAAAGTTGACTTAAAAAAAAAAAGCAGGCAATGGAAACAGAAGTCATCACGGAAGAAATCTCTTGGGAAAATGGGTGGGGTGGAGTTTGCATATATGTATATCTTTTTTAAAATGTATAAAAATGTTCCCTCTCTATTCTTTTTATAGCTCCCCCCTCCACCAGAAAAAAAGACCATAAACCATAAATTTCATCTAACAATTCGTATTAAATTCACATTTCAATGGTTGTCGTTAGATTAACTCTCGAGACTGGCCTTAACTTTTTGGTCGATTGTTTTATGGACTGAGGAAGAGAGACGATTCATGGCGAGTCGATTGTTTTGTCCATAATCCGGAGACAAAAGGGAACGAATGCCTTCTTCTATGGCTGACGGTGATTTTGTTTATTGGCCATAACTCTTTACCGCAATGACTTTTGCGTGGCATCCGCATCGACAATCGTTTGTGACAACGGTTCGACTTTGACCCTTGTTGGCTGACAGAATGAAAGAGTGTGAGTTGCGGTAACCAAACGTGTTGGCAATAGCAAGGTGCGGAAAATTGTGGCAGTCCCTTCAACACTTGGTTTAAGGATAACCTTATTTATGGCATAATATGTAAATCTTTTTCCTTAAATTGATTTTTGGACAAAATGCCAAGAAAATATTGGAAATTACTTACTGATGAATTAAATATATTTCATTTAATCAAAAAAAAAAAAAAAAATAATATTTGAAATAAATTAAAATTTATGTTGGGTAAAAAGAAAAATTTTTAAATATTTATATGAGTATCAAAGTATACTTATATTTTTTATAAAAACCTGAGACTTGCTTTTTACAACATATTCGTTAATTTTCCCTTTTGGAAAAGCTTCCGCCAAAATAGTCAAAATTAATCCTATTATGTAAATAATCTACTTTACTTGATATATTTATTTAAACAGTGTAATTTAAATGTGTGTGTTGTCATGAAATTTTTCCTATATTTTTCCATCAGTTTTATTTCATCCGATTAGAAATTGCTTTAAAATTTAAATGAATTTCGTATAATTTTTATTTTTATGTTGAATTGAATAGAAATATGAAATTTATGTAAACAGAAATATATTATATTGATAAAGGATGCATAAGGACTTGTTTGCATAGTAGTCACATCAATCATTCGATTTATGGTCTCATATATATGGATGGTAACTATGGCTACTAAGATGATTTCAACCTTGAAACGTATTCCAACCAACATCATTGGTATATCCTTTTTTCTCTTTCTCCTTGTGCATTAATCTTTTTGTTTTATTTTCTATTTTTTCATTTCCTTTCATTGTGTCTATAACTGACCTAACGGCATGAGAGGATTGTGTTTGTTTTATGTGTGCATATAGTACTATATCCATGTGTCTATGAATGTATATGTATTTGTATCCTATATCCGTATCTGTATCTGAATCTGTCTATCTAACTGTCCATTGTGACGGGCATTTGTTTGTGAGCTTTGTCACGCTTTGTTTCTATACTTTTTGTTCTGCTGTTTCATAACCAACTTTATTGTTTGCTGCACGCATGGGTATGGAGCGGAGGGTATTAAATGACAAACACACCCTCCCCCCCTACTCCTCAACCCACGCACTCCATAAATAAATCTGAAGTAAATTTTGCAATGTGTCTCGCTCGGAAATGCCTCGTAAATCGTGTCCATGGGCCATGGGTCAACAGAGACAGGCTGGATGTAAGTAATATGGTATTCGAGGGGAATTTCTCTTTCTTTTTTCGTTTTTTTTTTTTTTTTTGAGACAGGACACAGATTTGTTGCAGCTATCGCTGAACCAGCGCAGGATACAAATTTGCCATTGGAAGAGGAAACTGATGAGACAAGGGGTAGGAGGCGGAAGCACTTAGCACCGCTTGTTGACACCGTTCACTTGAGCTGATAAGCGCGCTGGTACTGCTGTTGTGGCGGCTGCTGTTCCCATGACAGCTCTGAACTTTCACCTTGGCAACAGACACAAGAGCCAAAACCGAATATTACTCATACGACACATATTACAAGCTGTGACCATAAATCAAGTCGGACAAACAATGCGTGGGAGCCAAAAGCCATTGACTGCTCTCTCATCTGTTTCCATCCCTCTTAGAAATCTTTCCATCTCTCCCCCATTTCTCTCTATTTCTCTCTCACTATCACTCTCTCTTTCTCTCTCTCTCCATTACTTACCATATGAGCCTGAGCACATTCGTCTATGTAATGTGTGGTGATTATTACAGTTGTATGACCATTTCTAGTAATGTCCACCAAATGATCCCAAATGCTGTAATCAAAGAACATTAAAAAGGTGGAGATATAAATGAAAGAGTTTAACGAAACGAATGAAAGGATACTCACCTTTGACGCAGCACTGGATCCACACCCACTGTGGGCTCATCCAATATCAGGAGCTCAGGTTCGTGTAACAAGGCTACAGCCAAACTCATCCGTCGCTGTTGTCCGCCACTCAAATTCTTGACAAATTTCGATCCATTTGGTAAATTGAGCAATTTAAGTAGGAATTCGGTACGATCCTCAATGTCGCTGCGGGCAATGGCCGAAATGATGCCAAAATAGATTAAAGTTTCGCGCATTGTGAACTCGCCATAAAGGGCAATTTCCTGCAAAATAAACAGAAGCCAGAATAAGTGCAAACGAAACTGGAAACTAACTTTAACAAGCCGCATCACCAATACTCTTATAGCTTATTTAAAATTGATCCCATCTTAAATACCTTTAACAACAATTAATGGAATTAAGTAAGACATAGAGAAATATTTTTAATTACATGGCCAATTATTCAGAAAAAGTAGCTTATAAACTGCTTTCGTCAAATAACAAATATCTTATAAAAGTTGTACAACTCTTTGTAAGTGCATCACAACTGTTGTCTACATTTTGAGCTTTATGGCTTCAGTCCGTCCAATTCCATTTGGGGAGTCTTATGGCGCTTTGATGAAATTAAAAGTTTTCTGCTGTGGCATTTAAAATTTCCACATTTCATTCCACATTTCATTTCTCCTTTGGCTTATTTCTTCCTTCTCTCATTCCCTTTTCCTTTTTTATTACGTTTATTTAATTTAGTTGGGCATGAGACATGAGGCATGAGGGCAATAAAAACCGTATGAAAAATTCAACTGGCCAGGTAAACTCACCTGTGGCATATAGCCAATTCGCGGTCCTGGTACACCGGAACCACGGGAGCCCGGCCGTCCGCCAAGTACCCAAATCTCACCCGAATTGAGACGCCGTCGTCCAACAATGCAGCTGAGCAGAGTTGTTTTACCACACCCAGAGGCGCCCAGAAGCCCATAACTAAAGGAGAGACAAAGAAAAATATTAGGTGAAAAATTGTAGTACATAGTTTATAAAATGAAAATGCAAAAATAATATGGACATCCACACGTGGGCATACTTAACATATCTTCTATGTAAAATACTATTTTTAAAGCAAATATTTTGAAATTAACCGACTTACAATTTAATAAAGGATTCGGTATAAAGGGAATGAAACAACTTTTAGAATAGTTTGGAAACTAATATTGAATCTTTTTGAATAGGGAAATACTTCTGTTATCTGTAGATTGATTGAAAGTCACACATAAACCACACTCAGGCAATAACTGCGATAGAATCTTACATATGCTGTGTATATAATGGTAGTTTAGGTGGTTATTCATATTTTCATTAAGGAATTTTTTAATTTTTTCCACATTGATTTGAATACACTTATAGTTTTTTTTTCATTTCAAAATTTCACCTTGGAAAAATTTCATAGGTCTGCCTCGTTCACATTTCTTATTTCTGCCTGCATTTAACTTGAGCACCATAAAGGCAAAGCGTCCAGACATTCTACAGCTTCACTGGCAGTCGGGTAGACAAATATTTTAAGCACTCCCAAATACACAGCCATACACATTTACATAGCTGCAGATGCAAGTACAAAAAAAAAAAAAGTATGAAAAGCATCAGGTGAAAAATCAACTGTGAATAGTTTTGCAAAAATATTCAGGCGCAAAAAGTTTCATTGCTTTCTAGGCAAAAGTCTAGTCTCGTTTCTATCCTATCGCATCCTTTTCCATTCTCATGTGCGACGCTTATCTCACACTCACCAGTATCTATACATATACATATGTGGGTGATTGTCTGTATATGTGCTTGTGTATATATGGAAGAGCTGTGGCTGTTGCAAAATATATTTAGGGAATGTTTAGCACAGCTTAGCGCTACCGTCTCTTCTATAGTTTCTCTTTTTTCTATATTTATTTTTTTATTACCTGCACAGTGCGCGAGTTTAGAAAATTGTTGGTCTGGCAGTTGGTCCCTGAGTGGGTCGGTGGTTTGGTATATCGCGGTAAAGGTACCTGTGTTTGTATATATCTATGTGTTTGGTCATGAATAACATGCAGCTCGAAGTATTTCTATGTGTGTCTGTGTGTGTAGGGGAAAAGCCAAAGCCATAGTTGTTTAAGCCATAGCAAAAGCCAAAGGGGTTAAATAAAAAGAGCAGCTTTGGCTTTGCTATGACAGCTTTAGAGTACCAAACCACAAGCGCCGCGAACTACAAAAATACACAAAAATGTGAAAACCGAAATTTTATCTACCCTTACAAGTTTAAATTTTGCATTAATTTTAATTTAAGACTTTTATGCAACCAGATTAAGATTCAACATTTTTTTTTTTGACTGATTAACATTACATTTATGTAAAATATTATAAATTCTGCAACGCATGTATAAATGTTAATTTACAATTCCCTTAGTAGAGGGTATTAAAACAATAAGCACAGCTGTGATTCAAGTTTGTAGGTAGTTGAATCTGCCAGTAACAGACAAGTTGGGTAAAAAATTTGTTCAGCTTAAATGAATAGTTGAACATGTGCAAGAAAAACTATTCTAAATAGTAATTCAAAGGTGAGAAATATTTTTTTTTTTTTTTTTTTTTATTTAAATTTAAGCGCTGAATCCATTCTTTCAAAACTAGAATCATAACATCGCAATTGTAGTTAACGAGAGCCAAACCCTTTAGTGTCCTAGGGGAAAAATATATATAGGTGAGAAATATATATATATATATATATCTATATATATTTTGTTTATAAAATATTTTAATTTTGTGATTCAACGCCTTTAAAGCAGCAAATGCTTGGCGCATTTTTTAAGCCTTAACAATTGAGAAATAAATAAAGATAACCTTTAAACCATTAATTTCAAGAATTTAGTAGAAGTGGAAAGGATTAAATAATAAGTGTAATACAATTTAATTTATTGTAATCTTTTATATAATTGTAAACCTTGCCCTGAAATGTATGCTATAAAATTTAAATCCAATTTAATGGCAAAGCAAAAGCCAATCATGTTGCTTAACGTGCTCGCTGACTTTTGTGTCGCAGTTTTGAGGCTTGATCTATACCGGATTTGTTTTTTTTCTCTTTCCTTTTTGGTTATACTTCCTATAAATGCCATCCTTAGGTTTATTTCAGTTTTCCTGTGCTAAATTTCATGCCCTTTGCAAGGCAATTGTAAATGTGTTTTTCGCTTGCATAAATCCCATTTGCCATAAAACGTTAAATGGGCGAGTGTCGTGTTAGAGTCGACAACAACACAATCCCGCAACAAAAACTTTGCAAATGCAGCAACATATACATATATTCACAGACACACACACACACACAAACAAAAGAAAATAAAGGACATTTTGAGCCACAAATTACCAACATTTACCTGCGGCGTGAGCATATTTTAGCCAGCTGTCGCCTTTTTGCTGCCAAAGCAAACAATGCTAGAACGACAACGACGACCAAGTTGATGTTGATTTTTTAACCCATTAACCTTTTTTTCTGGTTTCATTTACCTTCTGTACTCCAATTTACCCACCCCATTCTTATGCAATATTATGCATATATCTTATAGTGCATTTCGCGAATTCCTTTCTGTGTTGGTTGCTGTGATTGATGCTTTGTTTGTGACAGTCGCAACTTTCAGTTGCAATGAAATATGCACTAATTAATTGCCATTTGGCCAATCATTTGTCATTAAAATTGTTTGTTTGGTTTAAAAATTATTTTTCCACTTTTCATTCTCAATGCATGTATGTATGTGTCCGTGTCAGTGAGGTCAGAATGTCAGTGGGTAATTAAATTTAATGTTTACTTATTTTCATCCATGATATATTGACGATTACAGGCAGCAATGAGAACTTTGGGCGAAAACTTTGCACTTGACTTTAACAATTAAGTACCTCTCGGCGTTTGTTGCTGCTGACTTCAGTTAGCAGTTCGTCACAGGCAATTACAGGGGCGGTAATGCGTATTTAATTAACAAGCTTTCTTAGTAGTTTTCCATGGCAAATTAAGCGCATTGTTTGCCACTGAGTTAGCTAGTTAGCCAACCAACCAACCAACCAACCAACCAACTAACTGACAACACACTCACTGACACTCAACAAGACTTTTAGTCAACGAGTCAGTCGTCTTCGTTTCTTGTATATTTGCCATGTCTAATTAAACGGTAAACTTTTCTTATGGGCATTCGATTCTCACAGTTAACTTTCAGAAGAAAATGTTTTCGCAAAATAGTTTATTTGCCCACCTCCACCCTCTCTCCATCTCTCTTTTTACTCTTTTTTGATTGTGAGGAATATTTACCAGAAATACGTACTAAGAAATATACCAAGAGAGAAAATCAAATATGAATTGACATCTATTCATAGGTTAACTGTACAATAAATAAAATTATTTTTGTCAACAGTAGGAAACTGTAATCAATGTCAATTTGCACAATGGACTTTTGAAAGTTAACTTAAATGCAAATCTTAACTTTGTTTCTATTTTCTTAGCAACGAATCTAATCAGAGATATACTCAATATGTCATAACCAGAAGAGAAAAAAATGTTATGTATAATAAAGTGCTCTTAAATGTTGGGCATTTTTTTTTTGTCCTATAGCAATAAACTTTGAATGAAGTTTGCTTATAGTCTGGCCAATCTTTAATTGCTTCTTTGTCTCCACAGTTTGTTTGCTTTAGGACAAATAAGTGTACTATAACAGCAGCTGCATGTTATTGCCACTCAGTCACAACAATGAAAGCAAACAAGCATACATGTCGTATGCTTGATTCTTTTTCAATTAGACACAGGCCTACGCATTACGCATTCGCAAGCACAGAGAAAAACAGAATATGGAATGTGATAGAAGGGGGTAGAACAATCAAACTCATAAAACTCAGTCCAACTTGCCCCTTTTGCTAATAATTAAAATTTGGCCTGGGTCAAAAGATAAAAACATCTCACCCCACACACATATATATATATATATGTATACAAATGTTGGTGAGCCAAGCCATAGCGCGTACAAGAATGCAAGAGGAGAAACAAGATTGGGAGGATGAATGAAAAGTTATGAAGTATAACTGTTGGTACACAGTTTCTAGTTGCCAGTTCACTTGCTACGTGACTGACCCAAAACATTTGCCACAAACCGTCATAACAACCCAGCGACAAGTCAGGAGAGTTACCAAGGAGGGATCTTGCTCACAAAGAAAAAATTTTAGAACGAGCAGCTGTCCATTTTAATTTTGCAGCTTGTGTAAATAATTTAAACAATTTCATGTCCAACAGAAAGAAAAAAGCGAAAACAGCAAAAACAAAAAACACTTCCAACATTTGCCTATAAATTGCGTTGTTTTTTTTTTGCGTTTCCTCCTGCAAACAAATATTTTTGCCAGTCAAGTGAGCTCGCACTCTCGCTCGCACTCTCGCTCTCACTCTCTCTCTCTCTCTCTCTCTCTCTCTTTCCCTTTCTAGCACTCTCCTTCCATCTTTCACTTACAGTTTGTAAGGGTGCAACTGACCGTGCCCTGAAGAAGACCTTCATGTCCATTCAATGGTTGTAGTTGTTTCAGTTTGTTTATCTGTCTGTCTGTCTGTCTGTCTGTCTATCTATCTTTCTGTCGTTCTGACTGTTGGTCTGTATATTTGTGTGTGTGTGTGTGGCTGGCAGCATGTCTGTTGCATATCAGTGGTCATTGCAGCACTGAACTATTGTTGCTTGGCTATAATTTTAACCTCACATTCTCTTCCATTTCAACTTTTACTTCACTCACTCAGTAATATTTTAATAGTTTGTCTTTGTTTTTGGCATGTTATTTTACTTTTAATTAACTTTGCTCGTATTAAAAGCCAAACATTGAATTGAGTTTAGTCTGAACTTTTGCAAAGGGATGCTCTGCATCATCTTCATTCTCCTTATCATTACCACCCGTGCATGCCTCTTAAACTTCTTTTATCTACAATTAGGTTTATGGTAACTTTTTTGACCAAATATTTGACTTCACTTACTGGAAAATATTACAGAATTTTTTAAAAATTTTCTATTTGCTTCGTTAACCGCACACAAACCCATACAAATAAAAACTTTGTTTGCCGCTCGTCGCTTACCATTATGCTAAACTAAACTTTCTTGCCCAATTTTTTTTTTTTCCATTTTGTTTGTTTCTTTTTTTTTGTCAAATGCAGCTTAAACCAATTGTAAAAGAGCAAAAGAGATAGAAGAAACAAAAGTGGGGCACACACAGAAAGAGAGGGAGAGAGAGAGAGAAAGGGAGAGAGAAATGGAAAAAGATAGAGAGAGAACAAAGTTAGCTAGCAAACAATTGCAATTTATTAAGCCAAGAGCCAAAGTAAAGCGCTAACAATGTCCAATGGTCGTCGTCTACTGTCTCCTCTCTCTCTCTCTCTCTCTCTCTCTCTCTCTCTCTCTCTCTCTCTCTCTCTCTCTCTCTCTCTCTCTCTTAGAGCATAATTAAAAGTAAGTTCAATGTGCTGAGGGCACATTGCAAGGGCATTGCTTATAAAGTGGAAATTTTAACTAGAGACGATAGTATTTAAATATATGTCAAAATTCGATTAAAATTTCTTCTAATCAAATGCAGTTGATTTATCGTTCAAATTCTTTAAAATCTTGATGCATATTGTTATATAAAGATTGAAATGTTTTTTTTTTGTAATTTTAAGAAATAATTTAAGAAAATTTCCATTTCGATTTATTCAATCTAATCATTTTGGCCTATTTATTTCAATTTATTAGAAGCAGTTTGCCATCTCTAAGTCGAAATCACTCATACGACACGTTGTACAAATTTATTATGCACTACCATTACTCCCAACTTGTAATTGTGTTGCAATAACTTCTTCTCGGTTCGATGAACTGGCACTCGAACATTTTCGCAAAGCTTTTGTTGGTAGTTGCAGGGGAGAAGTAGGTGCTAATATAAGTTGGCACTTTTATTGAGATCTTCTAGAGAATGAGAGAAAGAGAAAGAGCGAAAAGGGAGCTAAACAATGGGACTACTGATTAGTTGTGAATTTACTGCTGATTAAGTTGCTTTTTATAAAAACGAGAATTTCACAAACTTTCCAAACAACTTTTCCCCTCCTCTCGACTCTTTATCCTTATTTATATGTACATAAGTATATATATATATGTATATGTGCGTATGTGCTAACATTCCGTTGAATTGACAGTTTTTGTAAAATTCAAGGACAGCATTAATTTTCCTCTCAAATTCTTAGATTTTCCCCTCTTGAAAGTTTTATTGATATAACACGTATATACATATATAACCATATCTCAACGATACTTATATATATATACATATATATATCAGAAACTGCTAGTGTTAGTTAAGGCATAAGTCATTGGATAAGTACAAAATTTAATGGACAACAAAAACAAAAGTCAATACTTGTATAAAAAGCTGAATTGGCGACATTTTGTTCATTCGGCACGTGGCCAAAAATTTGTATTATGATATATTAATTCTTTTCTATTAATTAATGTCCTTATTGTTCTTAAGATAATCAATTTATAAGAAATAAATTAATATTAACTATGAATTTAATAAAGTTTTAAATAGAATTTTAATTTATATTCATTGGTGATGCTTTTAAATATTTAGTTTCACGTAAATTAGTAACAAAGGGTTTGATCTATTTATTGTGTTAAGTTTTTAAACTTTCATATAACTAATAAAATAATTTCAAAAATAAAAATAAAATAAAAAAGAATGAAATTGAATTTGTCCGACTTTAATTTTTATTTTGCATATTTTATTTTTGTAGTTTCAGTTAAATTGACATGCAATCTGCTGTATATATAGATATGCTTATATATTTGCTTGCCTCACTTAATTACTAAAGGAGAAACTTATATTTTATTTTAGTTCAAACTCTGGTGAAAATGTAAATATTTTCTTAATTTTGATTGTATATAAAATGTGTTGTTCAAACAGAGTTTGAAAATTAAATCACAGTGCTGTGTTTTTAAATGTTTTGTTATTTTTTGAATGGGGCCATTGTTTGCAGGCTAAATGAAATCGCGTGAATCAACACAAATTCGATGAGACACAAATTGCCGACATACAGATATATAAAACACACACACACACATACAAATAGAGACACGCAGATAAAGCCAGACACATCAGACATCTGTCAATTACAGTTTTCCATTTTATTGTTCGTGTGCTTGTTAGCCCATTGACAGTTTAAATGTTTAGTTTTACAAATTTATTTAAATTTTATCGCATTGCAAATTCGCATGCCTAGCGAAAATTTTTGCTATTGGCATGTACCTATGTATTTGCTGCTGTTATTTCAATGTAATTAACAATTTAGCGCAATGCCAGCCATTTTGTCATACGGCAGTTGGCCGAAAAATTGAGCCAACCGAAATGGAGACACACAAACGCACACACACACACACACACCCACGCACACATGCAAAGGTCACCTACATACCTGTTTAGAAATTTGAATTGGTGGGATTAAGTTGGTTACGAGTTTGGGTTAAATAAATTCGAAATTAATGTTTAGTTTATGCACATAATTTCATTTTAATTTCCAACAACAAAACCAACAAAAAAAATGAAAAAGGAAAATAAATTAATTACCTAAGGCAATGCAGCCATAAATAAGAGTGCAAGGACACACACATGTAAATTTTAATTGGTTATTTTTAACAGTTTTTGGTCTTTGCATTTCCACCTGTGCAGCATTTTTCTAACGGAAGTTGCGCATATGCCATATATGAAGAAAAGGTCAACTGACGAGAACTAGAACTAAACAGAAAAAAAAGAGGAGAACGCCCCTAGCTCAACGGATGCACAAGTAGTAGGCATATGAGGAGGAGGTGAGTGTCGGATGATAGGGAGAAAAGGAACCCAGCTAGTTTGCTGCATTGTTATTCTATTTTGCAGGGTCATAAGTGGCCAGAGGCATTCCATACGTAGCTAGTTAAGACTACGAACCAAAAGGGGACCGGCTAATTTGGCTTTTTATTTGCACTGCAATTGGAATTAATTTCAAAAAAAAGAGATGCCGGTTTTTTAAAAATTTTTGAAAGCAAATATTAACAAACAGTTGATAAAAATAATACTAATATTTAAAAACTTTTTAAAATGTCTATTGATTTGCATAATATAGTACTCTATTTTATAGTTTTTAATTCTTAAAATAGAATTTAAAATTTGGAGACATTCGTTCCAAAACAAATTAACTAAACAATCTGCATTGTTATTCTATCTCATACCTAAATTGTTGGGTTATTTATTATTAATTTTTAATTATTTCAACTAGCTAGCCATAACATCTTTGCTTTGAAATAGAGACTACTTTTGATAGATAAAAGTAATTTTGATTGGCTTATAAAAGTATTAATCTTTATTCCTGATATGTCCATATATCATGGTTTGAATTTTTAATATTAATTGTTAAATTAATGTTGATTTTAAAAATGATTGCAAAACAAAAGGCTAATGAATAATTACTTAAAATTCTGCAACAATTGTTTACAGATAATTATATAATCAACAGTTTTTGTAAATGAGGATTGTGAAATTCTCAAAATATTATTCAATTTTACATTTTGTTCGTTCGTTTTTTTTCTAAATTGCATTAGAAGACTTAGAGAGCAATCTAATTAATTGAAATTTAAAAAATTTATATTTATAATTTTAATAAAATTTTAAATTTGAACGGTGAGAGATAAATTTTCTACATATATCGTAGAGTATAAAAATATAACATAAGCTGCGCTTAATAATAAAAAAAAAGTGTATAAAAACCTGCAAGTGTGTTATGGTGTATGTATGTGAGTGTGTGTGTTGGAGGGGTGGTAAATGCAACGCTTAACTTATTAAACGTGCACACTCTGTTTTAATTACTCACACAGTGGTAAAAAAAAAATAATGCTCAAACACAACATATACACACACACACACATATATACATGCAGGCTGCTAATTGCGGACATATATACACACACACACACATGCTAGCGGGGCACAATTTTAATGCGCACTTCCGTTTCCGCTGTAATGCCTGCACCATAGTTATTTTTCTTTCCTCAGTTATAACCGCCAGCCACCCATGTTGCCGCCTTTTGCGGTTAATTTTCAACTGCGCACACTTTGAATGATGAACGACTGACTGACGGAATGACTGACTAACTGACGCATTGACTGACTGATGCCGTTTCAGGACACAGCTGTTTGGAGTCAACAAAAGCAGCAGTAGCAGTAACAACAACAGCACCAACAATAAACAACAACAGGCAACCGCATTGCTGACATTTTGATATTGCTGCGTTTGCAAATTAACAACATTTTAAGTGCGCGGCCTCTTGCGGTCATGATCTGGTCAGTGGAGGGAAACGGGGTACAAAGTGGGTGGTTTCAAAAGGGGAGATAAAATGAAAAATGCCAAACATGGATAAACATTGAGAAATGAAGTGCAGCTTAAGCAAATTAAGCGCAAAATCACAGAAATGATGAAGATAAAAATGAAGCTCGATGGAATCTGTGATCTGAGCTGCCGCTCTCCAGAACATTATGCAATTCAAATAATAGCAAACCGAAGAATATGGAATAACATGGTCACTATTTCCTTACTTGCTTGCTATCTCTCTTTCTCTCCCTCTTGTCTCTATCTCTCTCTCTCCCTCTATCTTTCTCTCTCTCTTTCTAATTGGGACAAGCACAGAAAAGCCGCGCCCCATCACGTAATGTCCTTGATGAGAAAATTCATTTAAATTTCTTACATTTCTAACTTTGGATAATTGCTCCTTGAATTTCAATTTGAGTTCCGCGGTTTGGCTATTGTTTGGGGTGGGGGGGGAGTTTATACAGAGCCAGAGGAGAAAGTTCTTGAAGGGAGTCGCAAGGGCTATCGTACACTTGTCACAATTTTCATTTAAATTTAATTGGAATTGAAAGGTGAAAAAATTGTATTTAATATACCGAAAATTTAATATTCTTTACAGATTTTCGACTATATATATAGTAAGTCAAATTAATTTGAAAATAAACAATTGACAATCAATTTACATATCTCTCGCTTTTGGTAAGTCTGAGAATAGAAAATTTCATGTAGCTCATTTTTAAAAGTTACCCTCTAAAATTCAAAGCCATCAACTAGCTAAGAGACTTTATTTGAATGTTAAACGAGTTGGTAGTTAAATGAGCATTTTACCTCTTGGGCAAACTAATTTTCTATGCCACTTAACCAAGAACCAGAAGCTAGGGCGTCAGTTCTTGATCAGACCCAATCGTCATTTTCTTTTCCGGCGTCGACCAGCACTTGAATTTCTTTCAATCAATTAATTATTGTTTTATGCCGCTTTCAATCCTTGAAAAGGGCAAACAACAAAAAGGAGCCATGACTGGAAACTGGATAGCCACTGTGTACGGTACTAAAGACTGGAGGAGTGGCAAGTGGGTCTCGTTATGGCGAAGGCAGAAACCAAAGGAAACCAGAAATGTTGGCATACTTTACAATTTACAATTAATTTGCCATTATGCAGGCTAACGCGAGGACTTTGGCCACGGGCAGCTGCTGTTCCTTGGCATTTTTAATCGATTTTCATTACCAACAAGCCTCCCAGACTGGCGCTATGACCGTCCGTTGGTCCTTTCGTCTCTTCGTCACTCACTTGACGCTTCAATTGGCCTCATCCAAATGGGCAAACAAACTCTCAGCTCTTGGCTCCCGGCATCTTTGGCATCTTCATCCGCAGTCGGTTGCCTAATTTGACTAATAAGCTGGCCATTGCAACGGCTGTTGAACTTCCGGCTTGAGCTTTACGCAGCGGTAGTAGTATGGGCCACTTTGGTAATTATATGCCAAAACAGTTTTAGGGCGTTGAAGCGGGTTTGCCCATTTTTAACCATTTTCATTTCTTTTTTTTTTTTTACCTTATTCCCATTTAAGCATTTTTACATTTTTCCTTTGCCACTTGGTTTCGTCTACTCACTTTCCGTTGTTTTGATTCTTCCTTATTGGTTAATCATTTGCCATAAAGATTTTAATTTCCGCTTTTTAAGAGGCACCCCAAAAACTCTAAGGGCTAATTTTCCTTGACTTTCAAATGGTAAAATTGGGAAATTATATTTAACTCGGAGTTAGAGAGAAAAGGTAAAGGGGACGCTGTCAGTTATGATTAAGTGTTTGAGCATAGAGAGGGCTCCATCAATTTAATTAGTCGCGATTGAAGTGAAATTAATTGCAAAACATTTTTAAAGTTGCTTTGAAGAACAGAAATATTTTGAAATAAATTAATTAAAAAGTTCAAATCGATGCAATTGTATTAAAAACACTATGAAAAGATCGAGAAAAAAGACATTAAACATTAAATATTTTCCATCAGACTTATAAAGGAGAGTATTATTATATTTTTTAATAATTATATATGTATTATAATAAATGCATTAAGCAACTTTAAAATAAAACTTAATGCTGGGTATAATTGAAATTAAACATTTTATATAGTATTTGCATACCAATTCAGACTTATTATTATACATAAGTATAATTAACCTCGAACATATTTAATTATATTTATGGTGGCAACAAATGACTTCCTTTCAACAATTTGACCCACTTGTGTATCTAACGCATCTAAATCAAGGCTCAATGTTTGCATATCGACACCGACATCGGATACAATACACAATACATTCGATACAATAACAAATAGCCACCCCCATGGCTATAGGCAATGGGTAGAACTAAACGATTTACCCAGGCCAAGACCACTTGAACTTCAAATCGTAGGCACAAATAACCAATCGGTTAAGGTGCAACTTAAGTTAATGTTTTCTGTTCGATATATAGGGGAACAATATAGGTAAATATGTACATATACATATACACATATGTATATATATATATATATATATATATATGGGAAAGTATATTGAATTGCAGTCCCACACGCATATCGAAATCAAGGCAACTTATGACAAATGTACAAACAAAAAGGATAGTTGAGAGAGAGGGGTATATTGATTGATAGAGAGGGGGGGCATTCAATAATTTACTAATATGAGCTTAGCAATCACATCAGCAGTCAACACTGAAATTATAATTCAACGATATACATACATATCTGTATATATATATATATATATATATATTTATGTATACATATGTATGAATGTGTGTTGTATATAACAAATACAAGTGCAACTGCCATAACTATGATTATTTTCTAGACTAGTCGAACATTTGCTTACGCAAATAAGGCTAATTTAAAAGGCGTTTCGTTCTGTCCGTCAACAATTTGCTTTCGTTGGCCTAATGACTGTTGTAGGTCGGGTAGCTATTTAATCGCTGATTTGTACATATGTTCGTGTATATATACATACATATACATAGCAGGTATATATATATACTAGAAATTGTTTTGTAATTAGTGGCTAATGCTTTTAATATTGACCTCAAATAAATAAATACAACTGTCATAAAGAAGCTTTTGTCCAGACACGTGAAGGCAATTTCACTGCATGATATCATAATAATATATATTACCTGTATACTACATATTTATTCCCATATCACATCTAAATCTAAAATAGTATTTTTCTCTATATGAGTGTGAGTTATATAAAGCAATTGAAGTTTGACATATCATACATCTGCTGTAGAATATGAATGTATATGTTCTAATTTTGTATATGTATTTGTTTTTTTTATTTAATGCAGTGGTTAATTAGAGTACATATTATTAGAAATAAATAACTGAATTAAGTTATGTAAGTTTAATGTGAAATTAAATCATTTTTCTTATTCAAAATCCAATTGAAAAACTCTAAATTTTACCCACTTATATATAGTTATATATATATATAAATATATAACACTAATAAAAGCTTTTATTACCCTTGAATTTCGATCTACTCCTTTGATATTGTGAAATCAAATACATATATTGATAATTAATATATATTTAATCAATAAATAATTACAAAGGTTTAGCAAAATACAAATACAAATTAATTATAAATCTCTCCCATGGAATTTATGTAAAATATGATATTTTTGCATTTAAAATAGTAAAACGATTTCAATCAATCAATGAACTTATATAACTAAATACAAATTGTTCAAGTTAATTCCAATCACGTAACAAATTTCAGACTTTGAGGGCTTTCTGTTATTAATATGCAATAGTCGGCAAAAAAAAAGGCAAAATTATATTAATATTAATAAGAGTAGCAATTAGTAGCAGGCCACAAACTAATATACTTGCAACAAAAATAATAATTAAGTTCATAACCAGAAATTATTTGAAGGAGCTTAAGTTCAGGTCAGTATCAGACTTTAGTACAATGCATTATACTAAAGCAATTTTATATCTATTCTAATAGAAAAAAGTCAGTTCAGTTTATTATGTGTATGTTTCTGTGTCTGTGTGTGTGTAAAAGGTCAATTTACCGTTACTCATGCGCCATTAATTGGCCATTTTCATGGCAGGTGCAAAGCAAAGCAAAACAGAGCAAAGGAAAGCAAAGCAAAACACATCGACAAGATTGCAAGGACCCAGAAAAAGGGTCACTTCCACAAAGCGAAATTCATAGCAACAACAATAAGAACAACAACAACAACAACAACAAAAGCAAGCGACCCCTCTCAACGGCCAATTACAACTAAACAGCTTTAATTTAATTTGAAGCCAGCCTACCCCTCTCATCTCATACTATTGCTCTGCTGCTGCTCTACTCTACTGCTAGTGCGGTTGTGGCTGCCACACCCAGATTTCTGACCTCCGTCAGCCGTCCCAATCCCGACCCTCTCTCAGAAGAACAATGGCGCGGATGTAATGTTCGCATTATGCTCGTTCACAAATTGTAAGCAGCCATTATGTTTCTTCATGTTGCCCATGTTGCTTTCTCCTTCCCCTTCCCTTTACACTTTTACCCTGACTCCCTGACTCTCGTCTCTTGTTCTCCTCTCTGGTTTCACCACGTGTTTTCAGCATTGTAATGTAATGCCTGCCCTTGGTCCAGGGACCGCCCTAACATCAGGCATCATCGTCCCTGGGCCTGTGCCTGGGACTCGTTCTATGCCGTACCGTGTTTTTCATTGTTCCACAGACCGCCTTTGCTGTCGTATGTCAAAATAATGGCGCCAACCGGTAGTCATTGTTACTACTACTGTTATTGTTGTTGTTTTTTGTTATTCCTCTTACCGCTATCGGCAATGTCTCGCACTGAATTGTAAACTTAAAATTCAGTAACTATTTTTTTAAGTTAGCTTTGCCTATCGAATTCCATTGCAGTCAAAAGTATTTGCAGTAAATCGAAATCAAAAATGAAGAATTCAATTTAACATATATATATACACATACATATATACACATATACATATATATACATACATATATATATATATATATATATATGAATATATGCAAATAACTACATTACCAAGAGTAGAAATTGAAACCTTGTCGTTAATTGCTTTTAAAACAAACGAAATTCATAAACTATTACGCTCAATTAATTTTAAAATCGTATGTTTAGAATTACAAAAAGTCAACTGCATTAGAAAGGATATAAGTCAAGTATGTATCTGTTTCTAGTCTAATTGAAAATGTCATATGCCTTTGGCTGATTAAAAGAATATGCGAAGAGTATATAAACTAACCCAGTTAAAGAAATGAACTATATAAGAAATGTAATTAAAACTGAATATAAGAATATAAGTTTGAATGTATTTCTTTATGTGTAGCAATTACTGCAAAATCACTTTAGATTTGTCCAAATAATAGCTTTTCAATTAAGTAAACTTTTCAATTTGCATTTGTAAACAAAACAAAGACGTTGTCCATATTAAACCAAACATTTTATTATAGGTCTAACTTCCTACTCAATTGGTTTAATTGAAAATAATAAAGCATGTCAACATGGCCATAACCACAAGAATTATTTGGCCATCAATTTGCGGTTAGCAAAGGCAACAAGTTTTACCTGAAGTGAAATGTATAAAAGTATTATCAAAACCACTTCAGACATTTGTATGCGGTTAATTGTTAAGTATAAATTATATTTGAAAAGACAAAATTGGATTGTTCAAATTGAAAGATTCTTAGCACATTCTTTTTGGATTAGTAGCATTATTATATCTACCATTAATTTAAGACTTTATCTTTAATTGTACAAAAAGAAAAATTAACTAATTTGTAGAAAAGGATACTTTAATTGAGATATCCAATAGTCTTTTGAGCATTTCATACAGTAAATCATTTCATTTGAAATTCAAAACCTTCACCCCTCACACATTTTTATGACTAATTGCATTATAAAGACGAGGGAAAATTAAAAATTCTAACACATACATATGATACGAATATGTATGTGTAGGTATATAATTATATATGTATATGTACACTTTTGTCCATGAATTTGGTCTGACTTCTCCAACTATTGGCCATAAATTCATCAACTGCAAGAACTAAGGAAAAAAAGGAAGCAAGTGAAAACCAAAAACCGCATAATTTCATCGCTTTATTTATGCATCAATGGCATGATTTATTTGCAAACCAAACACACTTTTCGCCAGGCTAAACCACACACACATACACACACGCGCACACACTCACGCATATACCACACACACACTTAAACGCCCTGACACACATGACTTCAAGTGTTCATTGTTGTCTACACTTGCGTCTTGTTTGTCTATATACTATACCCACTATATACCAAACTCGGATATATGTATATATAATTTCTGCTGAAACCAAGCCGAAAAAAGAATCAAGAAAAAACTATAATTCATTGCAAATAAAGCCAGAAAAACACAATTATTTATCACACACACACACACAAACACACACTCAGAGACAAAACAAACAAAAACATAGCAAAAATTCAACAAAACAAATGTCAGTCAGTCATTGAGACATACAGACAGACATAAAACTCCGTAAAACTGTGGGAAGCGTGGCAAAGCGGAACTCAAACTCAGCCTACCAAAAGCGGTTCAAAGTTTTTTTGTTTCGGAGAAGGGGGGGGGAAGTAATAAAAAAAACTTTTAGTACATAGACTGGGAATGGAGATTTCTAGATACTCTGTAATAATAAATATTAAATTCAGTAAAACGTATAAAAGTAAAAGAGAATCTTGAATTCAGCAAAACCAAAAATAGGACACATTGAAATACCCTTAGGAAAAACGGATCTGTAATAGAAAAATTTGTAAAAGATATTATCTAAGGAAAATCAGATATAAGAGATTGAATAATTTTTTAACAACTGATTAAGAGTAGTTTTTCGATTTTATTCATTTCTCTAAGTAGAAAATAATTATGCCCGGTGACAAAAGGGTATGCAAATCTCGAAAACAAAAAAGAAGACAGACATGAAGATTTTCATTTTCATTTTTTGTTATTTTTTCGCACTGACAGGGCAGACTGTGTCCAGAGTAAAAAGCGGCTGGCTGGCTTGCTGGGCGACATATTTTGTGCTAAATCTTCTTGTTCACACTAACGCCCTGCTGACAGTTTGTTCACCCTCTTCTTCGCTGCTTTTCTTTCTACTTCTTTTAGCCAGATTTTTTGCGGCTCCTTTGTTTGTTCTTTGTTTTGGTTGGAGTATTCTTGTCGTCGTCGTCGTCTTTGTTGTTGTTTTTGTTTTTGTTATTTTGGGGATTTTCAAATGTGACAGCCAGTCGTCAGTCAGCTAGTCACTTGAGAATTGTGTGAAATGTCTCACTAAATGGTCAAAACAAACACCCGCCCCAAGGCAATACATAAAACACAAATACATACATATATACACACATACATATTGCAACTTGATCCGGTAACACTCAACGCGTTTAAAGCCGGTTTGTGTCTCGACTAAAGAAACTGGTTTTCCCCTCATTTCTTTCGATCATTGATCGATGCCGCTACACACCTGTTGCTATCTCTCTCCCACTGTCTGATGCTGTATGGATATTAAATGACTTACGTTTATTTTGTTTTTGTTTTGTATTGTTGTTGATTATGTGTGCTTTTTTGTTGTGTGTTAATTTGGCAGTTTTTTCTTCTATGTATTTTTTTTTTTTTTTGTTATTTTTATTTTAACCGCTCAGCTGACATTGACCCACTTACAGTCTGACGTCGTTTTTGTTTTCTGTCGTCTTCGGCATTTGCTGCCTCATTTGCCGCTTGGCAACTTCAAATTGGCTTCAACGATGCTGCGAGTGCTAATTGCGGTCAATAACATTTTGGCGGCCATTCACAGCATTTCATTTTATTTAACTCCCACAATATAATCCCTTACTACAGCCACACCCATTTAGCCACGAACTGGGAATTGCATTTGCATATTTATTTTTTTGTGTTTTTCATTTTTTGAATTTCCCTTTGCATTTTGATTTTTCTTTGCCCACGTACCCTGTTTATTTTCCAAATCTTAATACAAAAAAAGTTAAATTTATTCTATTTGTGTTAGAGAGAAATTTTTAGGTTGGTTATCGAAAATGGCCTTAAAGAAGAGTTACAGCCATAAAATAGACACCAACATCTGAACTTTCTTTTAGTCATTATTAATATTCTGTAGGTAAACAGGTAACTTGCTTATTTTTGGTGAATAAATTTTTCTTTGCCCCTTTGGCTGAGGCAACTTTTTTAAAGCAAAATTACAAATTGTATAAAAAAAAATTTAGAAAAAAAGAAAAAAAAAAATAAAATTTGCCGATTTAAATTTAACATTTTTTTAATGACCTGTTCATAAATACAGCGTTAAGTAATAAATTAAATAATATACCAGAAAACAAAATATATAATGTATTATACGATTATATGTAAATTCCAAAGAGGTAGAATATAGTTGCCTCGCTATTTAAAACTTGCTTGAATGTGATATCTCTATAATCTAAATGGAAATAGAATCAGTAATGTAGTCACAGTGCAATCAATCATGTCCAGTTAATTATTGTAATGTTTTAAGTTTCCAAAATAGATTCTAGATCGTATTTTATTTATTATTAGCTAATGGCTTTTCAAAGTTAGAAATTTATTTAATATTCATCCATTAAATCATCAATTTTTAATCAGCAAATGAAAACTAACTTTAATATGTAGTGATATCTTATTACGTATACGCATGTACTTAAATAGTTATATATGTAGGTATATATAGAAGCTTTGATTTTCATTTGTACTCACATTGAACCTTTGGGCACTGTCATATTCAGGCCATCGAGTACAACATTTGGATTCTTGCCACTGCCATACATTTTGTGGGCCCGCCTCACACAGACCGCCTGTTGGCGTCGCGTTGCCAATGTCGATGGTTGTGATATGAAGAGACGACGACGTGCCGCCAAGTCCAGATCGCGGTTATTTGTTGTTCCTGCTGCTATTACAGCTGGTGGCATAACACCGGCTTCGGTATCCATATTTATATTTTTATTGTTGTTGTTCACTGTTAATCGATAAAAGAATGAAAGAATATACATACAGTTAGATATATATATGTATATAAAAGTTGAAATAAAAGCAAAATTTAAATTGGCGTTACTCTTTTAGTTATTATTTTGCCACTGTTGTCGTTGTTTCTGTTGGCTGTCGTTATTGCTCTTATTATTTCTGTGCACTGACAAGGAAAGTGAATCGATGGTCCCACGCAACGACTGACAGAAGCTGAAAGTTGGCGCTGAAAACTGCAATGCATTAGGTTAACTGAATATATCAGTGTACATTAGAGTTCTATCACTTTGGTATTCTCTTTAGGACTTCACATTTTGCTAACACTTTTAGAATTCATAAAATTACAAAAATTTTATTCGAGAATATATTTTCTATTAGATAAAAGCTCAGTTTATATAAGCATTATATATATATTATTCCACTAACTAAATCAGTTTGTAGCAATAAAAATTATGATTTAATTGAATGAGAAATTATTTTTTATATTGTACATTTAATGTTGATATATTCTGATCCTATCTATATAGATATAATACGTCAACTTGGAGAGTATTTAGTTATTCGTGCATAAAAGATTCTAATCTATCTATATATTTGCCATTGCTTTTGTAGTTGGTGTTGTTATTTTTGTTATTGTTGCTATTGTTAGTGTCCTTGTTTCTGCTTCTGTTGCCTGTTCCGACGCCTGTCAATATAAACTCTGGCCACGATTGTCGCTTGTGCTCTTGTGCTTGGCTATTTTAGCTAGTGTTGTTGTTGTTGTTGTTGTCATTGTTCTTGTTGTTGTTCTGTTCTGTTCTGTTGCTGCTGCAGTTGTTTCACAGTTGATTAAACCAATTTTTGTATATCGTCAATAGCTGAAACTGAAGCTGATGCTGATGCTTTAGCCAGCGTGATGGATATTGCTGTCATGTCCTGGCCTTTGCCTCTTTCTCCCCCCCCTCCACCACCATATCGTCTGACTTGTTCGTCCCCGGCCATAGCCAATTCTCTCCGTTTTCTCGTTTTTTTTTCCACTTGGTTATTTTTTTTTTTTTTTTTTTTGGCTCGGAATGAAATCAAATTTTGAAAATGGCTCAGTGGTAACCTTCGTATCCTTTCACATCCCTTGCCACCAGCATTTTGCCCAGTTAACGACAATTTGGCCAAGTGCTTTGGTAGTTGCTTTTTATTTTCATTTGAAATTGACATTTTGCTAATCGAAAATGCAGCAAACAATTTGCCCGGTTTCTCTGCAAAAGTTTCGCAATTATTTTCTACAAAATAAAAATGGCCACCAAAAGGGGGGATGGGAGGCAAATGGAAATAAAAGTGGAGCGGGTATGGTGGATAGGAAGAACCTTAAGTCCCGTGCCATTTTATTGATTTACTTTTGCACTAACAATGGGCTGGCCAAATAAATAAAAATAAGCATAACAACAACTAAGTTAGGGAAACAACAACTGACAACCTGTGGTTGGGGGTTCGAGGTTCCGGGGTTTGTTCTTACTTTTGCCTCTATTTCTGTTGCTGTTTCAGTTTCTGTTTCTGTTTTGGTTTGGTTTTGGTTCAGTTTAGTTTGCCTTTTTGCGTTTTTGGGCTGCAAGAAATAAACTTTCTTGATAAATGACTTCAATGTAATTAATTTCTGCTCAGCTCGCAGCTCTTGCAATACCGACCAACAGAGGAATAAAGGGAAGAAATATCTAGAGAGCCAGACAATGGCCTGGTACATTGGTTGAGAAGAAGAAGGAGAGGGATTCTTGTTGTGGCAGCATCAGTAGCCACATACACACACACACACACACATTCATATATATATACACAAAACACCATCAGAAACACCAATGGTAAGCCTCTCTTCCTCTCCTCCATCTTCATCATGAGCTATGTCCTGGTCCTGCTGTCATTGCTAATGTTAGTTGGTTTTTGCCTCACAAGTCAAGAGTTGCCTCGCAGCATTTCAATTAAGAAATATTGTTTAAACACTATGTAAGTAGCCGCATGAGCAGACTAAGACTGATACATATACAACAAGTGAAAAAGTAAGCCACAGAGACAGAAAGACAACCGAACTGTAAGAGAAAGTAAAACTCTTAGATACTAAAAATTGTTAAACAAATTGAATTAATTGAAACAATTTTATTAGAACCAAGTAAATTATGAATGGAAATATTTTAATTAATCTTCGAACTAAGTTAAACGACATATGAATTTAATTATCTATATTCTCTTAATTCTATTAATACATAAGTCTATTTTCTAATTAGAATACTAACATTTAGACATTCATCAAGGAAAATAATTGAATCATTCAATCATTTTAGGAAAATATTGATCTAAGAGATGCAACTTATTGAATTTAGTATATCTTTTAACGAGATATTTCTTTAATTCTTAATATTAAATAAAAGACAATGGTTTTAAAAATTATTAAAGATAAAAGATCACTTTATTTAATTACTCAAACTCAATTCTACATCAATATTAAACTAAAATAATTAATCGTTGGATATAAGTTATTTCAAAAATTGTTTTTTTAAGGCAATTGGTTAACCGCTTGTTCTTTATCTTTAGTCGAATAAGTTCTTCTAAAGTTGCAGTTCAATTAAATTTTGTTTATTTTTATTTTTTTTTTTTTTTTGTTGCTCAGGTTCTAATTAAAAACTTTAGTTTCTAACCGCAAAAACCACAAATTTAATCCAACACTGAAGAACTAAACAAAGATAAGTAAAACTACCTCAACGAAAAAATTCCCCCTACTCTTTTGAGTGGCTGCAAATTAGAAAACAAAACAAATAAAAGTTTTCTACAATAATTTTTCTAACCAAGGAAGTTTTGCCAAGCACGAAAAAGAAGGTGTTGCTCAAGAAGAACAACAAAACTGACAAAAGTATCCTTTAATGTAATAAAAACAGCAAACAGAAGGCAATATCTGAGCCCAATAACCAGAACAAGTGAATCTTTAAAGTTGCGTATCTGTGAGATACATGTGTATCTACATCCATATTGGCTGCACAGATTTGTATTCGTTTTACTTGAAATCTTTATGTGCTTTTGTAAGAGTTTCCGATTGGGGCGAAACAGAGAGAGAGAAGAAGAGAAAGGGAGAGAGAGACAGTGAGCAACTGAGTGAGACAGGTGGCAAGTTGGCAGGCAGGCAGGAAATAAATAAAATCACACAAGCAGCACTCGCACATGCATGAAAAGTAAAATATGTTTATAAGTAAAAATACAACAAAAAAAGTTATATATATATATATATATATATATATATATAAACCGAAGGAGAAAAGGAGCCAAGTTTGAAGTTCAACAAACATAAAGAAGTGCAAATTGTTGCGTGCTGCGATTGTATCTATCGAATACAAAAGGTATTTCCTGCCAACAAATATATATGTATATAAACACCGCCATAAAAAGGAAACGCAAACAGAACGATAAAGCAACGAAACGTTGCGACAATGAGCAAAGAGTGAACTTCACACTCACATGCACACACACACGGACATACATACACTCACACTCGTACATACAAGTTTTTGGGGAAATAAAAAAAAGTTGTAAAATGAAATGATTATCTGAGCGCCTCTGCTTGGCCTAAGCTCTCATAGATATTTTGTTGCTATCTCTAGTCATAGATACACACGTAACGTATCTTAAGTATCAAGGATTTGCTGTTTATGCCTGATTGCGAGACAGGTAAATAAGTCTATAAACCAAAACATACCAAATAGTCTAACTCATTCGAGTCACATATTTCTAGGGCATTCAGTTTACTGCCGTTTTATTTGCCTGTGCGAGATGTGTGGCATATATTTATGATCTTTATGCTTTTATGGTGTCAACTATTATGGATTACTGGTCATGGATAAGATTTAATACATGGACGTAAAAAAAGTTATTGATTTTATCAAACTAAACATCTAAGAAGAGAAGAAAGAAAAATTATACCATTTTATATATTATACAAATGTAAGAAAAAAAATGGCTACAAGAAAAGCTTACTAACTATGCATGAGTTAAGATATGTATGAGTTATAATAAAGAGTCAAGATTATACTTAATGACCTTTGAGGCTTCAGAAAAGTATTTTTGCATTTCACTCACTTTCTAAATCGAAGAGCCATTCGACAATATCTTATTCCGTATTAACCTTCAACTATAATTTCGATATATATATTCAAATATTCCTTTTAATTATATTGCTAAAAAAAAGTGAGTCTTCTAATAGAAATATTAATTAACTAAACAATAAAAATTATATCAAATTCGTCATGAAACAAATCATTATATTTATATAGGTATGTATATCTAAGACATATGTATAAGCCACCAAATATACAAAAATTTTGTAATTAAATAATTCATTCATTCATTATCGTCTTTTTATTGTTGCGATGCTAATTTCTTTCCATTTTTTTCATTAAATTTTCATCAAACAAGAATCTGAATAGCCAAATTCGAAAGATTCTCGCTAAGCCATATCGGAACTTTGCCGCTTGAATGCATCGTTTTATTGCTTTTAGCTAGGCTTACTTAGAGACCCAGACTTCGTCTCCAAATGGGATAAAACGGGTCAATGACAGCAACAAAACTAAAAAAAAAATCAACAAAAAATTTTGCAAAATTTCCAAAGCTCATTTACATATGCAAAAAACCTTTGAAGACGACCAGCAACTAAAGAGGGTAGAAAAGAGATGGAGAAGTGGAGAAAAGAGGCTGAGCGGAAGACAAACAATGTCGCTCTGCCAAAGTAATAAATATTTATATTTATTTTTGCACATATATACATATATGTAATACTAAAAATGGGGCCTACTTTTTATCCCACTTTGTCGTTGGAGCACAAAATTTGCACAACATTTTACGCTCAATAAAATTTCACAACAGCAGCAACAAAAATCTTTTGTCGGTCAGCGCCAAAAGGGTGCTCTCATGTGTTAGTAATGAAGCTATATCCCAAAAAAAAAAAATAATAAAATTATATATAAAAGAATAATAAATGACTGAGAATTAAAAAATAGTTAAATAATGAAATAATTTGGCTTTAGTGAAAAGTTACATATTAATTTTTACACATAAATAACAATGCAAATTGTTTCTATCTTACAATGAAGTATTTTTCTTACGAACATAAGCCATAATTAAAACAAGTTATTAGCTTACTCTTTTCCTGTTTTCTCTATTTTATGCATTTTTGGTATGGATGATTTTTTCTCTATTGTTATCCTGCTCACCATTCCTTTTAGTTTCTAATATCATTTCGTTCCACACGTAGCATACTTTTATGCGTTTCAAGCTTTGGCACAACATTGTTTTTGGTATACGTCCATTTTACCCACACAACTACACCGAAAGAAATTATAAATTGCATAAAATGTAGCTATGAGCCATATTTAATGGTTATTCAAAGTTCAAAATATTATTAAATTGAGTTCTGATTAACTTGTCATAAGACATCAGCATCAATAATTTCATTAATCAATAATTTGATATGCATTTGTATAGTGTATTTTTTTTCCACCATGCATCTATGTATGTATGATTACAATTTTGCAATTTGTTGCGCTTTATGACTTGCACAGGAAATTCGCTTAGTATCAAACCGACAATCTCCACTATCTCCCCTCCTCCAGCCGACATTTCATGTATCAGTTCTCTTACATGTTTGCCTTGACTCAGCGTATTTGTTGTCAATGTTAATTGAAAATTGTGAACTCAAAATTCTAGTTTGCAGCTGCATAAGCATTGAAATTGCAATTACAAAATGGTCAATTTCAAAATGAAATCGAATCGATTCCAGAGCATAGAAGAGCAACAAATTACGTTTACAGAAAGTGATATTGACATATTTCATACACAAACAGGATGTTCAACTGGCAGTACTTTTTAAAACTCTCAATAAAATTTGAAGTCAGAAAGGAAAACCATAGAGGAACAAAATTGTGGTTAAAATGTAATATAAATATAGAAATATAAATAATAAGAATAAATATAATATATTAAAATATTCTTTTAAATTGTTACCTCTAACTCTAGCAGGAAGTTGAATAGAAAAGATTTGTAATTATGTTTGCTTTCGAATAAATGTAGTTTATTTTTCTAAGTTTAAACAAGGTAAGCTAGAAATATCTAAAAATTGCAAATTTGTTTAAATTATTATTTAAATTCTCTAGTTTACTGTACAACTAACGATCAGATACGATATATAATTTACCTGACTATAAAAAAAAAACTTGAACTCAATAATACATTTTTAATGCCATAAAATAGTTCTTTAATACTAGTTAATTAGACCGCAAATAATAAAAGGAAAATTAATATAATCTAACATTTATTATTAAAAGTTCAATATAGAAAATAACATTGTTAATCTTTCAATCGGTATGAATAATAAATTATTTCTATTCTATTCTATTTCAGTGTAGGGTCTCGCTGTCTAATTGAGATGCCAATTAAGTAATTGCTTATTGAAATTTTTAATCTCAACTATTTGTTGTTCTCGGTAATCTGGTTTAATTACTACATACCTTGATGTGTAATCCTCAGACTGGTTTTATATAGTTTTAAAGGTCTAGTTTCATTATTAAATTGTTCATGTTTAGATATAGTTCTTTTTAGACATTGAACTTCCTTATAAATAGCAATTTGTAAGCTATTGGCAAAGTAAATAAATGAGATAATACAATAAATAGCTAATAATAACAATGTTAACTTTTCTGCCGAACTGAACTTTCACTGTATTTAATAATTTATGCACTCTAAACTGTAGAAAATTAGCAATTGTCTGTAAATTACAACAACTCAGACTTTGAACATTCTCAGTTCACTTGATTCAAGTGGCAACTTAACTCAAGGAATGTGCATCCTCCAAAATATTGCAATGCGGAGAGCTAATTGACTGACTGAATGTCTGACTAACTGACTGAATGGCAGAGTGGCAATTGTTTCTCACTTAGTCACTGTTTAGTGCCAAGTTAAAACCGGATTTAAGTTATATTTTAGTTGTTAAACAACTTGCCCATAACAGAACTTTGGGATAAAGGTCGACTACTACAAAGTTAACTTCATTGCAACTAAGTGAGTATTATCTATATATACATATATATTTTTTTTATTATTATAGAGACTTAAAAAATCTCCGTCTTAAGTATGTCGGACTTGCGACTCGAACTTGACAATGAATTTTTAACTGTTATTTACAATTTGTGTAATAAATCAATGGGAAATTGCCAATCATATTATTCATGCATATGCATATAGACACATACGTAAACTGGCCAGAAGGCATTGCATGCCAACCAAAAACACTTATTGCACAACAAACACACGCACACACGCACAACACACAGTGCAATAACACATAGAAATCCAAAGTGCAAAGGATTGCAACTTGTCTATGGCATGTAATGTTGTAATTTATACATACATATATTAAAATAAATGCAATTGCTTCAAAATCTAGAGTCTCTTCTTCTCTTTATATACTATCTTTATATGTCTCTATCTGACTTAAAGTTTTTGATTCAATTTGAAATTCAATCTCAAATGCTCAATGTATGAGGAATTGTCTAAGGTCAGTTTAGGGTCATGGCCTAACGGAGATGACAAAAGTTGTGATTCAAAATTGAAAATGCAAAGAAATTCAGACAAGTGTCTGTCATCTTAGGATTTTCATTTAAATTAAGTGTTAACTGTAGATAGTTGTGGAAATCAAAAAAGAATAACAAATAGCAATAAATAAACAGAAATAAAGTTAGAAATTATGAGTGCATTTGTTACTTATGATTATTCTTTAAATCATACAGCAAAGTTCATTATTGACTTATATATATATATTAAACTTATCTGTAAATTCAGAAAGAAAATAATAAGTTTAGTATTTAGTTTACTAGAAAAATACAAAACAAATAATAAGTTCAGTATTTAGTTAACTAGAAAAATACAAAATCTTGCACATCTTTTATGTCTTTAACAGAGACTTATCTAAAGCAATATCATGCATATAAGCAAATAATTTATATCAAGTTTAAGAATTGTTACCCTTCTTTCAATAATTAAGCTATAATGCATCAGAGAGCAATAGCAAATTATTACTCTTTGACAGCAAATTTTAGAAAAGAATCCTTTTCGAAGCACCCAGCTTGTCTACTCCCATGTATGTTTTTCCAGTTTAACATTAAACAGTGATTTTCTTGAATATCATGACTTTACCTCTTCACAGGATGATTTTCACACATTTCTAACACATTTGCTCACACCCACTGAAATATTTATGTCTTTGCATATTTCACAAACACATTTGCACATGACAATAACAACAAGAAGAACAAGAGAAGCAGAAATGGCAGCATCAACAACAAACAGTAGAACCAGAAACATTGCCATCAAGGATTAGCGTATAGGGTAAGACGGCAGACACTGAACTTGATGATGATGATGATGATGGTGATGCTGATGATACTGACAACTACTGCAAAATACCAAAGAGAAGAGCAGGCAGCAGTAGACGTTGCCATCAGTGGCACGAAAACATAAAGTGCATTGCGTCTGTTGCAACAAAAAGAGGGCCAGACAACAGCAACTCTAACATATAACCGGCGGTGGCAAACATCATAGCGACATAGACATATATCCCACAGGATGTTTGTGGGGGGTTGGGGATGTAGAGCGGCACAAATCCCTGTGACACCGACAATCACTTTCAAGCCGCAACCCCAAAAACCGAACCTCCTAGATTAAGCCAAACAAATAAAAACCAAAATGCAGCTGAAAGTTTTGCGCGAAATCGATCAAGTATACGCCCCGTATAAGTGTAAATCTCATATACTGAACCATCTTCAAGGCTGCCAGACAAAGTCACGGAGATGACTTGTCTCCTGTTTAGCATCTATTTGCATATATGAGTCGGCGGGAGAAAGGTTTTTGTTTTCCCTTAGCTGTCTGTTTGTGCTTTTTTGTCTGTCTGTCTGTCTGTCTGACTGACTGTAAGCCCTTTTGTTTGTCTGTTTGTTGCTTTGTTTGTTTATTTGTCTTTTGCGTGTGAGTTGTGTGTAAATATTTAAACACTTTTATTGCTTTTATTACGCAAAACAGAATAATATATAACAAGAATGTTATATGCTGTGATTTCCTAAACAAAAATTTTCATACAGAAATTCAACTCTTTAATTACTTTTTTGCCACAATTAAGATTATATAGAATCTTTTATTACCATTTAAAAAAATTAAAGACAAAGCAAAATGTTTGAACTTTTTTGCAGTTTCAGTAGTTTGTAATTGGACATTATTCTTATACCAATTGGTCATATTTATCTTAGGTCTTGATTAAATTTTTTATTTCAATTTTAATTTGGTTTAATAAATTCTCTGGCAAATTGTTATTAAAAGAAATCGAAATGGTCCAAAATTTAATTGGCTTCAGGGGAAAAATAAATACAAACAGTACAAAAAAGAAAGCCTAGAATAAAATAAATAAATGGGCCAGTAAACGTAAAACGAGTGCAATTCAATGCACAAACAAATAGCAAAAATCAAAAGGCGTTTTTCTTTCAGTCCTTTTATACACTTACCTGAAGGATTGGTATAACTCTTATAGGGACAACATATACATACATACGAGTGGATCAACTTTGACAGATAAAGTCAATTAGTAGAAAGTAAAAAAAGCCCTAAACGAAAAACAGGCATTTATATTGAACTCTTCATTATTTTATTTCTAATGTATTTTTTTTTTTTAACTCTCTGATTTCTATATAAAAATTCCAGCTTCAATTCACAAGGGTATACACACTTCAATCGTATTCGTAGCTATTTCTGTTTTTAATATTTCGTTTGGGAAATATAAATTTATTTGACTGTGCTTCATTTTGCTTATATTGCCATATTGATAGGGCCATGACAAACGCTGCCAGTTTTTCCATATATCTCAATATAGTTTTGCATATACATATATAGAGGATATCCATATAAATACGTATCTGAGCGTATATGTACTTTGTTCGTTTTTACAATTGACTGTCACCGGCAATTGTTTGGCTATGATTTAACTAACATGCCATTTTTCAGTGTCCGATATGGACCTGAACCTGAATGCAGTAAAATAAAGGCCATTTCAATATTTGTCTGCAATCGCATAACTCATTTTCATTGCTCACAGGCACAATGTGCATTTAATTTACTTTTATTCATTTTATTTTTAGTTTAGTTGCGGTTTATTGGTTTTTAAGTAAAAGCAATAAAACAATACAAAAAAACAAACATTAAAAAGATAAGGGGTAGAGAAATTCCAACCTCATAATTAATACGAACTGGCAAAATTGCGCAAACATTTTCCAGCCAATTATGCACAGATTTTTTATGCTTACTTTTCAAGGTTTCCCACATAACCCACAATCCGAGTAACTAACTAGTTTTAACTAAAATTTAGTCGACAACAATAACAATAACAATTAAAAATGCGCCACCATTGCATTTTATGCAAGTTTCACAGTTGAGTGCATTTAGAAAAGACCCCAAAAAAAAAAGAAAAAAATAAAAAAAAAATTAAAACAAAACTAAGCTCGAGTTTCGGTTTTTCAGTAATAATAATGAAGGTAATAATAATAATGATGTTAATGTTAATAATGACGATGATGATGTCTCTTCTGGCTTAGTGCTTAGTCAACTTTGTTTGCTTTTCCAGCTGGTGAGTAATCGCAAACTGATTTTGTTCACTTTGTTTTTTTTTTTTTTTGGTTAAAACCAGCAGACAAAACGCGAAACGTTCAACCCAAGTTGGACTGACTTGTAGCTAACTGGTCGGTAAGCGGCTTTTGTGTTGTTGTAAGTGGTAAAGTCTGCTGCTGCTTGGCTTGTTGCCTCGTTGCGTTCTCCACTCCACTGACCGAATAACTGACTAACTGACTGTCTGATGCCTTCAAGTGTCATTTTGTAGTCGGTAGCTGAAGAAAAAAAAATGAAGAGCCATCAACCCGAAATAATCTGTCTACAACATATTTTCAATTTGCTCATTTTAAGGGGATTTAGTTTAATGACAACAGAACAACAACAGGATGGGCAAAGAGTTAAGATCAAGGCGTAATAGCCGAAATGCTTTTACAAAATTATTTCAAGAATATTTAAATTAAATCATTTAACTGAAAAACCAATCAAGGCTTTTTTGAAATTCTTTATTGTATATATATTTATATATCTGTTAAAGCTATACTATGTTTATAATTGTATTTGAAATTTTCCTTTAATGTTATTTAAAGAAAATCACGGTAAACATTTTTTTGTAATTTACAAATTCGCTTTGAATTTTTAATTTTACTTTCCCATAACATTTGAACATTAAATACACTAAAAATAAACACAAATTTGTTTAATATATAACCTATTAAAGAGAAACAAAACGTAAAAATAATTAATGAAAAAACATCTGGTTTTATTATTGTATGGTAAATAATAATTGTATGTAATAAAGAAAACTTGGTTATGTGGGCCTACTTTAAAGTTTGAAAGGCATTGGCAATTGCAGCTATGTTCTCAAATATGTATGAACATATTGTATATTCTGTATTTTATATATATACCCCCAGGATAGGCAAGCTTTAAAACAAAATGCAAATAAGTCAAGAAAGAGGACCAAAAAAAAAAAAAAAACGAATAAAAAAGAAATCAAAAAAGGAAAACGAAAACCCAGTTGCAGCATCAAATGTCGGGGAAAAAAATCAACTACATATGGCTGTTTATATGCAAATATTACTTGTACATATGTGCGTAAACATTTGGCAATTACGCGAACCACCAATTTTGTTGCTTTTCTTCTCATTTTTTTTTTTTTCAATATTTTTTTTCTCTTTTTTGTTGGTTGTTGTTGGTTGCCTTTGCCGCTGGGCTGCTGTTTGTTGTTCTGTTTACTGATATACAATATCTAAAATAAACCAAAAATATGCGAAAATATTGGGAACAAGGTCTTGCTTTGCTTGCGGGGATTTTCAATTTAAATTGTGATTAAATTTTCTGCACATCAATGGATAAAGTCACACACACACCCACGACTTTTTATTTATTTTTTTTTTTTTTTTTTTTTAATATTTATAAAAATAAAAATAAATATTTAAAAAAAAAATAAAAAAAAAAAAAAATTTATATAAAAAAAAATAGCTTTCCAGCAGATATTCATATTTTTATTGATTCGTTGTAGACTCTAGATTTCCACTTCTTTCTCAAGTCTCACTTTGAGATTATTGCTCATTTTCCCTGTCCCATGCGCTTAGCTTGGCATTTGTTATGCAAATTTATTTTCGATTACTTGTTACCAAAGATTTGCTTCAGATTATGTAAATGTGCCAAACGTAAGACACACACACAAAAGCAGCAATAAATAGAGGAGAGAGAGAGAGAGAGAGAGAGAGAGATATATATAATGGGTAAGGTTTAGACTATATCTTCCCTGTCGATCTGCCTTACAAGTGGCTTATTACTGTTAAAGCCAGGAAGCTCTGCAACAACAGCAACAGCAACAACAACAACAACAACAACAAAAACTTTGCATATTTTCTCATATTTTTTTGTAGCTATTGCTTTCTTTTTAGGCATAAAAAATGATGACTTGGAAAATCTATTTTCATATTCGTTGATTGTTTACCGCTTTAGTTGTCAATTGATTTAATAGGAAGTTATATCAACTTTGGCTTAAACAATGGCAATTTACTATAATTAAAGCTAACTGGATTGTTTGATTTTATTGATATTTATTATACAACATATATACAACATCCAATTTTATCTGAAATGAAGAAAACTTTTGCTTTTCCTCAATTTATTTTAATTCATTAAAATGGTTATCATTTATTATAATCCATGAATATTTTGCACATACACTTTCAGAAAGAGAGATCCTGCACATTGTCATAAAGTTTAAAACTAATATAAACCTCGTAGAAGATGTTAATCAATAAATATATATAGACATATTTTAAGATGAGTCAGATCATGGCTTAACACTTTTTGCAATTAAATAGGTGACCAGTTACAAGGGTATATAAAATTCGGACAAGCAATTATTTATTTTCATTCCTTTGCCAGGTAAAAATTAAATCACCCATATAAATTAAATATTGCAAGGACTTTTGGTTGCCTTTTCCCATAACGAATAACTTTGATTGCAGCTGTGCGGTGGCGTCTCATATCCGTTTTATATTTCACATTTTACAGATTCTTTTTTTTGCTTTCATTATTTTTTTTCTTCTTATTATTACCTTTCTGTTCTTTGTACATGGTTGACTATTTTTATTGGCGGTTGCCTTTTTGTATGTGCGGTCGTTTAATTGAATAATTGTATATACATTCCGACATATTATATATACTACATATATGTATTGTAAAATCATGCTCAATATTTTTATTTATTTTCGCTTAGCCTGTAAATCAATTGGCAATACAAATGGCATCCGTGGCGGATATAATAAAATACAAATACAACAAATAACCATCCGCCAAGTACCCCGCACCATGACTTCAAAAAAAAAACTCAATAAAGGGAGAAAATCAGAAAATGTATAAATGAGAAAATGAGAAAATGCGTCGACAGGTTGACGACAAAAAAAAAGTAACAAAAACAGAGAAAAAAATGTACAAAATTAAAAAATACAAATATATATTTATTCAATTCGATACAAAATTACAAAATGTAACGTAAATAAAGTGGACAGCTTGAGATACCCTACAATAAATAGGAACATGAGTACATTGTTTTCCAATATATATCTTTTTCAATACTATTGATTATTGATAATGTTCATGTTAATATCCATTTATTTCATTCAATCGATTATACCTCACTTATAACTATTAATTATAGGGTATAACAGAATTGTTCAGCTGTTGTCGTTTTGTCATTAATTGCACTTTAAAAACCCCAAACAAGTGCCAAAATGTTAAATGCAATTTATTGCATTCAAATTACGAGTGCATTTGAATACAACTCGGAAAAAACATACGCATACACACACACACACACACAAACGCATACACATATAAATAATCAATGAATGAATGTGAATGAGAACGTGTTTAATATAACATAGTCAAACACTAATTAGAATTTCTGAGTGAAACAATTAGCATTGACCATTCGACAGGAAAATCATTTTCAATTTGCAGCCAACAAAAAAAATTCAAACCCAAAAACAAAAGATTACAAAAGAAATTTTTCATTTATTTTATATATAGTTTAAAGCATTTTTCAAATACACACACTACACATTTAGAAATGTTTGTGCTACTAAACCTAAAGATCAAAGATCTGACATACAGAAAATTTACATTTTTTAATGAGAATTTTTATTATAAATAAAAATAATATTTATTATTTTTTTTATATTTCTCATCATGAATTGCATATCTAAGAGAATTGAACTGTGTTCTTGATGTCTATATCAAGAGCGATGGATTCTCAATTAAAAGTAGAATTGATTCGATGACTCAGTTATATTCTTTTAGCCATAATGTTGAAGGCTTTTTTATTGACTGGAAATTCACTTGTTTTCGGCACTTTTTTTTTGCAATTCATGTAAAATAATTAAAAGCCAGACGATACACAAGGCAAGTTGGCCAAGTTAAAATGCCTCATAATTGTGTTGCATAATTTAATTATGATGAAATTAGTCAGAATTAATGCCTGCCACTAACGGTACTCAAATTGTGACCTTTTCGCATGCATGAAAAACCATTATACATACATACATACATACATATATTTTCTTTATTTCAATTTTGTTATTTTTCATGCCATGACAAACCGGGGTGAGGCATACCAAGGAGAAGGGGGGTAACTATAAAGTTGAATTGTTATTTGCGCTGTTGCCTTTTTTTGTGGTTTTAATTGTGCCAAGTAATGCGGCCACCTCAGCGGTTTGCTCTCATTGTTGCGGTTTGTATGTAAACTGAAAGGTTAAGTACCCCTTCTTTTATTCCCCTTTATTCCCCCAACTTCTGCCTCCCTCTCCCCTGCCGTTGGAAGCAACAAATTAAATCATTATAAATGACTCTAATATATACGATGACGATGAGTTGAGTTGATTTTGAATTGGTCAAGTGTTTTTGTGTTTGCTTTTGCTTTTCGACTGTAAATGCGAATTATAGAACTGATAAGGCAATGAACTAAATCAATTTAAATGAATACTGATCGAATACTGCTTCAAATATAAAATATATCAGTCATAATGGTTAACATTTCTTTGAGTTTGTATATATGTTTAAAAACTTGAAATATTAGGAACTATAAGATTAATTATTAAGGGCTATTATCCTAATTAACTCCTAAATCAGGCTATATATATCAACTTTTCTGCAAAATAATCAAAACAAAGAGTAGAGAAATCCAAATATACTAATTACAAAAAGATTAAATTTTAAATTAATTACAATTATGTATAATAACTAAGCCAAAAAAAAAAAAACAATAAATGCTTTAAATCTTTCCTTCAAATTTGTTCGTTGTCTCAATGAACAAACAAATCAATGCCCTTCTAAATCTTCTTCACATGATAACCAAGACAAAAGTTCAAAAAACGCAAAACAAAAACGGCAGCAACGGCAAGAGCAACGGCAAGAGCAACAGCAACAGCAACTGCCAACATCAACAGCAACAACTTCAACTTGGTTCGGCTGAGTTTGCATTTTAAAGCTGTTGCTGTTGACCTTGGGTTGCATAAATCGAATTGGAGCAGGTCGTTGACGAAGTTGTTGTTGCTGCTATCGTTAATATTGTTGCTGTCGCTGTTGCTGCGGTTGCTGCTGCCGTCGGTTGATGTCGCAGAGAATGTAGAGCTCTGGCATCTGCTATTATCTTTTTTGCGGTTAATGGAATCCTTGAAAACAAGATGAGCCCTTTTTGCAATAATAATGAGCTCGTTGTTTCATGTATACATACATATATATATATATATATATATATATATATATATATAAATGTATATATTGAGAATTACCTTTTAATTGAGCCTTGAAGTTCTTTATATTGCTGATGATGATTTTCCACAATTCCACACAGTGAATAATGTTAATGGTTTTAAACAATAATGAAATATGCAATTTTTCCTTAGCTCGTTGATTTACTTTTTTCTTTATTATTATTTACTTATTTTCTTTTTTTTTTTTTTTGCTGACTAACTTTTTGTCTTTGCGTTTGCAAAGTAAATAAAAAAAAAATTTGTAAAGAACACGTTTGCTTTTAGTTAACCAGTTTTGGCAATGCCCAAAGATTGCGATTGAGCAAAAGATTGAAAACACAAATATACACACATACACATACACAGACGCACATACAAGCACACTCACTTGAATAGTGAAATAGCAAGCAAACTAGGCAAAGCGAACATAGAGCTGTTGTGGTTGTTGTTGTTGTTATTATAGTTGCTGCTGTTGTTGGTGTTGCTACTGCTGCTAATATATGTTTAAGTTGCACAATTAATTTCAGCAAAGAATAATCCACATATAAACTTATATTCAACTTAATTCATGCACCAATGAATTATCTTTATTTATATCGATTTAGAAATTTGTTATAGCAGCTCAAGTTCTCGGCGTTTCCGCGTGTTGCTGCTGCTCGGCTCAGCGACAAAAGTTAACTGATCGCTTGAATTGTTGATGGTGCTGACAGATCGACAAGCGGAGACTTAAAGTTAGAGCAGCAACATCAGCAGCAGCCGTAGTTATTATTGGCGTCGGTCGGCATCGCATTATAAAGTTGTCTAAAAAGATTACAGAAAAATAGTAAGTGGTCTACCTTCTGTTGTTGCTAGCCACCTGCAGCAATAAACCGAAAGTCTCTAGTCACATATGGGAACAGTTTCGCTTTTGGCGGTAATACTTAAACTTGAAACTGAAATGAAATGAAATTGGTTCGTGTCTAGACTAAAGCTTAAAACTGATCAAAAATGCTTAAAAAAGTGAATAATAAATGTGAGAGAGAGAGAGAGAGAGGAAGAGTTTAAAAGTAAATTAAGCAAAAGATTATGGGAGTTAAATAACTTGTTACAACAATAATATCCACAAATATATAGAGAATATTGATTCCAATAATTTAAACATTTCTATGAAATGCTATAGTTTGGCTAATATCTACTTTAAGATAGAGTTTTTTATCTGATCATTCATTGTATGACATTTAACTTTAATAATTGGCTTATTTAATACAATAGTTGGCTTATAAATCAAGCTTGTTATTTAATATTCTTAATTAATATTCAAATAATGATGTTTCTTAAGGCCACCTAATTTAGGCACATTAATGAAGTTATTTAATCTTGCTAATCATTAAAAGAGCATTTAATTTTGTCGTTGTTTCCTTGTTGAGTGTTTGAACTAAACGCAAGCTTCATAAATGATAAAACTAATTTTCTTGAACAATAGAATAAAAGGGCTCTAACCAGAGCCCTTAAAGAAATATTCAGACCTTATGTGCACAATGCACGCAAATTTGTTATTAACAATAATGCATGTAAACAAATGTTGTATATTTGTATCTTTTATACACATAGCTCATGCATGTCTGTTAGCCAACTGATAAAACCATAGCTCCTTCCAACCATTATAGTAATAACCAGACCCTTTTTCTGATGGCTCTGCTCCAAAAGATAAGCATGGCCATTTCCATGGCAGTTTGTGTTAAAATAACTTGAACAAAGGCCACAACAAATAAAACGCCTATTAGTTATTGTTGTTTGATTTGCAAAGCGCTTGTCATTTGTTAAATAAATTGATGGCCATTGCGGTTAGGGGCAAATACCAACCATCGGGCCATAAATGGGTGCAAAGAAAGAAGTCAACAGCAAACAGAAATAAATGGACAAACCGAAAAAGTTTGCAAGTAAAATTTAATATTTAAAATTTTAGAAAAAAAAAAAAAAAAAAAAAACAAGAATGAATAAGATGCGGGGCGCACACAATCAGCAGCTGTCAGAGCAATGAGTAGAGCATTCAACAACCAACCAAAAAATAGTAAAGGAAACCAACAAAAAGTATGAAATGACATTGACATTTTGAATAATGACATAGCAAGGCGTCAGTCACACACACACACAATGGTCTAAGGAATGGAAAATGGCAAAATGGTACGCTCAGCAGGGGAGAAATGTGCTTATCCAGCCTGATGACAGAGATAAGCAGCAGTCAGAGAAACAGCAGCAACAACTACTACTAAATTTTTGAATGCTGGCCCCAATTGAGAATTGGCCAAGTATGTAACGCCCATTGCTCCCCTTGCTAATGAACAATGTCAAGGTGTTGTCAAGTGCATTTCAAATGAAGAGCAACAGCAGCAAAATCACATCCCCTTTAACAAATGCCCCCTCCTAAGGCAGTGAAGTAACCTCTGGGGAGATAAGAGGACAGAGGGCTGCATCCAAACAGTTGAAGAGCTTAAGTGAGAAACAGCTCTCTCTATCATTATTAGGAACGTTTTTACAGAAAAACAAATTTTATATAAATGAATCAAGAGTTTGCTTCATTTTCTCATCATTTGTTTTCTTTATCTGGTAATAAATTAGTGTTAATTGAGAAATTAAAAATAAATATTTAAAATTATCTTAATATCTTAATATATGAATTTATATGCTATGATAAACGGTAATTAATTAATTTATTAATCATGCTAATCAATTAATCAAATTTTAGTATGCTATTCTGAATTCCTTATTCTACTCCTTAATTTTTAACTTTGGCTAAGGACTAACTAGAAATATGTATGATCAGTTTAGTTTTAATCGAAATAAGAGTATCCCTTTCATCAAAATTCTAGGTATACCCACTGCTATTCTAAACTACCTTGAAATAGCTAAATGAACAACGACTTTGATACTGCTGCTCCTATTCCATGCCAAGTGGCCATAATCACAGAGGTGCAATTTCTGCTGCATAAAGGAAAAACTCTAGAAAAGCTCAAGCAGCATCAGGACCAGCAGCAGCTACAGCAACAGCAACAACAAAACTTATAATGCATTTTCACTGGCAAAAGTGGCAAGTAGACAATAAAGACAAAACAACGAGGCACAATAAGAAAGAAGGCAAAATAGTTGCAGAAACTGAAATTAAACTTGCTCCCGTTGCCGTTGCCGTTGCTTCTGCTACTGCAACTACTGCACTTTTTAATAAAATATCTGCTCTCTTTTTGTTTTTGTTGTAAGCAGCTATCCCCCCTCACACTCTCACAACTCTTTAACACCCTCACTTTCTTGAGTGTTGAAAAAACAACTTGAGATTGTAATTAGTTTTTGTTGCCATTGGGCTTAACTCCTGCAGCAAAACGGAAACTTTCAAATTGAACTGCTACTTTTCTTCATCCTCTTTGCCACAAATATATGTATGTAAATAAATACATATATATATAAATATTTGTGGTCGCTAAAATTATAAATATGTCGGCAGAGTATAAAATAAAAACCTCGTTAAATATGCAAAAGTTCAACAAAAATCTGAAATTGAGAAATAAAAATACGAATGAAAAAGCAGCAAAGCCAACAAAGTAAAGTAAATAAGAATTATGTATGTCCTGTAAGCCAAAAAAAAAAGTCAGCGAGAACAAAAAAAATGTACTTAGCTTGGCCTTAAAGCCAAAATAAACAACAAGAAAAATTTTGAACTTGCAACAGGTAACTCTCTACACAGAGATTTGATTTTTAGTCCTTACCAAACAAGTATAAGAGGATTTCAGCAAAAAAAAAAGAGAGAGAGATGGAAGACAGGAAAAAAATGAGGAGGAGCAGGACTATGTCTAACGAGCCATTTGGGAGGACATTTGGCGTCCAGAAATGAGTCTTATAATATGCGTAATTTGCCTAAAATGAACTTAAGATTTGTTCAACGTTAATGGCTGATTTGATAGTCTGTAAAAAAGAATATATTGTGGAGAAAATTTCTTTAAAGAAAAAAGAAACGAAAAAAAAAGTTAAACCAAAAATAAATATTTGACTTTCTAATTTTTGCACTTTGCCATGTTTAATTACTGCGTAGAGACAAGAAAAAAAAAGTGGCTCAATTAAAATGGCAACAGCAAATGGAAAAAAAAAATTGAAGCGGAATTATTTCATTTGAGAGAAAAGTCGAGTCAAAGTCAAAAACGTTTTAACTTTTTAAGCGCCAACGTAATGCGACCTAAAGCTGAATGGACGATGGCAAAGTGAGTTGTGAAACAAGGGGCTGTAGGACAGGCGGTGGGGGGCAGGAGGCCTGAGAGATGAAATAGAGCGCTGGGTGCCAAGGACATGCTACTGATTCTCTCATACTGATGCTGATGTGTTTGCAACACATTGAGGTTACGCGAAGCGAAAGGCAGACAGATAGATAGACAGTTGAAATTTACCATCATGTGTGTATGTGTGAGTGTGTGTGTGTGTGTAAATATCTATGAGTGTATATGAGTTTGTGAATATGTATCACTACGTTACGAGTTACTTCACTGAGCTGAGATTGTGGCTGGCAACTTGTCTACGACTCTGATTCTGACTTTGGCTACGGCTATGACTATGGCAGTGGCTGTGGCCATAGAATGGAGCTTTGGCTATGTGGCCAAGAATGTTTCTGAATCCGATTTCAGGAGTATGCCTTTCACGCGGGTCATTCACACAAAGTGAAAAAAGAATCAGCTAAGGGGTCTAGGCAGTTTGAAGCATTTCATAAATTTACCAAGCAGAATGAATGGAAACAATGAATTCATCATTAATTTGCTTGATTTTTAAGGCACCAAAATGAAAATTTGATAGGAGCGGAAATTAAATGAAAATCTAAAACAAAATCTTATACGCAAAACAATTCTTAATTAACACTGTCTGACAAGTAAAATTTATTTGCTATTCTTTCGCAGCTTCTGAATTACAAAATTCTGTTAAAAGAAAAAAAGATTATAATAAATGAGTCTTTAGTTAATTGTACTATAATATGTATATATAAATGACTGGGTGCCCTTAATATTCATATATTCATATAGAACTGGCTTAAATACTCATGACATTTAATTAAATTATAGTTTGGGTCAACATAATATTTGTCAATTTTAATAATAAAACGTTCAGAAAAATGATTTGGCATGTCTTTATCAAGCTTTGGAAATCATTTTACTATTAAAAAGTTATTCTTATCTTAAAGCAAATCAAAAAATAAAGTCCATCAATGAATTCTTTAAGACTTGTTTAACAAATTTCTAGCTTAATACTTTGATGCTTGAATATTTTTTTATTGACTATTTCTTTAAGAGTTTGTTGAGTCGAAATCACTTTCTTTGTTGAAGTTATTGTCATATTGCCTCCTGTAGCAGCCACAAAGTTGACACCTCAGACAGCATACAAACTGGTTTTTGAAAAAAAAAAAAAACACAAGGATAACAACAGCAACAACAGCAGCAACAGCAACTCTGTGTTCGACAACAATCAATCAATATTTATGCCCTCAAGCGTTTAGTGGCTAGCTGTCTGTCAAAGTTCTATGTGTTTGTGTGTGTGTGTGTGTGTGCGTGCTTATATTTGTGTTGATGTATTAGTGTGTGGGGTATCTTTGAAATGTATTTGTGTCTTAGTAACAACAACACTCTAATGATAATGACAAGAGCAATAATAATCACAACAACATGGCCCCAGAGTTAAAACAACAACTCCAGCTGGGTCGAAATATTGCTGAAGCAAAAGAACTTTGCCCATTTACACTACACAGATTTATGCTCTCCGTGTCTTGTGGCGTTGATTGATGTCTCTCCGTCCAAGTTAATTACGTGACTCAAAAACAAAAACGGAACTATAAAAATAAAAAAGAACCAACAAATATAAATATATAGAAGGAAAATTCAAAAACTTTCCAGTCCTTGGCTAAGTGAAGCAATTAATTGATTTTCTCTAGGTATTGTTGTTGTCATTGTTGTAGTTGTTGTTGTTGTTCTCACTGTTGATGAAACTGTAGCAAGTGGTAAAGTCTGTTGTGGGGTATATACAATAATGAGAATAATCTGAGCTGCTGTCATCATAATGATTATAAGATTCTAAGTCTCACTGGCTGTCTGTAAGGCGTTGGCAGAGATTACGCATTAAATAAATCATCATCTTAGCTCAGGACCAGGCCTACTAACACTTCACTTCACTTCAGTTCAGTGTTCAAGTCTTGTGTTGAGATTTATTGTAAATAAGCATGATTATCATGGCATCACGTATACGCCATGTTAAACTTGGCCTTCCACTCTTGAAAAGCTCAAACGAAGTTAATGGCAAGGCCAACAACAATGAAAATCATTGAAAGATAGACAGAGAGATATAAAGAAGAGAGAGAGAGAGAGAGAGAGAGAGAGAGAGAGAGGGAGAGAGAGAGTGAGAGAAACAGAGATGGCTAATAAAATGTGAATAATATTCATTTCATTTTAGCCACAAAAATGAAAATATGAAAATGTTTCAAACCCAGACAGCTTTTAATGATCACTCCCACTGCTTCAATCATTCATATCCCATATACATATAACATATATAGACATAAAATTGCTCTCTTGTGGCCTAGATTCTGTTTATATACCATTAATATATATTCTACATATACTACATTTATATAGTTATGGCTCGCTTGATCGCCGTGCAAATTGTATACATCAATCATGACATAAATTGTCAATAAATTTTTAACGACATTTCCAGGATATATAGGGCATAGCTACCTTATGTCGCTTAAATGCAATCAAATTGAAAATCAAACCCTATAAAGACATTTCTATTCACAATTGAAGTCACTTCACTACCCCCCGCCCACCATTGTTGCATTAGCTGCAGCTTAAGCAGCAGCAGAAGCAAAAAATACAAAAGCAGAGAAAAAAAGAAAAAGAAATGCCAACTCAATGGGATTTACATTTTTCCAGCTATTGAACATTGGCGTACGTTGGGTTTAAAAGCAGAACCATAGCTAGGAACAAAAATGGTTTTGGACGCGGTGCTGCTAGAGATGCATGGTAAGTGGTAACCCACCAGTTAAGTCAGCATGCCCCGGCGAACAAAGACTTTTCTCCAACATCACAAAAAATAAAAGAAGGGAAAAAAAACAGAAGGAAAAAAGAGAAATGTAAAAACTATTAAACGGCATTAGCCAAGCATAGAGCTTTGTATTTTTTTTTTTTTTTTTTTGTCCTCAACTGCCCTACAAATCATTCGCCTGGCATAAGCCATGTTTGACTACAAAAAAAATGGTTTGGCTAAATGGGGCTGAAAGTGAAATTTGATCAAAGAGCAAAAAAAAAAAAATATGGGATATGAGGGATTATGGTTTATTCAAATGGAACAACTCGTCTAGGTTAATTGAATTTAAAATTTCAGTATGTGTAAATGTATAGAGAGTATTTAACTATCAGCATAATTTTATTTAAAAGTTACTCCATTTTATTGCGGTGGCTTCTGGTGCTGCTGTTTTAGCTGTTTCCGTTCGAACTTTTGATCAAATGTCAAGTCATTCCAGTCAATGGTGGGTTGCCTGGCTTAAACTCTGTCATGACCAATACAACAAAGTTAAACCCTTGCTCTCGCCCTCCTTTCAATTCGATTCTCTGGTGTTTGGTTTCGCGCACATTAAAGGTTTTTGTTGCTTTATTTTTTCCCACCCTTGGCAGGGCTCTTTTGGTCGTGCAGCTTGCAAATCTAATTTCATATTTTATGAAGTGCCAAATTCCCATCTCTTTCACCTCTATTTCTTCTTTATCTATATATATATATATATATAGATTCTCTCTCTCTCTCTCTCTCTCTCCGTCCGTCCAGATTCCTTTCCCCTAGATTTCTCTTACTTTTCACGCCTTTTATTTTACCTCAGTGGTTGCATTTACCCAAGTCCGGGTCCGAAAATTGAACTGGAAAATCAATTGTTGAGCACATAAATTTGTTAGTACGAAAATTGCACCGTTGGGTAAAATTTATTTTAAAAAATGCACTCAAAAGCGTTGAGAACCGCAAATAGAATGGTATCGAAGCAAAGCCATAGATTGGCATTTGACAAGGACCAAGGACCATATAACTGTAAAAGGAGAAAGCAGAGTTGCAATAGGAGTATCTAGTTGCACTTTCGTTCTGCTGGTGGCTGTCATCGTTTTTGAAGATGAAGCTGACGTTGTAGTGTTTGCCTGCCAGCATGAAGCATCATCAAGAGCATAGCAGCCTCCAACTTCATTAGTGAATGAATTGCAATCTCTGCAAACCAAAAAACGAAAGAAGAAGAAAAAAAGGAGAAAAACGGTATAACGCTTGACTGCCTTTTCTATCTGGGTTAATGCGATGCACAAATATTTTGTAGACACTTAAGCAGCTCGAAATTGTTGCCCATGCGAGTTAAGCGAAGAGTGAGAATGGAATAGCAACAATTTATCTATCTACAAGCCAGTGAAATGGGAGGTAACATTAATGTATTTTAGCATGGCACAAAAAGACGGGCACCAAAGGAAACGGATACGACACGACCAATGCGGCAATAGCTAAGGCAACGGGCTAAGCCAACGCTAAAAGGCAAAGGCAATGCGAGTGGCGACATTGTTGAAAACATATATGTATTGTTGGTACGTGTAACTTGTTACGATGTAAAATACAAGCAGATGCAATGCAATGCTACAAATGCACGAAAATCCTAACAAAAGAGGCGGCAATTCATTTTGGCATTCATCCTGGCATTCAGACGTGCACATATCATTGTTCAGGTGAATAGGTGAAAAGCAGAATAGTTGGCCATTACTTTGACACAGAAGTCGGATATTTGACACAACTTGATATTTTTAAGAAAGGAACTCGAGATTATTGTCCATGTTTATCCCAATAGTCTTCACCCATATATATGTATATATATATATATAAAAATATGTTTCTGAATAATGAAAGGCCACGTGTTGGCAATGCAATCACAATGCATCGGCATTTGCCATGCCATGTGGCACGTGGCACTCATTTATAAGCCCATACCATATAATAAATAAGCATAGTAGCAACGAAAAAAAAAATTAAAAATAAAAACGATTTAAATGAATTCATAATGGGATTGTGGCCGATTTTTAAGTGCGCATTCAACATATTGGTATAATCAAAATGTGCATATGGGATACGGAAGATTATTCAGTCGGTGGAATATTCAGTGAAATGTAATAATCTATACGATAACAGAGAAATTATGGCCATGGGCGCAGAGCTTTTTTTAATTTATATTTTTTAACTTATATGTTAACCACATCAACCAATATATATCCATATATATTGAATCTGATACAGCTATGCACCAATTTGTGATTACTCCATCTCAGTAAACTTGATTTATCATTGTTATAAGTTTATCTGTAGTAGATGATCATATAATGATGAAAAATAACAAATTGCTTATGGGTTTAATAAATTCAAAATCAAAATTTTGACCTAAAATGCAATTAGAATCACCTGAACTACTTTGATTTTCCATCATTTCAACATATGTACCATTATATAGATATATATATATATATATATATTATATATTCGATTTATCTGACCTAGTTATACATTTTTTATATTTTTAAATGCTATTGAAAATGTCATCGTTTTTCACATGCTGCCAATGATGATTATGCCGATGGCAATAATGATAAAGAGGATAAGGATGGCAATGATGATGATGAAGCTTATCGCTGCACATGATGCGCATGCAAAGCACTTTTAAATTACCAACAGAAATTAATAATGGACGAAAAAAAAAATGAAATCAGTAACCAAAGTGTACTTACAGGACAGGGAGTGAGAGAGGCTTGAGAGGGTTGAGCAATTGAAGGACGTGCCAACAAGGCAGCCACTTACAAAAACTTTTGATTATTAAAATGTAATCAGAGGAATTAACTTAATTAACGGCGCAAAAATGCGTTGAAAATTTTATGGAAAATTGTTTTGTTACGTCAACAGCAGCGAACAACAATAACAATACGAGCGAGAATGATAATAAAAATCAAATATAACGTATACGCAATGTGTGCCAGTGAGCATGACAATGACAAGGCTGGTTGTTTGTGTGCGTGAGTGTGTTGTGATGTGTGTCTGAGTATGTGTATGTTTTTGTGTCTGTGAGTGTATATCGTCTCATGCATAAAAATTACATATTAAAAGATATTAGTGTGAAAATTGATATAAAAATCAATGAAGCAAAGCTGAGAGAAGGGGTATAACTAGGGGATAACTTTAAAGGGTCACACTGTCAGTCAGCCAGTTGGCCACTAGTGTTGTAAAACGTCGACATGACCGTGTAAGTGTTGACATAAACATTAAATTTGATGGCCCATGTTTTGTGTGCTTGCGCTTTGTTTGTTCTTTCTTCTCTTCCATAACGTTTTTCTTTTTGTGGTTGTATTTTTTTGTTCCTGGTTGTGTTTCCACATACTTTGCACTTTAGTTTTCATGTTGCGAATTAACGAGGGTCCTATACCCCTGCTGCCTCCGCCCAACTTCAATATAAATTAGTTGCCATCCGCACGCATGAGATGTCTTGAGGCGCGTCCTGTTGGGCAATAAAACGTATTTTTATGAGCCTTGCCATTTCGAGTGCCGTCGCCACACACATTTTGCATGCACAACAGAAAGAGACAAATAGACAGAGAGAGAGAGAGAGAGAAACATAAAGGGAAATTGGGGGGAGAGAATGAGCGATATATAAAGCGAGTTACTGGAAAGAGAAAAGGGAGAGCGGGGTAAAGAACGTGAGAAGCTTAGCTATAAAGGGAGGAGTCATATGAACGACAAATAGTGCCACTAAATGGCCACGGATTATAATGATACAACCAAGAGGGAATGCAAAGGCGACGGCATATAGAGTGAACCATTAAAAGTATGCCTAGTTCAGGACGACTACCATCTCCATTCCTTCTCCATCGCCTTTCTCCTCATCCTTAAAAAAGAAAAAAAAAAGTCAACAGCTATAAATGTTAGATTTTACGAGCCGAGAGATACACACATAGAACATGGTGAACACTGTACTAACTATATAAACCAAGTCCCGCCCTGGGGCTGTGGAAATAGTTTTTGGTCTGGCAGACATCAATGTCAATTGATTGCAACCCTTCAACCGGACTCGAGCCAAGCCCGAACCGGGACAACTGAGGCACAGTCCCGTTTTCCAGGCTTTAGTCTAAGTGTTTTGTGTTTGACCAGCATCCGCATAGTGATCCCATTTCCCCCATTTGCCAGTCACTCGAGCGCTGATTCTACTTTTTATTCACTCTCATTTCATCTCGCTCTCACACACTCTTCTAATGCTTGTACTCTGTCTCTTTCATTGCCCATGTATGTATGCTCCTGCGCCACGGGATGCTTAAATAATTGAGCAGTTAATCGCAGCAAATTGCTTGAATAGAATTTTCCTTCTCTGTTACTCTTTCTCTTTGTATTTATCCATCTCTTTCTCTTTACTAGAGTTTCAGTCTTACTGGGCCACGTGCATTATTATGTGCTAGACCATTGATTGTAGTGTGCTTATTGAATTATGCAAATGCCACACAAAAAAAAAAATTGTCAATACAGATGTAGTAGTTACCACATATACATATATGTACACACATACATATATTCTATTTACGTCATTTTTGTATATAAGACAGTTAAATACAATTGACAAGATGAAAGAAGAATGAAATTGATTGCTTTTATTCAAATAAAATTAGATTACATTTCAATTTGAAAACCTTTCAATTTAAGAAAAAGACCCAAAATCATTAAATTATATTATTTTGATTAAAAAAGAATCGACATAAAACCTCACGTATAGTTTGTAAATATAAATTTCTAATTATAGTTAATAATAAGAATGGAGAATTGAAATTTCGCTGAAAATCAATGATATATAAATTGATTTCAATAGTGATTAGCCGATATTCTGACTATAACATTATGTCTGGTAAAGCTTTGAGACTCCACTAATTAGTAATCTTGTTTGCTATATACGAACACGTTGCTACATTCTCTGTCAGAATCCTTTTCTGGTTGTTTATTAACTTTAACTCTAAATCAATTCTCTGTCCTAGAACTACACACACTCATCCATTCATATACACACAGGCACACACAAACACAATTCAATATGCATGCCACCTGCTCGTTCGCACTTACGCACTCAGTCAGGCCAATCACGTTTTGTATACCAAAATCCAAAAATGATTCTCTACGGTAGTAGCAGCAACAACAACAACAACAAGAACAACAACAACAACAATTCAATTGAAGCCAAAAATCCAGCTCGTATTTGTTTTTCAATGATGGCTGATTATTGAAAATCTAAATTCCAAACGTTGATGCTGATGCTGAAGCTGATGCTCTCGCTGATGTTGTTGATGATGATGATGATGGGAATGCAGCTGTGCATGATCCTGGTTTTTGATACTGGTATGGGTATAAGTTTACTGTTCTTTTTCAGCATTTTTTTTCGGTCATAAAGCTGAACAAGGGATTTGTCGGTGAAATGGGCAAACATCACAGGTTGATTGGAAAATGGCTGCAGGTGATTGTATTGGCTTAACCATTTTCATTTTCATTTTCCTTTTCGCTTATGAGTGAATTCTGTTCGCGTTTCCATTCATGGCAATCATATTAATTGAAATGTCACACCTTAAACTGGTTTATTATAGTTTAGTTTTGCTTTACTTACTCCCTTCCCTGATTAGATTATATGAAATCTTAGTGCCTTTGTACTCTCAAGTCTCGAGTTTGTGGGAAGTACAAAGCCGTTTTGTTATTATTTCATCTGAGGTAAAGCTGCCAGCATATCATTTAAAATTCATGTCATTTATGAGACATGAGTTGAGCAAGCGTAAGACATGAGAAAAGACCAAACTTCTCTAGTAGATTGTGATACTCTACACTCTAGGCTTACTTGATCCTATGAAAAGTCTAAAATGCAATCAAATTTTAAAATCAAAATTATAAAAAAAAAACATATATATTATATGTATATACTCTGTGTGGTAAAAAATGTCTGTGGCAAGTGTCTGCTTAATGTTATCAGCCAGAAGTTTTACTTCAACAGCTTATATGTATTTATGTATGAATATATATATATGTAGTGCATACAAGAAGGGAACCATGATGAACTGTGGCACAAGGAGACAATGTTGGAATTTTTATTAACCATCAAAAATCCGCGCTGACTGTGGACGCCCTTAAGGAAGAACTAACCAAGGACCAAAGGATGCTTGGCGTGTGGCACGCACATAGCCCACAGATTATCTCATGCAATGCCAGTGCATGCCAACACACATACTCTCCCCTTTAAGTGAGTGGATGAAAGCAAAAGATACAGTACTAAAAGTGAAAGGGAGAGAGAGAGAGAGGGAGAGAGAGGGCATGTTAGAGGGAAACACGGCTCAGACGCAGTGCAGCAATCAACGTGCCTGGGTAGTCATCATAATGGCAGCAAAGCGACGGCTTTGCCAGCTTCATGTATAAAAGCCTTAGTTGGAAAGTGGAACGTTTGAGTGGGTGTGGCACTTGTGGTCTTAATATAAAAATCACTTTGTGTGTTGTGTTTGCCTCGCGAGCTGCTTTGCATTTCTAAACATCAGCCATAGCCACAGCCAAAGCAGCAGCACCCGTTGCCTGGCAACATTGTTGATGCTGTGCAAAGGAACGAGTAAAAGAAAAGAAAGAAAAAAAAAAACACACACACACAAGCGAAAAGAGTGAATTGCAGTTGCCTTTGTTTTGCGGCCCCGCAGCGGAAACGGAAGTGAAGTGCTAGCTGAACTTGTACATCAGTCGACAAAAAAAAAAAAAGAGCCTGCATATGTTTGTTTCGCACTCTGTACTTTTGCTGCAATTTAAGTGCTGGACTTGCCCATTCCGCCCACTAGCCTACTCCTGACAAATGCCAAAGGTCAGCGAGGCGTATGAGTAATGTCATAAACAGCTGCAGCAATCAGAGTCACAATCATAGCTAAAGTCAAGAGACATTTCTAAGCCAAGTGCAGTCAAGTGAAAATGTCGCCAAGCCGCACACACACACACACATATATATACACTCGCTCACACACATTAATACATGACCATAGAAGACAATACAGTAAACGCAGCAAGGCTTCAACTTTTCTTTAGCCATTTGTTTCCCCACTACCAGCAAATGCCTAACCCCCAGCTCTTGCTTCGGTTGATGGCTTAAATGGATAAAAGTTAAGTAGCTTTGAAGTTGGCCAGATTAGCGCGCATATCGCAAAAAAAAAAGAAAAGAAGAAAAAAATAGAAACACAAAACATAAAAACATAAGAAGCAAAAAGAAACTTGAAAAGAAGGAAAATGAAATACCCTTAAAACGGAAACTAGTTAAAAGAAGTAAAAGAAATTCAATGAATCCATTGTTGAACTAAGATAATAAATTCAATATCTAAAAATCAAACAAATTGATTAGAACACACACACAAGAAAAACCATTAAACAAAATTTTATCAATAATAAATTGTATTATATGTATTCTAGATTTTAATAATCAAATTAATATCTAATGGAATACGAAAGCTTTTTCGGAATATCAAAGAATGTGATAGTTAATATAAATCTTTCAAACCATTCAGAGCAGAGACTTCAGTTTTATAAAACTGTAGAAATTTTGTAGCTCTACATACATATTAGTTGGTAGTATGAAAAGGATTTTTTGTTTAACAATAAAAGTGCGCTAAAGTTTTAAGCAACTAAACGCAAAAGCAAAAACAAACTCAAGCGGGCACAATCAAAAGCATCAGTCAGTCATTCATTCAGTTAGTTAGTCAGTCAGTCATTCTTTTGTTTTCCCTGTTGCTGCTAAAGCCTTTTCATTTTCCTCCTTTTTTTCTCCTTTTTTTTTTTTTTTTCGTGTACAATTTTCATGAGCTTCATGAAAGTTTTCCATAAGCCGGCGACTTGAGCTGCTGTAGCTGTTGTTTCTGCTGCTGCAACAAAACCGACAACAATAAACAATGCCAATGGGCGCTGTATTTAATAGTTATGGGTAGGGGAGGATAAAATGGGTAGAATGAGGCCATAAAGACTAACTGAATTTTTAATTATTCGATATTCTAGCACCCAATGATGGGTAAAGCAAATGCACAGGCAAAAAAAATACAAAAATGTTTATGAAAAACTTTTGATTTATTTATAGCAGCCTAAAAAACCTTTGGTCCCAAATGCCAAATGACATAAAACAGACTTTCAAATATAAAATAAAAGCCATGATAAATATTATAAATTATTATACAATAAAATATGGGAAGTCATCTGATTCAATCTTGGATAAAATTATTGCATGCAAATGATAAACAATTCAACAAGCGTTTTTATTCGGTTTCAATTTATTAATTGAGTTTCGGTTCCAGCATTTTTCTATGGAAATCTTTCCTATCGAATGATATTAAAAAGTTTTAATTAAACAAATTAAAAACTATATTTGTTTGTGCCACCATTTTTGGAAGAAATTAGTAACAATTAAAAATGTTGGCCATGCGAGTGCACAATATTAGTTCATAAAATCCATGATTTCGCGTTCGGGTGTAGAGTTTTATTTAAATAAATCCGCATAATTTGCATATTTATACACTTGCAACAAACCAATAAATGATATGCGATTGTTTTTTTTTAATAGTTAAACAAAACGAAATTAAAATTTTATTATTTTGCCTGATATATATATTATATATATCTATATATATGTATTTATAGTACATATTCTATATTTATTTATTTCTATTTGACTTTCATTCGCATAATTCGCGTGGCTGTCTACTACTGATAAACTTTATTTGTTTAAATTATGTTGACTGAACGAAAAAGTAAATTATGTAAATAAAGTGTGAAATTAATAGGAATTATTTCTTTATTTGACAAAATCACGAAAATTATACTTTGCATATTTATATACTATAATAAACCTACATTCCAAAACTAAGCCACTACAACAAAATGTTTGAAAATTAGTAAATAGAAATTATAATTACAAACGTTAATTTAACCAATGAAATTTCAGATTAATCTATTAAATATTCTCCAATATTCTGTATTCTAATTATTCGTATCTAAATCATTCAAGTATTAAGATTCTAACTATGTTGTTGGGTCTTCAAATAATTTGATTTATTTTAGCGACTTTAATACCCCAACTTCTACCTTGCTCTCATGATTGAGCACTTGTCAAGCTCTATCCAATGTTTCACTTTTTATAGAATTTTCCGGGCTTCCGTAGCTTAAACGATATCCTGGAATTTCTAACCCAGACCACCCACTAACAAATGCGGGAAATATGCGTTTCACAATACTTGGAATTTGAGTTATGGTAATGCATTAATTGTCTCTCCCATTTATATGACCCATTTGTACACTAACCACATCAAATGGAAATTATTTCAATTGCGAACTATATCAGGAAATGTTATTGAAATCGAGCATCCAGCATTCGCGGTACTATTTAATAAGAAAATTCATTAAGATTGTCACACCATTGCTACTTTAGCCTGATTCAAAGACTTAAGCTTAATGAAGTTGGCCTACAAAAATACAAATGGCCAACAACAACACCATAGAAAAGGGGGAAAAATGAAGGAAATGTTTGCTCACTATTTGTATTTCTATTTGTATTTTCATGGCAGTTTTTGCTTGTTTTTGGCATGTTTGTAATTGGACTGAAAAATACTTAAACACCTGCTGGGTGCTGGTTGTGTTGTATGTTTGTATATGAGTGTGGCTAAGTGTGTGTAAAAGAGAGAGAGAGAGAGAGAGAGAGAGAGAGAAAATCCGAGCAAGTTATGTCATTAAAAATGTTGATTTTACACGAGCAATGAAAGTAAATATTTTATATTTGCATTTTTGACGCTAGTTTTTTTCCCCCCGTCTATCTTTTTTTTTTTTTTTTTTTATTTCGGTTCCAACAACGAATTTGCATATTTTTTGTCATAGTAAAAGTTGATTTTCCCTTTTTTTGTTCGTATATGCGCTTAATGAAGTAAGGCCAGGTAAAAAAAAAGAGAAAAAATGAACAGTATATTAATTTTAGCTAACGGAAATGTTTAAGCGTGCCGGAAAAGGGGTCAAAGGAACAGCCACCTTTTGTGTATAATTGTGTGAGTAAATGTATATACATATGTATATACTTGTATATGTTTGCTAGCACAACTAAATATTTGTTATAAATTATGTTCTTAATTAAGTGACTTGCACACACACACACACACACACACATAAGCATACACAGAAAAACAGTCAACAGAAACACAAATACATATACAGATAAGGCACCTTCAAGGAGCTATGCCAGAGAAAGCAATTTCATTTGCCATACACAACACAAATAGAACCGAAAAAGGTAAAAGGGGTACCTGAAAACAAAGTTGGATGAGGGGGTAGTGATGGCGATGATGAGGTAGAATGGAAACGCATGACAACCGCATAAAGCTCACGAAACGGAAATAAAAACTGTAGGTTGCAAAGGTACACATACAGAAAGCGTCAGGTGCTGTTCCTCTGCTATTTTCCGACCATGGATTCGGACAGAGACTCGCTCTGACTATTTGCAGCAGTTTTCTCACTCTTTGCCTAAAAGGTGGCACCATTTTGTAAAAGAAACCGCAATGGTTTTATACCCTGTTCCCCATTGGATTGGCTAGTAAAAGTTGACAGTCAAAAGTGTCATTTAAAATAAATATAGGAAATCAATTTTATTTACCCAAATCTAAAAGTATTTGGCATTGAAATGTTATTTTAATGCCATTTGTTTCAAAATATATCTATCAATACACTTTTACTGTAAGATTATATGACATGACCTATTCTTATCATTAAGTTCAAGTCCTCAATTCAGACTTTAGTAATTCTTTATCCTATTATTAATAATGGTTTTCTATTATATCTTTTTTCTTCTTTTTTTTTTGTTTTTAGTTATTTAGAGTATATGCAACAGTCGGTGTGTTATGGCGGTAATGTACACTTCATTATTCCTTCTAACCATAGCTGGGAAACCAAATTGGCAACGTTTTCGTGCCAGTACGTGCTGTAATGAGTGAGGACCTAGCTATTCTCCATTCAGCAGGTAGGTAACCTTCAATTAAGCTCATCAGTTTAATGTGTTCTCTGTCGCCGAGCATTAATATGTGTCACCCTTGGCCATTGGTACTGGTACTGAACTGAACTGGTACTGGTACTGGTCCTGGTCATGGGCCCAAGTCCAGGACACGTAACAACCATGTCGACGCTGAAGAGTACGTGCTTCTCTGCCAAGCACCAAAAGCACCAGCACCAATACTATGAAAAAAAGGGGATAAAGAGCAAGTAGAAGAAGCAAGTGGCTTAAATTTCAGTTGGACGCGAATTGGGACTTGTTTGGACTAGAGAATGGAGAGTCTGTATGTACTATTGACACTTTTAGTTGTAAACTTGGCATAAGGTGGTTTGGGGGTGAAAAAGGCCAGGACATCGCTCATAAGCCACCTAGCTAGCCAGACAGGACATGGAACAAGCATAATCCTTTCGCATCCTAGTGCACACACTATATACATACATACATACATACGCACCCATACCAGAACAGAGCAGATTACCAATGGTTGCCGTATGTGTTTGTGTTTGTGTATGTGTAATGCAGAGTAGGGAATTTTCTCCCAGCTTTTATTTATTTTTCTACCCATTTTTAGTTGCTTTAAATTTGCAGCTTAATGGCAATTCTTTGCTCAACCAAACTAGTTTTCTCCACCCTCTCCCCATTTTTAAACCTCTTCTTTGTCCAGAGATGTGAACTTGTTTGTTTGTTCTGTTTGTCATTTCTCGCCAGGCGGTTAGAAGGTCCTGTTGCCTTTGACAATATTCTAAGCTAATAGCAAATATTTGTTGTGTGTGTGTGTGTGTGTGTCTGTGTATTTGTGTTTTACTTAAAGTTTGCATTTTGATTGGGCAATGGTAAGCCAAGTTCATCAAGATGAACAGCCAATTTTTTGTCAAAAATTATCAATCTAAATTTTGTTAGTCTTTGATTTCTATTTGGAAAACTTATTGGTATTTGTCTCTAAACGGTAAATAAAATTTGATTTGTTTTCAAATCTTCTCAGAAATGTGCAGCAAAAAAAATTATCAGTAGATTTGATATATAATATTACCATTTTATAGAAAAAAGGGATCTACGTTAAGACATCAAATATTGAGGACCTATAAATTACTGTAATCATAATATATTAGTATATATAAATAAAATATAATAAAATAAATATGAATAATTATGAATGATGAATACATGTAATCTGTTCAACTTCTTTACAATTCAACAAATTAATTGATTATATAGGAAATTAATGTTTAATTTTTAAAAGTAAAACGAGATATTTAAAGTTGGAGTCAATTTACAGCAATTTATATATTCAAATCTCTATTTTTCTATTAATACAATTCTCGAAATATTTCGAAATATCTATTTTACATACTTGATGAATTCGTACTTTGAATTCAACCATTGCATATACACAAAATGTGCCAAAATTCCGTATTTATCTACTACTACTTCATATTTAAAACTTTTGATATATATATATATATATATATCTATATATGCATATAATCCCTTTTCGTCCTTTTTTTGCTTTACATACCCCAGAGATTAATGATATCTTCATTTGTTTCTCGGCATTATGCTGGTTTGTTATATTTCTTTTTTATTTTTGTCTTAATTCTTTCTTTACCCCACCAGCCACTTTCGTGCCTATTAGTAAATTGAATTATAATTGCCCTTTCTTTTCCTTTTTTTTTTTTTGCGTTTGGTGCTCTTTCTTTTTTATTATTATTATTTCTTTTTTTGTTTCTTTTCTTTCTTTCCACAAAGAAGACGCATTAAATTCATTAAATTTTCATCAAAATGCCTGAACATATTTAAAATTCTTACAAAAAAGATGCCGCTGAGTGAAAATGTTTGCCCGCATTACATAGATAACAATTAGGGTCTGGTGTGACTCCACAAATAGGCAACAACGAACAAGGCAAGACCCTAACAGGCAACAGCCAACAGACAACAGACAACAGGCAACAGCCAACAGACAACAGCCAAAATCCAGCTAGTAACCAACAACCGAGCGAATAAGCAAACGGCATTAATTCTCATTTCGCTTTTGATGGAAAAATTGTTAAAATTTGCAAATTTATGCAACCAACGAAAACAGTGAAAATATTTTGGAAAATTATAAACCAATTTTTAGTAAATTACAAAGACTGAAGCTCAACTCAACTCGATTCTACGCTTGCTCGCATTTGCTTTTTGGCGGTTTAATTAGGTTAAATATTGGCGGGACAGAGGCCATAGCGTACGATGGCCCTAAGCAAACAAATTACATGGCTTTAAAGCTTTGTCCCAAATGCTTTTACTCTCAACCATTCCACATATATACACTTTCCCCTAAAGCCATTAGATCAAATAATGCTAGCGGGGCACATTGCAGCAGTCTCTTTTGTAGTATCTGGAACAATGGTATATTTATTTTTGGCACACCAACAACCAAGAGCAAAGTCAAAGCGATAACGTGGCAGAGTTGCTTATCCGGTTAAGTCACCAGACAACCGTTCCGAGCCCCAAGCCCTTTTCACGTACAAATCAGTGAAATGACTGTGGGTGTATATATATATATGTGTATAAGAAAGCATTTTCTTTGGCTATAATATATGTTTGTGGCACGTTTTTGCGGCATTTTTCAATTGTTGCCACGGCATTAGATAATGGACTTTTCGCTTTGAAAGAAAAGTAAATACATTTTTAATGATTTATATAGCACCACAGATAGATTAAATCGTTGAGAAAGTTGTAATTATAATTAAACAATTTATATACATAATTTCACTCACTTTCTTTTAAATATTCTCATGTCCATATTCTGCATTCAGCCCCATCTACTGGTTCAGCTTCACCCTCTTGACGACCATTTATGGCATCTCAACAATTTCAAGTAGTTGCCAAGAGGTAAACTTGGGCCACAACAGTTGTTGTTGCCGTTGTTGTTGTTGTTTATGTTGTAAACACATTCCCAGTAGCAGCAGCAGCAGCAGTGGTACCAACAGCAACAGCAAAAAAAAATGTCCTTTGTCAATGGCCGCCCGGCAACATCCACACGCAAGTGTCCTTGCTCTTCGCGAATGACGACGCAGCCCATTCCCCCGCCCTTTTTGCGAGTCTGTGAACTGTTGGTTAAAAAATTTTTGGTATGGTCTTTTTTTCCTCATTCTGTTATGTTTCCTTTTTGTTGTTGCTATTGCTCCATCTACTTTCATTTTCGCCCCCTCATATTTATTCTTTTTTGAGCGCATTGACGTTGCCAACGACCCAAGTGTGTTTACATTCGTCTGTCACATCTGTGCTTTATAATCGGGAGACTAAGCCTAAAAAACAAAAAAGTAAAAATAAAAAGGAAAAGGCCAAACTAAGAAAAGTCCCCTGTTCTATGGCATATATATATGTATGTATATATATGTATAAGAGCTTTGTAGAGTTTGAACCTAGACCATTTGAACCGACAGGAGCAGATCTGGTATGGGAATACCACAGTAGCTACATGCAGCGAAAATAATTGATGCAAGTGTTAAAATAATACAAATAAAAGTGAAGGAAACTAGAATGAAAAATATTTAAATATATAAAGTGAAAGTTGTTATAAAATAGAATTAATGAAATAGCAAAATATAAGTAGAATTATAAAAAAAAGAGATTCACTTCGGAATAACGATGTGGGTAGATTCTTTTTCATTATGCAATTCAAATGAGAGCCTTGTAAAGAAAGTGACATTCTCTTCTATATCCTTTTCTCAGCAAAACCAAGATACGATAAATTATAATGATATAGTGCCAAGTTTATTATCAATCTCATTCAATAATTCCTAGAAATCTTGAATTTTAAATATTCATGTAAATCTTCATTTTAAATCTGGAATAGACAAGATTATGTAATTCCTCATACATAAAGTTACTCTTTGAACTCTTTCATACGTTGCAATAAGATTAGCCAATTGGATGAAACTTAACTTTTAGTATACATATATTAAAATTATGCAATTTATGACAAAAAAAAAATTGTTTCAAGTGTAGTCTGGCAGTAAATGGGAGTAGCAGAAACGTAGAAAAAGGAGAAAAAAAAAACTAAAGTAAATTAGTGTTTTGGCACTTTCGGCAAACAAAGCAAACCAGAGATCAAAACCAGAGTTAGAGTTAGAAGAGGGACCACCACCCATGCCACCCAATGACCCAGCCAGGTGCCATTTTATGCTGAGGGCCTCGACTGGGCGTTGAGTTATCATACCAGCGTCCTCGCATTCGCACCGTGTACGCGTCCAAGCCTCAGTCTACCATCCTGTCCGTTAGTTAGTTTCAGTGTCCTTTAACGTATTTTTTTTTGCCTCTTTATTTTCATTATTTTGTTGTTGGTTTCCTTTTCCCCCCTTTTTTGTTGTCGTTGTTTGCCTTTTGACGCTGTACATTTTGTTTTGCTATTTTTTTTTTTTTTTTGGGCAACGTTTTTGTTTTCCATTTGGCGCCACAATTTTTGTTTTCTTTTCTCGTTGCATTCTGCCGCTAAAAACAGCAAAGGAATCACGTGCAATGTTTATTATGGCAAAGCAAAGTGATTTAAAAATATGCTTCAATTTTTATCTTAATGGAAGAGTTATGAATTTATAACTAATACGCATTAGCACCGAAACCAGACTCAAAGTTCACCCGCTGACACAAGCCCAAGGACTTGTAAGATAAATTAATTAGCCAGAGATAAAGAAAGATCCTGTTGCCGCTGCTGCTTTTGCGTTTGCTTTCAATGCTCACTGCTTAAATTAATTTCAAATTAGTCGGCTTGGCGAAACCGAAAGTCAAAAGGAAAAAAATTGTGAATTATAATGTAAACGAAGATTTGAGTGCATAATTGTATCTTAGCTTAGGGATTCAGAATTTAAGAGCAAATATATTTTTAATTTTGTTGGCCCTTGGCTTTTTGGTTTTTTTTTATGGCTATAAACCACAATAAAGGCTATAAATAAAATAAGGGCTCTGAAAATCTAAATGCGGATGAAAACAGCTGCTCAAATTATCCTTAACTATCTGGGGTATAAACAATGGGTCAGGTTGAAAAGGAAATACTAATACAGTTCAAAATTTAAGTAAATATGTTTTTAATTTTGTTGGATCTAAAAGTGAAGCATTCAACCTCCTTGTTTAGACTGTTATAAGATAAGGCCCAGTTAACTATTTATAGATATTCCAAATTCCAATATTCTGAAAATATGCTTATAAAAATATTCCACTGTACGATAATTGCCATGGTTTTAGTGCTACAATTAAAAATTTATTCTCTGAACAATATATTTTACCTTTTGGTTGGGGTTAGCAGATCTGCAGTTTGTTTAAATTTCTTTTAAATTAAATATAATGCACAATGAGTCGGTTGAGATGGCAGGTCCTTGGCCGCGTCCTTTGCCTTTGTGCGGTCATTCACACTGGCATTCAGTGGGGACAACCGCTTGACAAATGCCTTTTTAATCCATTTGCACAACAATTACATGTAACTGTCAGTTATAAAGTATATATAAAAAAAACAAAACCAGCAAAAACAAACGAAACGAGAGTGGGGAAAGAAGAAGAAGGGTAGGAAAAAAAAAAGGGGGGGTAAAAGGGCAAGGAAAAAACCAACAAACAGACCAAGCCGAAACTATGCATAAACATAAATCCATGCATGACAAATCTGTGTGAATGCCACAAAACTGTCAGCCTGTGCTTCTATATATATATATATAAATATATATACACATATCTGTGTATGTACCTATATATTCATATAAAGATATATTCATATATCTACTATATCTACATATGACCGTCTATCTGTCTGAATATCTGTCTGTCTGTCTGTCTGTCTGTCTGTGTGTGATAAGCAAATGGCACACATTTAGTTTTCCCCCCAGTATTATTATTATTTTTTGTTTTTGTTGTCCTTGCTACAGCCTCTTGGTCTGGGCACATGTGTTGGTGAATATTTATATAAATAGCGTGGTTTGGTGACTGCATGACAGACTGTTAAAATGTCAAAATGACACATTTGCCTAGCGTGTCATTAATATGCGACAGTTTTCCCTCCCCCCCCCCCCCCTCTTTCAATCTCTTTCCAACCATCGGAGCACCCCACCCCATCCCACCACTCCAGGACATGAGCGGTTTTAATTTGCAGGCATCGGCAACAGCCGCGTGGCACATTGACTGCTAACCGACTGACACAGAAACCAGAAAAATTGGTTACGATACACCGCCGAATATACGAAGGACATTCTCTGTCTCTCGTTGTCTCTCTCTCTCTCTCTCTCTCTTTTCTTGTAAAAATCTTACACATGCGCTCTTTAATGAAAATTTCCCCATATTTTTATGTCACTCAATTTTCATATTCGTTCTCTTAATGTTGAAAATGGAGATGGAGAAAGAAACGGAGCCGGATACGGACACGCAGATGGATAAAGGAAAATAATGATGATGCTGATAATGACAATGATGATAATGATGATGATGGGTAAAAGGCATTGCAATTTTTGGCAGTCTAATGCGTGAATTCTCTCAGCTCTAAATTGACACTTTTTGCATTTGCAATGTAAACTTATTAAGTAAACTGACTAACAACAACAACAACGAAAAAAAAAAAAAACATATTTCTCAAATGCATTGCAATTTCGTGTGGAAAATTAGAAATTATGTCAAGACTTTTTGTCTACATTAAGTTTACTCTCTCCGCGTGTGTGTGTGTGTGTATATGCTTTTGTGTCTGTGTGTGCATATGTGTGCCCGAGTGTGTGCGTGTTTTGTTCAAATTCAATTTAGTTAATGACATCATCAGCATTTTCATTTGTATTTGTTACAATATTTTCATACCTACCTACACTCCACATATACATACATACAAATATACATACATATATGCATATAAATACGTTTGTGTACTCTGTGGATGCAAAATAAAATATTTAAAAAAAGAAAACTTTAAATGCAAACCAAATATGTGATCAATTTAAATTTGAAATGAAACTGGAATAATATGAAATGTTTTAAATCGAAAGAAAAAGCGCTAAAAGCTTATAAAACATGATGTAAAAATTTAAGTTAAGTCCGAAACAAACTGCCTGAAAGTTTTGTTTACATTTAAAATAATTAAGTACATTTAATTTTTACTGAAACTTCTCTGATATTTATCAATCAAATAGGGCTTTACGGTTTGTTAATAACAGTTTAAATTCTTGTTTATAAAATTGAAATTTAAAAGACAAATCTCAAACTATATATATAGAGCACAGTGAACCAATATGACAATTAATTTATGACTAATTTATAACTAATTTAAATTTACAATTTATGCAAAATTGAAAAATGAACGGATATAGATTAGATTTTAATACCTAAACAGCTCTTCTGAAATTTGCATAACAAAAGTTAATTTAAAAACTAAAATTAACTAAAAACCAACCATTTAATCAATTCCGCTGAAGAACAAAACTTGTTTTCGTTTTATATAGAATTCGACGATATTAAATCCGGAAAATTAAACTTTTTATAATACTTATTGACTCGAAAGCAATGTTTTATATACTTCAATCAAATCTTAATAATAGTAATAAGCCATATAGACATATCTTTCAATCAAATATACTTTCTATTGACTTATGTCTAGTTTCATATTTACCTATATATTTTTTCAAAATTGTAACCATATCGTATGTGATAAAACCGATAATGTAATCGAAACTGATACGAATTCTCAGTTTGGTTTCAATTCTCGACAAAAAGTCGCATTTTATTTTATTCTTTTGTCTCATTTCATTTGTCGCTTTATCATTCTAAGTACTTAAAAAGAACTCGTTCCCCTAGCACAAAGCAAATGTCAAAGGCAATTTTATTGGATTACCAGAAATGCACTTAACTTTTAAAAAACAAAAAAAAAAAGAAAAAAAAAACAAAAACAAAAGAAAGAAACAACAAGAAGAAATTGTTTTTACTTTTTGGTAGACGAAAAAAAGTTTCTCCGGTTTTTGTTGCTGAGTGTTTTTTATTTTTGTCTTTTTGTATCCATTTGGTATTGTTTTTTTTTTTTTTTTTTGTTTTTTGTGTTGGGGCATCTGGTGGTGGTGTGTGCAAACCCCAAAGACCAAAAAAACCCCAAGCCTTGCCCCAAAGACAAGGCAAGAACATTTTCATTTCTTACAGCCATAATTCTTAACAATAGCAACAACAAATGGATGAAATGAAAAAGCGTCGGTTGCCTTTGGGTTCGTTGCAATTTCAGCATAACGGCCCCGAACGACTGCCAACATTTTCCTTTTTGTTTTTTTTTTTTTTTTTTGCCATCTTTTGTTTTTGTATTGCGAAACGCTAATAATTCATTTTTAGCGAAATTTTCTTAGGCCCAGTCTTGGTATGGAAGGAGGGGGGGATTCTGAGCCCTGGTCTTAGTTCTGGTTATGGTATTGGCCTCATCTTTGCCCGGAGATCTCACAAAATTGAGTTGGCTGACTTGCTTTGATCTGGCACACAAAACAGGATTACCATCTTCACCTTTACCATTATAATTTTCATTTCACACGTTTTCAACGAGTTCATGAAATTTTTAAAAACAATGCCAGTTTGTTTTTTGTTGTTTTCGTTTTCGCCCTTTTTTTTTCTTTTTGTTTTTTTGTTTTTTGTTAAGCGCATAAGTAACATAAAGCTTAAGTATAATGCATGGCAAAGACACGCACACAAACTGTAGAATGGGAATGAGAATGGAAGGGAGCAAGCAAATTTTAGTAACATGAGCAGGGGTGGAGTCGGAGTCGGAGTGGGGGGTATGGGTAGTGAGTCAAGGACTTGGGTACAAATTGCTTTTCAGCTTGTTTGTGTCGTAGTTTTCTGCCTTTTCCATTTGAATTTTCATAACAATGCCTGTCATTATAATGATTATTTTTCAAAATTCTTATACAGGTAAGGCTACAGTTAAGAAGGGAACCGATGGAAAGCGATGAATGCGGGCACAGGTGCCGCCCTTTCTGTTTCTGTTGTTTCTGTTGATGTTATCCTTGCACTAATCAACAATTTAAATCCATTTTTTTTTTTGTTGTTGTTTTGGTCTTTTTGTTTTGTTGTTTTTCGTTGCCTGGCTTCGCTCATCATTCAAGAAAAAGCACTCACTCACACAAACACACACAGAGGCATCTTATATATGTGTGTTTGTGTGTATTCTTACTCATGTATGCGATGCTCCTTATGCCAACGGATATGCCGCTTTAATGGCTCCAAAAGGAAGTCACGCGTATTTTGTTTATAACGTAAAACCTGGCCTGGCCTGTCCTGGCCTGGCCTCGCCTGCCCTACCCAACACTACCCTACCCTACCCTGCCCAGGCCTTATTTGGGATGGCCTGTTCCCTTCTGGCCTTGTCCTCTTGTGCTCCTTTCAACAACTAATGCCGTAAGCATCCTGCATAGCATCATCATCACCTGAGCAACAAGGATGAGACAGCAACAGCATTAACAGCGGAAGGCATCCTGAATCACGAACGGATGTACAACGTGCCAGAGTCACAGCAGCAGTAATTTCAGCTCTTGCCGCACTTTGACTCTATTGGGCATAATTAGTTTCAAATATTTGCACAGAGGAAATTTAATTTTTCCTTACGCATTTTCCTAATTTCCATTTTACGCGTAAAGTAACTTGACATTCCTCCCACACACACACACACACACACACACACACACACACCGAATGGAGTGTGTGAGTGAGCGGGGTAGGCAGGTTAATAGAGAATGTTACCATAATGAGTACAACATCACATTACTAGATATGATGTTTGGTCTACACGTTTTAAGATTTGCCAATTTTCAATTATACACCCAAGGATTACATGCTGTTAGCGATGGCATTTGAGGAGATAAGAATGTACCTAATGACACATGAAATTGAAAATATAATATATTCGAATTCATTTCCCGCTACATTTACATAGGTACATATATAAATGTTTTTAAATAAAATGAAAAATATTTAACAAATTGTATTGTAGAAGATACATTTATTTGTGTTGCAGAGATTATAGATAAAGTGCAAGATTAAGAGTAAATGAATACTAAAGTATAAATAAGCAATTGAGAGAATGTATAAAGTACAAAGGATAATAGGATTATTCTTCGTACTTAAATAACTGCTATCTCTTTTAAATACTTATGTAAACTTTCTTGGGCCATCTCATCCATTCGATTAAAAAAAACTTTAATTTTCTTCGATTTTAAATCAAAAATTCAAAGTAAAGACGAACCTAATAAAATTGTAAATATTCATCTGAAAAACCATTAGTTAAATTGTTAAAAAAGTTTTTGGTAAACCAACATTTTCATAGCTATATACGCACACATACACACACACATATATATGTATTAAACCGTATTACTTTTACGCACACAGAAACACATGCATAAATATTCAATCAAAACTACAAGCAAAGTGAAAGAACTTTCATTGAGAACTGCAAACAACAATAAAAACTCTATTAAATACGCATAAATTAAGATAGGGGATAGAGAAAGACACAAGAATAAAGAGTGGATTGAGGAAGGAAGAGGAATATCGAAGGGAAAGAGTTTTGTCAAACATCTGAGAACTCTGGATATCTCAGATTAGTCTGTCTGTGTTCACCTGAGTTTATGGCCCGACTGAGTTTTTAATATGCCCTCCCACCGATCCCCACCACAATTTGCACCCTCGAATCTGAAACCTATTGGTGAGAATCTCGTACAGACAAAAGTTCATGTAAACTTTTATGCCTTTTTCGTTAGTGCCTCTCATTCGCATTCAAATCAAATGAACATATCCCTGAGAGTGAAACCGCAAAATGAATGGAACTGAATGAAATTCAATGGCAAAAGTTTTTTTTTTTTTTTTGGTTTGTGAGATGGGAGTGAAGGAAGTTACCCACTATTCTTAAGGTACCTGGAGAAAGCCACAGCTATACTCCAACGCCTCCTAGTGAGTGACCAAATGGGTCTTTTGTGGTTCTTATAGAACTAAAAGTTTAGACAAATTATGCATTAGACTGTTAGTTAGTTAGTTAACTAAGTTAGTTAGCCACTCACTAAATTCAAACTAAAATTTCTGCGGCTCTTACACTCGTTACAATATTTTTATTTGCTTCTATGTCTTTTATTTTGGATTGAGGTTTTTCTTTTAGAAAGGGAGCTCAAATTCCATGCATCAGTGGCTCACCTCTGGCTCTGATGGTATGCTCCAATGATGACGCTGACGATGATGGACTGGCAGCTCCAAAGCGCCCAAGCATCGAAAGGTTTTGAATGTTGAATGAAATTGGCAGCTTTCAGATAGATGCATTAGTTTTCCCGACAACTTTGCAAAACGGAACGACGTGTGCACCATCAAAATCCATATTAGTATATCTTTTCTTTTGATCAAAATATGTATTTACGCGACCATTTCCATTTGATAAACAGAATCTACTTATTATTTATTAGTCAGAAAAAAAAGGGAACTAAACGGAAATTTCATGTGTAACTTTAATGCTTGGGTAAAAGCTTGTCAAAAGTCGTTTGGCAAAAAAAAAGGGCTTAGAGAAGAGAAACAAATATCTAACACTAAAAAGTTATCAAGAAATTGTGTGCCATTGAAAGGATTTATTACGCTTGTCCTTTTAACAAATTTTGCGCATTATTTACGGGTTGATTTTTCCTCTTTTGCCATTTTTTTCATTTTTTTTTTTTTGCTTTCCTTTTGGCAACCACAACTTTAGTACGTTTCATTTCACTTTTTATATTTTCTGTGTGGAGCTTAAACATTTTTTAAAAGTCACCAACACGCACACATTTGTCAATCTCTATCAAAAAAAAAAAAAAAAAAAAACCAAAAAGAAATGGTGGCTATGGTGTTCGGGCCACCACCCAGAAGCGGGTAAGAGATGAGGTGTGGGAAAGAAAATGAAATGGCAGGGCAAGGTTGATCCAGCCAGGCCGCATTCTGTGGACTGCCAATCCAATCCTTATTGACAGGCAGCACACTTCCGCTTTGGCAGCCAAAATAGCTGCGAGTCCCATAAATTAAACTCATGTGGCAGCACATTTTCTCTTTGCCCTTATTTTTCTTCATTCTTTCTTGTTTTTTTTTTTTTTTTTTTTTTTGGGGGGATTTTTGCTTTTTTTTTTTTTGGTGCTTTAGCCAAAGTGAAAAAGCGAAAGATGTGAGTCGAGTTGTGTCGTGTTGAATTGAGTAAAGGAACTGAGCCATCACAAGTGGTGGCATTGCACTGACCACACACAGGACGCACTTGGCATAAGTCCTCTTACAGTTTAGTATACGGTAATTGACATGTAATGCGGTTGCGATTGACAACAACAGCAACCACATCAGCAACAGCAGCAACAGTAGCAACAAAAACTACTACAACAGCAACAACAAAAGCGAAAAGTAAAAGTAGAAACATCTGAGGACGAAGCGATTGGCAACAATGTTACTCAGTTCCGGTTGCCCATTTTAAGTTGGCGGTCGCTTGAGCTCAGTTCACTTTGCTTCACTTTGGTTTGGGTGTGTGACAAAAATTTCCAAAAAGCCGCAAAAACGTAAGCTCCATAAAACTTCAACTGAACACAGTGGCATCGAGAAATGTACGAACTCAAAAAGTAAAAAACCTACAGCTGAAATATATGTTTGACATAATCATCTTTGTTTCAGCAATCATTATACTACAATCATTATGACTACAGCCATAAATTTAATTAACAAAAATGTATAAAAAGAAAAAGGCAATTTAAGTAAATATTGCTTAAGGTTAAATTTTTGTTTCAATACTGGATAATTCATTTACACGCGTTTGACTTAAAGAGAAATTGGGGTTTTAGAGGGGCTTATACAAAGACTTAAGCGTGATATTTGAATGCTATAATTATATTATTATTTTGTCTGTTTATAAACGTGCAGAAGGGGATAAATGCCAGAGGCCTAAAAGTATGCAGCAAAAGATATAGGAAAATTTATGGATTCAAAATTAAGATAGAAATGAGAAATGGATTTAATATTAGAATAAACAGTAGTGTTTATTTTGAACTAACTGTATATTTGAGTTGAGTATTCTTGTCTGGCAATAAAAAACAACTCAAATGAAATGAACCCCATGAAAAATGGCCAAGTGTTTGCCAAGAAATGTTTGGTTAGGTCTTTTTTTCTCTATTTTTTTTCCTTGTTCTGGTTGTATTTTTTGTTCGACCGACCAACCAACCACCTGACCATTGAGGCGTATACATGGCCCAACAACAACAACAACTATGGGAACAACAAAAACAAGAAACAAGCAGCAACAACCACAGCATGTCAACATAAATCAAAAGGCACAGGCATCCCACAGACTGTGGGCTATAAGAAATCATTTCTAATCCCAAAAGTTTTGTACAAGGCAGCTATCAGCAGCACTCACTCTTTCTTTTACTCTATCTCTGTCTGTCTCTCTCTCTCTCTCTCTCTCTTTCTCCCTCTCTCCATCCTTCTCTATCTTACACTTTTTCTCAGTTGTTACCAATCTGGTAAAAAGCAAAGTAAAAAAAAAAAGGGCGAACAACCAAATCACTACTACAACAAATTCTCTAGTACTCTTTATTTTTTTCTCTCTCTGTATATGTATTTTTGAGTCTCATTTACCCAGGGGGAGCACATAAATTGGACAACCAATTTAAGGCCTAAAAACCACTTTTTTGCGTTTATATTCGAGCTGCTCAGCTCACTATAAATGCCGGCAAAATACTTTCAGTACTTCATTCTGATCCTAGGGCCTGTCAGGGATTTTCGTCTCTTCTGCTTACTTTATGGACCAAGGTAAGAACGTGCTGGCATTTGTCGTGGTTATTTTGTTTGGATTTGAATCGTTTTGTGTAGTTTACTGCCTGATGATGAGACCCGGCCTGACACTGATAACTGACGACAAGACCCTCCTGCCGAATGCCTTTAAACCGAAATGGCCACGTGTACGCTACACTTGGCCTTAAGTTGGCTTCTTTTTTTTGGATTGCTGCGTTAATAGTCATGGCGATAAGACTTGTTCTGCCTTCTATCTTTTGTCATTGCGTCTCCATCTCCTGCCTTTGTTTATGTGGTGTGACAATATTTTCCTGAAGATGGCCAAGCAGATGGTGGCAAACAGCGATTAATGAGCCACAAAATGTTTTTTTAGTCCTAAAATGAAAATTAACACTATATTATGTAAACAGAAAACTTGGAATTATGTTTGAAATACTCTTAAATTAAGGAAAACCAACTAATTCTTTTCCAAATCTTATTATATATATGTCTGTATGGTCACTTTGACGTAATAAGCAGTTAATGGGCTTTATTCATGCATCTTTATCCTAGAAAGATAACAAGCCATGCAGCCAGTCATAGACAAAGTTATTCATAATAGTATTTCTGCCAACTCTTTTAGCCTTAACTCTTCTACGGGCATCTCAGGCACTAACTGCATACAGAATGTGAGCCACAAAGCACTTGCCACTTGCCAAAACAAGTCGCGCACTTATGCTGGGTCTTCGTCTCAAGGATATGAGCATGAAGCTGGATGCATCACTTACCACACACACACACAGACATATGTAAATGTGCATGGGAGTGCTTTGTGTGTGTATGTGTGTGTGCTAAACAGCTGATATTTAACGCTAGCATGAACATTAAAAGCTTGATAGGCCGTCGAACCTGGCAACCTAAAGCAAGCAAATTGCAATGCATTTTGGGCCCCCAAGTTGGAATTTCAAGTATGCTTTTGCTCATGTTTCTGGGTTTTTCATTTTTTTTCTCCTTTTTTTTCTTTTTTTGTTGCTTTTTTTGGCAACCTTCATCAACATATTCATGGGAGAGGAAAGCGTCTAAGAATAAAAGAAAAATATAGAAAAAACAGCTTTGCTATGCCTTAATTTGAGTATAATAAGTGCTCTGCTTGGGCATGTTGGCGTATGATGAATATTTATAATGCAAACAGCGGCTAAAGCAGAAGGCATCTTCATCTGAAATGAGAAGCAAAGAGACAGGCAAATAGGTAGAGAGAGAGAGAGAGAGAAAGAGAGAGAAAGAGGGAGCGTGTTAGAGGAAAAGAGGGAGTCAGAGCGAGAGGTAGAGTTTTGAGAACTTTGCACAAACAAATGAAAAATGAATTTCCTGCTTATGTTTATGCTTGGCATATGTTGAAAATCCTTTCACTCGGCTCCATCTGTATATGTATATGTATGTATGTATATATATATATGTAGTGTATATGTGCATCAAGGCAGACAAAAGCAGAGCTTGAATAAATAAATATTACTTATACGTACCGTTGGAGCACTTATTGTTGTTGTGCAACATTGTGAAATGCCAGAGGCAAGTATTTACACCTACCTAGTGAGCACAATCAAAAGCTACATGAATGTGTGAAAAATGCATAATATGCATAAATATCTTCTACAAGTATCTATATTTATAAATATATATACATATGTACATATATAGATGTGTCTCAATATGTGTGTATGTGTAACAAACGCAGGGGCAGCAAAATGCCGTCAGCAACAGAAACTGCAAGCTGCAGCTGCAGCTTCAGCTTCAGATTCCACTCATAATGATTATCCATTGAAATGGAAATATCAACCAAGGATTTAATATAATTCTCAATGCAGTATAAAGTCTGCGAAACTTTTTTCACAGCATTTCTCTCTCGGCCAAAGATGCATCCACGCACACTCACACACACATTCGAACATGCACACAGAATCACTTTGCCTTGAATAGAATTCAATTTAAATAGATTTCCGCTTAGGGGAAATTTAAAAAAATTCTTTGCCAAGAAAAGGCAATTGTTAACACTTTAGCCCAAGAGATTGAGGAGAAGATTCAGAGAATGAGAGAGAGAAAGAGAGAGGGAAAAGTCTGTTCTGTTTGTTATTCTTTTTTCCAATAGGCGTGGCTGATTGAAAAACTACTAACTGCCAGACTAACATACTCAGCACATATACACATTCACAACCAGTTTGCAACAGTCAGCCATTGAAATGAGTAAGAAAAGTGTGTAAAATCAACAATTTCCTCTATACGATCTTTTTGCTTTGTAGTTGAACAAATCAAAAAGGAAATACAACCATAGCTTAACTGAAAACTTAACTGAGAATAAGAAAGAAAACTATTTAGAAAGAAGCTCTTTTAAAGTTCTACAATGTCAAAGCTCAATATTAAGTCCTGAAGTGGCAATTCTACAGACCCTTAACTGGAAATTTTTTTATAGGATATCACGAAAATGTTTTACTTTACTCAAAAAATAAAAAGAACGCATAAAGGAAAGCTCTTAGACTATTGAAAGGTAACTCAATTTTGCCTTGTTTCTGGCATCATCTCCAGTCACTGCTGTAGGAATAACTACTTACTTCGACCAAAAGATACCCTAAAGCCATACATGTATTTGTCAGCAACTTAATTTTAAATTTACTAAAAGTTAGTCAAGCAGATGGCAGCCCTTAACTTTTTTAATTGGTAAATATCGATAAAGTTAAAGATTGAATAAAAATGATTATACTGCAAGAGTAAATTTTCTAATTAGAACTACTAATGGTTAATATCCAAACCACAAATAGTTCTACCATAATATTTATTACAAAAGAAAGTTAGCTCAAGATAACTTATCTATTAACGCCTTTTACATAAATTTATTCGAACATAATATACCTTTTAACATACAACATACAGGATATAACAAAGTGCATGGAATCGGCCTGGTTCTCTTTTACCTACACATCAGATGCACAAGTAAAATGGTAAGCAAACGTGCGTGAGAAAAAGGTAATTGAAAAATAGTTACCTTTTCCCAATCCATTTTTCAATGTTCTATTCCTTTTTACCTATAGACTTCCTACTGAATTTAAGCATTTGCTTTCAATTCAATTGCCGATTCGAGTAGCAATGGCATGAAATATTTTTCCTCTTTTTTTCTGTTTGCATCGTTCACGTGCGCTGAATGAAATTTTAATAAATTTATTTGAATTTTTAATTATTTTTTGGCGCCACGTAAATCATTAACCGGAAAACATTATGATGAATTTTTATTCATCGGCTTTTATATACATATAATTTATCTGAATTTGCATTTAAATGCAAATACAAATGCCCGTTGGCAAATGATTTAAGTAACCTACATACCACATGCCGCGAACCGACGCATTTGCCGTGCTCTGAGGCAGGATTGATCATGAGTCCAAGTCAGGGTTATATATAGAAAAACTGTCAGGGTAATAAAACATCATAATTAGCATAGTGATAAATGACAATGCGGCGAGGTGTTTGTGAGTGTGTATAATATATATTTAACACATAAAATATACATATATCATATATATATATATATACATAGCATACTTTTGAGCGTCATGCTAATGGCTAGAAAATCTAGAGAAACAAAACGAACAAGCAAAAACGGAAAACGGAAAAACTATACCGCATACTTGCATGGGTAACTTTTAATTACATTTCGCACACTGAGTGTGACATGTACGAATATGTATATGTGTGTATGCCTGTTTGTAAGTATAGGTGTGTCCTTCTTCGTCTCCATGTATTGTATGCTGCATTTGCATGAGACTGACAGTTACGAAACCATATAAAGCGAAGTGGGTGGCAAGAATGTAAGTAATGACTAAATGCGCACTCTGACAGTTTAACATGACAAAAATGTTACTTTTTTTTCTCTTCCACTTTCCCTTTTTATACCCGACTCACGCCTGCTACCCACACACCTCCTGCTGAGCTTGATAAATGATAGAAAACACAAAAAAATTCGAATCAAAAACGAAACGAAAGAAAGAAAGCGAAAAGAGAAACAACAACATTTCTACTGGACACTCTCACTTGCTGCTGATGGTTGCACTTAGGACCTACTTTGAGTGAATAAACGGTTGGATTTCCATCATAAATACAAAACACAAATATGAATAACTATGAATGCGGATGTGAATGCGAATATGAATGTGCTAAAATAAAAGGCAAAAGAAAAAGTTGGCCCATCTAAACAATGTGAAATGAAAATAAAATGCTTTTGCGAAAAGAAAATAAAAATGACTAAGTACCACCACACAAGCAAAAATTTTAGCAAAAATAAAATTGAAAAACTTTTTATGCAAATAAACCAATTTGTTTATTTAATACATATTATTGGAATATTTTGCTATAAAAACCCATATGTTTTCAGTTACATAAAGTTTTTATTGAATTTTATTTTCTTTCCATATTGTTTTCCTATTTTTCTCCAAGTGTACACAAATATAAAAATGAGTGTATTATTTATGACATTTTGTGTGAAAAAGGAGCAAGTTTTTTTTGTTTCTTTATGGCAGCAAAAAAGATTTTTCTTTTTCCCTGTAATTTTGTGACTTTTTTCTTATGGGTTAAAGTTTTTCAAATGCCACAACAATTTCGAAGTGGCTTAAATGATTTTAACTAAATATGGAACACACTTTTATTTGAAGCTAATTATATATGATTTTCAATATTTTTAACCATTTATTACTTATACTTATATTAAAAAAATTGTGTTTATTTATTGCAATATTAGAGACATTTGCTAATAACTCTTTTGTGTTATAAAAATTAAAAGAAAAAAACATTGATATAAAATGCTTTTATTGTGTATATTGTTTGCATTTAAAGTACATTCATAAATTAGATTTTTTTCTAATTTCATTTGGTCATCAGCTTAAAAGCATATGCCCATTTGACCAACTTCTTAATTGGTGTAGCGCATAATTAATTAACCTTTGTTGTTATTGTTGCTTTTGTTCATTGTGCTTTTTGGTTGACCAAAAAAAACGGGAGGGACAAGAAATTAATGTGATTACATTCCACTGACAATGCGAAAGCCTACTTTTGGGAGAATTCATTCTACGGCTGTTGTTCAGACTTTTAAATATTTAAAAACATTGCAAATGAAATTCTCACATTAAGCCTGAAGCCGAGTTGAGTGCCAAAGTGCTAAATGGACAAGAGTTGGAGTCGAAGCAGCAGCAGCAGTTGCACCAGTAGTAAAAAAAATGGAAAATAGAAGCAATACGAACATAAAGCGGGAGAAACTAGAGGAATGCAATTTCCGTTGAGTCTCTGACTTGGCGAAAAATTGTGAGTTCCATTGATTTTCATTACTTCTCTTGTTCCCCTCTTTCTCTATATCTGTTTCTATGGCTACCATTCCGAGCATACTTGGCATCCTGACGGGCATGCTATGGTTGCATTTTTAATGCGCATTGCAGTGACCGGGTAGCCAACAAATATTTAATAAAAATTTAAAATTGCGCATATGCCACATGTGACCAGAAGCGATTGAGTGAGGTCCAGAAATGTTCATACTTAATTTAACTAAAGAATTGAATAAACATTTTTAACATAGATATATAAGTATAATAAACCCTATTTATCGTAAACTGCTTTAGCCATTAAAACGGTATTAGCCGCTCGCAAAGTGAAATAATATATAAATTCAATCGCACTCAGAATACTGGCACCTAAGAAAAGGCCAAGCATTCCACCCATAGTAACTACAACATCCAAACGGGTACGCAAAGCCTGACGACGATATTGATCAGTTGGCCAAACTGGCATCGATAATGTGACATTGCGAGCCTTACTGCTGCGATTGAAACTGCAAAAAGTTTCGGCTTAGACAATTTTTTCATTGGTAACCATGAATTGCATTGTACTCACTCCGATACCGATTCGTAAATTGCCTTTAAGTCACCCTCACTGCAGGAAGGCAAACAATAGCATTTGTTCTTCCCTCGTTTATAGTTCAATAGTAGTTTGGCATCCGGTTTGACCATTGAATGATTTTCCAAACATAGAGTACCCTTAAAATCGCAATCAGGATAACGAGGATTGCCAAAAGGATTCATCGTGTATGGTGTACAATTGCAAACCTCCATTTGAAATTCTCTGGCACAATCACTTATGCAGGTAGTAAAGCTATATGCCTTGTATACACTTGTCGCCGCCAATTCTTCGGGAAATAGGCAATTTCTAGCTCTGGGCTCAATCTCATGTACATCGGGATCATTTTCCATGGCTTCCATTGAAAATTGAAATGTCTTATGTTGGCCTGGATCGGTTATACTAACACCGACGCCGCTTAACGCTGTATGCGGAATATCCTCCTCATTATGTAGGGTTACCTGGATAGGACGATGTGTTAGCAATTCCATATAAGCTACTTGATTGGCTGGATCCAATACCATGGGTAACCAATGTTCAGAATTTCGTTTATTATTTTGTAATGAATTGAGCATAAAGCATCGTCCATACGGTGTAATCAAAGGTAGAAAGTATTTACAACAATCAAATATCTTATTCGATAGCTTACACTCGATAAACATATCCGAACAATTGGCACCGAACTATCAAGAAATAGAAATAAATTAAAGCAAATAATAGATCAAATGATAAAGCAATAGATAATAATCAATTTTTAATAATTAAATCGTTTTGCGATTAAAGTATGGATTAAACCCTTACCCTTATGGACATTTTTCGATAATCATCTCTGGGACATTTTGAACACTTGTCACAATTCTCATAGGGTTGGCAATGTGAATTGATAGTTCCTTCGTGATATTGATGAGGAAATAGCATTAAAGATATATACGTTTCCACATCATAATTATATTCGCCGTCAGCATCAAAGCCCAGACTAAAAAATGGCGTAAGTATTTCAATTGGATTCATTCTCCATTCATTTTATTTAAAGCATTTTAAGCAATCAACTTACCTTTCCACATAGTCTACCACATCTGGACCCAAGTCATATTTATAGACAATTTCACAAACACTCACTGTGGGAAATTTCCATTTGGAAAATGGCGGTAGACTTTCATAGACAATGCTCACAGCACGTATTGGAAAATCATGTTGGTATTCGCTGATCAAATGATAGCAACCCATGGCCGAGAGTAAGACACAAATTAACCAGAATATACGTTCCGTTGGATGCAAACTGTACAGGGGAAAGTAATTAATGGTTAAAATTATTTTCATAATTTAAACAAAAGGCAAAGCAAAAAAAAAAGAACTTTACTTGTGATTGGCTATATAATTGAAGCCAGCCAAGGTGCAATTGCTGCAGTAATCCTTTAAGTAGGCTACAAATTTCCAGGCCATGTCGGTCTTGGTTCGTTTGCTATGAGCTGTGGGTATGCCCGTTTTCTCATCCCCATTCCCATCTCTTGGCTTGCTCATAATAATGCTTGGTGATGGTTACCAGAGACCCAACAGTTAGTTGTCCTCTTCCTCTTTGTCGTGGTCGTTCAATAAGCCGATCGCCAGGCAACTGTTTTGGGTAAATGTTAAGGACTGGCCACATAAATGGTCCGTAGCTTTCACACAACACGACACACTTACATACACACACATACACATACGTAAACATTATATATAGTGTAAACTTGTTTGCCGCCATTGCAAAGTATTTCCAAGGAGGCAACTAGTGTGAATGCAGGACATCAGTGTGCGGTTATGGCAGGCTCTAGGCCGGCGCCAACAACGTGGCTCTGCATGTGAAAAGCCTTTAATTGGTATTTGCTTTGTTCAGGTGTCGCAATTCGGGTTTAAGCTCACCCATGCACACATACGCATATACGAATATATATAGGTACATACATTCAAATATTCATATAAATATCAAATCCAGGTGACAAAATAGTCTAAATTATTATGATTCATATTTAGCTTTTCAGATCGCTTTTGAAAAATTCAACAATTTTTGACAAAAAATAATAACTTTTCCTCTGGCAACCACTTGGGCACACATTTTTATGTGTCTGTATGTAATTTCTGGATAAGTTTCCTTGTGTGTGTGTGTGTGTATATGTGTTTTACTATGTTAAAGTTTTTCCAACCTACCTAGTTCAACTCAATTATGGCTGCTGTTGAGCACCGAAGCAGGCAACCTGAAACTAACCGTGAGTTATTAAGTAAAATGAGTGAAAATGCAGCACACCTATTTAAAGACACCTACACACACACACCCAGACACCCAACCACATTACACATACATACACACACACACACATGGGCGTAACACAACGAAGTAAACTCTAAGTAAAACATAGAAAGAGTTTTTTAAACTTTTCAACAATCTTATTGTTATTTAGGGAAATGTTTATAATTTTAAGTCATGAAAAGAAAAATAACAAAAGATAAGTATCAGCTTTAAATAAGAATCAACTTGGTTTACTAATTATTATTAAATTATTATTTTAAAATGCATTTATACTTAATAGTCTTATGGGATACATAGGAAGTATATATTCTTTTTTGGCTATACGTTTTAAAAGTTTATATCTAAACATGGATATTGTTTTAATTGTTAACCCTCCTGGGTTACGCCTATGGTTATACACATACTAATGCATGTGCATAAATTGTATAAAACATGTTTTTGGTGCTTAGAACTTGACGCTAAATTAGAATTATGCAATTACGGCTCATTTGCGTTGCACCAAACTGTTGTTGTCGCTGCTTGGAAAAACACTTAAAAACAATTAGAGTGCTTATTGAAATTTGAGCTGACAACATGATATAACATATATAAGGTAGACCAAATGAATGAGGGGGATAAACAGAGTTTGGGAAAACTAATGCGAACATTTTAATTATTTATGCATCTAAACATGCAGGAAAATTTTCGTAACCGCCCAGAACACGGCACATTTAGTGGAAAACAATGAACCATGCCATGCCATGCTATTTGCCATTTGTCATTATTCATTCGAGTATTAAATCAGTGAGGAATTTGTTACGGTTAGATAAAGTCCGTTCCACAAACTATGTCATATTCAAATTTTTGTTTGGTGTCATCGACATTCAAGTCATAATTGGTTTACACGCACTTTCGAATGGTTTTACCCGTACTTTAAATACTTGATATTTTATCCTATATAAATTTCTTGCTGGAAATATTTAAATCTCTTAATTTAATGGGTCATTGTGCCAGTCAAATTGCTAAAATTGTAATATTAAAATTAAAATTTGCCAGTTCTAAACTGAATTCAATAAAAAATAATTTTATCCTTTTCAGAATAGAAAACGCAATCAGGGTATTTGTCAGTTTTAGAAATATATAACTAGATAAAAATGTATAAATTCCGGGGTTACTGAACGTTCTGCATAATTCCATAATTCCAATTTTGTTTTGAAAGTTAACTGAATTCCGTTCAGTTGAGCTTAGTTTTTCATTATTACTTTTCATTCAAATGTTTTGTTGGTAAGTGCGTGGTAGGTGGAAAAATTTGCAGGTGTAACGACAAAATGTCAACTGCAGCAGCAGCAATAGCAGCAACTAACAACATTTATTGACAACAGCAAACACCAACAACTAAACAAGCGACAAGGCAATTTAAATACAACACAAAGCTGAATTGCCAACAAACATGTGTATTGAATGGCGGATTTTAGGTAGCTAAATACTTGATACTAACTAGCGGAATGAGAAGATGGGTCTGGGGGGGAGTTGGGTGGGTCTAGGCGTTAGAAGTTGACATCGACACACAATTAACTTTAAAATACTTCAAGCCATGTTAAGTGTCAATTAGCCGAAAGCAACTTACCGACACGTCCCATGCTAAATTATGCATCTAAAATATCGGTATACATATACATATATTTATATAAAATCATGCGCATATATTTAGTTGGTTAAATACAAATATCTTGTATTCGTATCAAATAATTGCGTATGCCAAATGAGTTCTCAAGATTATGTAGATAATGATAATTTGGACGACATTGAGAGAATACCAACTTTATATATTATCAAATAAATTCCACTGTGTATAATTGGACATTATTTTGCCAACAACCAATGTTAATTTTGTAGTAAATAAACTAGTTTCAGTCATCAAACGTAATTTCAAAGTGTGAATATCATTTCAATCGAAGTGGCCAAAAGAGCCAAAGTAAAAATAAGAGAAGGTCTTTTAATGGAAATCTTTTAAAAGTAAAAAATAAAGAAATAAATTATATACATAGGCACAAAAAATCATTTTTAAAGTTTAATCTGTTTCATTATTAATATTTTTTTTACTAATTCACAATATGTGAGAAATATTGTTATAATTTGATAATTTTTATATAATATTTCAAATTGTAAATACAATTATATACAAATTAAAGCTACCTTTTCTTTTTCGAAACTTTTGCAAAAAGAAAATGCTTTCTTAATTTAAAATATAATATGTATTGTTAAATCAATAACAAATGTAATATATAAAAATGTATTACAAACAATATAACTTTTTTCACCAGATGATTTGAATTGATTATGAAATATTTATATGCCTATACAACCATTTTGCCTCAAGTATGTATTTGCAAATCTGAACTTTTGAAATGCCATTAAACACAGCAGCAGCAGCAGCAGCCTTTGCCATTCGTTCAATATGTAAATACATATATGTATATGTATATATATAAACACATACACACATAACATACGTTCTTTAACTTTTACATTTTGTTTAAATAAATATGCATAGAATATATTGAAAAAGTTTTGCCTTTTAGAGCCTTCAACTCACAGCCATTAAAATGTGACTTTTTGCCATTGAATTGAACTCACATAAACCATCACATTTCCAAAACGGTCTGTGTTGGCCTATAGCACAAAAATCAAAATTGAAAATCAATACAAACCAAAACGAAATAATATAAGGTAGACCAAAAATGAAAATAATAAAAAAAAAAATCAAATAAACAAGCAAACAAAAACAAAATTATTAAACACGAAATGCCCAAATATAATATGCAGACCACAAAACAATAAAAGTGGACAACCAAAATAAATAAAAGCCCAAAAAAAAAAAAAAAAAAAAAGCACAGCAAAAAAAGTCGTGTTCAAGTGCCACGTTTTTGTGTAAGTGAAGAGGCAGTAGGGGGCGTGGCATACAAAATGTTTGTACTTTCGTATGAACCAACAAAATTGTGCATAAAAAAAAAAACAAAAATATCGTTTGTGTGAATATGGGTACCGATGAAAATATACCCTCTAGCATAAAGAGGCTGCATTTTTTACTAAACTTTATTGAAATTGACATTCGCAGACTGATGAGGGGGGAGTCAGTCCAAGTTAGACAACAACAAAGGATTTTTTTCTACATATATAGAATGCAAGGATTGTCCTGTTAGACTTGTTTGCTGCACTGCTTATACAGATCCGATTACATCCTTTATTTTCCATTTTATTATAGGGTATGATAAGCGAAACAAATTGTTTTAGGGTCTGAACATATAAACAATTTGGTGAAATGACATTAATGGTTACTCATCGCATAGAATTTTACATAAAAATGTGCAAATGCTTAAAGCCTTTAAACAAGCAAAGACAAGCAAAGACAAAACAATAAAAAACCAATAACAATGCCATAATCATAACAGCAAACCAACCAGGCCACAATGTTGCAGCCGGGAAACAGCACTAGCAGCACCATAACCAACAGCAAAAACAACTACAAATCGGCAACAGTTGCAGGCAATATCAGCAATAAAAGTTGTAACAATTATCATTTGAAAGTGCATTGTTCCAGTTGTTGTCGCTGTCGTTGTTGTTCTTGTTGGTATTTCCAGAGATGCGGTGAACTCAAGTAGCTGCAATTGCAGCTCGTGCCAAACCACAACAACGCCAGCAGCAGCAGCAGCAGCAACATTGTCTACGTCAGCTGCTTGGGAAATTAATATGCATAAACTGCTGCAATTGCAATTTGTTGTTGAAGAAAACAATGAGAAATGACACCGAAAAGACAAAGACAAAAGCAACAAAAATAAAAGTCGAAAATCCTAAGAAGAAATATTTCACATATAGTCGCATAAATTTCAAAACGACAATCATTCAAGAATATTAATTAGATGTGAATGGGTAATAGATAAGAGGCATGCGGTAAGAGATGGAAACTTAAGTATTTGCTTAATATAGAGCAAGCACATATAATGTCTTATAGAAATTGGCTTTTTGACAAGGCTTATTAAATGATATACGACTTTGAGGAGGAAGGCACATAAAGTGCATTCTCAAGTTTTGCGTTTTGCATACCAAATTTTTGGTATGAAATAGAAGAAAATTTGATATATCAGCATGGCAAGGGCGGATTTTGAAATCAGTGGAAGGGCACACAAAAAGTTATAGCGAGATAAAATTGTTTTTATTATATTTATTTTAGGTACATCCTTTATAAGTCATAACTGAAACAAATAAAAAATAAAAATCTAAAATAGAATTTATTCAGTTAATTTCAAATTTCATACCATCCAATTAGAAGTAAAATTATTTAGTTCAGTAAATACTTCTATTTTAAGTTTTATTTAATTCTAGAGCTTCTAGGACTTTCTTGTCTATAATTTAATATTACAGCTCGTTGAAAATCGACAAAGATCTTAAAATATAAACATGGCTAAGCAAATTGAATAAATAATTTAATTGGCAACATTCGAGTCATCATTCATGGCCAAATAAATTCAATTTCAATCGATAGTCTTTACTTTTCTTATTTATCAAATAAGTTTGAAACATTTCACTTAAAGACCACAACACATCATCAGAGGCCAACAGGCAATTAGACCAAAAATCCAAAAATCTGTTGCCATTGATCTATTCACTTCTCTCTCTCTCTCTCTCTCTCTCTCTCTCTCTCTGTCTTTTACTCTATTTATCTCTCTTTCTTGTTTGTTTGTTTGCTTTGCTCCCTTTTAATAATGCAGCCACATAAATCTTTTCATTAAAGTTCAATTAATCAACACTGTTTCCTGTCGGTGAGCATAAATCGCACACGCACACACAAGCATACTGAAAATGCATTTGTGAGTGCATTGCAAATGCAGCCAACGCATGGAATGAATGCAATATGAGGAGAGGGGTGAGAAGGGACTCTGATGGCTAGATGTAGGCCCAGTCCGAGTTATTTGTCACCATTTCTTGCTCAGCAGAAAACCAAACAGAATTTGCTGCTTGTATTGCACTTACAATGAAATTTGCCACGCCTTCAGCTTACTTGAATTGAGAATTGGTTAGCCAAGCCACCCACCTCTTCTCATGCGGTCTAGTAGCTGAGCACATCCATCCGGACAGGTAATAACATTGCCGGAAAACAAACATTTGCTTTAGAGATGAGTACGTGATTATATAGCAAATAGATAAAAGGCAAAAAAAAAATTTGTTATAAGTAAAATTAGTTAACAATAATATATTATCAATTAAAGTAAGTTTCTGATGGCCCACGTTGTATACAGACTTTGAATCAATTTTTTTAAACAGAATTTATAAGGAAAATAATGTACTTAAATGTTAATATACTTTTAAAAATCGTATCTAAAATATTATATATTATATAAAAGATTCCTTGTTAAAATACAAAATCGACCATTATCACGTTTTTGTATAAAAGAAAAATTAAGGATCCCACATGTTATTGGAATTCTCCTCACCACCAAGGACTTTCAGGCTGAATACATTTTCAACTATGATAACAAAAACAACAACAAGGACTTTGCCAACACTTTAGTCAAGGCAAATGTATTGGCCGAGAGAAGGGGTGTGTGGAAATGCATAAAAGTGGGCGTGCGATGGCATGGGCAGGTGCATGGGATGGGCGTATCTCTGTTTGTGCTTCTGCTGGGCAATTAACAAGCAATAAAAGAGCCCAAAGAGCCGAGAGTTGATAAATGTTTTGTCGTACAACAAAAGTGCAGCTCGACATGCAATTAACAAAAAGATTTCCACACGCCCAATTGAATTCCCTCGTTTATCTCTTTAACCCTCTCTCCCCCTCTCTCTCTCTCTCTCTCTCTCTCTCTCTCTCTCTCTCTGTCTCTCTCTTTCTCACTCACTCTACCACTCTATCACAAACTATCTTTGTTAGTCTCTTTATTTTACACTGATTGATTCCACGTCTTTCGTTTGAACTTTTAAAATTCACTTGCACTTTGAATGCCAAATAAGGCGGAGGAGTTACTCAACACCTGAACCAGAGACCTCAGATTGTTTTATGAATGAAAACTGAGTCAACCGGTGCTAACTGCAGTGTGGGTGGTCCAACATGAAATGCAAATTACAAGCAACAAAAATAGAGAAAAAGATAGCGAGAGGGAGGGGGAAAAAACCAATGTTACACGACTTTACGAGGCGCATTCATTGACTGCAAATCGAAACGTGCCCCAACGTCAACGTCACCTCAAACGCCAACGCCAGCGCCAAATCCAACGCCAACACCAACGCCATTGGCAATTACCAGGTGACTGCTAACTGGCAAGGTTATGGCTCTGAATCTGCTTGCTGCCACGCAAATGTTTGGCATACCCAAAAAAAAAAAAAAGTTGCCAATTTTTCCGTTTCCCCTTTATTTTTTTACTTTGCTCTTTTTCACATTACGCATAGGCAAAAGAGCAGTTGAAAAAGCGCAAGAGAGAAAAACTCCACAGTTTTTTCACCAGTCCCAGCAAATTTTTGCATTATTGAGTGTGAAAAATTTATATATTTTCAGGTCCCAGCATCTGGCCCTCACAGCAACTGTACATGGTACAATGGGATCAAAAACCTAAGATAATCTCAAAAGAGAGTTTTCTAGAGGATATTAAATGACTTTATTTAGCATTATATTAATTAATCGATTCTCAATATTTTCTATTCTGGTAATGCAAAATTAATTCAATTTAAGTCCTCGATTTCTCGTTTCACTAAAAATATATTTAGATTAAGATATTGTTTGATATAGAATTTTACCTAAAAATAATATAAAAATTAAAACAAGAATTTATTAGAACAAATTAATGATGCAAATGATCTATAGATTTTCTTGTTTCTAATTAACAATTAATATTTTTAAAAGCTGTTCTAAATAATTGGTGTACTTGAATTATGCTACAATGTGTATTCTCCATTAAATGTAAATGGATTTGACATCTTAAAATCAATTTTAGAGAGCATTTAATCAACACCAATCAACCACTGTAGCCAGAAAGCGAATCGCTGGCATTTGAGTCAACAGTTTAAAATAATGGCCATCAGCAGGAGTTTTTTCCCCCAAACCTGCATTACTTTTACCGCCTGCAACCCACTGTAAGAATCTTTTAGTCGTTCGGCGCTAAATGTCACACGCACATAAGCGAAATTATGAGAAGCATTTTAACGACTGATATGCGCCTGGGCGATATGGCCAACAACGAGGGCAGACAGGCAAACGAGAAGGCCGTAAAGCCATAAAAAACAACGCGAAATTGAAAGCACCTCCAATGCTCCTCTGAAACTTCCCTTCAGTGCTTCGCATGGCCCTCTATAAAGAGGACAAACGCATGGCCGATGTACGTGAGATTGCGCTCCTGTTAATTGGTAAAAATTGGGCAACCTCCTCAACTTCAACCTCCACGCTTCATAAGTATTTATGCGATAATGCGTAAATTTTTTTCTTTTATGAAAACAAAACGCCACAAAAGCAACAAAAACAGAACGAAAAAAAAAAAACAAAAGAAAATCATTTACTTTGCGGCTCGTAAAGTTTCTTTGCCTCTCTGTGCAATCGCCTGGAAGTTGATTTAATGAAGATTTCTACCCAAAAATGGCGTCTGACATGTGGGCTATATCTAAATGAAAATTTGAGAGGGAGGAATTGAAGGGCACGTGCTCCAACGATTGAAATCTTATTGAATGTTGCTTTTTGACATGACAGGCAAAATTTAAATTTCAAATTTTTATAAAGAAATTATGAAAAAATAGAGAGAAAAAATTTTCAATAAGAAAAACTAGCAAAAAAATAATAATAATAATAATAGTAAATCATATCAAAATAGTCCAACTACTAAATAATTATATTCACAATACAAATTAAGGTTTAAATTATATACATATATAAATATATATAAATATATATATATATATAGATATGTACTTATAAAATGTTATAAATTTATCCAGCTAAAACACAAATAATATAAAAAATTAATATAGATGTTAAATATCTTATATATTGCAAATTTATGTTAAAGAAAAATTTATTTACAAACAAAAGAAAATTTTAGATTTCATTGTATCATCAAACATGCGTATAACAATGCATCATAAAATTATGTGAAATTCTGCAATTGTTTCAAAAGCTAACGTTTAATTCATATCAAAGACTAATATTATTTTCTGCCGACATTTTAGAGAACATGTTGAACGCATACTATGACATGTGAAATTTTCTTTTATGTTAGACAGTTTGGTTCGCCATTGCCTTGTTCTCTTTTGGGTGGATTCAACTTTTGCCTTGATTCAACTAAAAACAAGATGGCGCTATGCTTCGGTCTAAGTGTATGTGTTACGTGTGTGTGTGTGTGTGCTTAGCCGACAGGCAGAAAAACTTAAATTTGACTTATTTTCATGAGTTATATCCACTAAGAGCTAAAATTATATTATAATTTTACCAGACGAGCACCAACAAAAACTTTATCAATGATAATACTAGAAGGAGAGAGTTTTAGATGGATTCTCGTGGCGAGTGTGTGTGTGTGTGCGTGTGGAAAATGCTTTTCATATGTGACATGCAGTGGGCAAAAAAAAACTACATTCAGTTTCACAGCGAAACATGTGCTCCATGGATGCCAAAAATGTTGAATCTGCTAAAAAGTTTTGTTTGTTCTAAAAATTTTAGCAACGCAATGACAATGACATTGGCTTAGATAGCGGTCGGATATGTACACCTATTATACATACATATGGAAAAGTATTATATATAAGTATATAATTTCAAATTTAATACTACGGAATGTTAAAGTATATAACAAAGTTTAATTACAAATGAATGTTGAAATGTTTAAACATCCGTAAATGAACTATCTTATCTGTTAAGCAAAATTATTTGAGATATGGCCAAGTAATACTTTAGCAGCTGCAATATACCTAATTATTGGTGACCTTAGTTTTCGTGTGTCATTTTTGGCAAACGACTTTGTAATCCTTTCTATAAGCTTGATAAAAGAATAATTGCAGATTGGCGACATGACAAAATGGGTGAGTTGGTATAACCCTTAGCTACATTCTAACCTGTCCAAGTAATTACATAATTTGCTAATTGTCTTAGATTTGAACTTAAGCCAAGTCCTTGAGCCACTTGCAAGTTTTTGCCACTTGTAAGTTATTCTTCTATAAAGGTTAATGCGACATTGTTGCCATTGTCTTGTGAATGACCTAACTTTTAATCTCCGTCTTCCCTTTTTTTTCTACAATCCAATAAATTTTCAAGCTCTGCTTTTTAATTATTATTTCATGTTATTGCTGCTGAACATCAAATAATGAAAAATTCTTCCATGGTAACTTTAAATTAAACTTTAGTTTTTATCTTTATTTCGTTGCTTGAAGGATTTAAAAAAAAACTTCAACAAATGACAAAAAAAAATGAACCAAGCAGAGCGAAAAATGAAATGCAAAACTTTTTATGTGCTGTGACAAATTTTTAAGCAGATAAAACTATGTATAAAAAACTTGTGGAGTAAATTCTTATATATAAATTTTTGAATATGCAGATTGCACTATTTGTGCACTAAAATCCATTCTCCTTTTAACGCAATTGCTTAGCCTTAACGTTAAATGAAGGAATTTCAGCTTGAACTAATGCTTTCCCATTAGTCAAATGTCACAAAATTATTTTGCCAAGCAGGTGGAGAGAAAATTGAAACTCAAGAAAATTAATGCAGTAGACAACAAGATATTTCTCTGAGCAATGAGTCAAATATGAGAAAAGAAAAATTGGCAAATATTTGTTTGTGTTCTTTTTTTTTGACCGTCTGAAATATTATCTGCTAAATGAATACAATATTTAAAATGGATTGTACTTGACGTGTAGAAAAAAAATTATTTAATTAAGTTTGTATATGTATTAACTCAAGTTAAAGCTTTAACTTCTTTGTTAGTTCAACTATTTGGCTGCCTAGTGTTAATTGAAGTTGCTTAACCAAGAGCTGCTATTCTAGAGTTTTCCTCTATCCTGGCTAAATTCTGGCTTATTTGTTCTGCATTTTGCATATTGCTTGAAAAATGCAATTATCAAAAGTTTTCAAGAACATGTCGATATTTAAGCGTATATACAATATTTGAAACATCCCAACGATTCGGGGGGTGTAGGGGTTAACTTCAATTTGAAAAGTAACCACATCATCATTATACCATAAATTATGGGCCACCGTGTACCGTGTTTCGTCTGTTGTTGGTTTCTGTCGTTTGGCTAATTGTGGCTCTGGGCCTATGTTTTTCCATTTCGTTTTTATTTTGGTTTTCCCTCGAACATAAATTTGTTGCAATTAATTGAAACCACAAATATGATTTGCTGTGAAATAGAAACATCAATCTGATTCGGTTTGCCATTGGGGTTTCATTTTTCCGTTTTTTTGTTTTTTATTTTTTTTTATTTTGTCTTGATTTATATTACACTAATTGATTTATTGACAGATTCTCTGCTCTTCTCTTACTGTTGGCCAAGTGTCTGTAGTTTGTCGCTTCGCTACGCGGCCATTTAAGGCATATTTTATATCTTTTTGGCGCCTTATTTGATTAACGTTCGATTTTCACAATTTATGGAAACTTCATTAAAAACGGTAAAAGAAAAAGAAAACAACAACAACAACCCAACATAAAGTCGAGCTGAGCGCCTCAGTTGAGTGGCTGGCGCACGTGTAGCATGCGAAAAATGTTAATAAAGTTTTTCCTTTTGCTTTTCACCGTTTTCGCGTATACAATAAGTATACATACATACATATGTATATATACGCATCTCCACCTGTCTCTCTGCCCCAACGTTTGTGGCCTCGCCATCTTCATCATCGCCGCCATTTTTCATTTCAAATTGAATTCATTTGCTGCGGGGGGTGTGTCTATGTATGTGTGTGTGTGTCTCTGTGTGTGCATTTTCCGGACTCTGGTTGGGCTTTTTGCTTATTCCATGTACGTGTTGACTTGTATTTTATTTATGTTTTAATTTGTTGTTGTTTTTTTTTTTTAAATTTGTATGACCTTAACGTATTTGATTCGTTTTATTATTTGTTGTTTTTGTGTGAAGGGTATGGAGAAATTTGGACATTTACAAATTGAAAAGAATAAATAAATAATATATTTTAATAATGCATAACAAAAATCAAAAATAATTAAAACCTTAGGTACGTTAAGTAAAAAAAATGAATAAATTGTAGGATTGACTGGTCTTAACTGAAAATGGGTACACCCAAGATCTGGAAATCTGGATTGTAATGTTCTTTAATACAAAATATATAGGTATATATATATATCTATATGTTTTAAAGGAGTTTTGACAATTAACTAGAAATAATTAAGTATTATTCCTAACTGTTTTGATGATTATTCCTTTTCCGTGCTTACTTATTATTTCCTCCTTTTATTTACTTCCTAGTTTGCTCTCCGCAATTTTTATGCCCTCTATAATCTCCAATCTGATAATGTCTAACGTCTATTTTTTGTGTTATTTATTACTATATAACTTCCTTCCATCATTCCGCCCTTCATTATTTACATTCTGCCATTTCATCGTTTATTGCTTTTTGCTATTAACATTCTAGCTGATTTCTACCTTTAGATTTATTTATTTTTTTTGCTTTGACATTTCTTATTATTTTGCATTGCCATTTTACACTTTTAACCATTTTATAAAAATAAATAGCCAGCAATATTTATGTACATAAAACTGCAAAGGCTTTTCTTATCTGGATAAGGAATCCTGGTACAACTTGGATTGAGATTGCAGTATTTTGCCAATATTCCTTTGTTATCAAATCTTTTGAATGACAATATTTTATTATTTTCTTTTGAATTTATTCTGCCTTTAGCCTTTTTCCACCTGCATTCTTTATTACTTTTAATTCCTTTCTCTCCATATTTCAACTTTTACGTAAGCTTTATTTTTCCATTCAAAATTGTTGTTGACGTCTACTACTTTAAGGACTTTAAAATGTCTTTAAATTATACACATATATACATATATCTGTTGTGTGATGCAATCGGGCATCTGTCCAAGATGTCTTGACTTTAAGCTACATTTCAAAATGCCAGTTAACATTATTTAAATTGCAGATTTTCTCATTGAATTTGTCCGAATACTTTGGGTGTATAATTTTTGAGGTTTTTTATATTTATTTCTTTTTTTTCCTGTATTCAACGATTTCTTTGTTTTTTTTTTTTGTTTTTATTTTGACTACCGCACACACAGCAATGCCGCTGAACAATTGCATAAAATTTCAAATTGTTTTTATTTTTGAGTATTTTTTTGTTTTTGGTTGTTGTTTTTGTTTTTGTAAGCTGTCAACATGCTTTGCCTATTGCTTGTCTGAGAGTCTTGTCAGCCAAAAAAACAAAGCCAAAAACATTTTTTGTCAGCAACATTTGTCAGAAGTGTCGTGCGTTTGTCAACTAGACTGAAGAGGCTGCTTAAAAGACTTTGGGGTGAAGTCTTTAATGGAAGGAAGAAATAATAAATACACATGTGTATATATGTATATATGTATATGTCTAGTAACCCAATAAAATGAGCTCTTTTGCCACTAAATTGCACAACTGTTTAACGAATACAAAATGCATTTTATATTTGCATAAAGGAAAGGTAAAATGTAAAACGAGTGACAGACAAACGAGCCTATAGCCTACACCTGACCAATAACTTGAGTCAAACTACCACGCCTACATCTATGCCACCCCAACCAACTTCCCTCCATAATACTGGCCAAGCGACAGTCAATAGACCAAAAAGATATTTTATCTCACTGACTGGCTGGCTGGCTGCTGTTGGCTGGCCAAATGATTTTGCTAAACGTTTTCGAATTGACATTTTGACATTTTGGCATGGCAAAGGCAGGGTAACAGCTGAGGATGAGACGGATGGACAGGCGGATAGACAAGTTGAAAGCCAGATTATTTACATACATAAAAGTTAAATTGAAAAACGATGAGATAAAGAGAGCAAATTGTAGGAAAAGTTCTTACATATTTATATATATATATATATGTATATTTATATATAAATGAAACAACATTTAGCAGCTGGCTATTATGAGAAAAAAGTGGATTGAGGGTGAAATGAAAAGCAAAAGTCAATAGAACACCATGGACATCTCCATAACAAAGTGAGACCGATTTAAAGTTCAAATTTCGACTTCATTAAGTCGTGTGAAAAAACAAATACTTAAAAATTGACACCACTTGTGATTTACATAGCCCTACAGTGGAATCATTTTATACTTTTCATGTTAAGAAATTTAATTAAAATCATTAAATTTATTTAGGAAAGTACTTATAATATCTATTAAAATTAATTAGTTCGAAAGAACGTTTTATTTCTTTTCCATTAATTTGTTTTTAGATGAAATAATTTATATTAGATTAATTGTACTTTGCCCCACTGTGTGTCATTAGATGATGGTGTTTGTGGTACAGTTGCTATTGGCCAAATTAGCATTTTAAACACCTCTTACTTTTATTTTTTTGTAATGGAAAGCGAAAACTGTTTTGTCATTTTGGTGGAGGAACTTCTTTAGCTCCTCCTCATGCTTCCTACCGTTTCCTTCTTCTGTTTACCATCTGTTTAGGCCAAGCGACGCGTGTTTTGCCTTTTATGGCCAGGACAAAGCAGAAGCAACTTTTTGGCTATCAGTCGACAAGCAAAACCAAATCGAAGACAAAGTCGTGTTGCGGTTTTCGGTTTTTTTATTGTTGATTTTTTTTTTTTTTTTGTATTTTTGGCTACCTCACTTTATATGGCCAATCAAACTTTCAATTAACACAAACCAAGACACTGCTCAGCGCATCCTCAGCTGGCTCTGTTCACGCTCCATGACCAAAGTTGGGCGTACAAAGCAACATTAATTGCAATTTTTATTGTTGTTGTTGTTGTTGTTGTTGTTGTTATTGTTCGTAGCGGTGGTGGTACAGGATCTTTGGATCTTTGTTAACGGTGAGGCAACGTTATTAACACCAAATTAATCAAACAAGCGTTTGACAGCTGAGTGATTTGTGTCGTGGCCAGCGATGTGAATTAAACTTTGGCGCCATGATCCAGACTGCTACAAAATGTTTTTCTAATTATGAAGGCAACTACGAGTTGGGCCACCACTCCCACTTGTTTGCATGGCAGCCGGCAGCCGGCAGCAGCAGCAGTTGAAGTAGAAATCTTGTTAAACGACCAATCGCAAATGGTTTAAGTTTGTTTTTTTTTTTGTTTTTTTCTTTTTTTATTTTTTAGTTGCGGCTTTTTCGTCTTTGATGTAAGTTTAGTTTGTATTTGACTTAAAGTTTTTATTTTTTTCTCTTCTCTTTTATTTTCCATAACATTTAGCTTGCTGATGGCTATATGTTGGGCGCTCCCATAAATCTTCCGCTGACTGACAAAGAGACGCTAAGACTGACGATGCATGTCATTAAAAATCGTTGCTATAATTTGGCTTTAATTGGCTTGACGCGTCGCGTGCCCGCCCCGGAACTGAAATTCGCGCTGCAGGCTGTGGGTTGTGTGCTACATATTAAGTAAACATGAGCATAATGGCAATTTACACATACACACATACATACAAACACATTCGCATATATGTACATACATACATACATCGTATAGTATGCGGCAATTAACATGACATGTCCCATACACTCTGGCCTGATTGGAATTGGGATTGTGCCACGGCTACGGATACGATTGGCATGAACCGCAAAGCTCAGTTGACAATGCCAAAAGACCTCGACTGAGCTGAGTAGCAGGTGAAAATTAAAGCAATAAAGCCACATGGACGTAGTGATATACATACATAAACGTTTAAAAGAAAATACAAAAATTTAAAAAGATATTTCTTAAGCAACCCGTATATTTTCTATATCTAGAAGATTTAGATTACCAAACATTTAAATGATTGAAAAGAAAATCATTACAAATTTGTTATTATTTTTATATATTTCATTTTGTTTCAGCTTAAAGTAAACATATTTTATAAATTTTATGAACATTCTTTACAAGAATAACAAATTCTCTTTAAATTTTAACCATATTCTTCCGGTATTAAGAACATCGCTTTCCGGATATGCAAAATAAAAAATCATTATAATTCTTTACATTTTGAATATTACTTTTAAATCGACAGAAATAGTTTGATATTTGCAAATAATAATATATCATAAAAAATTATAATTAATTATTTATTTATAATGCAAATTATTTTCCAGCCTTCCCTTTTCATCTCCGCCCATGCAAAAGTGTAAGTACTCCGTACAGAAGGCGACTCGGAAAATACCCTAAATACTTATAAAACATACATTTTAACTACCTTAAAAGCTAACAAAATAAAATAAATGGCTTAACTATTATTTTCATACCTCTAAAGCATATTTTTCCATTATGTAGAATAGAAACCTGTTACGCCATTTGCCAATATTTTCCAGATGCTATCGATTTTTTTTCCACCCATGTAACATACAAATTTACTTGAAGTTTCCTTCTAACGAATTGGCCAAGCGAATGACAACCATAAGCCAAATGGCTTTTCTCTTCTTGCTTAGAGGCCATAACTTAGTCCCAGGTTTAATTTTAATTATTGCGATTTGTGCGTGTGCCACTGCCATATATAGCACAATATACATGGTACACACATACATATGTACATATACAAATGAACAAACATCCTCTGTTCTCTACGACTCCTGACTAATTTGCCAACAACATGACACTGACGCTCGAGTCGAGATACAGTTGAACCCAGTTGATTAAGTCGAAACACTCGACTTGACTCAACTCAATTCGACTCGTTTCGGCTACGGCTCCGGCTTCAGCTGGAGCTCGTCGTTTGGTTTTTGGCATGCGTTTGGCTTAATTAAGCTGCAATGGAAGTGCTGCTCCCGCTACCGCTGCTGTTCATGTTGTTGCTGCCGTTCCTGCTGCTGCTGCTGCTGCTGCTGCGTGTTGGTCTTGGCTGGATCTGGTAATCTCCGCGGATTAATGCGACACCCGGGCAAGAGCTACCCAACAAATGTCGTGTTGTTGCCGTTTGCTCTTTTGCACGCTTGTTAACAATATTTCGAGCTGAGTTATCGAACATGCGGCCTGCGGCCAAGTGTCAGCCACCAAAAGTCACTATGGAGCAGTTAAACGATGATGAAGCCAATGGCAACACAGATGCATTGCCATGTATGCATACATACATACATATATACAACAGATACTGCATATCAAATGAATTAAAAAGGAAAATTAATTGATAATTTACTTCTTTTATTAATGCTTAAGCCAAATTCATATCATATTTTATTGTTAATTTTTAATTTTTACTAATAGTCAACAGACTCAGCAAATAGTTTCTCATTGGCGGCAACACTTTCCACAGAGCCACCAACGTATTTACCAATGCTTGCTAAACTGTTAGCCTAAATGTAAAAGGACAACAATAAGGGGTAAGTTTCCAATTCCAATTCAATTCTCTAAACTTACTTTGGCACGTTTAATTAACTCAATTTGGGCATTAGTGACATTATCCTTACGTCCACCCCAAGATTTGAGGCAAGAAGCCTGCATAGCACGGCCAAATGCAAAACTCATGGCCCATGGCTTACAAAGTGGAACATTATTGATGGCATTCAAATTCACCGATGACTCCTCCTCCGACATGCCGCCTGACAAGAACATAATGCCTGTAAAGAAAATGTCAGACCATAAGAAAAGATGAATTCATTTAATTTCATGATTTTTGATATACCAGGAACAGCTGGTGGAACAGTTCGTCGTAGGGCCGATACTGTAGCCAAGGCAACATCCACAGGTATATTGGTTTTGTTGCTATCTTTGCCAGCTGTCACCATATTGGGTCTCAGTAAAGTTCCCTCCAAGAATATATGATGATCATGAAGAGACTTAAAGACAGCTGAAAGTACAGTTTCCATAACTTTCTGTGCGCGATCAATATCGTGATCCCCATTGGGAAGAATTTCCGTTTCAATAATGGGAACCAAACGCTGCGATTGACAAATCGATGCATAACGTGCCAAGACATTTGCATTCTCAATAATGGCTTGATGTGAGGGTGTATTCTTGGTAATCTTTAGAGCACAACGCCATTTTGCAAAATCGCATCCCTCCTTTTTGTATTGGGCACAACGTGTAGCCAAATCATCTAATCCCTGTGTAGTAAACTCATCTTCCGAACCGAACAATGGCACACAGCTCTTGTCCACCTTAATTCCAGGTATTATGCCTTTTTTGCGCAAAACGTCAACGAAACTAACACCCTCATCGGTCTTCTGATAGAGCGTCTCGTGGTACATTAAAACCCCTGACAGATTTTCAGATATTTTCGGTTCTGTGGTAAACAATAACTGACGATAATTTCTTCGATTCTCTTCGGTATTCTCCAAACCAATCGTATGTAAACATTTGCCCATAATGGCAGTAGATTCATCGGCAGCAAGAATCCCCTTACCAGGAGTCACCAATGCTTTGGTAATACATATTAGTTCCTCTTGAAGTTCCTTGTTGGGATAATGAAAATGAGTGCTCATGATGGAAAGAAATTTAGATAAGAAGGGGAAAAACAGTGAGTTCAAAATAAAATACAATGAAGTTTGAAGCAAGGCAAGAAATACATATTTTTATTTCAAAACTTGATTGTTGAAATCAGAGAGAATCACGACTTTTGCATCATAATCAGTTTATCCAATTTTTCACAAAATTATTGCAAAACTTTTCATTTATTTAAGCTGAAATTAAAAGAAACTAACATTGACCCATGATTCTTGCCATTTAATAATTCTTAATCTAGTCAAATTAAACTCTTTCTTGACCTCCCATCTTGACCTCCATCTTAGAGTTAATTTGTCGTAATTTACGACTTAACTTTACCGTTATTTTTAACACACTTGGCAAAAATCAAGAAGATTAATATAAACTTTAGAAAAGCTTTTTAAGGTGTTTCCAAAAGTAAAGCGAATCGACTTTTTTTTCGAGTGCATTGGCCGTCTAATTGTTTTGCCATCTAAATGGCATTCTAATGGGACTTTTAATTGCTTTCATTGTTGTTTGGGTCAAGTTTTCATTTAAAACGGCTATTCGATAACCCAAAAGATAAACACAAGACAAAAACCAGGATAAATTTGGCCAACATTAATTATACTAAATAATTGACCGCACGACTTTCACTTTTTAAATGGGAATAGTTTATGATTAACACAAATTGTATTGAAGCTTTGTGAAAAAAAGAAAGAAAGGAAAATTAAGAAATGAGAAATTATTTATTTAACAATTTTTAACTGGCAAATTGAATTTTCGAAAGAAAAAAAAACAACATAAATTGTATTTATTGGTTATAGTATGTGTGTGTGTGTGTGAGCAATCAGCCAATTACAGCACAAAAACTCGATGAAATCGACTAATTCTAATTGGCGTGGGAATGCGACTGATATTGGTGATGTTGAGGCGAATGCTTTAAAAGGATTGCTGGCTAGACAGTTGCCTAATTTTGTGTAAATTATCGCACGAATTATGAGTCTCGGCTGACTGTACGTGAAATTTGCCAAAAATAGTCAAGCTAAAAATTAAGCACGATAAATATCGCACTCTGGAGAACAAAACAAAAAACAAAAACAGCAACAACAAATCGAATCGGCATCGTCATCAATATTCAAGTATAAAGATCTCCGCCAATTAGGCCAGACAAAAACTCACGCACACTCACACACACAGACACACTTAGCCAATAAATACTTATGATCTACTGCAAGAAAAACACAAAAAAAAAAAAAAAAAACATTGCAACAACAACTAAAACTTAAGAAAATCAACCAAAAAGTCTTTGCACCTAATCGAGCATGGAAGCTTAAGCTAGCTGACTCAGAAATGGCTTAAAAATTATTAATTGATTATCTATAAACGTTTTAATTGAAAAGCCACTGAACAAAAAACGATAAAATATAGAAAATTTGATTACCCCATCGAATAGCGAATACTCTTGGTAAATTTTTTATTAATTTTTCTTTAAATCGAATCAAAAATTGATTAAAAATAAACTCTTTTAACTAAAGCCATCGATAACTAACTGTTGCTAGTCAATCTGTAAGTACAAGTTAAGGTAATTGCTATGTAACTACTTAAGAACTTTCTACAATTGTTTCAATAATCACTTTTTGCCAAACTTCTTATACTCTTTCTAAATGGTTTTAGGGAATTCAATGAACTGGCCATTTGCTCACTTTCGTCTGGCGATGGTTTAATTCCTTTTTTTTTTTCGTTTTTTTTTTGTCTGCTGCTGCTGCTGGTCAACGTTTAGTCAGTCAGGCGTAATTATTGTTATTACCAAATTAAGTAGCCAATTTTTTGTCGACTCTTTATCAGAGAGGCTACTGTCTTGTCTAACGAGTATAATCCGCCAACTACTTACTGGCAGTCATAAAAGTGTGTGTGTGTGTGTGTGTGTGTATGTGATTGTGTGCGTGTATATGTATATTGCTGCTGCATTTGTGTTTATTTTTATTTAACGATTTTTCGTTTTCAATTTTCGAGCACAAAAGTCGTTTTGACCAAAATCATATACATACACACAGAGAGACACACAAAGCTGCACGCTTGAGTATCGGCATCATTTTCAAGGAAAATCTCTTCATTTTTAATGTGCTTGGCAGCCACAGCAACTGGTCACATATGCTGCAAACCTCCAAGAAAACAAAATCAAAAAAAAATCAATAAGTAATATTAAGAAGAAGAAAAAAATGCATATGATGGAATTAATAGGCGACTTTGGTGTACCCTAGTTTAAGTTATAGTTGTCAATATTTTGATGAGCAATAGAGAAAAGAACGTACTTAGAGAGATAAAAGCTTGAACAATTTTGAGAGAATTTTTAATAAGATAGATATTATAATAATTTAAATAATGAAATTTTTTTACAAAGAATTCAAAATTATTATTTATAAATTCTAAATTCTAAAAGACTTTAATCAATCCTGATCAAACCAAACTTAATATACCCCAATTGTAACTATCGTTTACAAGGTAGACTAAACAAAAAGAAAACAAGCCAAGACGTTGGCAACGACTTAAGCTAACTTGGTTTGGCAAAAGTGGGTGGAGGAAGCAGGGGGTCAGTTAGGTGCTTATAAATCGACTGAGATTAAATCGAGCGCACATAATCATATTTAGCTTTTTGGCCAACGTTTCGTGGATGTCAACTGCAGGCCATATCGTGGATCGTGGACTTCCTTTCAGCTTCAACTGGTTGGCTACATAGTTTGTCGTCGAAGTTAGCTGGCCATATGACCAAAAACAATGGCTAAGCGCCACCATCTATGAATTAATCACGTTCATAATTTTGCTGTCGTGTTCGTTAATAATTTTTTTTTTGTTTTTATTTGTAATTTTTTTGTTTGTTTGTATTTTTCGGTTTGTACTTATTTTGGTCTGTGCTTAATTTGCCTAAAAAAGGATATGACATTGTGGATTTAGTGGAGGAGTTGGTGGTTAGGCATTATATGTTACATATGAACACATTGTTTATTGTTGCATAATTAGGCAATGTTTCCTTTTCTATGGGGTGTTTACTGTGTCATTTCTTGGCGCGAAAAGACTTGTGTGTGGTCATGTTGTAACAATCCATTGTTGTTGTTGTTTTTTTTTTTCTTTTGTATTTCTTTGTGTTTTTTCAAACACCATTGTTCATTATGTAGATGAGACTCAAAGCTAAGGAGAAAAACTACGCATAGATAATATGATAAATGTCTGTATAAATATGGTAATAAAAACGGCAGAAGAAGAACTTGGGAGCGAAGTGAATTATAGAGCCTTTATATATAGACTGTAGTAAATTAAAAATACACAAAATCATTATATATTAAATTTATTTGACAATTATTCACCAGCTTCACTATTAAGTTTTCTTTTTACCTATTTTAATAAATTTAGATTTTATTTATTAATCAAAAGCTGAAAAACATTTATTTCCTCTTTTGTTTCTTTTTAGGTAGTCAAAAAATGTCTTGTTCTTAATTAAAAATCTGTCGCTTACATTCATTAATCCTGTAAAACGAAACGAAAAGCAATTACCATCATGGCGTGAAAAATAAAATGCCTAAGGGGTTATGGTGGGGGTAGGGGGGAGATGCATAAAAACAACTTTGCAACAGGCCTAGCCACATCATCGTCATCGAGTTAGCCAGCATCAATCGGGTAGTCGTGGCAAAACTTTTTCACCGAAACCCACAGACCGACCCAACCGACCCAGAAGGAATGCACCAAAGCTTGAGCCCAAGACAAGGAAAAATTATGGCCACACTTTCGTTTTTTAGCGGTGCCAGAACAATGCTGAACGCGATAAGAGAGAAAGTGGAGCATGGTAAGCAAAAAGGGCGGGAGTGCGATGACTGCAACATTCTTGAAATGCAGCCAAAGGGGCACCATAAAGTTGAGCCATCAACCGAGTCTTACATAGCTAGCGATAGCTAGAGGGAGACACAAAAGAATGGAGGCAGAGGGAAAGAGTGAGTAAGATAGTTTTAGTGTAAAGTTTTTTGGCCAGCTTGTGTTTATAAGTAGTGTAAGTTGTGTGGAAACGTTGGCTATCAGTTGGCCAGAAACTTTACTGCTTACGTTCGTCATATTTACGCGTGGAGAAACTTGCCTGCCTATCGGAGGACCGAAACATGCGACAAGACGTTGCAGTTGCTGCGGTTACTGTCAGCTACATTCAGTCAGATGGCCCCCAAACTCATTCCCTTCCTGGTCACTTGAGACAGTTTGAAAATTGTCCTACAAGACCAATCTTTCTTCTTTATATATATATATATATATATATATATATATCTATATATATATATATATCTGTATATATATATATAGAAACAAGTGCAACTGGAAGTATGTACGTATACTGACTGATAAATGTCTCTGCTGAGGCAACAAAACTGTCTCGTCCTGCTGCTAGAAAACATTTCCTTATTTCCTGCCAAAGCACCAAAGGAAACTTTTCAACCAAAAAAGGAAACCAAGAAGCAAAAGCAGCGGAAGCATTCTGGTAGCCCTTCTTTTTTCCTTTATTCTTTTTTTTTGTTTTTTGTTCCTATGCAAGTCATAGAAATTTACAAGCCCCAGTGACAAGGACGTTTAGTTTATGGACAATCACACAACTGTAATGGCAATTTAGCCTTTTTTATTTCACAAATGCCATGTAATATCAAACATAACTTAGTCCAATAAAAATGATATTTATTTAATAGCTGAGCGTTAAAAGAAACTATGTATATTTCCATATTTATCATAATCCTTTGGTATAGTTCTAATATTATCAAACAGTTTAAATAATTATTAAGTCTTATTTCTATATAAAAGAAGCAAGAGAAATTCTTTAAATGTAAATCAATCCCCAGAGGAATCTTTGGGTGGGGAAGTTCAATAAAAATACTTATAAATTAAATTGAAATGTTACCAAGAAATTGAATTTATTTGGTTGGATTTTCGCTTCTTTTTTATTTATATAATCTCAATATGACTAATGCAAATGCTTAGCTTTCAGTAGTATAAAACCTTGTTATATAGCTTTAGCTGTTTCTCACCCATCTTGTAACCCTTGTGGTCATCACTGATTTTGTGTAGGAGGGTGACGACGTTTTTGCTGGGGGGAAAACTTTGTTACATTGGCATATGCAATTGGGTTTGCAGCACATCCTGTCGACAGCTTGGACTTGCAAAAGTTTGAATTTGCCCCTTTTCTCTCTCTCTCTCTCTCTCTCTCTCTCTCTCTCTCTCTATTTTCCTCTTATTTTCTTGTTAAATGTTGTAGGTTTACTATTTTATTTTCTATTTTTATTATTCGTATTTTTTTCTTTCTTTTCTTTATATTATTTTTAGTGAAAAGGCGAGCAAAGTTTTTAATGAATTTTATAGCAGCCGCAAGCCGCCTTACGTAATCGCAGTGGGAATGATAAGACTTAGAAAGAGAGAGAGAGAGAGAGAGAGGGAGAGTGTGAGGTAGGGGGAGAGAAATAGAGAGGGAGTGAGGAACAGAAGGCCAAAGCCAAAGTGCAGGCAGGCCAATCAAGCTAATCACAGACAGAGAGACTATATAGACAGAAATGATTGGTGAGGGGTAGAGACAGAGAGCGTATAGTAGAGGTAGACAAACCGCTTTGACTTTGATGTGCTGGACGTAGTTGTCGCTGTTGCTATTGCTATTGCAGTTGCTGTTGCTGTTGGTGTTGCTGTTGCTGGTGTTAATGTCAGTTGGTGTTGGTCTAGACATTAAATTCAGCACATTAAAGCCACAGGAGCCTGACAAGCGTTGAGTCAATTACATGGTAATAAACTAATGGCCCAAACTGGCGACGACGTCACTCATCAACACCATCAACAGCATCATCATGTACATAGTGACATTTTCGTTTATTTTCCACACTTGTTGAACTTTTCCGAATATCCAAAAACCGATAGAGAAACGGGGTAAAATAATGTCCTTTTGATATTTAAAATATTAAACAAAATCTATATAAATGATCAAGTTGAATTTTACCTTCTAGAAGAGTAACCAGCTTTGCTGTCTTCTATTTGTTTCTCACTGATTCATCTTTTATAGATAACCTTTTTAACTAACTTAAATACAATAATTTTACTTTAAACTGCAGACAGACCACAGATTTATCATTTATTGTTAATGTTCGGGATATATATTTTAAGTTTTCTTAGGCATGCACACACTTATTAATATTCAGCTGATAGGTTGAGCCCGGTGGACAGGTGCCATGTACTGGACGTTCTTTCACACAGCGACTATTTTCAGCATTAAAACCCGTTGGACAGCTACTAGCATTAGCCCACGATACGCCATTGAAGAGGGCCAAAAGCACCACAAAGAGCCAAGTGAAATTGAATAACATAATTAATGGATTTTCCTTCCTAGACAAACATATATTGACACACATTAATATATATATATATATATATAAATCTCTCGAATTTCAAATGCAACTTACCCTTTAATAACTGGCAAATGCAAACTGCAACTATTTTCACCCAAGCTGGATGGAGGCAGCTTTTATAGATTTTTTTTTTTGAGTTTACTGATAAGCAATTCCGTTTAGTTTCTAGTAAACAGAATTCTGTTTATTTATGAGGTCAACCCTCATTTATATACAAATATACATATATAATAATATATACTAATGTATATATTAGTTAATTCAACTGAAAAAAATATATATTAGCAAAACATCTGCTCTTGGATTTGTTTTTTTCCTTTGGTAATTTTATTTACTTTTCATTTTTATACAGAAGCTTATCAATTTTAGTGATGTTTGTATACACATTTGTTGATACTTGGCTGATATTGAGAGCCTTGGGGACACTCGCCCCTGATGGTACGTTTGGCAGTGCAATCATGACCCTCCGATTTGAATGGAGCTGGACATTGTATGGCTGTAACAGCAGCAAAAATCATCGAAAAGATGAACACAGCTAACCAGGTGAAATTCATTATGAAAAGATGCTGTAAAAAATATAAAATAGATTATATTTTAATTAATACAATAAATACACAATAGAATAGGAAAAATTGTGATAAGGTCGTAAAAAGTAATCATGAATCCATTCAATATAAAAATCTTGTTGCCATAACAAAGTACTAAGATTTTGTTTTTTAGAATTAGTTAAAAATATTCAAACTACAATCAATGAACATTTTATTTGATGTTACATCTGATTCTGATTTACAGAAGCTATAAGAATGATGCAGAGTAACTAACACTTTGAATATACATATACCAGAAATCGTCTTCTACTTTATTTCAAGGTTAAAATAAATTGGCACACATTTATTCTTATTTCCAATTCCAATTAAACTTTGCTTGAGTACCAAAAAACTTAATTATTAATAAACAAAAAAGATTAAGGAATACATAGATTGGAAATAATTTAAATAATAAATCACATCTTTTGACAAAACACACACACAAATATCCGATTTAAGCCGCTTAAAACCAAATTATCCTCACACTTAAAGGCAATTAAAAATCGTCCATGCCTGAGAACTTACTTTCTTGTTGTTTAGACTTGTGAAAACTAAAATATTTTGAACAGCCAATTCTTCTTTTATAGTCTCCCAAAATCTTAGCCTTATCATCCATATACAAAATCACTCACACATTTTCACCTTTGACACAATTAGCGATGTTTAACCATTCGCTGATAAGAACAGATCAGAAAAACCCAAAAAAAAAACCGAAAAGAGGAAGCCTTCTTGACACATGTTCACAGCTTATCGCATCATCACAAAATCTGGCGCTATTCTGGACAAACAAAAAAAAAAGAAGAAGAAAAGTGGAAGAGGTAGAGCAATTTGTGATACAAAAGGCATTTACATGGGCTCGAATAAGCACCGAAGAAGGCGTGAAAAATCGGCAATGGCCTCCCCAATGGCTGGCGGACTTCAAAAATTCCAATGAAACAACTGACAGCAAATTGTCATATCGTATATGTAAAGGTACGGCGAGGGGTAGGTAAGCACTTTATCCCATTGTTACAACCATACACAATTCAATGGAGGTTAAAAGAAGAAAAGAATATAAAGGTGCCTACTGGTGTCCAACCTGACTGTCAATGGCAGCAACAGAATCACAATGCTCATCTCCCTCATGGACAGAGTGGATTCTGATTTTGACTCGGAATCCAGGCTTGTGGTGGTATCTTGCATATGTCATTCAAATACAATTACATTCACAGTTTTGTCATACAAAATGTGAGTACACTGGGAGAAATAAACAAACATATAATGGCAAAGAAGGATTTTACAATTTTCTATTTAAAAGCTTAGGTGGAAAAAACGAAATTTATGAATAATATTTATAATTCTTTAATTTTCTTTTATGTGGTTAATTTGCAATTAAAACGAAAAAAAATTTACAAACAGGTAAAAATATGCTTCTATTCTTTATGATAATAGTTTTTCGTATAAATCTCCCATTTCCTCAAGTGTATGAATATTTCGACCATAGTCTGTTTTTTTTCTCCTATGGTCTACGCGCATAAATCAAATACTAACGAGCCATAAAGTTTCATTGTCAGCCTATCCATGTATGTATATATAAGAGAGTTCAATATTTGTATGTTATAGTTTGATTTTGATGTACGACAAACTGTATTCGGAGGTGGCCACTCGAAGCGTTGTGCGTCATAATTCACTCAACACTTGGAACGAGAATCGTTTGATATAGCTTTTGGATTGAGACTGAACTGGGATTGAATTGCTAAGACTGAGGGAGTGGAGTGAGACGATGATGGAAAGATTGTTATAGAGAGCTGCTGGCTGGTTGCATGTCTGGCAACAAAAGGCGACTTTGTCGATACCAACGACTTCTTCACTCGCCAGCTTGGACGATAGATTTTATTTTTTTTTTTTTTCGTTTTGGTTGGTTTTTTGGTCATGCCTTCCTTGGCTTTGAATTATTGATGGGCGTATTAAAAAGATTAATGTGATGAGCTGTGTGGCACACAGCACACAGAGTTTTGTCGTCATCGTCGTTGGTCATGTTAATGTCTTCATTGTCGGCTTAAAGCTTTACCTTTACCGTTACTTTGTTAACTGGCACCTTATGTGGGTGGCACTTGTATACATATATATATATGTGTGTGTGTGTGTATGTGTGTTTGAGTGTACAAAAACAGCAATAACGTTCATCAATGTCCTGTTTTTGCCATTGCTTTTTCCCTCGATTTGAGGGTCAGGTCGATTGGTCATTTAGTTCGTTCATCGGTTAGCTCTCTCAATTCGGTTTTTGCTTCCTTTTGGGTGTGTGTGTGTTAGTGTTTTTTTGTTTCTTCCATGTGTTCAGATGCGCGTCTATAAGCCATTCTTCTTTCCACATCACATAAGTTTTAAGCTTTGTGTAATTTATTTTTATAGCCATGTTGCCAGCATAAAGATTGCATATATCCTACCTAGTATAGTATGTAACTATGAATGTATTTGGTACTAAAACTTGGTGTCGTTAGTTGCAAATCAAAGCAGTGGTCAACAGCCTAAAAAAGGGTATCAAGATGTTACCTTTTTGGAGTGACGTGTAAATGTTGCAATTGCATGTCTGCAACATATAGATTTTACCGATTCACCAATTCAACTATGAACATACATAGTTAAAACTAAAGTTAGTTGAACTCTCTATTAAAATTTTGTTCAATATTTTCATATTATATGACTTAATTTAACTGTCTGAGTCTCAGAGACTTTAACTTTGTGCAACTCATTATCAAGCCTTTCATTTCCACGTTATACACTTTCACCTGGAGGCCACTGAATGAATGGTGGACAAGGACGAAGTAATCTGTTTTTTTTTCCCCTGTACTATTTGATCCATTGCTCATTACTGCGGCTTATGTTGAGCCCAACCTCAGGCATTGACTTTGGTTAGAATTGTGGCTTACGAGGCACATCAGTAATAAATACAGTTATATAGAGTCAGCCAACTTCCTAACCCTAACACCCATCTCTGGGCAGGGTTGGAGTCAAAGCTAAAGCCAAAGCCCAATGTTGTTTTTATTGCTTGCCGCAATGTTTTTAACTTTTTGTGAATCAACCAACCAACCAGACCCTTCCCCCCCTCCATTCCGCACCACACACGTCTCCACATCTCTACATTGGGTCCCAAACCACATAGACATACATAGAACAGTAGTGGTGTTATGGGGCAACTGTCGCGTTGCATGTTGCTGCTATTACTGCAGCATTTAACCACTCAGGCAACCAGCTACCACCAGCAGAATCAGCCAACTACCCGCCAAGCTTAACCATTCCATGCCTTACCATTCCTTGCCTTGCCATGCCATGCCATGCCATAGGAAAACGTGCTGAGTTTTCGTAATTAGTGCACAAGAGTGCAACATGATGGCCACGTGCAGCTCAACGAGGGAGGGGAGATGCAACTATGAGGGGTAACGAGGGGGAAATGAAAACTCTAGGCTATGGCTATGATTTGCCCCCGCTTCCTAACCCTTTTCTCTCCACTGCTTTACTCTAGCATCAGTTCAAGCTCGAGCACGTTTGCCTTTGGGCCTTTTTGAGTGTGACATGGCCATGTCTCCTGTCCCTCGTCTCTAGTCTCTCCTCTATCGGTTGTCGTCTATCGTCTGTTTGTTCTACTACTGTTGGTTTAAGTAAGTTGTAAGTTGTTAGTTGCATTCATTCCCATGCCATATGACACACAAGTTGTCGCCTTTAAGCCAAGCCTTTAACTACTTAACGGTAATATTAAATTAAAGAAGAAGCCAAAACTCCACTTAACACAATTTTATTCCCTTTTTACTTTCCTTTCATCTTTCATTCCGCCATCTATTGATTCTTTCTCTCATTTTATACTTATACATATACTTTTTTTTATATATAGCTGACCCACAATTTTTGTTTTTCTTTTTTTGTTGTCTTATAATCTCTACCTCCAGTATAATTTCTTATACAATATGAAAGAAAAATGACTTAATTTCACTGATACAACAACAAACAGCTCAGGCCTTCACCTGACTCCTTGTCCATTGTTGTGACTGGGCGGTCGTTGGTCAGTCAGTAGGCGTCTTTAAGATGCAGACATGAGCGTCGTAAAAAAATTTTAGAGGGGGAAAGTAAGATCCAATAAATAAGAAGAAATCAGAGAGGCAGATCAAAGTTTTTCAAATTATAAATTTGGCCAAGCTCAAAGAACTTTAATTCTGATATGGCCAAGTTATAACTTTTTCCTCCTTTTGATGAAATCAAAGCTCTCCCCCTGACTAAAAATCTTGCTTCTCCTACGCCCTTCTTTTGAGTCACTCTTGGAGGACTGCATGCATGAAGTGGACTAATAAATATAAGGAGTAAACAAGTCCATATAGGGTTAAATCGGTCAGCAGTATCTTTTGCACTCTTTTTTTGTTGTTTTTGCTTTATTTTTTTTTTGTTTTTAGTTGTTTGTTCAATCAACATTGTCTTTGGTTTTGGTCTCTCATCACATATGCATTTTTTTATGCTTCCATCTCCAACGAACTCTCCGAGTGGTGACTTCAACTTTAACTTCAACTCGGACTCTGAGTTGGACTTCGATTCGCCATGGTGACAGCAAACGGAGGAGCTCATTGCAAATTGTCAAACCGTTATGTATGGAGGGCTTTAAGAGAAAGCTCAGAGTGCTCGCGCGTTGGCGTTGGCGTCGCCGATTTATTGTGAAATATTGAAATTAAATAAACAAGCAAAACCCAGTGAGAAAATGAGCAATGCACCCGGTTGCCCGGCTGATCAGTTGCCCAGTTGCCCATTTGCCCATTTGCCGGGCTTCTTCTTCTGCATTTTAAGTCTGCAAAGTCCCAATGCGGTTATCGCCATGACAGCTGTCAATCACATGAGTGAAGGAAGCCACAGCAACAATAAAACGATTGCAATTGCAGTTACGTGAAAGTTTTTTTTTTCCTTTTTCTCCTTTATTTAGTTTTTTTTTTTTTTTTTTGTATACTTTTGTCCGTTTGCCTTTAATTGTACTTGCAGCCGTTCTTCAATTAGCAAAACAAGTGATTTTATAGCGCCCCCCAAAAGGTATTTTCTTTTTTTTTTTGGAGTAGAGTAATACCTTAACTCCAAATGTGTTGCTCACTTTTACCATTTTCGGGGTGTTGGCCCAAAAATAAATATAAAGATTGCAGAATGCAGTTACTTGCAGTTCGACAATTACTTTATTTACGCACTCAATTTATGCTGATTTATTTTACGGACATCACAATGCCGTACCATTGGCAATGCCCAAATGTTAATTGCACTAAAATGCAGATTTTTCGGCATTCTCTTTCCATTTTTCTTATATATTTTTTTTTGTGTCCTTTTTGCCTTGTGCACTTTGGCTGGACAAAACAAGAAAAAAAAATTAAAAAAAAAAAGCCAACAGATAAACAGCGACAGTAAAGAAGAGTAAGACAGAGAGAAATGAGAGCTAGAGAGAAAGAGTGAGTGAGAAAAAGAGACCTTGTTGCCTTGTCTGCCAAACTCATTAAAACGAATCTTTTTTAATGGCCAAAAGTTTTGCCGGTTGCTGCCCATAATCAGTAAAATTAAGGCCATGGCAGCTGAAAACTGCTAGCTGCCAATGTCGTTAGCATGTTTCGGGCCAAACCGTGCCCAGTCAGAACATAAATGGGGTGATTGCAATTTTTCCTCTTTTTTTCTTTTCTTTTTTTTTGCATGCGCCCGCGAAAAACTTTTATCTTTATAATAGAGGAAATTGTCAAACATATAATGTATTATGTACATATAGTATGTATATATTTTTTAAATATCATTTTTAAATCTCAAATCGTATGTTTTATAGCTTGAAAGAAAAAGAAGATATTTTCTTTTTAAGTGAAACAATTCAATTTTTTTGCAAGAATAAAATTATTATAAATTTATAAATTTAAACATTTGGCTAAGTTTATAAGTAGTTAGTTCAAATACATCAAAAAAATGAAATATTCCACACATAGAATGTACAAATACAATAAATTTTCTTGCTTCTATACCATGTTCGATAGCCAAATTGCAACTACACTTTTTCCAAAACAAAACCGCAGTTAGCAAAAATAATGTACAAAACAAAAATAAACAAAAACATGTTTATATAATAAGTATCAATTACATTTAGGAGAGGATTTTATTGTTACAGTACCAGTGGGAATAATGACAATTCCTGATATCAAATATAATAGGATTACAGTATATGCCATTTGGCCTAACTATAATTCGCAATTCTCTTTACCCTTGTTGTTGTATTTTAGCCAAATGTCCTCTCAATCAGTGTCAACAGAGAGCTTTCGCGTTACATGGGTCCATTTGAGGTTTCCTTTTGACCATTTCCATTGCCCAGTCTAGGATATCCGCAACATGTTAAACATTTGTGAAATTTCATTTGTGGTTTAGTTAAATTGTTTACCATGGCAAAAGACGTGATTTCGAGACTAGGTACACTTATATCATGACCAATTAAATGCAAGTAATTGATTTGAGTGACTGAGTGAGTGGGTAAATGAATGGATGAGCGAGTGACTGAATTGGTTTTACCTGGCGGGTATATGGTTTGTCATAGATTTATGGGCCTCACAATATAATCAATGATTACAAACGAATCATGTGAAAACGCTAATTTCCACGCCAAGGCAATTAATTGAAATGGAAATGGCCTTAGGGTGTAGTGCCTTGAATTGTATTGAAATGGAGTGGGTGAATGTTATGGATTGTGGGTGGTGTTGTGGCAACATGCCTGTTTTTGGCATTCGCTTTGGCTTTTGTCTCTATCTCTAATGTTGTCTTTTTGCCTTTGCTTTTCTCTCACACTCTGACATGGACTCTGACTCAGTCTCAGCCTCAGCCTCAGCGTTCGCCTTCGCCTTCGCCTTCGCCTTAGTTAATTAATGCGTACAATTTAATAAAAGCATAAACGATATATTTTACCCACACCCCACAGCCCCAACAAATACAAGGCAATAAAATTAATCAAATAATTACGCCAAAGCCACTGTATGCCCAGACCCATATCCCCCTCATTCAGAGTTATCAGCAGCTACATCCCATCCCCAAGCAAGATATTAAAAATGGTCAAGGAAAATGAGGCAAAGTCAAACTCATACACAACCATACCCAATTCTGACTTTTTTTTTGGTTTTCGTTTTTTTTTTTTTTCTCCTCATGTGTTCCATTTTCACTTGAACGCAGCCAGGCATTTATCATTTTTAATCGAATGCGGAAACAATGGAGCGCATCTAAGTGGAGCACATCTCTGCTGACGAAGTCGTAGTCGAAGTCGCAGTCGATGGGGAATGTGAATGTAGACTGGTTATGGGCTGGTTGGTTATGCCGATAGTGGGCGATTTACTTGCCCTGAAAACAGAAAACCAATGAACAGCAGCAGCAGAGGCTGTGGCAGATGTTAGTGCTCCAAACAAATCTATAATAATTTCATTTAATTGTTGCACTACCGAACCTATAAGCATAATGGACTCTGTAAGGAAATTGGTAACATTTTGTTAACAAATTAAGAAAATGACTCTCGTTACTAATATCTTAATAAAGTTAAAGCAACTTGCATAATTACTTAGAGTGTTAATTTAATTGACAATTGATAAATGAAATTGTATTTTATCCTTAAATAAATTTATGTTTTATTTAAAATTAATGGAATTAAACTAATTATTGATCTAAATTGATTGAAATTCAAGCAAAATATATGAAAAGTCGATTTCAAAAAGAAAATTGTCTATGTTCTAAGACTTGTAAAGTATTTGGAAAAATTCTTTTAAAGTTTTCTAATCAAATATTTCGTGTGTAAAGATACATATATATAATCTTAAACATAGTCGTAAGTCTTTATAATTTTAATCTTTTAAACAATAATCTTTAATTTAACTAAACTGAAAACAATCTAAAAGAACTAAACTTAAAATAATCTAAAAGGGTAATATATGTACTAATGAGTATAACAAGTACTGTTCAATTGTGTCTAAATTACTTTTATAGAGTATTTAAAAACCGATCAATAAGTATGCTTTTGAGTATTTCATTATTGACTTTAGTCATAGAAAGATTTTCTCAATATTTTCCACTTATATATATTTGCTTTCTTCATTTTTACACAGGCAATGGAACACACAAAGCTAATGTAGCAGAAAATTACTTTATATGCACATGGACGAAGCAGCCAATAGATGGCGCTGCTGCTAATGTTGCTGTTGTTGCTGTCGTTTGCTGTCGTCTCTGGGCCTCGCCTATCAGCAATCAGCCAATAATCGGCAGACTTGCCAGCTTTAATTTGCTTTAAATTGTTGTTAAATGCGAGCAATTGAAATTTATGCCAAACCGCATAACCAAAACAAAAACAAAAAAAAAAAAGAGAAAAAAAACAAAAGGCGATAATCTGCAGCAGCATAAGCCAACGTCATCGTCATCATCATCATTGTCATCGTCATCATCATCATCATCAATTTAGTGTTTCTTGGCGTCATCGGCGAATTGGCGCCGTCTGGTGGGGCGCATGCGCAAATGTCCTTGTGTGCTATTTTCAGTTGATTTTAACATAATAATTTTTTGTGAAATGGAAATCAAGTTAAATTGCCGGCGTTTCTGTCTGTCTCTTAATACGGCATGAAATGTCAATTGGGCTCTGGCAGCAGCAACAGCAACCACATTTACTTCTAATCGAATTCAAAACAAATTTGTGCTCACTGTACGTAGTTACGAGTTACCGAGTAGTACATGCGAAAATTGGCAACAAGGCTTCACTCATTTTAGGAACTGGTTTAAAGTTATTGTCCATCTTTTGACTTTTTCTTGTCGTTGTTTGTGTCTCTGTTCTGTCTCTCTGGTTGGCTGGCACTTGTTGTCGCTTGCCGTTGACTCTTATTGGCTTTTTGGCTCGATGATTAGTAGGTCAGAGTTTTTCATTTCCAATTGGATGTGTTGCACAAGTCTACTGCAAGTGCTTAAGTGAGTGTGAGTATATATCTCTATGTATGTGTGTATATATGTATGGTAGTGCCTAGTGGCCATATTAGGAAAGGGTACAGCCAACTTACTTGACATACAAGCAAAAACAGCAACAACAACATTCATTCGTTTGTACTATGTAGTCAAAAGTCCATGTAACTATGTATACACAAGGCAATAAGAACACTAAAATCAACTACAAATCTTTGATTCATTTGTATTGTGGGAAAGTGTTCGAGTCCAAGGTAGCCGATTGCAGCAGAAAAAACTAAATTTTTAACAAACGTCAAAGATAAGTATTGTAAAGCCTGTAAACTATTGTCAAAACTTCATTATGACTTAGCAAACCATTTAAAAATTGATCAAATTAAAGTACAATAAGCAATAAACACAATTCTATATATATTTTATAGACTAAGCAAAAATTAAATGATAGATATATAAAAGTATTTACATGCTTTTATCTAAAGCTTTAAATCTCTTTTCACTTTCATATTAAAAATTTACTTGTAACACTTTCGACAACAACAATTTCAAATAAATAATTCATTATGAAATTTCAATAAAAAATGTATGCAACATAAACAGAACAGAGTAAGAAAGAGAATATGAAAAAGTAAAATTTATTTTTAAATGCCAATAATCAAAACTTTTGGTATAACCTCGCCAATGGCTATGGTCAAAACAAAACTTCAATGTGAAAGCAAGAAAAATAAATAGGTATAAATAAATATCTTATTTTTCTTTTTTCCTTTTTTTGTATATATATATATATATATATATGTATATATATTTGTATTTCTTTATGTCTGTGTATGTGGGGGTGGCGCCTATCCAAAAATATTTAGGTACTTCTCGTTGGCCTCCAAAAGTATAAAAATTCGCACGAGTATTTAACACCAAGCAAAAATGACAGTCACAACTCTACAGCAATAGCAATAACAATAACAACAAGCATTAAATACTGAAAAAAAAATAATAATAATAATAAAAAAACAAGAAAAAGAAAAAACCAAATAATAATAGTCCGACTTGGCAATCAATTTGAAATTGAAACCCTCTGGTACTGACGGTCCGACAATCCGACTTTTGAGTCGTTGTCGTCAGTTGGCTCATGATCATGCGTAGGTTCCTCAACATTTTTATGTGGAGTCGCCGGGGCTTAGTCTCTTTGTGCAATTTACAATCATTGGATACCAAAAGTGACAATCATGCTAGCCAAAAATAAGCCAAATAACCATTTTGTTTATAAATCTAGAAAAATTTTTCTTTCATTTGATTGCATTTGATTGAAATTTAATGTGCAACATCAAAGGGACTGAGTGTGGCTAATCGATTAAATGCTTTAAAGCATATCGCCGCCGTGAAAAAAGCAGACGAATTTAATGAAAAAATAAATAAATTCATATACTTAGTAAAATAATTGTAGTAGATAAGATTGGACAATAGTTATCGGATAGTTTGTTATCCCAACATGGAAAAGTTAGTTTGTCAGTTATTCTTTGCATACTTTGAGGATCCTAAAAATAAAATTATTTTATTTGCTGCTAGTTAAAGTATTAACTGTAAATTTTTTTTCTTGGTTTAATTTTATATTTCTTATAGCTTAACTTATTTTTTGAACAAAAACACTCTCTGAAGAGAGAGAAAAGAGGTTGGTACAAATACGATACACTTGAAGACCTAAATCCACTGAATTACTTGATTAAGCATTACAAATTTCTATATATGCTGACATCTTTGCCCTCAATTTTAGCACCACAAAATATAGGTATACGTATTTATAATAAAATCAAGAAAATTTATGGCAATAAAATACATTTATAATGACAAAGTGTGAATACCCTATTTCATATGCAATATATAGTTTTACGATTTATAAAGATAGTATATAATTAATTGTCACAAAATGACCCATTGTTAGCATTCATTTTCATACGATAAATTTTCACATTCCATATTATTAAATCAATTATAAAGAAATTATATTATGCAATTTAGAATCGCTCATATGGAATGTTGTTTGAATGATTACTTTTCAAAAATAACTAATTGAAAATTTTCATCCAAAATAAAGAAAGAGATCGGATAAGCTGAGAATCCTCATTTATTAGTAAAGGTATAAAAAATTAACTCACCTGCCTCACACTCAAACAGTGGCACTAAACCTACATTTATTTTCGAGTTCACTTGGTTATTTATAAAAACCAGACACGCACACATCATATATCACATAAAGATAAATAAATATAATGTCGAATGCATATATATATATATATATATATATACATTGATGCGTTGGCGTTTTGTCAACTTTTTGGTGGGTGGATGGATGGATGGATGGGTGAAGCAGAAATCACTTTGATGAGCATCAGCATTGACATGTTGTTGAAATTATTGCCCTGCCTTGTCAGTTGGCATCCACATTTATACACTCAACGGCTCTTCGCCATTTCGAGTGGCCTTTTATAATTGGCAATTGGATGGAGATGTTGTAGTTGGGAAAGAGAGAAGAGTAAGGGAGGTATTGGGATTGAATTGGGAGGGACAAGCAAGCCAATGATAGGTGGTGTTGTTTGGCTTGATAGAGACATAAAACCGCCTGATCCCAATCAATATTTACACACATTTATGTTTGTATGCCGTCTGATTTTGATTGCACACACATGCATATACCGATGATGAGTTAATACCGCCAACAGTCGTCAGCCATTAGCTTCACCGCACCCGCATTTGTCACTTGCCCCCAACTGTAACAAACATACACACACAGCCAGACACAATGCTATCCCCCATCGCCCCTTGTCGGTGTCCTACTTCACTGTCTCCTGTCATGTACAATGACCATTTCTGTTGCTCATGTTACTGTCCATTGAGATTTGCATTGGTTATTAACTTATATGAATTCGGTAAGAGTGAGGGTAATACAAAAAAGGGGAAGCAACATGGTCTGGGATTGGGACTAGGTAGGGATTTTGCCTTTGCGTTGTTGACAATTTGTAACGTAATTAATTGAACTGAAATTAATAAAAAACAAAAATTAAAAAAAGAGAAAATAACAACAGACAGTCGACGATGATGACAGCTCTCTGTGTGTTTTGGGGATTATTTTCAGAACAAAGTGTACTATGTAATGGTGGGTGGTGAGGAGGGAAATAAAGAAGGAAACAAAACACCGTTCACGCCGCCAGAGAGCCATCCCACATTAGCCAACTTTGAGATCTTTTTGGCCATTACTGTGTTGGATTTGGTGGACTTTGACATTTGGAGTTTGGATTGGCATTGGGTTCATTGTTTGCTTTGTTTTTTCGTCTGCTTATGATTTGTTATGCTTTGTGTCACTATCCATTATTCATTATAAACTTTACACACGATTTGGTTATATGTAATTTGGTTATAATATTAATGTATTTGTGTGCGTCTATATCTAAGCTAAGACAGTGATTAATTTAGACATTTAATATAAAGACAATTGATATTGAGTGAGTATTAATTGCCATATGCATTTATATAGCTTTAACTTGAGTTTATTCAATTTTATACACAGGAATATATTTATTTATTCCATTAACAGGAAAATAATTAATGAAATAATCTGTAATATAGTTGAAATGGAAGCCAAAACCAAGTAGAATCAACTAGAGTTAAGAATCTCAACTAGAGTGCAAGGGAAACAATTCCAATTTGACATTTATAACTTTAATTTATATAATTTTAAAAATTTTATTTCTGTTATTGTACCTTAATGTAGCTTAAATATTCTTTTAAATATTTCTAAATTGCGTCATTCAATTTGAATGAATGTATTGATCAATTTGTAATGAAAAAATCGTTTGTCATTTCATATTCAATTCATTTTACCATCAAAATTGGTTTGTAATTCGACGAATTTATATGAAGCAGTCGACAGGCTTCCTCCACTCCGTTGATGAGAATGATAAATGATTTACACAATGTTTTTGTTTTCTTTTTTTTTATTTTGTGAATGAAATTTGTTGCTTTGTTTGCTAATTGTGAATTCAAAACTAAATATTGGTAGCTTTACGCCGTCATTCATAAATAAATCCAACTGATTCATATGCCTCACACCCACGCTCTAGCCAAAGACAATTTCTAAGCGGCCGTCACTTATGCAAATTAACAAAAAAAAAAAAAAAAAAAACAAAAAACAAATAAGAAAAACAACACCAGCAAGAAACTAGAAAAATGAAAAAAAAATAACATGAAAATGCGTAGAAAATTAATGAAACAACAACTTAATCGCCTAGAGTTTCCGTTCCATTCGACCTAGTCAATGTTATTCCACTCAAAAGTATACTTAGATTGTCTTAGCCAGCTTCCAGGTCGTCAATCAAAGGCGGAGAGTGCAGGTGGTTAGAAGCGTGGGTTAAAGCATTTCGAGTGTATTTCCGCTTGAAAGTGGCAATAACAATATACATGCAATATAAATGTAATAAAATGAAACAAAAAACAACAAAAATTTACGTAAAATATAAATAAAATCAACAGGGTTGAGTCAAGATACACCCACACATAAACTGAGAGTCAGAGATATATCGCCAACGCAAGAAACTTGGCCCAAAGCGATGCTCACAATTAGCTATCGATCGACTTGAGACTGACTTGGCTCCGACAGCGAATGAGAGAGAGAGAAAGAGAGTTGTGTGTGTGTGTGTGTGAAAAGAGAAAAATTAATAGTAACTATGAGAGGGTTTTTCTCTCAGCTTTCTCACAGCTTTCCCAAATGCTGACCATACATGGTCTGGTAGATAAACTTCCTAAGCGGGATCAGAGATAAACAGCCAGAGACGAGAGCTTATGGAATCATTCACTTAGCCTCCCCCTTGACTTGGACTTGGCATCGCGTTTTGTGACCATATTAAGGCAAATGTGATTTGCAAAGCTGGTAATTAAAAGCTAAAGCCCAAGCCAGTAGACAACTCAACCGAAAATTTTGTAGAAAACACCAACAAAAACCAACTCAGAACATTTGCATATAAAATTGGCAGTAAGGCAAAGGGGTAGAAAGAAGAGGGGAGCTTGAAGTTGATCATAAAATTGGTTGATGAACTATGTCTGCTAAAAAATAAATAATAAAATAAAATATATTGGAAGCTTGGATCAATTTTTGAAAGTTTCAAATGTTCTTATAACTGGTAAGAAATATTTTTAATTATTTCAAAACATTTACAAAATAATTTGAAAAAAGATATGGAATAGTGTAGTGTTTTCTTGATCTTTCTAACTTATAATTCCCTTTAAATATTTAACTAATACAAAGTTTAAAAATAAAGTAAACTTCGTTAACAACTTTCTGGTTGCTTAAATAATTAATACATGATGTCAACGAGGAAACCTTCGAATAATATATATCAAAGTTAAACTAATTTGTTTATTTTTTAAGTTTAATATTCCTCTCGTATTTCAATTCTTTGTTTTGCTAGAATAGATCGAATCTATTTTGATTTACTATATTTTGTTTAATGATATCATAATATCTTCTTGTCGAATATCTATAATTTTCGATTTCAAGTTTCTGGTTTCTTTTTTTTTTGGTTGTGTTTTTGTTTATACAAAATTCTATTTTTCAATTTGTTTACTTTACGTTAAAAATTCAGTTAAAATCTTTAAGCCGCTTTCAAAGTCGCGTCATAAGTCGTTTGATTTCGTTGATTTGTGATGTCAGTTGATATTATTATGAAACAATTGTATACAATGCTTTAAAGTCATTAATTATATTTGCAAAATTATAATAATTAACTGACAGCCTGCCTGAAGATAAGAAAAACACAGAGAGAGAGAGAGAGAAAGGGAGAGCAAATATTATTATTTTTCCTTTTGGCTGCAAAACAAGAACAAGTTGAAGTTGCATGACGACATACTCAGTCTTAAAATTTTTGACTTTCAGTCAGACGGACTGACAATTCATTTATTTGTCTGTTCGTCATCATTCTTGTTCTTCAACAAATAAATCATGATGACAACAGTTAAATTTGATTATGTGTTTCTGTTGTATTCTTTCTTTCTTTTTTTTTTCTTGTTGTTTTTCTTTAAAAAAGCATAAATTTTTCATGGCACAAGGTCACCAAAGTGCGATGCGACGGGTGAAGCAGAGACAGAAGCTAGAAGAGTAGAACAAACATGCAACATTAATTTGATTTGCGTGCAAAGTTGCCACGAGTCTCAAATTTAGCTGAAACAAAAACCAACAAAAAAAATCATAGATACATATATGCGGGTATATATGAGATTTAATTTAAATAGATACATACATATAAATACATACATATGTGTGTACGTATATAGACAAATTAGCCAATAGATTTTGCCCATAATTAACAAACATGTTAATCTCAGACAAGAACATAAGCTAGAAGAATCTCATAAATTAGAAAGAAACGTCACTTTGAATATTTTAATCTTGTGATCACCACTCAATCATGGTTGTAGTTGAAAGGGATAAAGCAATAAATTTCTAATAAATACAGCTAAAAAAAATTAGTTTGAAGCTTACATGAACCTATGAAAGATACGCACCTGGACTAATTAATACCTAATCAATTGAAAATTTTATCTAATCGACAATTTTTAAGGCACAAGAGTAAGTGGACTATAATTTGTATATTATCCGTTATGTTGGCAATTGACAAGAAAATATACTGTAATTTAAGCGTAGACTTCATTCTTAACCAATCCGTAAACTATATTTAAAATCAACCAAAGATAATTTATCTGAATCTTATCGATAGATAATTGTTATCACTTAGCAAAGGCTTCATATTTGTTTACTCAGAAATAATTAAAATTTTATTTCATAATTTGTAAAAGTATTGGAAAAGAAATTTAAAGGGTAGTTATATTTTTTTTATCCAAACGCTGTTTGAAGAATCGCTTGGAGAAAAAAAATAAATTAAATAAATTAAATTCTGTTAAAACTAGGTTCAATCCATTAGCAAATTCCATATTAAGTATGATAAGAAATCTATTTCCCATTTATTACGGTATTGAGAGGTGAAAAATTTAGCTTACATTCTACTTGTATCTTTGATTTATATAAATGAATGACAAAATCATAAATAAAATAAAAAATTAGTAATAAATTTAAACAAATAACTGCCTGACCACTATTAGATCATTCTTAGACAACAACAAAGCTCAGGCAATCAGTGCACTCAACTCAATTGAACTCAAAGTAAATTAAGAAACAAAAAAAACTCTCTCAACGAAAACGAAATCAAAAAAAATACTCACTCAACTGCCTCGGTGAAAGAGATAACAAGAGGGGGGGATGAGGAGGTGTAGGGGGAAATGATCGTTTGGCCAACGCAAGAGGCACCCACACAAATTGAGTGGGAGAGCAAGAACGCAACGCAATGCGAGAGATAAAAAGAGAGAGAGAGAGAGAGATAGTGAGATAGAGGGAGAGCAAAATTTGAGAACTGGTTTCTCAATGACGTTGTGTTGGCGGCTGTTATTTAGGAGTGGGTTTCTCGGTTTATTGGTCGCCTCGAATAGAGTATCTCTTGTTGTATCTGTAAGATTTTTTTTTGTGTTTGCTGTGCTGTTGTTGTTGTTGTTGTTGCTGTTGTTGCTGTTAAAGCGGCATTTCATTCATTGATCGTTTCAATATCGCACCGCACGCTCAACAGACAAGTGCTAGTGCTGGGCTCTGACTCTGGTTGTCTGTGCTGTGTGTGTGTGTGGGCCGCTTTAGAATAAGCCTGGCTAACGGATACCTTGTAGTTAAAGCGCCAAACAACATCGTTCGCAGCGACGACATTGATCAGTGCACAACGAACAAGCGCAGCGCACGGACGCGAAACGCATCTTTATAATCAACGATTTTGTCTTTAATTTTATTTTTTTTTTATCCCCCTCCTCGGTTTGTTTAGTTTTCTCCATAGCGAAGAGTCGTTCCCGTGTATTTTTATCGGGTTATTGGATACATCGCTCGCGCTCTGCGTACTCATAGATATTTTTAGCAACCGGCCTCACGCACACACACACACACTCACACACAGATACCCACACACACAGAAACGCATATACACTCACCTATCCGTGTATTCGAAAAGTTTTCATATGACACACGCGGCTTGCACGTTTTTTTGGAATATTCTATTAAAAATCCCTCAACAATAACAAAATAGAAATAACAAAAACAAGTTTCTATTCAAGGAAATAAAAATATAAATTAAAAAATATATATATATATAAAAAGAGCAAATTAATAATTAATAGCACCAAAATATGCAAAAATTTATGCAATCATTTTGTGTGTTGAGTGACTAATTAGTTAAAGCCATGGAATTTAAATTGAAATTGAAACAAATTTAATGAAGCAGAAATTTAAATTAATTTGAAACAAATCTTAATCAAATACAACAACTACAACAACAGCAACAGTAATAAAATAACTTAAAAATACATTTTTTATGTATATGTATATATTGTGTTTTCATTCTTAAATTTGGATTTATGAAATCAAAAGGTAAAATATATATATATGCATTATTTATATAAATCTTTCAATATCTTTTATTATTGTTGCTGCCATAAAAATAGAAAAGTGAATAAAAGAAAACATTCCCTATAGCTGATTCAGTTTTCAGTTAATCCCCACCCCCAGCACCGCCCATTGCCTCCCTTAAAGCATCATCAGTATATTTATCTCATCAAGGTGTTGAAATTATTTGTCACCAAGAATAATTAAGAATTCTTGAAAAAAAAATACAAATTTTTTATAGAAAGACGACGGATGACTACACAACGGATTAAACATGAATAATATTCTATATAATCTAATATATGGTATTCCATTAGGTCCAAGATTATAAACATCAAGTAGTTATAATAGTCGAATTGGGAATAAATAATTTGTTAAAATATGAAAACTTGAAGCGGTCCCAGACTCAAAAAAGTTACACACTTAAATGAAGAATTGAAAAATAAACAAATTGATGCAGTTTCGTCCTTTGAAAATAATTAAACTGCTTAATTTCCAAAAAATAATATAAAAATAATCAAATTTTCAATTAAGGTTCAATATAAATTCAATAAAGGAACCATGGAAAAAAATTTTAAAAAAAGAAAGAAACTCCATCCGTTTTTCTTTTTACTTCTTGAATTTAAGAATATATTGGATCCAATATTTAAAATTTTCACTGTATGTTCTCCTTGACCCACATACTGTTTAAAAATTCGCCAACAGCTGCTAAAGATGTCAGCCCTTCAAACGAAAAAAAGAGAAGAAGAAAAAAATCAAAATTTGGGGGAAAACTTTTGGCAAAAAATAAATTAGCTAAATGGTGAAAATATGTCAGGAAACTGTCATAAAAATCTAACAAAATGGGTAATAGAAAACCCATCAAATCGAACCTATTTATATATGTATATATGTATATGCATATATTATCTCCAACCGGTGACTCTGTGTATGAATTTGTCTCTGTCTTTGTATCTGTATCTATGAATATACCGTCGCCTCAATACTGAAAATGTAAACACAAACATATCACACATACGCAACGTGTGCCAATTTTAATAAACAAACTCAACGTAAATGGAAAATCAAACAAATTCATTTCGTGCCAAAGACCACAAAAAAATAAAAAAAAACAGAAATAATAAAAAAGAATAAAAAACACACAAAACAAAAACCGAAAGAAAAAAATTCAAAGTTGCAGTAGAGTAAAAGAACTTGCCACAGGCTGGCTAAAAATAAAAGCAGCAGCCACGAGACACGAGAAAAAAAAGCCAAAAGAAACCACAATAACAAAAATCCAACAGAAACCAGGAGGCAAATAGCAACTGGCAACAGCACGAGACAAAAAATATACAAAAAAAAAACACATAGAGAAAACAAAACGAATGAAAAGAAAAAACAATCGTTCAAAAGAACAATTTTTTGACGCTTTCCACAAAAAGCAAATTAAAAATCACAAATCGAAAAGCAAACCAACTAAAAAAAACACAACAAGAAAGCAATAGGGAAAAAAAAGAAAATGAACGGCAACAAAATTGCACACAATAAAAACTAATTTTAGATCTATGGCAAAAGCCAACAATAACAACAGCAACTAGAAGTATCTCATGTCAGGAACAGATACAGTTTGAATCAGTCAAACAGAAAAAATACGAAAAAAAAGGAAAAGGCTACTAAGCCACTCTATATAAAAGTAATTAATTTAGAAATCTTTTTAATTCGATACTGGCTACTGTTCTTTTAAACAATTTTATCTAGTATATTAAACGGGTTAAAAAATTTGAAAAACTTGTGCAACTTTTTAACACATCTAAAATAGTCTAGCAAAGTTTGAATTAGTGATTCCTTTCCATTCAACAAGTTCAGCAAATCGTTTTAAATTTAGTTAAATTTTTGTTTATTAGTATGTTATCTTATACATATGTTTCTGATAGTTCAATAGTTAAATCAGTAAACTTAACGTTTGGAAAGTCTGTTTATTTCTAATATGATTCAGTTGTTTCTTTAATGACTTCCCAGAAAATTAATGTAAGCGATGAGCATTTTACTATTTCGAAAAAAAATATCATTCATATAAAACAATGAACAAAAGTTTTGTTTAACCAAGTCATTAGAATTGCCAATATAGTTTTTTATTTGTAATGAGTCAAAATTTCAGAAAGTTTATTTGGATTGTAAAGTTAAGCAATGATTCATACTTTCTTTATATGTATTTATATACTCAGCACATTATAGAATAACTTTAAGTTCACTAGCTAAGATAACTTTATAAAGTTTTTATGTATTTGAAAATGATTTCAAAATCTTAAATGTGATAATCATATAATAAAGTTATTACTTAGATTTTTATTGAAAATAAACTAGGCAGTTTATTATAGAACAAAAGTTAACTTTTCTTAACAAAATCAACCGTTGGATATTTAATTTTTTCTTATAACATTTTTTCCCTTCAAATCAAATATGAAAGTTTTCGATATTTGCTTATGCTAATAGTAAATATTTCTCATGTGCGGTTATTCGCTTTTTCAAGCTTATGCAGCAGACGCTTCATTTTCCATTTAACCGCACCCGACTGCCTTTTTCCGAATTTCCCCCTTCCCAACACCCTAGACGCCCATCCGCCCCCTATGACCCATGCTAGCGTGCAGACAAGCGTGCAGAAAAAGTTCTAAATTTAATGGCTACACCTAAAAATGCAGCAACTGCAACTGACGTTGGCAGCGGCAGCGGCATAGGCAGAGGCAACTGCGGCAGCAATAGCAGCAGCAGAGGAAGCCAGACGCTAGTTTCAAGTGCACTATGGTATTCCCCTTCTCTCCTCTCTCTACCGCTACCAGCACCTCTGATTCTCGGCAAACGGCCGAAAAATGTTAAAACATACTATGTATGTCCGCCCCCATCCCACTCACTGTATCTCTTTATGTCTATCTCACTCCTCTTTGCCTCTCTGCACGCTTGGTTTGCCTTTTTGTCTACCTAGTTTGTTGGTCTGCGTATAGGATAGAGAAAGAGAAAGAGAGAGAGAAAGAAAGAAGAGTTGAGGGTGGCCGAGTTAAGAGAAAGGGAATCATTAGTAGTTAGAGGGAGATGTTGGTATTGTCTGTGCATTTCAATTGGGGTTTTTTTCTCTGCATTGTGCCGGGCGTGTAATTGAAAACTTAAGCATACACGGCGTGCCAAAATAGACTGTAACTCTTCAAAATTTGTTTTTTCCCCTATCAAACCAGAAATGAGACTGCCTAATCCTGCTTCCTACTAATGTTACCACCACATCCTGTTTTAACCGCCCACGATTGTTGCTACAATGGTTGATGTTGTTGCTGCTGTTGCTACTGTTTGTTTAACAGCATTTTATTAGCCGCGAATACTTTTTTAATCACATGCAATTTGTTTTCGGTGGCCAGCTAGTTGCACACGGAACTTGGTAATTTTCACGTCGTTTTGCCGCCCATCAAGTCACAAGGGAAGTAAAGCAAAAAAAAAGAGAAGAATAAAGTAGAAAGAAGAGACGGCACCAGGTGCCCCAACCAACTCTGGAACTGAGTTAATTGCAGCTTGCATGTCGCAAAACTTTTGCACTTGGCCAAAGTAAGGGTATTATCTGGGTTATAAGCAAAAGTCTTCCAATGGACAATTAAGAAAATTCTATTTTTTGACCAGAAAATAAAATCCCTAAGTAGAAAATAGTTTGGATAGAGTTTGAATTTGAAATAATTGTTCTAGTGTTGCATAACTATTCTAGAAACAATTCAATTTAGAAATCGTTTAGTTTAGTTTATTTATTTTTCCATATTTGATAAATAAATAGGCGACTTATAAATTTTATTTCATTTTAAATAATAATTAAATATTAATTTTATTTATTCTTACAGTGTTTAACAATTTATCATATAGATCATATATATTCCTCACTACTTGTAAATTTTTTTATTAGAAAAGAAAAGAGTATACACATAGTAGCTATGATATTAACTTTTCATCCTTTCAGTTTTTGTTTTTTTCATTGCGTGACAGAAATTAATTATAATTTAAATCACAAGTGAATTGTTAAAGAAGCAGAAAATCTCAGACACGTAAAAGCAAAGTGAATACCTTTGAACGTGTTAAAAAGTGGCAAGTTCTTTAACTAATCCATCATCATATTGTTTAGTTACAAAATTGAACATTGGCCAAAATCACAGTGATTTCTTTCTACCAATTTTTCAATCAGCTTTCAACATTCCAATATCCGTTTTATACTGAATTCTTAACTGTAAAAGAAGAAAAGTGCACATAACAGATAGATAGACAGATAGACAGACGGATAATGGGGAGAGAATGGTAGGAGGATGGGAATAGAATCGGATAGACAGACAGCAAACAACGCCCCATAACTCGTTTTGTGGTCAACAAACAACATCTTTTAAAAATGGTCAAAGCTATGCAACAAGTGTCAGTCTTGCAGGCCAACTGCAAGAATTTAATACCAATTTTGGACAATCTGCACTAAATTGACCATTTAAGTGAGGCCTGACTTTGACTCCAACTCCAATTCCAATATCGACTGCAATCAATCTAGCAATATTTGCACCTCTCCTTTACCTCCTCTACCAACATCAGTCATATCTCTTTTTGGTCAACTGAAAATTTTATGAGGCCAAGGCACAATGCAACAAACTGCAAGGGCGTTTGTCATCGATGCAGAAACATTTTACATTTTGTATGGGAGGCACAGACGAGTTGTTGTTGTTATTGTTATTGTTGTTGTTGCAGTTGCAGTCGTTTTTTTTCTCTCGTTTCCAATTACATTTCCATGTAACTTAATTCTTGCATTAAAATGTATTCATTAATAGTTGCCGTTGCCTTCCTACAACCTAAAAACCACAAAAAGAAACTGAAAATATGTATAACAAATAAAACCAGAGCAATGGTCTAACCTTAGGTATTATCAAAGTTTGTATACCCTTACATATACTATTTTTCTTCGAAACTGTTTCTGAGAGTTTAATTTGTAGACCTATTTAAATTTCTTATGAAGATACAATTCTAATCAATCAGTTAATATTTATATTACTGCAGCAAAAATCAATTATGGGGATCAAAATAATATACTTGTATCATTTTACACTCTCTTACCAAATATAAAACAACCTTAATAAAAGAGTATAATTAAAACTGTTGCGGTTAGAGAGAGAGAAAGAGAGAGAGAGAGAGAGAGCAAGTACTAGAGTAAGACAAAATGGTTATTTAGGTACAGTTGACCTACCACAAACAACAAAAAGAAGAAAAAAAACATAAAAAAAAGAACTACATAAAAAATAAACTTTCTCAAATGTTTGACAACTTTGTAATGGAATGCACTATATTCTGGATTGCAGTTGTGAGGGAAAATACATATATAAAACTTTTTGTAAAATAAAATTTTCTATACAGATTTCCTGTTTCTTACAATTTCTAAAAAATTTGATCAAAGTTGAAAAAGAGTTGTGCTGTATTACTTATTAAGTAAAAAAGAAGTAATAAATTTTAAGTAATCAAATTTCTTCAAAAATATAAATATAAGATGGAAATGCTTTTTAATTTTCAAAACAGAGATTATGGTAGATTACTTTTATAACTCAACCAAATGGATAAGAAAGCAAATTATACAGAGATATAGATACGATTATAGTATTTATAATCGTTTATGTAAAAATTGATTTGATATGCGTAGGCGTTGAATTTCTTCATTAAAAATAAAAAGGAAATTTGTCATTAATAACTATTAAACTATAAAATGAAATTATAATTTATTTCTGAAATATTTTAATGACTTATGTTTAAGTCTATAAATTATAATGTAATATCATGCCCCACCCAAACCACGATTTATAGATAGTCAAAATCTTTAAAAACTTGAAAAACGATTGTATATTTGTATATTTGATTGTTATTCAATTGTATATATGTGACCGCTCCTTAAAATAAAACGTATTGAAACGATTTTGTTAAGATCAACTGTCATGAACAAGTGTCGAAGTTGGCACCTTGGCTTAACCAATTTTGGTTTTGATTAGCTTAGTCAAAAGAATGAGTCAGAAATTATTTGTTAATCATTGATCAATTTGTTGATTTCGAAATATATATATATATATATATACATGTATATGTAGAATGTAATTTCAAATATAATTGCGCAATAGAAACCGAATTAGTTGACAAACTGAGTTTTTGTCCAAATTCGAAATTTATGATGCGTTTTTTCGGCTTCATTGGGTTTTATGACGGAAGCAAACTGAACCAAAGTGAACTCAAAACCCAAGAAACGGAAGTATGTGCCAAAGAAGGGGGAATGGATGATGGCTGGATGACTGCATGGATGAGGGTTAGATCAGAAATTTACGCTTCATTGAAGTTAACAAAATTGTTAATTGCTTAGAGAGGGACCAACCCACCCACGTTAATAAATTATATATATATATATATATATATATATATATGTATATACGCTTTTTTCTAAAAGAAGAACCTAAAGTAGTCATTTCATTCTTATTTCAGATGAAGTCCAATACATATGAACTGCACAACTATGCGGATTTGGAAATCAAGGATAATACAAGGAAACGAAAAGCCAATAATGCCAGAGGAGAAAAGTATTCGTTACGTCAAAAAAGGCAGAAGAAGAGTCCTGGAGAAATGATTGATAAACTACCGGAACTTGATCGATTGGATATGGAAGAAGAAATCCCTGAAAGAACACTTAAAGCAAAGAAAAATTCCTCTCCAAATAAATCCAAGACGAAAGCAAAAGCCCCTCCATTAAGTAAATATAGACGTAAAACCGCAAATGCTCGAGAACGATCAAGGATGAAGGAGATAAATCAAGCATTTGAGACTTTAAGACATTGTGTACCACAGGCCATCACTGGAGAGGATCCAACCAATACCAATGAAAAATTGACAAAAATCACAACGTTACGCCTAGCTATGAAATATATCAATATGCTAAACGAATCCCTAGAAGATCCGAGCTATGAGAATGAGTTTATCATGGAGTGTCTGGAGGAGAGTGCGAAAAGAGAAAGTGAGCCAATTAGAATCGAGGCAGAAGAGATTATTAAGGAAGATCTGAAGCAATCACAAATCCAGTCCCAGCAACAGCAGCAACAACAGCAGAAGAAAAAGCCAAGCAAAGCAAAAACTGTAGGAGCTAAGAAGACATCTTCATCAACGGCAAATAAGCGATCCTCCAAAGCTTCAAAGGCGAAACAGGCGGTTAAGAAAACTCAATCAAAGATGGTTGCAAACAGTTCAACGGAATCCTGTTATGCCTCCTCATCAATTGGCTCACCACCATTCACTTCTTCGTCCTCATCATTATCATCTCCCCATATAACCGCCGCCTGTTCGCCTAGTTCAGCCTATGCCTCGCTCTCATCCTCTGCCTCCTCACACAGTGAACTCGAACCGGAAAGTCTTTTTGGTAGTCTTCAAGCTCTTAGTGATCTGAATACTCTACTGCTCGATTCGGACGAGGGTGAATCATTGTCACATCCCTGCTTCAGTCCGGACTATCCCAGTCTGATGTCTGCATTACCCTCACGTGGTGATATGACCATCTCATCCCATGCCCTAGATAAGACAGATGTCGAATTAAGTTTACGTCTGCTGGATCAATCGACAAGCGATTCCTTTGACTTCTCGAATGGTGATCAACAGCCATCTGCCTGTATTAGTCCTTTGGCCACATTGGCGGATACATTTCATCCTTTTGGCGATCTACTTCATGGAGATTTGTCCGATATGTTTCTAACGTGATAAGAGACTAGTTTATTTATTATTATTATTATCATTAATTTTTTATCATTTTTGTTACTCTTTGTCTTTAAGTTTAACTCTAGTGTTAATACATAAATGCTCAACCTAACCTCACTCTAGTTGTAATCTATAAGAAAAAAAAATAAGAAGAAGAAAATCAACCTACAACGGAATTCATTGTGTCATAAAACAGAACTGTTCATCATATTATGTATCTACTATAAATATGTTTCATTCGATTACTGTACTTTAAAGCATTTTCTCTACATTAAAGGGAAAATTGATTTTCTTTATGTATGTAAGCATTTTTCTAAAGCATTTTCTCTCATTATCATATACATATAAACAAGCAAACATACATAATTAAAGCACCAAGTGTTTTTGTTTAATTACAAATTAGTTTTAATTAAATGGGAACTGTCTATAACGGTTATTTTAAACGAGAGATGTCACATTATATTAAATATGAACAATTTGAGATAGAAATTCTCAAAAGTATTTTGGCCATACACCAAACTTTAATTCTGTAGATATATATAGTGCTTTTCAAATGGCTTTATTTTATTCGTCTTTTTACTAATTATCCTATATATTTAGATATATGTTTCTTAAAGATTCAAACACTTCACCGCTTTTCCTTTCATATGATTTATTTTTTTTGGCAATAACTTTCGTTTAGATTCATCATTCAAAATCTCATTCAAAAATATCGAAAATGGGACCAAAATACGATCCACAGGTTGATTTTCCCGCTGCATACAATTTATGCAAGAGTTTTATGATTGCGGACAATGATCTAATAAAAATAAGGGATAACATGTCACATGAAGTTGCTATGGGATTGACCAAAGACGGTCATGACCGCTCCACGATACCATGTAACTTAAGTTATGTTCAGGATTTACCGACTGGCCGAGAACGTGGTCGATTTCTGGCCTTGGAAATATTACCCACAAATTGTAGAATAATGTTGGTGAAATTTAGCAGTGAGAAGGATATCTATATGAGTTCCAAATGCATCATAATGCCACATACAATAGCCGCTGGCAAGGGCAATGAGCTCTTCAACTTTCTGGCCCAAAATATAGCCATTTTTGTAAAGGAAAAGAAAGTAGAGAAGGAGAACTTACCATTGGGCATTGCATTTGCTTTTCCATTGAATAAAACGGCTCTTGATGTGGGCATATTGCTCACCTGGTCTAGAGGCTATGGAGCAAAGTCAGCAGTTGGTAAAAATGTGGTTGCATTATTACGGGAAGCTCTATTGAAATATTCAGATATATCTGTAAACGTAATGGGTATTATTAATGTGGCAGCCGGGACACTATTGGCCCTTTGCTGGACTATGCCAGACACAAAAATTGGCCTTATTATCGGTACCATTACAAATGCCTGCTATGTGGAGCCGGTAAGCAATTGTGAACTATTTGTGGAGGAAGGTGGCACCCACAAGCCCGATATGATTATTAATACTGATTGGGCTAGATATGGTGAAAATGGTGCTTTGGATTTGATTCGAAATGACTTTGATAAAGCTCTTGATGCTGATTCAAGTTCACCGGGATCACGAATTTATGAGAAATGCGTAGCCACTCTCTATATGGGTGAGCTAGTGCGTCTAATTTTATTGCGTCTGATGAAAGCGGGTTTGATTTTTGTCAATCAAAAACGTGATTATATCGGCATACAATGGAAAATGGAAATGAAATCATTAATTGCCATTGAATCCGATCCACCCGGTGTCTATATAAAAGCTCAAGAGGTTATGGATAAATTCAAAATGAATCATTGCAAGGAAAAAGATTTAGCTGCCCTTCGTTTCATTTGTGAAACCGTAATGACTCGTTCTGCCCAATTGGTGGCCTGTGGTGTTAGTTGCCTTTTAAATCGGATGAAATATCCGAAAGTTTCAATTTCCGTCGATGGTGGATTATATCGTTTGCATCCCACATATCCGGATAGATTGAACTATTATTGTAATCTTCTAACTAATCCGCACTATAAATTTGATATTGTTGTGGCTGAAGATAGTTGCGGCGTGGGTGCGGCCATAATGGCGGGTCAAACATATGTGAATCGTAATCGATCCGACTCCAAGTTATTTCAATTGGACATTTAAAACCAAAATTTTTGTCCTTTAAATTTGATTTTGAAATGTTAGTTAACTTCTATAATCTTTACAAGAGTATTTATAATTTAAATATACATACAGACGTCAGACCGCAAATGCTCGAGAATGATCACGGATGAAGGAGATAAATCAAGCATTTGATACTTTAAGACATTGTATACCACAGGCCATAACTGGAGAGGAGCAAACCAATACCAATAAGAAATAGACAAAAATTGCTTAATGAATCCCTAGAAGATCCGGGCTATTAGAATGAGTTTATTATAGTGTCGAGGACCGAGGTTATTGAAGATCGGAAGCAATCACAAATCCAGTCCCAGCAACAACAGCAGAAGAAAAGCCGATTGCAAGCATTTCAAATTCTTTCAGTTCAACTTCCTCTTCATTCTCATCGTTATCATCTCCTTATGCCTATACTTCGCTCTCATCATCCGGCTCCTTACACAGTGAACTCGAACCGGAAAGTCTTTTTGGTTTTAATTAGGTTTATGCCTGCTGGATCAATCGACAAGCGATTCCTTTCACTTCTCGAATGGTGATCAACAGCCATCTGCCTGTATTAGTCCTTTGGCCACATTGGCGGATACAGTTCATCCTTTTGGCGATCTACTTCATGGAGATTTGTCCAACATGTTTCTAACGTGATAAGAGTTATTTATTATTATTATCATTAATTTTTTATCATTTTTGTTACTCTTTGTCTTTAAGTTTAACTCTAGTGTTAATACATGAATGCTCAACCTAATCTCACTCTAGTTGTAATCTATAAGCAAAAAAAATAATAAGAAAATCAACCTACAACGGAATTGATTGTGTCATAAAACAGAACTATTCATCATATTATGTATCTACTATAAATATGTTTCATTCGATTACTATACTTTAAAGCATTTTCTCTACATTAAAGGGAAAATTGCTTTTCTTTATGTAGTTATTTCTTAAAGATTCAAAGACATTACCGCTTTTCCTTTCATGTGTTTTTTTTTACTATTTTTTTTGACATTAACTTTTGTTTGGATTCATTATTCGAAAAACCCTGTATGAAAAATGCCGAAAATTGAACCAAAATACGATCCACAGGTTGATTTTCCCGCTGCATACAGTTTATGCACGAGTTTTATGGTTACGGACAATGATCTAATAAAAATAAGGGATAACATGTCACATGAAGTTGTTATGGGATTGACCATAGACGGTCATGACAACTCCACGATACCATGTAACTTAAGTTATGTTCAGGATTTACCGACTGGCCGAGAACGTGGTCGATTTCTGGCCTTGGAAATATTACCCACAAATTGTAGAATAATGTTGGTGAAATTTAGCAGTGAGAAAGATATCTATATGAGTTCCAAATGCGTTATAATGCCACATACAATAGCCGCTGGCAAGGGCAATGAGCTCTTCAACTTTCTGGCCCTAAATATTTCCATTTTTGTAAAGGAAAAGAAAGTAGAGAAGGAAAATTTGCCATTGGGTATTGCATTTGCTTTCCCATTGAATAAAACGGCTCTTGATATAGGCATATTACTTGGCTGGACTAGAGGCTATGGAGCGCAGTCGGCAGTTGGTAAAAATGTGGTTGCATTATTACGCGAATCTCTATCGCACTATTCAGATATATCTGTAAATGTAATGGGTATTATTAATGTGGCAGCCGGGACATTATTGGCTCTCTGCTGGACAATACCAGATACAAAAATTGGCCTTGTTATCGGTACCATTACGAATGCCTGCTACGTGGAGCCGGTAAGCAATTGTCAACTCTTTTTGCGGGAAGCTGGCTGCAATAAACCCGATATGATTATTAATACTGATTGGGCTAGATATGGTGAGAATGGTGCTTTAGATTTCATTCGCAATGACTTTGATAAAGTTCTTGATAATGATTCAAGTTCACCGGGAATACGAATCTATGAGAAATGCGTAGCCACTCTCCATATGGGTGAGCTAGTGCGTCTAATTTTAATGCGTCTGATGAAAACAGGTTGGATTTTTGTCAATCAAAAACGTGATTATATCTGCATACAAGGGAAAATGGAAATGAAATCATTAATTGCCATTGAATCCGATCCACCGGGTGTCTATATAAAAGCTCAAGAGGTTATGGATAAATTCAAAATATATAATTGCAAGGAAAAAGATTTAGCTGCCCTTCGTTTCATTTGTGAAACCGTGATGACTCGTTCTGCCCAATTGGTGGCCTGTGGTGTAAGTTGCCTTTTAAATCGGATGAAATATCCGAAAGTTTCAATTGCCGTCGATGGTGGATTATATCGTCTTCATCCCACATATCCGGAAAAATTAAATTATTATTGTAATCTTTTAACTAAGCCGCAGTATGAATTTCAATTTGTTGTGGCTGAAGATAGTTGCGGCGTGGGTGCGGCTATAATGGCGGGTCAAGCTTATGTGAATCGTAATCGTTCCGACTCCAAGTTATTTCTAATGGATATTTAAGATCTAAATCATTGTCATTTAAATTTGATTTTGAAATGTTATTTATTTTCTACAATCTTTACAAATAAATTTATAATATAATTGTTTAATTTTTACAGTATATAATTTGGCATAATGAATAGCAATTATGGACTTTACACCTTCATAATGGTTCCCTTTTTTTGAATCATCCAAAAATATTTTTAAAACTTAGTAACTTAGACTACATTCATGTGTTTTCAATTCGTATCGATAACCTTGCTTTTACTTTCATTCAGATATTCATTGATGTATTCATTCAAAATTCTATTCTATCCATAATTTTCAAAATTTCTGGTCTTGACAACGTCTTTTGGTGTGAGTGTTAAGGTCTAAAAAATTTTGCAAAATGAATCCTCAAACGGAATTCCCGGAAGCCTATGAGATCTGTAAGCGATTAATACTCAGCGAGGATCAAATGATTGAAGTGGTGGAAAGGATGACCAAGGAAATTAAAATGGGTCTGTCCCGTGAAACGCATCCTAGATCAGTTGTCAAGTGCTTCGTTAGTCACGTGCAGGATTTGCCCACTGGAAATGAGCGTGGCAAGTATTTGGCGTTGGATCTTGGGGGAACTAATTTTCGTGTACTTCTGGTCAATCTGATTAGTGAAACGGAAACGGATATGCAATCAAAATCCTACACAATGGCTAAATCACTAATAACAGCCCCTGGCAAGGAGCTATTCGATTTTATAGCAGAATGCTTGGCAAATTTCTGTAAAGAGAATAAAATTGAAAAGGACGATTTGCCTCTGGGATTTACATTTTCGTTTCCTGTACGGCAAGAGGGACTGTCCACTGGAATATTGATTACCTGGACCAAAGGATTCAGTTGTGAAGGTGTGGTGGGCAAAAATGTAGTACAGCTTCTAGAAGAGGCTATTGCAAGGCGGGGCGATATTAAAGTTCGAGTTGTTGCCATACTTAATGACACGGTGGGCACACTCATGTCCTGTGCCTACACGTCGCGCAATTGCCGCATTGGTTTAATTGTTGGTACTGGCACTAATGCCTGCTATTTGGAGAAAACCTCAAATGCAGAAATGTTTGAAAACTATCAGACTAGCTCCAAGCCAAACATGGTCATTAATTGCGAGTGGGGAGCATTTGGGGATAATGGAGTTCTCGACTTCATACGAACTCCCTTAGACAAAGTGGTGGACAAGGCAACTCCAAATCCGAATAGGCAGACATTTGAGAAATTAATTTCTGGCATGTATCTGGGTGAAGTGGTACGTCTAATTCTCGTTGAACTTATCAAGAAAGGCGTTCTATTCAAAGGACATTCATCAGAATCTATCTCCGAGCAATGGAAGTTTCAAACAAAATTCATTTCCGAAGTGGAATCCGATTTACCGGGACAATATCGTAATGCCAGCTTGGTTGCCGATGAAATGGGCATACGTCAAGCCAGTGATGCGGATAAACGTTGCATGCGTTACGTATGCGAATGTGTATCCACTCGCGCCGCCATGTTGACCTCCTGCGGCCTTGTCTGTCTTATCAACAAAATGAATGTCAATGATGTGGTTATAGGCGTCGATGGTGGTGTCTATCGTTTTCATCCCAAATTCCATAATTTGCTTGTCCAGTATATGGGCAAATTATTAAAGCCCGGCATTCATTTTCAGATTGTTCTTTCAGAGGATGGTTCGGGACGTGGTGCTGCATTAGTAGCAGCTGCTGCTGTTAATAGTAGTAAAGGACGTGCTGCAAAATGAAGCGATGTGCCAACATTTACTAATTGATGAACAGCAGTTAGAATGTGGTCATTTGGCGCGTTAAAATTTTTAAATATTGTTAACACTCCACCAATAGATGGAGCCAGTAAAACTTTAGATGACGTTTTATAATCCAAATTGTTAGAATGTTAACTTTAATAAAAATTATGTACGCTCATTGGAGACTTTTTGTTTTTAATGCATCGCCTATTTGGTTTGCAGCGAATTTGTAGCTATTTTCCAAAATTCAAATTCAACAAGTGTTTTTATCTGTGAATTAATAGTGTTGGAAAACACACTTATCGAAAAGGCCACAAGTGTCATCTCTATTGTTTGGCTTCGGCTACAGCACGTGTATTTTCGGGAACATTAAAAAAAACTTATAATTATTGAGATAATTTACTTAAAGCCATGGTACCAACTGAAAGGAGTTTTCCCCGCGGCGGGACAATCCACCAGGAGGCCAAAACAGCCAACAGTGATTCAAATATAGTGAGAATTTAATATCATTTCATTCAATTTCTGTAACTCGCTAACTTTGATTTTTTCCCACCTTTTCAGATTTTTGGTGCCACACAGAAAAAGATAAGAAAAGCATCAAAGACCAAGGATAAACAGAGAGATGAATTCAGTTTGGATGAGATTACTAATGGCGAACAGCTGGAGGCTTTCTCCGCGGAAACACTTAACTTCGATACCCTCCAAGAGGAGATGCTGGTTATGGGAGTGGTCAAAGAGACATCAGCGACTTCCATACAAATATCCCTGCCAGGCCGTTTTACAGCTCGTGCCCTAGTTGCTGATATATCTGATGCATATTCCCGTGTGGCCAAAGCCGCGATGATGGGTGATACAAGTGAATATCATGATTTAACCGAACTTTTCCATGTGGGCCAAGTAGTCTACGGTCGAGCCATAAAAACAGATCAATTAGAGACAAAGCGTGTTACTTTAGTACTATCCCTAAAGCCTGCGGAAGTGCACAGTCAATTGCACCATACAAAAATCAAGAAGGGATTCATCTTTTCCGGAGCAATTGCCGAAATACAAGAGCATGGTTATATTATCGAGACGGGTATACAAGGACTGCAGGCATTTGTGCCCAATGAAGAAACAGAGGATGAGGAGCAGCAAAAGCAATTCCATTTGGGTCAATTAGCCTTTATCAAGGTGACAAAAATCAATCATGACAAAAACCAGAGCACTTGCACTTGCCAAATTCTCTCGGATCAGAACAAACTGAAAATTAAAAGTCAAAATGAAACGAATCTGGATTATATACTGCCTGGAAGTATAGTACGATTCAAGGTGGCCAAGCATTTAAAAGATGGCCTCAAAGGCACCATTATGAATGAGAATTTTGTGGCGTACATTAATGAACATTATTTGGCCCAGCCATTGCATACGCTTCCAGATTATGATATAAATGAGGAATATAATGCCCGAGTTCTCTACACAATGCCATTAACCAAATTGGTTTACTTGACTCTCAATTTAGAGATAAAAACCCAACCAGAGCAAGATGATGAAGAGGAAAACGAGGAGGAGGATGAGAAGCAGCAGCTCGAACACCTTAAAAGAGGTTCCATAGTGGAAAAGGCCAGAGTCTTGCGTTTGGCTAGCGGTGGTGTTATCCTATTGCTAAATAAAAAACACAAAGGCCTAATCTCTTACGGTTCCATCAAGTCACATTTTAAGGGCAACTATGACAAGGATGAAGTTTTATCCAAATATGGACGTAAAACTAAACATAAAGTACGTGTCCTAGGTTATGATATCATCGAATCCCTCTACTATTGCTCGGATGATCCCAATATTATCAATGAGAAACTCTACACACTTGAAGATCTTCATCCGGGTGATATTGTCTCGGCACGTTTAACCAAGCAAGAAATAAAACTTAATGGCGGTTGGTGTGTTAAATTGGGAAAAATCAATGGCATCATTGATCACTTGTTCCTGGCCAGTGGTCAACGCTATGAGATTGGACAACTTTTACGTTGTCGTGTCCTAGACATCAATGAGGAACGTCGCACATGCTATTTAACAAATCGTCCCGAGTATCTAAGTAAAAATGTTAAATTATTATCCAATCTGCAAAGTGCCCAGGAGGGGCAACTCTTCACGGGAACTGTGGTCAAGATTGAAATGAATTTCATATTAGTGAAATTTTGTAATGGCATCAAGGGTGTCCTATACAAACAACAGCTCAAAGGATCAGCAGAGCATCTCCGAAGGACACACTATGAAATTTCGTATCCAGAAACGACAAAAGGAACAAATCATCTTATCCCTACCCGAAGATAAATTTCTAATGGGTGAAATTTGTCCAATTGAAATAACCAATTGCCTCGATTCGGGTTTACAATTCAAAATCAATTTTGGTCAGGATATGGGTGAAGAGGATGGAGAGGAGGAGTTTTTAGGTCTTATACCAATTAGATTACTTTCGGATCACACAGAGCTGCTGCATGCCCAGAAACGTATCCATCCAGTGGGAACACAAACGGAAGCCGCCTGCATCACACAAAATATATTTAGTGTACGGGATGTACCATATTTCAGTGATAATGTGACCAAGGATTGGCAAACAGTGAAAGAGGGTGACATCCTTAGGTCATATGTGAAAAATGTTACAGATCAGATTATTGATGTTTTGGTGCCCGTTAGGAACTATAATAAATTGGTTAAAATACATGTAAAAATGTTGCGTCTGAATGCTGTGAGAGATGCATCAGTGGAACTGGTACCAGAACAATTGCTTTATGTTAAAGTCCTTAGCAAGGAGACGGAGACCAAGACATTAACTCTTTCGGCCAAGCTAACAGATGTTTGGAGTGGCAAATTAAGTGACACGGCCCAAATGGTGGAAAGGTAAGGATTATTAAAAAAAAAAAAGAGAACAATTAATCTTAGAATCTTATAATCTCTTAAATCATATTTTTCAGCTACCTCCAGGAGGTCGCCCATATTAAAAGCTCGGTGAAGCAATTGTTTTCCGCTCCCATAGCCAATTATGCGATTGGTGAGAAAATCAATGTTATTTTTAAAGGCATCGATGCTGATTCCCACGATTGGCTTTACTCTGTGGAAGGATCATCAAAAGTGACTGCATTACTTGTAGCCAATTTGGCTCCATCTGGGCATACAAATGCACCGCCTAAGGGTAGCAAACAGCAGGCTGTTATCTTATGGATCGATTATGCCAGTGATGTCCTATTGATTAGCAACAAGCGGATGGACATTGATCACATCAGTTCGAATACAGAGCTGCCACATAATCTTGTTGGAAAGGCGGGAATGAAGGCGAAGGTATTGCTTAAACTGGAATCCATTGCGATATGTTCGCTGAAAAGGAAGGGAGTGAATCCCTTAGTTATTTGTCCAATTCGTCTGCATTCCAATGATGTAGAGAATTCGGCCAGTTCGGGATTAAGACAGGGAGATTTTTGCAATATTGGTTTTATTCATGATCGATTGCCCATAGCTGTGCCAGAGAATGTATGGAAACTTTGGCGAGGTGTTGGCGTTGGTGTAGTGACTGGAGTGAAACGATCTACAGATGAAGCAACGCCAACAGTTGCTGTTAAAAGCAAGAAATCCAAAACAGAGAAGATCTCACCTAAGGGTCTGCTCTTCTTTGAGGACAGGCTAGCCAAGAAACGCGCGGAACCGGCTAAAGTAATGGAAACAGTTCAAACCCGTTTACCAGGCGTTTCCAACTTCTGGAATGAGAACGGGGTCACAACAGAAGCAACTGCCGCCGATTCCTCTAGCAGTGATGAGGCCGATGAGATTGAGGAACAGGATCAAAAGAAACGGCGACTCAGTTCGAAAGCCAAGGCCAAAGTCCAAGTAAAGGAGGAGCAACGTCTGCGAGAAATTGAGGATAGGAATGCTGATCCAGATGCCAAACCCGAAACTATCGATCAATATGAACGCCTTGTTCTGGCCCAGCCCAACAATAGCCTCACCTGGCTACAATATATTGCCTTCCTTCTCTCCAATACGGAAATCGAAAAGGCTCGCGCCCTTGCACGACGAGCCATCTCAACAATATCTTTCCGCGAATCCCAGGAATTGCGTAATATTTGGAGCGCTTTGCTCAACATTGAGCTAACATATAATAGTCAGAATTTCGATGATGTCCTTAAAGAAGCGCTCAATTCTAATGATCCTTTAGAGATCTATCTCAGCCTGATTGATATTCTAAGAAAAAATAATCAAAAAGAACGTCTCTCTGGCGTTTTGGTAACAATTTTAAATAAATTCAAATCGGAATTAAAAGTTTGGTCCCTATCTGCCGATGCCTACTTCTGGTTAGGTAGATCAGATCAAGTACATGCTCTGCTCCAGCGTGCATTGCGAACGTTACCCAATTCGGAGCGTAAGTAATTAATTAAATTAATTAAAAATTAAGTCTTGCCACTGATTTCTGTATTTCTCTATAGATATAAACTGCATTGTGGCATTTGCCAAATTATATGCCAAACATGATAGTCACGATATGGCTCAAACATTACTTGATGATGTCGTGACCTCCTATCCCAAACGCACTGATATTTGGATGGTCTATGTGGATATGTTAGTCAAGGCTCAACTAATTGATGCCGCCAGGTAATGATCAGTTTAAAAGGAACCTCTATCTACTAATCTATCATGATTAAAGGATATATTAATGTTTGATTTTTTTGTAAACCTTTCATCCTTATCAGAAATGTCCTGGAACGTGCTGTTGTCCAAAAACTGAAACCCCATAAAATGCAAGTTATTTATAAAAAGTATCTGCAACTGGAAGAGACTTATGGAACAGAGGAGAATGTAGCCAAGGTTAAACAACAGGCTGAGCAATGGGTTAGGAACTATGCCAAATTAGCTGGAACACAAATCAATTAAGGATTCATCTAGGATAATAGATACAAAAAAAGCACTACATCTTCCTTTCATTGTTCTTTTGTATTGTAATTTTTTTTTTATTCTAGAAATTAACCTTTTTAAATGAAGTGTGTGATTTCTTTCAATTTCTACCACATTTTAAATACATATATGTATAATAAAGTACCTCTATATATCTATATATATATATATATATATATATTCTTATATATATAAATACATACATGAATAAGAAAACATGGTTGTGGGAGGGGGCCGGGGGCCGGGGTCTGTCATTGACACCACAAATTAAAGAGAACTAACATACAATAAACAATCGAATGAGAGATGATTTAATATGGATGGGACAATGGAGTTGGGGGGAGACAGGATGACACATACTTAATGAGAACACTTTTTGCTTAGGCCTAGTTGGTTGCTGAGGTGATGAGATGATATAATGGAGATGAAGTGGGTGGGTGAATGAATCTTACACATTAATCAATAAAGAAGCTAAGTGGCTCTATAAAAAAAGTATCATTTTATCAAGACTCATTATTTTTTTTTTTTTAGTTTAGTTTAGTTTAGTTTTTTTTTTTTTTTTTTTTTATATTAAATTTATACATAAAACAGTCTGCATCTGATCGAGGAGAACTCTCTCTCCTCTTCCCTCACTCCTTGAATATGCCACGCGCTTTGGCTGAGATTTTACGCACTCGACCGCGACTGCTGACGCTCACCAATTGCTCATCACTATCCACAGTGCTACTGTGTCCACCAACTCCTCCACCGCCCGCACCATCTTCATCCCAATCAGCTGAACGTGGACGCTGCTCTGATCTGCTATCATGATGCTCCTGAGAGCTATTGGACTGAGCATTCCCATTGCGCATTCGTTTGCGTGGCACTTGTTGTTGCTGATCATCGTCATCGGATTGCTCATTGTAACGTGGCCGTTTTTGATTTCGAATTCGACGATTTGAATTCGGGCGTCGCCTACTCCTGGGCGCATCATCGTCATCATCCTCCTCTTCATCATCGTTATCATTGATGAAGGAGTAATCGGATGGTGGGCGGCGAGCTGGACGACGCTGGCGTTGATTCGATACTGATGTTGATGAATTTTTGGTATTGCGTCGCAGGTGTTGGCTTGCTCCTCCACCATTACTTGGCGAGACATAGCTAGTCAATGGCTGATTGTCTTCCGAATCGGTCGCTGATTCGGCGCTACTCTGTGAAGTAGAGCCACCATCGGTGCCCTCATCTGAAGCCGCAGCCTCCTCCTCATGATCATTCTCTTGCTCATCCTCTTGCGAGTTCTCCTGACTGGTGCGTCCACGAAGACGTCGTGTACTAATACTACCGGCATTGGTGGCGTTGGCAGTGGCATTGGTGCTACTAGTATTATTGCTTGTGGTAGAGGTGGGATGTCTATGATGGCTATCAATGGCATTTATCAAACGTGAATTATCCAAGGGATCTAGGCTAGAATCAAGCTCATCGGCATTCCGTTGATGACGCGACAACATGCGCCTAGGACCTGTTCGTGAGCTCAAATAGTTATGGTCATGAGTGGCCACACCCGGTTGAGATGAAGATTGTGAGGTTGTTGCAGTCGTTGTGGATGTGGCATGTGAGCGGGTCATGTGTGTGCTTCTAGTCGGTGATGGCAGACGCCGTCTGAGTGCCAATGGATGTGGCACAACAGTAGGCGCCGCCGATGTTGTCCCTGCTGTCGATGCTTTAACAGGCATATTTTGGGCAGTTTCTGGAATGATAATTTAATTGGATGAATGGGATTTCTATATGTAATATATATCTATATCTAATTAAACTCACTTTGCTGATTGATGGCAAGGGGTTCGTTATCACTGTCGTCGTCATCATCATCATCATCATCATCATCATCATCGTCGTCCTCCTCATTACTGGGAGCAGTTCTCACCACAGTATTTCGATTCGTACGAAGTTGACGAGATGAACTGGTACTATGGCCAACATTTGAGGCCAATGCAGCTCGACTTGTTGACGGCATGTCATCCTTAGTGGGTGTGGGTAAAATCTAAAAAAAAAATCAAATATTAAATTAATTAACTTTAATACTTTTAAATTTAAATGACGCACCTCTTCAGCTTCTTCGCTTTCCTCTTCAATATCACTGCCCCGGCCCCAATCCAAGAGTGCACGTTTTGCACTTTGCCTCGTTGGTCTGCCCACTTGACCATGACCAGGTGAGTCTGTGTCGGATTCGATAATTCGACCATTACGCACTGGCAGATGATAGCTATGATCATTCTCCGATGGATGTTGACCACTAGATGACGATTTGCCACCATTGGCACGTGTATTGCGGGAAGGACTCCCAACAGCTGCAGCAGCTGCAGCCGCACTGGTACTCGGACCATTGGCAATAGCCTGAGATTGGGATTTACCGGCTTTGGTTTTTTTACGTGGAGTCAGATGACTATGGCTATCCTGAGTGCTTTCATCTGGCTGCGAATGGGAGGCAGAAGCCTCTTCCGAACTGCCACCCATAAGACGGCGGGAACGTGGACGTGTTGAGGCAGTTGCTCCTGAAGCTGATGTGCCTGCTCCGGCATTGAGACCATCTACTCTACGACGTTTGTTGCCATGTGGCTGATCATTCTTGGACACACGTTTCCTTCCACCACCGCCGCGACGTCGTCGACTGTTACCCTCATTGGGATCGTAGCTATCTTCCGAATCATTTCCATTAAAGTCATCATCGCTATTCCCACTGACATGTCGTTGCCGTCCTTGGCCACGTCGTGGTCGCCTTTGCTGAGGAGAACTTTCATTTGAATGATTATCATCCTCATCACTGGTGGCCTCTGAAGTCTCCTCTTCCTCCTCCTCATCCTCTTCTTCCTCCTCCTCTTCGTCCTCTTCGCTGCTGATCCTTTGACGTCGTTTCTGCTGGGCAGCCGTCGATGATGACGAAGTGACACGATTTGAACCCGAACTATTGGCAGTTAATCCCCCCGCACCCACACCATTGCGGCGGGAACGTGAACGGGATGAAGACTGGGCTGAGACAGCTGCAGCCGTAGATTCATCATCCTCATCATCATCGTCGTCATCATCATCCTCATCTTCGCTTGAATGGGCCACAGGTAGACGGCGAGCTGCTGCTGCTGGCTTTTGGCCACCTCGACGAGTAGCTCGTTCGGTGGGTTTCCTTTTACTGGGACTACTAGAACCTCCTCGTCCGCTGCCACCGCTACTGCCAGATTTATTTTTATTGGCACGTCGGCGAGCTGCCTTCCAATTGGTCACCACTGTCTTGATGTGGGATTCAAAGAGAGCACTGAGACGCAGGGTCATGGCATAGATCTGCAAGAGGAAAAAGCAGCGATTAAAGATTAGTTCATCTCTTTCCGGTTTAATGTTGGCGGATTGTTGATATTCTGCCATATATACATATGTATATCTATTATCGTTCTTATCGATTTAATAGCGATATGTTTAAAGGGATAAATCGATCTTTCAAATGATTATCAATTATTAACAATCTCAGGGAATATAATTGGATTCAAATAGAAATAATCATATATCGAAATTAAAATTAAAAAAAAATTCCTTTAAATTACTCTATATCTCTATTATATATATATGCCGATTATTTAAAAATCCGATAGATTTTAAATATCAACAATCCAAAATGATGTAAATCCGTTCTAGAGGAGCAACCTTACCGCCATTATCTCCTATTTATTAGTCACACGGAGGATCGTCATTCATTTTGATGATTATTTGGAAGGATGGTTTTCACATATACACACATACGATTATATATATATATATATATATTGATTTGATTCGATTGTTAATCATATTATGAGTTGGGATGATGGTTAGTTGATTGATTGATTGATTGTTTGTTAAATTGATTGATTGGTTGGTTAATTTCAAGTTTGGAAGGCATGTTAAACGATATAGGAAAGGCAAAAGAAAGTAGATGAGCTTGCGTTTGCGTGTATAAGTGGTGTTTGTGTGTGTGTGTGTGTATGTAGGCGTAGAGGAGGGTGTTACGTGTGTGTGTGTGTGTGTGTTAGTGTGTGCATTTGTGGTGAGTATGGGAGGCAGAAACTGAAGAAACAACAACGACTAAAAAAGCAACAACATTAACATTTAAACATCAAATTCCATTTTTTTTTTTTTGCTTTTCTGTTTTTTACTTTGTTATTTTTTTTTCTTCATTTTTCTTTACTCAAATAAATGACGACTCCCGTTTCTCCATCTCCTCCTCCTCCTCCTCTTTAATATATATATATATACATATAGTTTTGTTTGAAATCTGGTGGCTATCACTCACCCGAGACCGTTTGTTGGTATTATAATTCTTGGAATTCTGGAATATCAAACGAACATCCTTGGCAAAATCCAATGGATCATCATAATTGCCGCCAAGTAAATCCTCTTTAACTGTACGCAAATCCATGGGTGTGGCAATTATTTCCAAATAATCGGGAAACTCAATTGTATCAACAGGTTCACGGAATGGCAACGAATCGGGTCGAAGCCACATTAGATCCAACAATTGTCGACAATCGGAACGCCAATCTCCATCAGAACGTATGCGATTAGATCTAAATATAGAAAGGAAAAAAAAAAATCGAATAAAAATGCCCGACTTCCTATTAAGAATCTTTACCTTCTGGTGGATGAGACTCGCTGCCGGGCAGCAGCTGCTGATGTTGTTGGACCCGTACTGGTAGATGGCACCACATCGGAATCGATCTCATTTTCCGATTCGGATGAATGATAAACATCCACCAATTGATGATAAACAGCAGCCACATCTATTTCATCCGCTTCCCTGTAAAGGAATTTATATCAAAGAAAAGGATTATTATGGATAATTCAAATCCCTCGCTCTCTCTCTCTCTCTCACCTGATAATCCTTAAACATAAATCCGTTACGATTCTTGCATGCTTCACTATGCTTGTATGCCGGCGATTATATTGCTCTGCATTTGTCGCCAAATAGCGTACATCAAACTGAGCCGAGGTTATCCGCCGATAGAAATGATTCTCAAATCTTGACTTTACAGTGGTCAAATCAATGGGATATTCAATTAAATATGCGTAATCCGGATAAAGATTTAAATCGACTGGGGCAAGAAAATGTTCGGCAATTGATAACCTCATAACCTGTTCCAGTCCGTTAATGATGCGTCGACAGGTCCCATCTCGATCACCCCTATGCCATTCCTCGGATTTGGGCTGATAAAGAGTAGCACGTATCTCCCCGGGCAACACTGGTACAGCACCACCCTCCTCATCCGGTAAACGTTGCTCATCAATGGGTTCCATATCCCATGGACTCATATACTCGTATTCACCATTATCCCAACGAACCCGGAAACACATAAAAAACGATTCAGGAAAATCAGCAGCCAATGGATGACGGGATTCTATTTGACCCATCCACCAGCCGTCGCCAATCATGCATCGAAAACGATCACCAATGCTCCAATTGCGCTGGACAGCCAAATCAAATGTCTGACGCAGAACCAGAAAATCAAGAACATCGGGCATATCGTGATATTTAATCTTGAATGTGGTACCAGTCATATTGCCATCTTCATCGATCATTGCCAGTTTGAGGCAGCACAGACGTGGCGGACGTATCTCATATTTAATGCCAATCACACGGACCAGCTCATGATCGCGGAGAGTATGAAAATTCCATGGTTCCGAGCTGTGGGACAATTTGTACACTTTCTTGACACGAACTGCTTCCAGATAACGATGATGACCCTGACGAAAATAGACCACTTCATCGCCCATTTGTGGATAATAGGGGGCCTTTCGGGGTATTACCTCGGATAGCCATTCAGCAGGTCTATATATCTCGGGTATTTCTCCATTGGGTGTTGTCGGTGGGATTAGTACACGCTTTCGTCCCCTTTTCCTGCCCTGCTGACCAGTTGCTGCTTGCCCAGAAGCTGATGCCGATGCTGCTACCTGATCCTCATCGCTACTGTCATCACTAATGGTGCGACGACGGGACAGGGGTTTCCGCTTGGATCGTTTAGGTGGCTCTAGATTGGGTCCCGGTGTGTCTGCCACCCAATCGGAATAATCGGAACTATCCGTTTCCGATTCCTCACTGCTATCTTCCAAATTCTCCTCCACATTGGAATAGCTAGTGTCTCCTGAGCTGTTGCTAGCCGTATCTTCTTCCTCCTCTTCTTCGGGTACCGGTGCAGCCAAATCAAAACGATGATCTTGCTCCTGATCTCGGACAGCTCGTGTACGATACGCTGGTTGCTCGCCAGATTGGGCACCACCGCGTCGGCCAGGTCGTCCTGGCCCTGCACCATTGGATCGGGTATTTCGCGGCCTACCCACACCTCCACCTCCGCCAGGCTGTTGATGATGAGCTGATGCAGCACTCGCCGTGTTGATCATTATTGGACGACGGCGCATCTCTCGTTTGTACTCTTGTGTCTCAAACTGACCAGCAGAATAAATCGTTTGCCTTAGATTCTGCAATTGGGCATATTTCATAGGGCGCACATAAGTCCGACGAACAAATTTCACGGGCAGTGCCTGCTGTGGTAAACCTTGAGCCGGTTGCTCTCCTTGGTCCGCGGCCGGGGGATTGGCCGCTGCTGGTGCTGATGCTGCCGCCCATCCCTGACCGAGACGACCACCCAGAACATTGCCACGCGGTAATTGCCGGTTATCGAGTGGCGGCTGCTGACGGTTGGTCAGACGTTCGAATGATTGATTCGCATTATTGGGATTCATTTCATTGGCATTTGAATTGCCCTGACGATTGGCCAATGCAGCTATCATGCGATCTATGTGGGAATAGTTAGCGGGACCATTAACTCCACCACCACCACCACCTGCACCACCACCGCCACCACCAGCACCAGCTCCGATTACTCCAACAGCTGCAGCAGGATTGGCATTAACATTGCCCGCAGCATTGTCATCAATAACAACGCCATCCACACCCACTGTGAGATTGGGAATCAATTGATCAGCACTACAATTTTCTCGCCCTGGAACAAATCGTTGATATTTGGTGGGATGAGGATTACCATCAGCATCAACAAGAAATGGCGGAGGCATAAGATGAGGCATAATTTGTGTCTGTTCATCCACCACATGATGCTGTGCATCGCGAAGCAACGGTCGAAAATCTGTATGGAAAAATAGCTCCGTTGGCAACTAAAAAGAAAAGATACAGAGAAAGAAAGAGATTAGAATATTAAAAAAAAATATCCTTTAATAGCTTTACTACCATTTTATATTTTTCCATGCCCAGACCGAGACCAAATATAAGTATATGACCATGAGAATCAGTGGCAGCTATCATTGTACCATCTGGTGACCATTTAGCATCAAAAACACTACCATGACCCTGGCCATCAATGTCATTGAAGAAATTGGCAACGCAAACACCCTGATCGATATCCCAGAGGAATACCTGACCATCATGGCCAGCTGAGAGCAAAACATGCTCATCTTTGGGATTGGATTCCAGCACATAAAGCTCATCCTTATGTCCACGTAAAACGCGATGCAGTTTTGCTGACTTTGAATCCCAAATTTTAATCTAGAAAAGAGCACGATTGAAAATATGAATTAAAATATCATCAGATAATCCTCTTTAGAAATCTTACCGTAAAATCATTAACCGCAGTAATAACATAACGATCTGAGGCATCCCATGCCACCATGGTTACCTTAAGCTTTTTACCCTCCTCCGGCTCCGGACAACTAAAATATAGATAAGGAATTAGAATATGTTTTCATTAACTTGATCGTTCAGTATGTTACCTGACCAGTCGTTCCGTCATACAGAGCTTATTGCTTTTCCATTGCTGTGATTCAAATGTCCAAATATGTGCAGTTCCATCTTTGCTACCCGATATGAATCTTAGGCCACGATGTGACCACTGAACTGAATCTACAGCATCTGTATAGGCTTCCGTTTCTAGTATACGCTTGGGTCCATCCTCACCCATCATATAGACACGCACATGATGGTCCGCCGAGCCGGCCGCTAGAAACATGCCACCCGGCGAAAATGTGGTGCACATCATTTGGGCTTGACCTGGCCGCAGTTTTTCGTGGTATTGTGTGGGTTTTGGTGCAAATGTGATTTTTTGGCCCCTCGGCGTAGAATACTGCCAAAAAGCAATGGAACCATCGGTACTGGTCGTTACCAAATATTTTAAATCGCTTCGTGGTGATGGACAAAAATTCACGGATGTTATCATGCCGGTATGAGCAGACAGGACGGCAATAGGTGACGTGGTTTGCATGTCCCACACTCTCAGGATGCGGTCCACAGAGCCAGCTGCGAGCATGGTATTATCCAGATTGATGGCAATATCCGTTATCTCCGATGAGGCCCCACGTAATGTGGCCAATAGGCGGCCATCCGCTGCTGACCAAATTTTAATAAGCAAATCATCTGCTCCGGTGATAATGTATCGTCCAGTGCGATCAAAGAGCACACAATAAACAGAAGATAGGTGGCCCACTGTGCGCCGAAGCAGCTTTGTCTTACGATATAAATCGGTGGGCACCAGCTGCTTTCGACGAACCTGAACTCCATGCTCCCGTCCGGTGATTACTTTGGCTGTAAAAACATTAACATTAAAAATAATCAAATAGTTATGAATAGAACTTTCAATCTTACTTATATTGTTTATCGGTTTGGTCACTATGGAATCGGGTAAAGAAATGCCATGCAGACCTGTGCAGTAGTCCCTCAAAGAACGGTACCGATAGACAGACTCCTTGGTGCGTAGCAAATTTTGCCGGCCAGTTCCCAGAAGGGAAATGATTCCAGGCACACTTGGGGGCAACTCCTGGTCCACCAATGGTCCAAGTCGAGAGCATATTTCCAGCAAATGATTGGAACCGATGTGAGCGTATTTTTGTTCCTTTAATCAACAAGAAGTCATTTTAATATCGATAACAAACTGATAAGTATTTCTTTGCCATCACTAAGCAGTAGCTATACGGTATACTAGACATCTCGCTCTAGCCAAGGCAAAGATGAATGGTGGTTTTACTATGCTTGCGAATGTATGCGTGTATGTGAAACAAAATGTCGGCTATTGTTGTAAAAGATTTAATAAAAACAATTGTTTAAACAATATTTTCAAAATTTTCAACTTGTCGTTAATTTCAATAATATTTCTAGTAAGAATAAGTTATTTAATATTTTTTGTTAAAAAAATTAAATTTTTAAAAGGTTTAAAAGTTTTTAATTAATTAATAATTAATTTTTGTTTATTATTTATTGTTTTACGCATTTTAATTAATTGCATTTTGTCTGATAGCTGTCAATCAATCGATGACCTACAAGTGACGTCACAAACGCAAGCACAAATCCAACACACACACAAACATATATATATTCACACACAAACACACACGCGACAAAGAGAACGACTCACGAACACAAAGGCAAGTGTGCCATCACTTATGCAAGCCACAAATGCAAATTTTAATGAATAATTTGTTGAAATAACTCACCAATTCGGCAAAGGTCTGTTCATGCTCATTTCCCAGCCAGTCAATGCGTCTGGGCAATACCTAGGCGAAAGGGGGTAGAGGGAAAGAAACAATAGAACTGTTATCACTGGATGCCATTAATGGTGCTGCTGCGGGGGGTGAAGTGGGAATCTACCTACAACTACGTCATCAGCCTCAATGTTTTGGCGTTGTTGTTGTTTTACCTACTTTTATTATTAAACGACAGACAGACGACAGACAGACTGACTACCATATGACCACCAGCCACAGCCACTGAGAAATTTGTTTTGGTTTTGAACTCGGGAATAAGCAGACGGCAGACGGAGAAGGCAGCGTTTGGCCGGCGACAACAACAACAACAACAGAAACAACAGCGAAAAAATATATAAACAAAAAATATCATAACAAAGTCAACGGCATTCGAACTATCCCCTCCTTTGCCACTGTTTTAAACCGCCAAATCTTAAAGTCTATAAATTATCAAGGGCCCCCTCCTGGTACTCACCTTCTTTTGTTCCAACTCTTGCACCAAGACCTGTAAGATTATTAAATTTAATAGTTATTTTGTCAATTTATTTCAAAACAAATGTGCAATTTGCTGCGTCTTTCGCTCTCTCTTTCTCTCTCGTTCGTCTCGCTTTGTCTCGTTTCACCTACCTTGGCTGTATCTTCTAGCGGGCCCGCTATCAGAAACTTGGATATCAGAAAGTACAATTCTGCAAATAGAAATGTGCAACAAGTTGTTAAAAAACAGTTCGTACACAATCCACAATTCCCCCCATTATGTTGCAAATCACAGTTTTTCCTCCATTCTGCATTTTTCCAGGTGTCTCACTTAACACACAGAGGCAGCAACACATTCGTTCTTCTCTCTCTTTCGCACGCTGTCTCTATGTACCAAGGCCCCTTCTGTGGCCATTTTGATGGTACACCCACATTGCAATTAGATTATTAGATTGGGACACACACCTGGCACTATCACATCAATCGAATTGTTCGGCCTATTTTCCATTATTCATTGCGAATTAATTACAAATCACACACACGTAAATTTGTTACAAAAAAATGCTCGCTCGTTCGCTGCTTGCTTTTTTTTCTTCCTCTTTTTTCGCTCTGTTAAGTTTAGTTCTGTTAAAACTCATTTCTGTTAAAACACATTTCTGTTAAAACACATTTAGTTCTGTTCTATACAATTTTGACATTTGCCAACACTGCAGTTAATCGATAGCTCACTACATATCGATGACAGCAATAGTCACGCAAGTCGAGATTAGAAACTAAAAATGAAATTCGAGAATCAAGTGCAAATAAGAACTATAAACCAAAATCGCTATTATAGAACTAATCAATACCAAGAATTTAACTCAAGATGAAAGAGTAAACAAAGTGACCCGTGACTAAGTTGACACCAATCACGAATTTGTCGCATCTCTAAGTCGCACAATTTGCGATATTTTTTTTCCTATTTCCATTTCTTCATGTAATCCAAATCTGAATCAAAGTTAATTTACAGAACAGAGCAATATAAACTTATCTTGGTTAAAAGTATTAAATGCGTCAAGGTAATTCAGAACAGACTGGAATTACGTTAAGGTCAGGACAAATCACACAATGGATTGCAATTTGGGCAGCGAAATTGGACAGAAGATGCGCGTAAGTGGGGGGGAAAATCAATGAAGACAAATGAAATGCATACGAAGAGGGTAATTGGTTCGTATATTTGCTTCATTTTATTAGAGTGCCGTTAAGGCCAAGCTGTTGGAACTGGGAACTGGAGGATCGGCCGGCTTTATAGATGATGAACTGCCAGATTATGTGATGGTAATGGTGGCCAATAAGAGAACAAAACAGCAAATGAATGCCGAACTAAATCTATTTCTGGGAGATCAGACAGATTTGTTTGTCACCTGGTTGCATGAAGTTTTGCAGAAATTGCAGGAGGTCACACTGCCCGTTGCCAGTGGTAAGTTTTCGCATTATTATAAGAAAAAAAATTATATTGATTACTTACATACATATATATTTTCAAGCAGCCAGTAGCAAAAAAAGGAAATCCCGGCCAACGGAGACATCCGTTAAAGTAAAGGAAAAGGAGAAAGATAAGAAAGTATCGAAAAAGGATAAAAGACTATCATATAGGAAATCTACAGGAGATGAGCATGCAAATGATGGATCATCAGGAGCAGGTGGAAGCGAGGCTATGGCCGCCGTTATTACCGGTGGCTCCATAACCGATGTCTTCGCGGAGGAACTATTGGAGAAGGCCAAGAAATCTATGGATGTCGATCACACTGCAAAAGATGAAATTATTCTTAAGAAGAAAAATAAACGTAAATCGGGCGAGGGACAAGATTTCGATATACCAACTATGTCTGAAATAAGTTCAACCACAAATGCTCCATCTACGACAGGAGTTAGTCGTGAGAAGGATTTGGCTGAATTGGCAGCCATACAAAGAAAAATCCAGGCGGCCAAAAAACATTTGCGTAAAATTGGTGAAATTGATATTGAATCCGATGATGATGTAGAAGAGGCAGATGAGGATGACATATTGGAAGAACAACCAGAAGAGGAGCCAAAAACCAAGGAATCGGAGCCTGCAATACAAGATGACGATCTCTTAAATTTAAATATTCATGAGGAGTCATCGTTAGAATCAAGTCAAAAGGAGGCATCAGCACAACGACAGGTCAAATCTCCCATTGTTTTCAATCGGCGTGATAAATCTCCACGAGAATCTCCGCCATCAACTAGAGAGGAACGTCAGGAACCGCGTCGTTCTGTCCATGAACGTTTAGGGTCCAAGGCTAAGGCGGCGGAGTCATCAATTCCAGAGCGATCACAGCGAACGCAGAAAGAGCTTTATGTCCCAGCTCATCGACGACGTAGTGAACCGGAGTCGCGCAGCCTGCGGGAACGCTCACGTTCTCATGAACGTAGAACCAGTCGCACCGATACTGTCAGAGAATCGAATCGAAACTCACGCCCCCGACGTTCTAGTCCCAGCCCAGAGGTTCCGCAAGCCAAGCAGCGCATTGGCTCACGTGTTATAGTGGCCGTACACAAATCTCCGGAGCCGTCAGATAATGAAGATCTATTAGAGAAGCCAGTAAATTCTGTAATCAAGATAAAACCACGTCCCCATGTCTCCCCCAGGCGACAGGCATGTAAAAATCTGTTGTTGCGAGCCGTCGCCGATGCCCAGAGATCCACAATTCTGGCAAAGACGACCTCAACTTCTCTCTCCAAAATGACAGCCTCCAAGCATAATGATACCGATGAATTGGAGGTCATTAGTTCTACAGTGGCTAAACGTAAATTAGTCGATAAGGTTATTGAGACTAGAGTGAGAGGATCAAAGCGCGGTGTTGCCTCAACAAATAGCGAACTCTTTAGACGCAGCACCCGGGATTTGGTGGTAAATGTTTTAGGTAAACGTAAAAGCCGATCCGAGTCTAAATTAAATGACGATGATGACATAGTTTTAGTGCAAAAGGAGGTAGAGGTGGAGGAGGATGAGGAGGAGGAGGAAGAGCACAAAGTGATTGAGGAATATGTGCCTAGTAAGTCCAATGACAAGATTAACTTTGAGGCCTATGTGCCCGAACAGATTGATATGCACATCAGTTCGCAGAGTGCAGCCAAAACCCAGTTTGTTGTCACACTGAATGGTGAGCATTCTTATCGTAATAAGACCACAAATGTCACCTCACCGCAAGCATCTCAAATGGCATCATGCATGGAACCCACTGTGTCATCGTCCTCCTCCAGGCGACGTAAATCGGCACGAGGTCGCAGTTCCTCACCATCGCCCACATCGAGTAATACGCCGCCTCCCTCATCCCAGAGTTCCCGCAGTCTGAATCGCAGTGAAGTGATCAGACAGTCACAGGAGATTAAAAAGATCATTATTAAAAACAATGCTGATACAGATGAGGATGATGAACTGCACCATCGATCACCAAAGAAAAATGGCCACAAAGACAATAACAAAACTACAAAACAAACTCATACAGAGGAACGTTCCACAACGCCTCCATTACCAGCTAGGTCAAAAGCTCGACCTGAAAAGCGTGCTGCCAATAGCAACAAGGATGAAAAGCCAAATCCTAGCACGGGTTCAAGCAAAGTTACCGGTTCGACTGAGATCAATGAAAATCCTACACCAAATCTAGTCAAAGCCAAACATACACCCATACGTTTTACCCTAAAATCCGATGGTGAACCGGAACATAAGAAGCGACGCTCCAAGAGTCAAGAACGGGAATCAGCTGCTATTGAAAAACGTAAAATATCCATACGACATGTGGAGGATAGAAAATATGACAACTTACCGACATGTAAGTGCCACAAATATAGATATTTATATACATATATATGTATGATATATCTTTAATTTTACATTTCAGTAAGTGCAGTCAGTGTGGATTCGGCCGTGTTAAAGGTGTCATCGAAACAGCCACAGATACCAGCTAAGGAACGCTGCAAATATCATCCAAATTGTACAAAACAATTTTGTGAATATTATCATCCAACGGCGCCATGCAAATCGTTTCCCAATTGCAAATTTGCCGATAAATGCATGTATTCGCATCCAAAATGTAAATTTGATATGTCCTGTATGAGCATCGATTGTAATTTTGCGCATAGCGGTAATCGGGATCTCAGCCATGCCCATCAATTGATGGCACCGCCTCTATGTGAGTTCTACTTATATAATGACAGCATTCCAATTCAAATTAATTTGAATTAAACTCTTTGTTGCTACAGCATCCCATGTTATACCCGTGCAGAACTACAAATCGATATCGGCACCGGTGACCACGACGACAGCGACAACCATGTGTAAATTTTATCCAAATTGCACTAAAGTCGGATGCACATTTCATCATCCTAAGTTGTGCCGCTTTGGCAAGAATTGTGTTAATAAATTGGAGTGCGTTTTCTATCATCCAGAGATGCAAAGCAAATTCAAATGGGTTGCCTCCCTGGGCTAATATTGATAATGGACACTCATACAGAGAAGCAGACTCACATGTTTTAACAATAATCTAGCAAATTTCATATTATATTACCATTATCTCTCCTCCCTGTAATCCATAATTATCCACAGCATCATCAAACTATTATGGCAAATTCATCTCAATCAAATTTTCATTTATTTTGTATACTCTATACCCATGCCCAAAAAGAAGGGGTATATTATATACTCTTAAACAATTTGAAAATCATTCTCAGTCCGACTTACTTTCTGTAGAAATTCTTAGATCATAACTTCTGAATTATTCAAAGCAATTGACTTTTAAACTATACACTAGTAAGCCAAAATTATATAGTTCCGTTATAATGGGACAATCAAATTGCACATACATAAATATAATGAATAAATTTTTGTTAATCAAGGTAACATTTATGTAATTGACCGCTATATGGCGCCAGTGTGTGAATGCCAAATACATAATACATAAGTAGAAATTCCTGATAAATTTGAAAATGATACGAAATTTTTTTTTTTTTGGTATAGGGTATAATCAAAGTCGGTCACCGACTGAATATACGGAAGTTTCTATTATTTTTCTCAGCAATGGCTTTAAATTTACAGAATTTATTTTGCTTTTATTATATATATACTTATAAACGATGTATTATATATTAATGCCAGCTCTCTTGAAATGGTCACCATTACAAAATTAAATTGTTGTTCAATTGGCAAATCCATTAAAATAAAGAAGATATAAAACATTTTAAGCATAAAGGAAAAAGTCTGCAAATAAAAAATTAAACATATATTTCCTAAAAATTCAATACTAAAATTTTTATTTTATTTTGTTGTACGTAGTATAGACTTTTAGAATAAATTATGGTTCAAATTATAAAAACTTGTTTTAATGTTTATGGGCGTAGTTAAAGTGGAGATTTTTGCATAAGTAAAATTTAAATTTCTTGGGACTTAAATATGTATAATAAATACCAACTTGGCATTGAATGATAATTCCTATACACTTATGTGTATAGGAAGAAATTTAAAAACATTTTGAATGATAAATCAAAATCAGTTCAGACATTGTTAAATTATAGTCTATTTTATAAATTATCTTTCGTCTAAGTTATGTACGTAATTTCAGATGAATATGTAATCTGTAAATTTTGATTAAACAAGAGTTCAGAATAAATTAGAAGGAAAAATAAAAGGGTCTAATTGATAAAATTTGCACTCCTATTAATTTTTATTATTGTAACATATGTACATATATATTTTGTGAGGTCTTTTATCTTTACTTGATTTGACTCGCTTAAATTTCTTTTAAGCCTCTGGTTTTCATTTAGTCTTTTATCATTAGTTGTTTTAAAAATGATTTACTGGTCCATCTAATACTCTTTATATAGGGCATTTTGGTTGTTGCATATAAGCAGTGTATACTGTATTTGCCTGCTTTCTACCGTATCTTTAAAATGTCTACTGGGTTACCATCGCCTTAAAGCTGCGCTTCAAATGCTTGCTGGGTTACTTTGATTTTTCGTCAGTATTGTTGTTGTTCTCAAACTGGTCGGACGCGGTTTGTTGCGCGCGGAAGATTTTTGTAGATTTGTATTTTGACCGTTTAATTTGATATTTTTGGTTTTGTTTCACGCAAGTTGTCAATGAAATCGGTATAGTAAAGGGGAAACGTTGTTATACACAAGGAATTCACATTCCAAACGCGAATGCAATTGTTATTGTTGTATTAGTGTTAGCCCAATGCTGCGTGCAGTTCAAAAGGGCAGGCCAGCAACACAGAAAGCCGACGCAGCTTACTTGTAGATATGCGCACAGGTGTATGCGTGTGTGCGTATAGAATGTTTGTATGTATGTGTGTAAGCAAGTTCTTACCTGTGGAGTGTGAAAAATAAAATGGGGGAAAATTGTTAGTGTGATTCAAATCTGAATCAGAGTGTGCTCAATATTTAAATTCATTTCACTAGAAAGTGTCGCGTGCGAAAGTGTGGAAATCAAAGCAGAAGCAAAAAGAAATATAAGAAAAAAAATCACTGGAAACCAAACCTGTTCTAAAAGCCAAGTTCATAAACTGTCTATGTATGTTTGTGTATGTGTCTCTGTGCCTTTGTGAGTGAGTGTGTGAGGAAATAACTACAATCACACACACACACACGTCCTCTGAACCAAGAAGAAAAATTCAAAACGAAACCCTTCAAAACGACGACGACAACAAAAGAAGAATTTCATTTGTTAGCCAGCCGATCATGGCTGTGATCATGTATGCGTCAGCAGCAGCAACTATTGCAGCACACGGTATACAAAAACAACAACAACTACAACAGCAAAAGCAACGAAGAACAACAACAATAACCACACAGAGTCGAGCGCGCACGAAAAGCGCAGCTCAAATGACGACTACAACGACAAAACAACAACAACAACAACTACAGCAACAGCAGAAACGGCGGCACCAGCAACAACAACCACATTTGCTCAAGCGCGCCATTTCAGCGCCCCAATGGATATTTCTCTTTATATTAATTTATTTAGCAACAGGTGAGAAATGAACAAAAAAATAAAAGCGAGTAATAGAGTGAGAGAGAGAGACAGTGAGAGAGAGGGGCAGAGAGAGTTCTACTTATAATCTGGTTTAATTAACACCAAATCAGAAATCACTGGTTCATTTAAAGATCATCTGGAATACATAAATATATAACATTATAAAACATCCCCTAAAAAAAAACAAAAAAAAAAAAACAAAACCTGCCAAGCAAGTTTCTAATGAATGATTCACATGCACCTTTAATTTTCATGTCAATCTAAAGCCGTTTAGACCATAAATCTTATCGCTGGTTAAAGAAAATATCGATGGTTATAAATCTTATTATTGGATGATGTCAGTCAGGAGTCATTATTGGTATCGGTGGTAATGAATTCTCAATCAAATCAAATTGAAGTTTTACTATATCTGATTTTAACAATTACACAATTATCTACCAAATATAATAAATCAATCAAAGGCAAATGAAATAAATATGTATAAAACATTCTTATAAATATGAATGTAGTTTCAAATTTTAAATCGTATATATATACATAAACACATATATAAATATTTTTTAATTCCTTTCCTAAAAACAATACTTTTAAATTTGGTCTAAACGCTAATTGATGATTAAAACTCCAGAAATTTTTAAAAAAATTATTGGAATAATTTCAAAAGTTTTTGTTATGCATTTCTTAAGACTCCATTATTTTAATAATGGAATAAGAATTATTAGGCTTTTTTTTCTCAGATTCATTTTTAACTTAAATTGTTTAGGTAAAAGTTGCTACCAACTTGACAAGTTTATTCCATCATGAAATTAAATTGCAGCTCCTTTTTAATACCCTTACAGATGGAATATTAATTTTGTTTAGAAGTTTGCTGCAACACAAACATCTCCGACTATATAAAGTATACATATTCTTGATTAGCATGAATAGGCGAATCTATCTAGCCTCTATCGCTCTGTCTGGATCAACAGCTTCTCTTCCCAAACCTCTGATAGTAATTTTTAAGATTGGCTTCAGGCATTATACGTATGTATATCTCGGAATCGTAGAGGCAGGAAATCTGGTATATATAGAAATATGTCTGTTCAGTAACAGAAGTGGTTTACTATATGCTATGGCTTGTTCTTATTTTGATATTTCTTTTTTCTATTGAGACAATCTGCAAGGGTATATGAATGGAGCCCCTCATCCTAGTACTTCCTTTTACTATATCACTATGTAAATTTCTTTTTACATTTTCTTCTTTTTTTTTTTGGTCATGATGAGATTGTGCAACCAACGACCTTAAATTTACGTTTATTTATTTACAATAAAGTTTGGTTATATACCTAGTAGTGTAATCTTATCTAGCCGGAAAGTGAAGAATGTATGTATGTACATACACATACAGAAAGCGAATGCGACATTTTACCGTTGGCAACATTGGAAAATAATAGAGTAATACCGCAATGTTGGTAATTTGATAAAGATAAAATGCAACAACGAAGATGCAGGGGCTAGAAAACCTTGTCTATATGTGCACTTGGGAAAAGCCCCATGTAGATGCACATTTATGTATGTATACGTAGATGAGATGACGAAGCGAAGGTAATCAACTGGTTTTCCAGCTCATCATAAAAATGCAGGCGCAGAGATCATCATTTGTTTTATTTTTTCCATAGAAATGTTTCCCTAAAGTGAAACTATCCATCAAATTTTTTTTTTTCAAAAGAAAAATCCCGGCATAGGCAGGTAGAAAAAAAAATTAACTGAACTACCTGTGCGTTATTTGTTCGTTTGTTAATGATGGTGGCGGTGGGTGAGGGAGGCGGAAGGGGAAACACGTGACCCGTAGGGTAATAACCGCGCAGAGAAGGGAAGGGCACACCCGTCTTTATGTTCTGGTCAAGTGTTAAAGTGCAATCGGCTGTGACGCATGATGGCCATATCAACATAACAAAGCTATCCATTGCATGACTCTGGCCATTAGAGCAAGTCGTTAGCTTGTTCTATATACAAATATATGTATAAATGTATGTATGCGTATATATAGTATAAAAGAACTAAAAACAGATTTTAACCCTGCCTATTTTTAAGGTCGTTATTATAGACGAACAGCTCTGACTGTTGCAACGTTGCCACTTTTCATATTGCAACTGCAACGCGACTGCATCGATTGGCAAGCGCCTTGAGAAAAGACAACAGCGCCAAATGATGACGGACCGCAAAAGCCGCAAAAAAACTTAGGGAGAAAAAAAAAACGATCATATAATATATACAAAAAAAAACAAAAGAGACACCAAGCAGCTGCTTTCGCTTTTTTTCCCTTACATTTTTGTTTTAGGTCTTTTAATTATTTTATTTGAATACAAACAAACAAATGTTAAAAAAAATTTTGTGGGCGGTATTTGAAGAAATTATCTGACCCATCACGTATGCTATGATAGTTGCGTTTTATCTCTCTTTCTCTCTCTGTCACTGTGTTTGCATACGCAGTGAGCAAACGAACAAATTTTAACATTGAATCATCCCAAGAGCCGCAACAGTGGAGCCAAAAAAACGAAAAAAAGAAAAATAAACAACAATCAACGACCAGTTGGTGTTTCTTGGAATTCTATAAAAAAAAGTCTGAGGAATTCCGGTATTTCTAACATTATCTAGGAAGTCTTTTAGGGTGTGAGAACCATTTGGGAATTACAAGACCTTCATTAAAAAGTTTTTAAGCTTGTGTTCCTTATCCAATAATGGCATCTTATATCCATAGTACAGTGAGTAGAGAGAATAACGCCCACGAAAGCTGAATCGAATCCTCTGTTGCCGTCAGTCTGTGTTTGCTCAGACTGTTTTATTTTTTGTTTTTTTTTTTGTTGTTGTTATTGTTGTTGGGGTTTAAAATAAGAAGAAGAAGAAGGAGTGGAATGGTTAAAGTACCGGAAAAGATTCTCAGGTACATTGTTTTTCCTGATATTGTTCTTGTTGTTGTTGCTATTCAACAGTTCATTGCTTTGTGCTACTTTGTGAACAAGTCATCGTCTGTCCAGACCAGAGTCACCATAAGGGCCAACATCAGAGATCAGAGACCGGAGTCATAGCCATAGCCGTAGCTGATTTGGGGCCAAAAATGTTAAAACTGGTTCCCAGGCAGTTGCCGCGGCGCCGCGCCTGCTCAGTAAACGGCGCCCAGTTGTGACTCTATATAATGGATGTATGTATATACATACATATACATATGTACATACATATACATACATATATTTCTTTTGGTTTTTTGTGTGCGCCCAATTCTAAACTGTTTTTTTTTCTCTCTCTCCCTGGCTTATTATTGTTCCCCGAAAAATAAAAATGTATCTATTATGGTTAGCTAAAAACTGGGTGGAGTCTAGCTTGCTTCCCACATGGGTGGGGGGCGGGGGGGTGGGAAGTGGGTGCACATATTTTCGTTTATTAAAATGAATTCATTACTCTTTTTTGCTGTGTGAGAGAGAGAAATGCTTTTGTTGTGATTAGCTATTGTATAATATTGTATTTATTTAAATATTTATACAAGACATTATTCTTGAGAGTCCCCAAAAACGTAAATTAGTGTGGGAACACATGCTAAATACATATTAAAGAAGGTGTCTAAGTAACGATTACTAAATTAACTAAGACTCATTCTTTTGAATGTCTAAAATGCACTCAAACATGAAAGCCCTGGGAAATGTGAAATATATTTACATATCTACATAAGAAAAGTATGAGAATATTTCTCCTTTAACTAATATTGTTGATACCTTTGAAAAGAAGAATGAGTGCAATAATTGTGGCTTAATTATCATCTCACTATTTTGTGTTAACATTTCAAGTAAATAATTCCACTGTATCATAACGAAAAATAATTTCAAATAAGAGAATTCACCGGATGCGGTTTAAAACTGGTTCAAAACTATTGCGGTTATGTTTAGATTAACCAATTGGAGTTCATTTTATTATGTTTTTGTTTTATATTCTTTTCGTTTATGCAAAAATAAATAAATAAATAAATTGTGTGGGCGTATGTATGTTAGTTTTTATATTGACAAACAATTAATATATCATTCAAAAACTTTTATGACTTTATTCTTTTGAATTTCATTCATATATGTCCATACATACGTATGTCCAGATTTTCATTATATATAGATTATTATATATTTAAATTGTTATGGATAATGTGAAGGAAATATGATCCATTTAGGTATATACATACATATGTATATATTTATGCATGGCAGGGCATGAAATTGATTTACATTTTTATAGCAAATCATTCGTTTTATTTTTAATATTGTATAATATATATTTTTAGATATATTGAATATATAATACCAAGAGATTTCCTGTCTACTAATGCAGGTAAGATTACCTTTAAAAACGGTATTAGATTACTATAGCTAATGTCTTATCAGCGAATTGCCTCAATTTATGCCAAGTTATATAAAAGTTTAAGGCGAATTTTAGCCCATCTTAAAGATGTCATGAAAAGTGAAATTTCTTGCAATATTTATTGTTATTATTGTTAGGTATATTAACCATTTTTCCCAGCATTACTTTAAAATTTTGTATAATTGGCTATAGAAAATGTGATTTATGCAAATATCCAATGTCTGTCCGAGAGTTGTGTATGTGTATGTGTGCATATACATATATAATTATATACATATACATATATAGAGGTAAAAGAGACCTACTAAAATAAAAAACAACAACAGCAAAAAAGAAACAAACACTCACTCAATTTATTGCAACACTTGCAAAATTCAATGCAACATAAGTTCGTTTTGTTTGTATATGTAAATTAGCTCAAGTTTTGCATTCTGCTGGCATGACTAATGCAAAAACAACAACAACAACAATAGCAACAACTGGATGAAAAAATAACTATAAGAAAAATCTAGGCAACGAATTATAGATACCCTTTTTATAAAGTAGGCGATACGTAAATAGAAACTTTAATTCAAGTCGAACTATTCCCATTAATAACATTTCTTTATGCATATATTAACATATCTTTATGAATATCTTTTTTGTTTTTAAAAATTTTTGCCCATATTTTTAATACAATTAGAATGAACAATAAATATTGAAAGCTTAAAAATATTTAACAATTTTATAATAAAAGCACACATTTAAACTATAACTAACATTTGAATATGTCAAAAAAGTTTAGGAAAACAAAATTAAATGGTTCTATATGGATCTATTTTCTATATACATATCATATATACATATTTTGATATATGTATATCAAGAACTGGCAGAGTTTCCCAAAAGTCAACTTCTCCTTATTGCCCTTTCACATAATAGAGTATTAAAAGAGAAAGGAAGCAAGGAATAGCGACTTGGAGTATACCCTGTACTAATACGAGATATTCCATAAAGATAAAGTCCTTCGAAATCGAAATTGAATTACAATATAAAATTTGCTATAAAATTCTCTAAATTCTCATCTTGCTTTAATATACCCTTGCACCCTATGGGTACAGGGTATAAAAACACGAAAAACACACACACAGAAACACTCACATATGCAGAAATTAACCCATGTTGGCCATAGAGAAGCAGCAGCAGTTGCATGTTAGCTGCGATTTTTCCTGTTCTTTCTCTCCAACAAAACTTTCTAAGCTTTTTTGCAATCTGATCACCCTCCGCCTTGAATCGATTCCCCTTGCCTCTTTAATTCCTTTTGCCCTCAATTTAAGTGGCCACAACAACAACAACAAATTGCATGTTACTAACTGGGACTTGAGTTGGATTTAGCTTTGGCTTTGGCTTTGGATGGTTGCCTGGTGGGGGCCTACGCGGACTCTCTGCATTTGGTCATACTTCAATTGTTTTTGTTGCCTCACCAAATTTCAACTACCCACCCACACAGGCAAACAAACACACACACACACACAACACTTTTAATTTTTGCTCTAAATACTTTTTACTTTTTGTTGTTGGTGTTGTTGTTACTGTTTTTGTTACGCCTACAAAACATTTCATTTTTGCTTGTTTCATCAGTCGGATATACAAAAAATTCGTAAAAAAAAATTGCATAAATTATTTATCAACAATGAAAACAAAAACATAATGTTGGTTTACTTTTTTTTTTTGTTTTTTAATTGAATTCGAAACTTTTTAATTGCATTTTAATTGTTAAATTTTTGTTAGTTCGTCTCTTAATGGGAAAGTGAAAACGTGTGGAGTTTAAATTATAATTATAGTTTTCGAGCGATAATACGATTAACGAAAATATGGAAAAAATACAAAGATATTATAGAAAATGTATCTATAAATAAATTTGTTGTTAAAAAATTGTTCAGTTTCACTCTGGCATGAGATTGTTTAAATTTCAAACGGAAATTGATCAAGGCAATGCCATGATGAATTATGTAAAAATTAACTAATTAATTTTAACCAAATATAATTGTATTTCCTTTACAATAGATTTGTCAAATATCCGGCGTTATATATACATATGTACATACGTATGTAGATATAAACGAGGATGGCCTGAAAAAATAAGTAGTTCAGGGGGAGAAGAGAAAGAAGGGGTTGAAAAAGAACTTTTAAATTTCTTAGTTAAGTTCATTGATTAACTAATTCAATTCTTAATCTTAGTTGAATGCCATCAATTATCTACTACTTACATATGTACATATATATAATATCTTTTTGATATCCATATCTGCACGTAACATTATTTATATACTCACATTGATATAAATATATATGTCAAATTCGTTTATCTTTTGATTATCAATCGGACGTTATCTTATATATTTAACAATTGTTTTTAGAAGTGATAACCTCGTTTATTGCACAATCTGAATGATCCTTATCATTTAATCCTTATTTACTGAGATGTCATGTCATGTTTATTAACATTGTAGTTAATTTTAATTTAATTCATTGTTGATTTGGTTTATATTGTTAAATAATTTTGCATTTGATAATCTCTCAATTCTTAGATATACATACATACATACATATTCAGATTTAACATTTTTCTCTTTCGTTTGACATGCCCAACTAAATCAGATAGATTTTAGTTAGTTCTCACAATATTTAAAAAAAAGATTCATTTAAAGACTCCAAAAGCTCTCTCAAAAGAACCAACAACAACAATAGAACAAAAAGCTATTAACAACTGTTTCTTTTATGACACCGCTAAAAAATTTGACTTTGGTCCGCTTCACTCCGCTGGATTTATACACACACACACACACACACACACACACACATTAAGGCATTTAGCGGTTCCAGTTCCAAGCGGAGTCAAAGTCATCAAGTCAAGTCTGGGGAGTTGGAGTCACTTGCCAACTCATTCATAACTAAGTCGAACAAAACGGTTAAAATAGAATTTCGCATAAAACTATGAATCTGTATATGTATGTATGTATGTATGTATGTACTTATGTATGTGTACGTTTGTAGTTTATATGATTATGAAATTTCCGTCATTCCGTTTTCTATAAAGACTCGAAATCAAGTCAATGCTATTTTATTACAAATGCGCATGCCTAACCCGTTTTTTTTTTTCTTTAAGCATTTTTGTTGCCCTGCCTTTTGCATATACATACATACGTACATAAATAAATAGATAAACGTATATACATACATATATACATATGTGTATAAATATATATATAAGTACTTATATGAATAGTTTTTCTGCATAGTTTCGTACGTGAGTATAATATAATTATGAGCTACTTTACTCACAGCTTACTTGCTCATTTACTTAGCCTATGTATTTATTTACTCGGCCAGTGGCATACATACATATGTACATATATATATACACATTCACATGTATTTATATATACATATATTTACCTACATATAAACATACATACGTACCTAACTACATTTCCAACCTATACAAAGAGTAAAAAATATATAAAATAGCAACAAAACGTACTGACCAATTGACAAACCCAAATCGCCTTTAATGTTCGAACGAAATGAAATGACAAAATCGATGGCCTCATATATACATATGTATGTACATATGTATGTATGTATTATTGTGTGGCGCAAAAACATAGCGACCCGAGGTCTCTTCCACATATGTATGTACATATGTACATAAATATGTATGCACGTTGATGTATATATTTGTATCTCCTCTTCTATGATGTCTTTAGTCTTCTTTACTAAACGCTTTCTAAGCCAACTGAAGCTCTTTTAATGGTAAGGGGTCAGGGCAAAAAGGGCAGCTACTTTTAGGTTCACAAAGGTGCTAAAAGCTAAAAAATAATAATACAAAAAAATGTGCGTCAAAACATTTAAATAATATTTGTTTTTTAAATTCTTTTAAGCACTTAGCAATGAATTCTATTGTTTTTAAAAGCATATGTATATTTCTTGGTTGTTAAACACAATTTTGTTTAAATTAAAGTTAAAGTACGAGTTTTATATAAAGTAAATTTAATTTTTTTAAATTAAAGTTAAAGTTATTTCGAGATGTACATAAAATGAATCTAAATTAGCTGTTTATTTTTATTAAAATGATCCTTGAAAGTAGTTAGTCGTTTCACGTTGGGCCTCAGTGCTGAAGATCTTTTCCAGAATTGTTCTTCTATTAAAATTATATACATTTTTGTGGGATCGATCAATTGTAACAACTTGTCTTCAGCTCCTCGCAGTAATCCAAGTTTATGAACATGATCAGTAGTAAAATTTCGCAGGTTACTAGGGAATCTTTCTATATATACATATATGTATGTATAAATGTATGGAAGACTTAGTTAAGAATCTTTATATATATGTACATATATGTAGATATATGTATGTTTTTAGATATTTTTATGTTACTAGGAAATCTTTCTATATACATATGTATATAAATATGTATATATATACGGAAGTTGTAGTTAAGAATCTTTATGCATGTATGTTGTATTTTATAGATATTTTTATATGGTTTTGTATGTATACAAAAAAACTTATACTTATATACTTATTTGCTTTACTTTTGAAACAAAAATTAGAGAAATTTTAATAATAATTTTACAGAAAGAATGTAGCTATTTTTTAAAATTATTTTATATATGTTGCTTTTTATTTCGACTTTAATATCAATAAAATAATGTTGAAAATCAATTACATTTTGCACTTATAGTTTATAAGTATATATATACATATATGTATGTATATATATAATGTTTTTAATTAATCGAAATTGTGAGTAAACATTTTCAGTTTTATTGAACAATGATGCATGAGTTAATATAAAATTATATAAAAAAAAGAATTACAATAAAAATTCCTTATTACTAGTTAAACAAACATTTGAAGATGACGATTATATTACAGTTAATTTGGAAATCAACAATGTGAGATTATAAACATACATACATATATGTTTATATAGCTGACAAATTGCTAGAGAACTTGTTAAATTAGCGGAAATTTCTATAATATATTATATAAATTGCAGTTATTAAACAAATACTATAGTTACGTGAGAATGAAAATTGTCAGAACAAATTGTAGACAATTGACAATGGGTAATTTGAAAAAAGAAAAAATGTTATAAACTCTTTTTTTGCATAATGTTACTCTTGTTGTACTTAACTGTTGGTTAACATTGACTTCATTTCCTCTTTCGAATAAATTTTGCAACTTTCTTTCTTTCGCATTAGTTCCGTTTTGAAGTTTGTTGTTCGATTTGTTGCTTTTTTTTCTATGTATTATTTATGGTATTTGTTGTTACGGTTCGTTTGTTCGTTGTTTTTTTTTCTTCTCTGACTCTGGAATTCGGTTGGTTGTTGAAGGCTTCTTTTGGTTTTGGCCAATTGATTCTGCGCATAAATGAAAGTTGTGGGCCCGGTTAAGTGATTACCATTTAAGTGGTATGTGCTTGGCCACTTGTCTAATTTGGTCAATGCTAGACCCGAAACACTTTCTTAGCCGCAAAATGTGTAAGAAATAAAACAAAAACAAAAAAAAGTGACAAGAAAAAATGTAAGCCAAAGTAAACCAATTGGCCATTTTGTTATTGTAACAAATGTCTGTGTGCCCAATAGAACACGAATAAGTGGGAAAGGGGAAGGCATAGTGGTGGGGGGATGGTGAAATGAGGAAGTCTATGGTTACAAATGCCAAACGCCCACTTATCCCCAAGACGCAGCCCCACCGAACCCAAACCCCACTCACTATGCACCAAGTCTCTTGTTTGATCTTCCACCTCTTATTATCTATTTGTTTCTCTCTCTCTCTCCCTCTTTTTGTGTTTTTAGGTAAGGGAATCGTAAAATGCGATTAGCTAAACGACTAGTCTAACCTTGTCCATTCTCTATTTTCTATTTTCTTCCATTTTTCAACAGATGTTGCCTCAGTGGAAATTCAGACCAAGGAGGCATACTTTAATGGCTCCGCTTATTTACGCCTGCTCACTCCCATGCCCATTTGGGATCATTCGGCAATTAGTTTCCGCTCGTGCCGTGGCGGTGAAATACTTGCTCAGCAATATAATAAAAACTCAATTGTAATCTCAGTGCTCAATGATTTCCTACAAATATCATTGGCCGGACCGGCTGTGATAGGACCAAATAATCGTCTCGATGTTAAATTGCCCTATCAACTGTTGGACAATCGTTGGCATACGCTCCAATTTAAATACGAGTATGGTAATCTCTATTTGCATGTGGATCGTGCATCCACAATATTTGGTAAGTAACAAGAAGAAAAAACAACAAGGAAAATCGTGATTTAAAACAACAAATAACAAATAAATTTAAAAGGAAAATATAAAATTAGAAAGAGAAATGAAAACTGAACGATTTCATCTTTATATCAGAAAATTACACTCAAAAAAAAATTTACGAATCCTGCAAATTGAAATCGTATCTTTGAAATCATATTTAGATTTAACTTTAAACAATTTCCTACCATTTTTTTGTTCATTTAATTATATATGTTATTTTGTTTTCCAACAGCAAATTCAACCTACAATAGTCAATTTTTGACCAATCAGGATATTGGCAATGAGGCAGCCATTTTGATATTGGGCAATTCATTTTCTGGTTGCCTTTTGGATGGACCTGGTTTGCAGTTTGTCAATGGTTCTATGACCGTACAGAATGCTGTATTTGGTGTATGTCCCTTGAATCAGGGACCTTGTAGTGAACACGATGTTTTCACAAGAATCCAGGATAATTTTTGCCTTAATGATCCATGCATGGGTCATGGTACATGCACTTCAAATGCTGATGGCTATGAATGCCGTTGCACGGCTCGTTATTCGGGCAAGAATTGCCAAAAGGATAATGGATCACCGTGTGCCGCGGGTAAAAATCCTTGTACAAATGGTGGTAGCTGTTTGGAGAACTCTCGTGGGGATTATCAATGTTTCTGCGATGCAAATCATAGTGGACAGCATTGTGAAACGGAAGTGAATATCCATCCACTCTGTCAGACGAATCCTTGCCTGAACAATGCCGCTTGTGTCGTACTTAGCGGCAGTTCAACCATAGCCTGTGAATGTCCCAAGGGCTATGCGGGAGTACGTTGTGAGATCGATACGGATGAGTGTGCCTCACAACCATGCCAGAATAATGGTAGTTGTATTGATCGGATCAATGGATTCACTTGTGATTGCACTGGCACCGGTTATACGGGTGCCTTCTGTCAGACGAATATCGATGAATGCGAGAAGAATCCTTGTCTGAATGGTGGACGTTGTTTTGATACCTATGGCTGGTATACCTGTCAATGTCTAGATGGTTGGGGTGGTGAAATCTGTGACAAACCCATCAGTTGCCAGACACAACAATGCCTAAATGGAGGAACCTGTGTGGATAAGACCATTGGCTTCCAGTGCATTTGTCCACCCGAATTCACTGGGGAATTGTGCCAACTTGGACCAGGACCACTCTGTGCCCAACAATGTCCCATCGATTCCGAATGTATTGCCGGCAAATGCGTATGTAAGCCTGGAACTTCGGGTAAGTAAAATAATTAATAAAATGGGAAATAAGGAAAAATTCAATTTGATTTTCACAATGGCATGGTATATTTTGCATATCTATAAATTTTGGAATGGTATTGGGTATTTCATACATATTTAACAAATAATTTACAAATATTACAATATAAAGCTACCGACTTAGAGCTGGCAGCATCTACGGATGAAGATTTGATAATGCTCCAAATGGCTGGCACTTTGTGCCCCAGCGAGAAGAAGAAACGATATATATCACCTGAATGGCTTAAACGCAAACGTTGTGAACTAAAATTGAGTATGTTTTGGTGTTGGATTAGGGATACTCAATCAATATTAGAATCCTTGCCTCGCCATCCATTAGACTATATACTACATTTTTTATGCTTAATAATACTTTGTATTTATCCTATCCACTAATAATCCTCTAATGAAACCTTATATTTTATGCTTTTGGCTATATATATATATACATATATATATATAAAACTTAGGCCCTATTGGTCATTGTGTACCAACAACAACAACACCAACACCAGAATTATTAGTACCAACAACAACAACAACAACAACTACAACAAGTACAACAACAGCAACAACAACAAAAACAACAGCAACCATTAGTTCAGCTAGAACAACCCATTTAACACCAACTACAACTACAACTATAACAACAACTATACCTCCCCTAATAACAACAACAACAACCAAAAACAATAAACAAACCAAACAACTACAACAATTACAACAACAACAACAAACACCAACCCAAAGATCGGCCTCATTGAGTGTGACTAGTGCATGCCCCCCAGAAAATTGCTTGAATGGTGGCACCTGTCTAGGATATGGTAGCAATTATACCTGTATATGTGCTAGTGGATACACAGGTTTGGACAAAAACAACAACAAGAACAACAACTTGAAAGATTTAAGGGGTTGCCCTAAAGAAATAACTAAAAAAAAAATTACCATATCTATTTAATTGAAATGGTATAAAATATTGATTTATTTTTCTTGTTTATAATTTAATCTAAAAAATTCCTGAATTATTTCTAACTATGTATGTATTAGCAAATGTATTATGTAAAACTTTTAGAGCAACCCTTTAGATACCAAATGTAAATATACATATACATATAAATTTAATGTAGCAGATTAACTTGTATTGAAATTTAAAGAATCCTTAATAGTAGATTGAAAAATTGAATTTGCATGCGAAATTGTTGGAAAATATGGCTAGTTAATTTAAATTAATTTAATATAATAACCATCTATATATGTATGTATATATAGGTTACAACTGTCAACTGAGCACGGGTGATGGTGCTGCAGCATTACAAGCTCTTACGCCCATCAATTGTAATGCCACAAATGGTAAATGTCTAAATGGAGGCACTTGCTCAATGAATGGTACTCATTGCTATTGCTCCGTTGGCTATTCGGGTGATCGTTGTGAGAAGGCTGAGAACTGTTCGCCACTTAATTGCCAGGAGCCAATGATTTGTGTACAAAATCAATGCATTTGTCCGGAGAATAAGGTGTGCAATCAGTGTGCCACACAACCCTGTCAAAATGGTGGTGAATGTTCCGATTTACCCAATGGAGATTATGAATGTAAATGTTCACGCGGCTGGACAGGCAGGAATTGTGCCAATGATATTGATGAATGTGTATTGCAACCAAAGATCTGTGGTAATGGCATATGTAAGAATGAAAAGGGATCGTACAAATGCTATTGTACGCCAGGATTTACGGGTATTCATTGTGATTCGGATGTTGATGAGTGTCTCAGTCATCCGTGTCTAAATGGAGCCACATGCCATAATAAGGTAAGTTTGAAAAAATGGTGCGAAATATGCAGATAAGAAAGAAAAAAATAAATGGGTTGGTTACTAAAGTGTAATTAGTTGTTTTTCTTTAAATATGGAAAGCATCGGATATTGAGACAAGTGAGTGAATGAACAATTTCATATCCTTGTAAATCCTAGTAGGCATCATACTTGTCGAAATGTCCTTAGTAGCCCCTTTAAAGCTTTAATCTCTCAACGAATACTTATAATTTAAAAATGAAATTACTTTTTATCCACAGATTAATGCCTATGAATGTGACTGCCAGCCAGGTTATCAGGGTGATAATTGTGAAATTGATATTGATGAATGCATTAATAATCCCTGCTCGAATGGCTCCACATGCATCGATATGATCAATAATTTTACCTGCTCCTGCATACCGGGAATGACAGGACGCATCTGTGACATTGATATCGATGATTGTGTATCGGCGCCATGTCTGAATAGTGGCAAATGTATTGATGAATTGGGTGGCTTCCATTGCGATTGCAGTGGCACTGGCTATGAAGGTAAAAATTGTGAATTGAATATCGATGAGTGTATATCGAGTCCATGTACAAATGGTGCCAAATGTGTGGACCAAGTTAAGGATTATCTATGCGAATGTCATTCTGGTTATACGGGCAAAAATTGCGAACAAGATATCAATGAGTGTGAAAGTAATCCATGTCAATATAATAGCAATTGCTTGGAAAGATCAAATACAACTCTCTATCAATTGAGCAAATTGATGGATCTGCCCAAAGTGTTCAGTTTGCCGTTTAACTATGAGAATGCTAGTGGGTAAGTTAATACAAATGAATTACTTATCCTTATACGACATTTTAATCTCCATTTCTATTCTAGTTATGAATGTGTCTGTGTTCCTGGCATCATAGGCAAAAACTGTGAGATCAACATCAATGAATGCGAGAGCAATCCTTGCAGCAAACACGGCACTTGCAATGATGGAGTAAGTCCTAATTCATCATGGTAATTTGATTGATTAATTTTAATTTAATTTTTAATTTCTTTCTAAGATTGGTACCTATACATGTGAATGTGATCCTGGCTTTGAGGGGACCCATTGTGAAATTAATATAGATGAATGCGATCGATATCATCCGTGTCAGAGCGGCACTTGCATTGATCAGATTAATGATTATGATTGCGATTGTGATTCTAATTTTGGCGGCAAGAATTGTTCAGTTCCATTAATTGGCTGCTTACAAAATGTAAGTGAATTAAAATCTATAAAAGTAACAAATATATAATATAAATATTTGTCTCTTTATTTCAGCCCTGTTTAAATGGTGGTAATTGTCGTCCATATTTGGTCAATGAAACCATCCACCTGTTCAATTGTTCTTGCGAGCATGGTTTCCAAGGTGATACGTGTGAGAAGACCACAACTCTTTCCATGGTGGTTAGCAGTTTGATAACAGTTAAAACAAAACGGGAAGAGGGCTATGATATTAATTTACAATTCCGTACAACTCTGCCCACTGGTGTATTGGCCTTTGGCACTTCGGGTGGACAAAATGAACCTGTTAGCTATATACTTGAACTGATCAATGGACGTCTCAATTTGCACTCATCTTTGCTTAATAAATGGGAGGGCGTATTCATTGGATCCAAATTGAATGATAGTCGTTGGCATAAGGTTTTTGTGGCTATCAATACTTCACATTTGGTTCTATCCGCCAATGATGAACAGGCCATATTCCCAGTTGGTTCCTATGAGACGGCCAATAATAGCCAACCATCGTTTCCTTTAACCTATTTGGGTGGCACCATACCCAATCTGAAATCATATTTGAGACATTTGACACACCAACCATCAAGTTTTGTGGGTTGTATGCAAGATGTGGTGGTCAATGGCAAATGGATATTTCCTGATGAGCATAATGATGATACAGAATCCGATACCAAACTATCCTATGTACAAAGTGGTTGTCCGCGCACAGAGCAATGCAAACCGAATCCTTGTCATTCGAATGGCGAATGTACGGACTTGTGGCATACCTTCCGTTGTGTTTGTCCTAGACCCTTCTTTGGACATACTTGTCAGCACAGTGAGTAAAGCGTTTATATTAACTAATTTCAAGGACTAAATTTAACTTTCGTTTTTTAGATATGACGGCTGCTACATTTGGCCATGAGAATACCACCCATTCTGCGGTCATTGTGGAAACAACAGATGTGGCCAGGCGCGCCATACGTTCCATATTGGATATTTCCATGTTTATACGAACTCGCGAACCAACGGGTCAAGTGTTCTATTTGGGCAGCGATCCTCGAAAGATGCCAACAAAGAGTTAGTTTTTTATATTGACTATTATTTTTGTCTATTCTTTGCTAATTGTTAAATCTAATCCTTTTTCAGACGTTGGAGACTCATTTGTGGCTGCCCAATTGGCTGGCGGTGAATTGTTAGTTAAAATGCAATTTAATGGAACTCCTGAGGCATACACGGTTGGCGGTCAGAAACTTGACTCTGGCTACAATCATCTGATTGAGGTTGTGCGCAATCATACTCTCGTCCAGGTTAAAATTAATGGTACTGAATATTTCCGTAAAACTCTATCAACAACGGGAATACTAGATGCACAAGTTCTCTATTTGGGTGGACCAGCACCCACACGTGAATCAATATTACCTGCCAGTACTGAACCAGGGCCAGTTGAGGTGGAGAGCACAGCATCGGATATGGGATCAGCGTCCATAGCACCAACAGATAACAACAAAGACTATTTCAAGGGCATCATACAAGATGTGAAGGTCAGTAATGGTTCGCACAACATGATAGTGGAGATGTATCCCCTAAATGTCACAGAAGTCCAAGAAAATGCCTCACCATTCGGGGCTGTTACTATTGATCGAACTTCGGTCTTACCCGGTGAAGTATCCGATGATCTATGCCGTAAGAATCCTTGCAAACATAATGCCGAGTGCCGAAATACCTGGAACGATTACAGTTGCAAGTGTCCAAATGGTTACAAAGGCAAAGATTGTCAGGAGATTGAATTCTGTCAGCTGGTAACATGCCCTGGCGAGAGTGTTTGCCAGAATCTAGATGATGGCTACGAATGTCTAACCAATATTACATTTACGGGGCTTGAACGGTCACCATTGGCCTTCTCCTACTTCAAGGAACAACAGCCGGATGATATTGTGGGTGTCCCAACGAAATCAACTCTAAAACCTGTTATAGAAATTGCCTATCGGACACGAGCCGGTGGCACTCTTCTCTTCATAGACAAGAATGATAGTTTCTTTGAGATTGGTGTAAACGGTGGACTTGTAACCATTACCTGGAAACTTACGCAGCTTCATATTGGGGAATCTAAGCGCTTTGATAAGGAGAACACCGATGGAGAATGGAGTCGCATTTATTTGCGTTCACACAATGGCAAGCTGGAAGGTGGATGGAAGGGCTGGGAATCCATGGTGGATCCCGCACCAGCATTCTCTGTGGACATCGACCAGGCTGCTTTCCAGGATCTCCTTTCAACGAGTACACAAGTGTATTTGGGTGGCATGCCAGAGTCACGTCTAGCTCGGGGTTCTACACAGGGTGCCCAACAAGGATCACAATTTAAGGGCTGTTTGGGTGAGGCCCGTGTGGGTGATTTGCTGTTGCCTTATTTCACCAATGCCGAACTCTATCCCCATACCGAGAATGTTTCTGTGCAGCTGCAGGCTCAGTTTCGATTAAATTCCACACAACCGGAAGAGGGTTGCATTCTATGTTTCCAGTCGGATTGCAAAAATGGTGGAAAATGTCTGTCCCCATCCGAGGAATATGCTTGCACCTGTCAACCCGGTTACGAGGGCGATGATTGTTCTGTTGATATCGATGAATGTCTTGCCGTGGAGTGTCAGAATAATGGAACCTGCATCAATCAAGTGGCCGATTTCTATTGCCAATGCCAGCCAGGATTCGAGGGACGTTTCTGCGAACAGAATATCGATGAGTGCTCTCCGCAGCCTTGTCACAATGGTGGTAACTGTACAGATCTGATTGCAGCATATCTCTGCATATGTCCGGAGGATTATACGGGTCCACAGTGTGATGTACTTAAGCAGATGACTTGCGAAAATGAACCATGTCGAAATGAATCAACTTGCGCGAATGGTTTCAGTGAGTATAGAATATCTACATAGAGTCCTTTTACTAAATCATTTCTAATTGCAGATGCAACAACGGGAAATAATTTCACCTGCACATGTTCGACAGGATTTGTGGGTTCCTTGTGTGACACACCATTCTGCGAGGAGACGCCTTGTCATAACGGAGGACTTTGCTTGACCACAAATACTGTAAGTAATGTGCCGATATATCTCAACTATAGCTAATATTTACCTTATTTTAGTCACCAATGTGCAAATGTAGTCTGGGATATACCGGAGTTTTCTGCGAACAGGAAATAGATGAGTGTGCCTCAAATCCCTGCCAAAATGGTGGCAAATGCATTGATCGGATAGGTGGCTATGACTGCAATTGTCTGACCACTGGATTCGAGGGTACCCACTGTCAGGATGATATTGATGAGTGTAGTCTGAGTGAGGAGTATTGTGGTGGTTTGGGTCGTTGCATAAACCGACCTGGAACATTCAAATGCATCTGCCAGACACCGCATTGTGGAGCATATTGTAATTTTACTGACCCATGCAATACCACGGGCATCTGTGCCAATGGTGGTCAATGTGTGGAGAATTGTGGGGAAGAGCCAGACTATTATTGCAACTGCACTGAGGGATTCACGGGCAAAAATTGCACAGCAATGGTAAGTAGATTTAAATAGAAACTATCCAGAAATCAAATGATTTAACCATTTTGTTTATTTTTAAAGATGACAGCTAAGGAGGATGGACCATCCACAGCAGACATAGCAATTATTGTTATACCCGTTGTGGTGGTACTTTTACTTATAGCTGGAGCTTTATTGGGCACCTTTTTGGTAATGGCTCGGAACAAGCGAGCCACACGTGGCACCTATAGTCCCAGTGCCCAGGAGTATTGCAATCCGAGACTGGAAATGGATAATGTGCTTAAACCGCCACCAGAGGAACGACTTATTTAATTTAATTTAACAAAATCGACAAAAAAAAAAACAACACAGATATTCTACAAATCCGCCCATATATATTTTTTTGTATTGTACTAAGCTCGTACCTAGTTAACTTCTTACGTTTATGTTAAGGTGCTCAAAGCAAGCAACAACTGTATCCATTCCAATTCTTAATATCAGTCCTCCACTTAGTTAGTTAATATTTGCCGTTGTCTATTTATTGTCCTAGATGTTAGATGACAGAAAAAAGAATACTATGAATCAAAAAGCAACATGAAATCAATTTTATAGTCGTTATATAATTATGTTCCATTAGTTAAGTTTCAGTATTCAATTTCTGCGAACAAACTGTTAAGCTAAACACCCACCCACCCATCCTCAACATAATGCACATTCCAATCAAAGCAATTATTTTGTAAATATAATGTCTTTTGAGAGAAAAAAACAAAAACAAATTAAGAAATATCAAATTAGCTGAGCTAAACGAAACAAAATAACCTAACCTAACCTTCTATATGCCTATATATATGCAAATATATATCAATTTATGTGGCCTTATAAGTTATACAAAGAGAAAAACTGGCAATCTGAATGCAAAATGATAATGATAAATGATAATTAATTAAGTGAACTAAATCAAATAATATTTTACAAATACATAAAAGATTTTGCTCTAGAATTTCTAAGTGTAAACTTAAGAGACTGTACTATATATATATACATATACATATTTAAATATTAAATATTTCGGCCTTTTTTTCCATAAAGAAAACTAAACTATTCATCACTTTCTTATAGAATGTTTGCACCAAGGTAATCGTTTTTGGTATATCATATGATACCGATTTATTGTAGAGATTTTTGCATATCCATCTGTATAAAGATATCACCAAAGATACAGATTATTCAATATATGGAATCCGGACTAATCTGGAGCATAAATATTCAAATTTTTATTTTGTTAAGTGACACAAATATGCATGTGAGCATAAAAACAAGTTGCATAAATGCGATCATAAATTACAGTACAAAAAATGTCAAACTTGTTGGCACACGTAATGCAAATTACAAGTCGACAAAATGCCAATGATAAAACCACATTACAACATGTATACCTAGAAGCTTATCGGTTCTAGTTTCTGGAGGTCTTGGTTTCACCAACTAACACTATAAATGCCAACTCAGACTGGTCGAAACAACAGAAAGCAGTCGAAATGGCAAAGTTTTACCAAATATTTTTTACTGGTTTAGTGATTTTCCTTTCAGTGAAAGCTCTACCCATTGATATCGATGAGGACATCAAAGAAGAGGACTTAATAGACCTATCGGACATCGGTGAGGCTATATTTGGTGCCCCGGATAGTGAAACGACAGGCGTATTGGTCGATGCCCATGACGATCAATCTGAACAAAATCCAGAAGAGTTGGGCACCTACTATGAGGGTGATATATTGATACCCTTGAGTTATCGTGAGCCTCGTACGAATGGCACACGTAATGGTATTTTAGCTCAAAGTTCACGCTGGCCGGGCGCCATAGTACCATATGAAATACGTGGACCATTTACCAATCAGGAAATGGACAATATACGTCATGCCTTTGCCGAATATCATAGTAAAACTTGTGTAAAATTTAAGCCTCGTACAACTGAAAAGGATTACATTTCCATTGGCAGCAGCAAATCGGGTTGTTGGAGCGGCATTGGACGTCTGGGTGGACGGCAGGAGGTTAACCTTCAATCGCCCAATTGTCTACGTACATATGGCACACCTATTCACGAACTAATGCACGCCTTGGGCTTTTTCCATGAACAGAATCGTCATGAGCGTGACTCCTATGTACGAGTTCTTAATGATAATATAAAACCAGAGATGATTATCAATTTTGAAAAGGCAAGTCCAAAGACACAATATGGATTTGGTGTGGAATATGATTATGCTAGTGTAATGCATTATTCAGCCACAAGTTTTTCCCGTAATGGCCAACCCACATTGATGGCACTGAAATCGAATAACGATGCTAAACAGATGGGGCAACGAAAAGGATTCTCAACGGGTGACGTGCGCAAAATTAATGCCATGTACAAGTGTACGGCTTAGGAGAATGGCAAAAACTATAGAAGAAATTTAAAAAAAAAGTTAAACTAAATTAAGTTTCTGTTTCTATATGGTATTATAAGCCATTTCTGATTTATTCCAAAAAAAAGAAGTAAAATATATAATAACAATCATCTACATAAACATGTGTGCTGTGTCTTGTACTACGCTCTGTCACGGACCAATTTCAACCAACCTTCTACCTTCCTTCCTTGATGCCCATGTTGTCCATTTAGTGATGGGGCAGATTCTTGTTTCTTTCAAAAAAGAAATTTCCTTGCATATGGAGTTCCTTGCAGAGTGTCGAGAAACGTCTGAGGGCATTGTATGTGCCAGTCTTAGTATCGCTGGCATCTTAGTTTTGAAACATAAATTATATCATTTTCGATATGGCATTATAAAAGACTTTCCTCACATAGAGGTAGAATTATTAGAAACATTTGTTGTTTTTGCAATTAGTTCAATGTTAGAATCAATCCAATCCGGTAGAGTTTCTCATAGTGGTGTGTGTGTTAGTGGGGACGAGCTTTGCCCTTCAGCTGTTTCAACTTAGCCTTACCTCCTGCTCCTCCACCGACTGCATCATCACATGCTGCTATAGCAACATTAGAACTCGCACCTAAATCCAAATTCATATATAAGGCAATATTTCCAGATGAACCATGACGAGAACGATTATTAAGAAAGTCCCGTATATGCTGAACTATTAATTCAATGGCCACTAAAAAACAAAAAATAAAATTCATAGATAAGTACAAATATTCCAAATAGGTTACCAATTCTGTTATATACTATATATTAAATTGAACAAAGAAATAAATCAAATAGAACATTGAGATATAATAAAACGAAACGCTTACCTGGTAACCGCCGCTAATTGTTTGGTAGCCCAACTTCTTACAGTCTATTATCATATTACTTAAACACACTAGCAAAAACTTACTCTATTTAGTTTTAGTTTAGGATAACTCGCTTTTCACCTTGCATTTAGTGTTTCATATTATTTTTGGCCGGCTTTTTTTTAAGTCTGTAATTGTTGTAATTGGTGTGGTTTTTGTGTGCTGATTACAATATATTTCTCATTAAGCCACTTTATCTAGATCTAGCTTTTCTTTGTTAACTATTTGAGGAAGGTATTTACTACGTTTATACAATAAACTCTTAATACTTATGGATTTTAATGGAAGTTATTGCGAGATTTACATCAGCTTAGTCTATAATATGATTTAGTTTTATTACCAAGTATTCCATTATATTATATCAAGAGAACTGTTTGGTTGGTTTATTTTATTTTATGGAGTTCTCATCTTAAAATGATTCGGATGAGTTTATTATTTTAGTATATATAAATTAGGCATTTATAACATTTCCCAAATAATGATAAAGTTAAGTTATTAGATGAAATCATGTATAAACGTAGTAAACATATATTTAATGTTAACCCAAGGTAATCGAAAACAAAATAAAATGTTTCTTTAAAATTAATTACCGGAAAATTAAAATTAATAACAAGATCCAAAATATTCCGAAAAACTATGATATTAACATATAAGTAACAGAACCAATAAATTTAGAATTTTACATAATATGAATGTTAGATGTTTTTATTTTCAATTGCGAAATTATTGTATATTAACCACATGTTGGGTTTAGGAATACCTCTCGACTTATGCAACAATTTTCCAATTGTTAGTTTTTTTTATAGATATATTATGATTATATTGTTTTGGTTTAAGCTAGGATATAAAATATACATACATAGAGAATAAGTTAAATATGATATATCTGTGTATGTATGTCTGGTAGTGTTTGATTTAGAGTGCTTCACTTTTGTATTTAGTGATTAGCCCAAGTGAAACTGATTAACGGAAAAATTATTCGATAATTTCTAAATGATCGAAGGAGCATGTCTACACACATTATGTAGACACTTAAATCATCAACTCTTTTCAACTTAATACTAGATTAATCTAATTTTAGAATGATAAAAGAATATGGAATTAAGAAGGAAGGTTGAGCTTGGCGATGCGTGTCCAGCGCTTAATTGGGCAATTAGTATACAAGCTTTCAACTGATTGGTTGGTTAAGGATTTTAGCGAAACTTTCAGTTCGATATTTGTCTGTATTCTAGTTTTGTTGGTTTTTAGTGATCGCGCTTCATGCTGGACGCTGGAATTCGGACTGTGTTGTTGTGCTGTGCGTTGTTCGTGGCGGCAAGAATTTCCCCAATATGGTGTACAATGAGATCAATGGCAACTGCAAGAAATACAATAAAGAAAACGAACAGGAACAAAAAAAAAAAAAAAAAAAAAAAAACGAAACAAAAATGAACGAACCAAAAAACACAAACAAGAAACAAAATAACATCAAGCATTCTATTTTTTATCTTTTGGGTTTAAAAATATTCGTTGTTTTTGTTTGTTCTTACGTTAATTGGAGAACAAGACTAATACGAAAATATATATGTATATATAAATTCTACAAGTGTTTTAAGTGTCGAGAGGTAAATGCGAGTATGTGTGGGTGTGTTTTGTTAGATTTTGACTATTTTCTAGTCACCCTCTCACCTGTATTGTCTGCACCTCGTGGTATTATAACGTCAGCAAACTTTTTAGTCTAACAAAAACGGGGAAAGGGGAGAGGATAATAACATGTTATTTATATTTTATGAACTAAAAACATAACTTAACTTACTGGGGAACAAAATTCCTCAAATGCTGGCTTAACAAAGGTCATATACTGCGTCAGCACTGCATCCAGATCTCGACCACGTTCATTGATATCACGTGGCACTGTTAAAAATTGAATAATACCATAATATATGCATATATTAGCTATTATACAAGAAAGAAAAACTTTGAATTACAATTACCTCGCCTTGCTAGCCGAGTGTCAGAATCTGTGTCCACAAATAATTTCATATGGAATAGATCTCTTATTTTAGGAAAATAGAATACCAAAATGCCCTCAAATAAGACCACATCTGCTGGGTATATGATCAACATGTTCTCAAAGTTCCTGGATGAAACGTACATATTTACGTGGTATTACTTTTGATTTGTTTTCTTTAATTGGAACCTTTGATTGTATTACTTACAAGGAATTCGTGCGATAATCATAGCTGGGAATCTCCACACGTTGCCCCTTCAGTATGCATTGCAAAGTTTCGTACATCAATTCCTCATTGAAGGCATCGGGATGATCGAAATTGAAAAGACCCTTTTGAGCTTTCGCCTTTTCGGCTGCCGATAGTTCGCGGTAGAAACTATCCTGACTAATCGACACCACCTGACGTTGTGTGTCCTCCATTTCTGCCTGTCCCAGCTGTACCATAATCTTTTTGCATACGGTTGACTTGCCACTAGCTGTCCCGCCGGCTACACCAATCAGAAACGGAGATTTTACCTCACTATTTGCTGCCAAAGCATCGCCATTGGGCAATTGTAGAGAATTGGAATCCATTTCTTTCGAACAGCCGATAAAAAAGTGGTCTAGTTGAGGAAAAGGACAAAGGCAACAACCGTGTTGGCTAACATATGACTCGTAGTAAGGCAGTGTTGGTAAGTATTGACTACGATGCTTAAAGTCACGAAATCGTGACTTTTGGTTTATTAGGAATAATACAATAAGTTGTAATATTTTTTTAATCTGTGTTAGGAATTTCGCTTTCAAAATATTTGTTTAAGCATTATCTATTATATTGATTTGTTTTTATGAATTGCATATTTGCTTAAATCATACCTAAGTATTTAAATTAAAATCACTGATATTTTAAATCACTTGCTGTTACTTTTAGTCACTTGCACATATCTATCCATCGTGCGGCAACCATCTAATTCCGGTTCACATGTGCAACTCAAGCAAAAGCAAAATAAACGAATTGCGAGTAGAGAAAAATGCAAACTTTACGTGAATTTACGCGTAAGACAAAGCGTGGAAATGTTTTGAAAATTGTACGAGAGCATTATCTACGGGATGACATTGGTTGTGGCTCCGATTTGTGTCAATATTGTTTCCAGAATGAGGTATACCAACTAACCTCGAGGCATGAAATCAAGAGCACCCTCTTCAAGTATCCACACTATATTGTCCTAGACACGAATGTTGTTCTTGATCAGATCGATGTACTTGAGGAGGATGTCCTGCACAATGTGATAGTCTTAAGTACAGTGCTTAATGAGGTGAAGCACAAGAGCTCTTCGATTTATAAGCGTTTTAATGAAATCATCCATGATCGTACAAGGAATTTTTATGTATTTGTCAATGAGCATCACAAGTAAGTTGATTTAAATACCTCAATAATGAACTATAGTAATAATTCTACTCTTCTATTAGGGACACGTATGCTGACCGGGAGCCAGATGAATCTGCCAACGATCGCAATGATCGAGCTATTCGCATAGCCACAAAATGGTATGATACTCATTTGATGAACTCCCAATCGTCGAAGAGATTTGAGCATAGTGGCCAGGCCACTACACGGGTTATTCTACTAACGGATGATGCAGGAAATCGTTCCAAAGCCGAGTCCGAAGGTATATTGGTGGCTTCGGCAATGGAATATGTGAAATCTCTAGAAGATCATCCCAATTTGTTGGACAAATTGTCGAAAAAAACTTTTGAAAATGAAAGGCAAACCCTGCCTCAGTATCCACCACATTTAAGCATGAAGGAGCTGCTCGAGGGTCTGCGACAAAAGAAACTCGTACAGGGATCCTTTCAGGCCTCACGGGAGAACTATCTAGAAGGCAACGTGAATGTCGAGAATTACGAGAAAGGGGTACGACACCCAGTCAAAATGCTAAGTAATAGATTACCTATAATTTCTTGTAAAACTGTTGCAGATTCTCATACAAGGACGTGAATCCTTAAATCGTGCTGTTGATGGGGACATAGTTGCTGTAGAGCTTCTACCCGAAAGTGAATGGTCTGCCCCTAGTGAGATTGTCCTTGAAGAGAAAAATGTGTATGCCGATGATGTGCCTAGTGAGGAGCGTGCCGAAGAGGAGCAGCAACTGCAAAAGGCTGCTTTGGCGGCTGCTAGAACAGAAGATCGTACACCCACAGGACGCATTGTGGGGATTGTGTGCCGCAAGTGGCGTCAATATTGTGGCATCTTGCAACCCAGCCTTATAGCAGATACCAATCGGCATATATTTGTGCCAGCTGATCGTAAAATTCCTCGCATTCGGATCGAGACAAGGCAGGCAGCTAAATTGGAGAATCAGCGTATTATAGTGGCTATTGATACTTGGCCCAGAAACTCCCGTTATCCACATGGTCACTTTGTGCGTTCGCTGGGTCCACTAGGTGATATGGGTACCGAGAATGAAGTGATTCTATTAGAACACGATGTGCCTCATTGCAAATTCTCCGAAGAAGTATTGAGTTTTCTGCCTCAAATGCCCTGGACTATTACCGCTGAGGATTACGCGAAACGTGAAGATCTTCGAGATTTATATATCTGCTCAGTGGATCCACCCGGATGTACAGATATCGACGATGCCCTTCATTGTCGAGAGCTGCCCAATGGCAATCTTGAGGTAGGCGTTCATATTGCGGATGTTAGTCATTTTATACGTCCTGGAAATGCCTTAGACAAAGAGGCAGCTGCTCGTGGCACCACTGTTTATTTGGTTGGCAAGCGCATTGATATGGTTCCGGAGCTGCTCAGCTCAAATCTTTGTTCTCTGGTTGGTGGTGTGGAACGGTTCGCATTTTCATGTGTTTGGGAAGTGGATCAGGATGCTAATGTATTAAAAAAACGCTTCCATAAAAGCGTTATCAAATCAAAGCGAGCCATGACCTATGAAGAGGCTCAGGTGATGATCGATGACTCTAATGAACAAGGGGAGATAGCCAAATCTCTGAGAAATCTCAATCGTTTGGCAAAAATATTGAAGAAACGACGTATGGACAGTGGGTTAGTGTGAAAAACAAAAGGTAATCAAAATTTCCTAGTCTGATTTTCTTTCTTAATTTTTTTTCCAGAGCTCTAGTCTTGGCTTCACCGGAAATACGCTTCCAAGTGGACAGCGAGACTCATGAACCTCTTGAAGTAGAGGCTAAACAAATGCGAGACACCAACTCTATGGTAGAGGAGTTCATGTTGCTGGCCAATATCACAGTTGCCAAGCATATTGCAGACGAATTCCCTGAATGCGCAGTTCTTCGACGACATCCTCGACCACCGCCCACAAATTTCGAACCTTTAATCAAGGCAGCACGCCATCAGGGTTTTGAAATAGACATTGAATCGGGTTTGTCACTATCCCATTCCCTGGATAAGTGCACTAAGGCGGATAATCCATATTTCAATACCATGACACGCATCCTAACAACACGCTGCATGATGCAGGCCGTATATTTCATCAGTGGCAGCCTACAGAAGGAGGAATTCTTTCATTATGGTCTTGCAGCGCCCATTTATACACATTTTACGTCCCCCATTCGTCGTTATTCTGATATAATGGTACATCGTCTGTTGGCAGCCTCAATTGGAGCCGATGGCACCTATGCTCAGTTGTTAGAGCGCAAATCCAATGAGGAATTGTGCAATAATCTCAACTATCGCCATAAGATGGCCCAATATGCAGCCCGGGCATCGGTGGCTCTCAACACACATCTCTTTTTCCGTGGCAAAGAAGAAGACGAAGAAGGGTAAGACCTACTAATTATATCCATTTATAAAAATTCTTTATTAATTCTCTTTTAAACTTTCTTAGCTACGTTTTATTTGTACGCAAGAATGCTCTTCAAGTTCTCATTCCAAAATATGGCCTAGAAGGCACTTTATATTTGAAGTCGGACAAGGATGGCAAGGATGGTTTACAGCGCATTAAAAGCGAGATTATATTTACCTTTAATGAAGAGGATCATACCCAACGTTGCGGCGATGTTGTATTCCATTCGTTTGATCCTGTTACAGTACGACTGAGTCTCAATTCGAGTAATGTTCAGCATGAAAAGTTGGCATTCCGTTTGGTCAAGCCTTACATTAAGGGCTTCAGTGTGGAGGAAGTAAAAATGGATGTGGAGGCAGAAGCAAGTATTACTTCTCCACCATCAAAAAAATCCAAAAAGGACAAGAAAAAGAAATAATTAAGATACTAAATACTTAAGTTGGAAAGTTTTCTTTATATATATATTTTTATGCATTTTAAAGTAAAGTTCTAAATTGTTTCAGACAGATTTGTTAATTTTCATAACGTAAATAAATTCAAATTGAATTTCGTACAAAATTATATAGCATTCCTACTAATACTTTTCAGTGTTTGGAGTTACTCTTTAATTAAGTAATAAGAATGATTATTACGTCGTCAGATTACCTTGTTCTATATATATGGGGTATATAACCTCGTGACAAATTTCTCAATGGGATTACGCTTTAATTCCCCAATTGTTTCGTTTCATTTTGTTTTCCCATTCATTTCCAAAGCGAATTCTCTCTCTCGAGCGCTCACTTAAAAACCTTTGATCGAAAATGGGTAACCACAATTTGTGGTTATTTTCGCCTTTGGTATGCTATATAACAATTTACACGATTTCATTCTAAAGTTTCGACTTCAGTACGACGGTTGTGCGCCCGGATAATCTAAATCTAATTTTCTGTGTATATCTTTAAAATTTAATCCTCAAGTTTTTAGTATGGAATTGGGTGCTGGTGCAGTTTCTGTAAATAAAGCTAATTTTGAAGAAAGTAAGTGAAAAAGAGGAAATAGTTTCATTTAGGAAATGACGATATAATTTCCGTTCAAAGGACTTTATACGGAATATATAATGGCCTCATCATCTAGTTAAAGGTCAATTTTAAATTCAAATGAAACTAAAATGAAATGCCACAATAATGTCTAGGCTATTGCGTGTCATTGTTTTCGTAGTCCGATACAGTATACAGTATATGTATATAGTATTTATTATATGCATATAGGCACTTGCATATATGTATGTATCATTCAGTTGAGTGACCGCGCACTTACATGTTGGATCTTTTTAGAAAATTTACAAATTGAATTTTAATTTCGTTTAAGTTTGTTAATTAGTTTAGAGACAGCTGGTGTGATCAGGCCAATGACCTGATCAACCAACTAGTTAATGGACTCCCAACTAATTCACTATCAAACCTCTGTACCGATTAGAGTCCATTAATGGCATGCCCTTTGAGGATCATGATCCATTGTATTTGGAGGCTTATCGTAAGTCCATACAAAATCCCGTGGATTTTTGGGAGGAACACGGACATCTATTGGATTGGGATCGACTATGGCAGCATGTGTTGGATGTGAGTAATCCCCCATTTACTAAATGGTATGTCGGTGGCTATCTCAATGCCTGCTACAATGCCATAGATAGGCATATATTGGCTGGTCGTGGCTCCAAAGTGGCTCTCATTCATGACAGTCCTCTAACGGGAACGGTGAGAGAGGTTACCTATTCGGAGCTGTATGATCAAATTGTTTTACTTGCCGGCGGACTGGCCAAACTTGGTGTGGTCAAGGGTGATCGAGTGGTCATCTATATGCCATTAATACCAGAGACCATTATTGCCATGTTGGCAATTGTTCGACTGGGCGCCATTCATTCAGTTGTCTTTGGTGGCTTTGCAGCACGGGAATTGTGCTCCCGGATTGAGCATGTTGAACCAAAATTGGTTATTGCCTCCAATGTGGGATTAGAACCTGGAAAAGTGGTCCCATATTTGGATATTCTCCATTCGGCCATACAAATGTCACGTTGGAAGCCACCTCATAAGAATATCATCTTTATGCGTGATCAGATATCAAAGGATATATTAGATGACCAAGCAGATGTCCACTGGTCTGATGTATTGGCCATGGCAAATCCCAACCGACCAATTTCATGTGTTCCAATCGAAGCAAATGATCCTCTGTATATTCTTTATACCTCTGGAACCACCGACAAACCCAAGGGCGTCCTCCGTACCATCGGTGGTCATTTGGTAGCTTTAATGTACACTTTAAGGCATATCTATGGCATTCAACCGGGTGATACTTGGTGGGCGGCGTCCGATATGGGTTGGGTAGTTGGTCATTCGTATATATGTTATGGTCCTCTATGCCTTGGCGCCACCAGTGTTATGTATGAGGGTAAACCCGATCGTACACCAGATCCTGGACAATACTTTAGGTGAGATCATAATAAATTTGGTATTAAATGGATAATGAGATTAATTTAAAAATTTATTTAATAGAATAATTGATCAGTACAAGGTCTGCTCCATATTCTCGGTGCCCACCTCGTTTCGTGTAATAAGACGTGCCGATCCGGATATCAGTTATGGCCGCCAGTATAACATGAAATCCTTGAGAGCCATTTTTATAGCTGGAGAGCATTGTGATTATGAAACGAAAATGTGGATTGAGAAAACCTTTAAAGTTCCTGTGTTAAATCATTGGTGGCAAACGGAAACGGGTTCAGCAGTGACAGCCACCTGTTTGGGCTTTCAACAGAATTTAAAACCGCCCACCTATTCCACTGGATTGCCATTGATGGGTTATGATAGTACGTTAATAGTTCTATATAATATTCAATTGACTTATCTTAAATCACTATTTATTTATATATAATAGTTAAAATCTTAAAGACCGATGGCAGCGAAGCTCAAGCCATGGAACTGGGGCGTATTGCATTGAAATTGCCATTACCGCCGGGTAATATGGCCACTCTATATAAAAACGATGAACTATTTCGTAAATTGTACTTTCAAAAGTTTCCAGTAAGTGTATAGAAAATTTATTCTGATTTCACAAGATTTGATTAATATTAACTGATTTAGGGCTATTATGATACCATGGATGCTGGTTATAAGGATGAACGTGGCTATATTTTTGTAACTGCTCGCGATGATGATATTATTAATGTGGCTGGTCATCGTATATCTACCTCAAGTCTAGAAGATGCTGTTCTCCGGCATCCCGATGTGGTGGATGTGGCTGTATTTGGTGTGCCAGAAGCCACCAAGGGTCAAGTGCCACTTTGTCTTTATATACCCGTTGGGAACTGTAAGAAAAGCGATGCAAAACTATCAACAGAAATTATAAAACTGATACGTGATGTTGTGGGTCCAATTGCTGCCTTCCGTTTGATTACCTCGGTGAATAATTTGCCACGTACTCGCTCCGGTAAGACCATGCGCAAGGCCATGGCCGATTTTGCACGCAACGAAAAGGTCATCCTGCCGGCCACAATTGATGATGCGAGTGTTTTCACAGAGATTCGTCGAGCTCTGCAACATTTGGGCTATGCCATGACTGCTCCAGATCCCATAGTATCAAAGTTATTGGATTGAGAATTAAATTAAATGGATTAATCCAAATTTGTGTAACTATTACTAAATTGCTTAGCCTGACCCTGGAAGATGAGAATAAACTTGAAATAAAATGTAAATCGTAAATTAAAGTTGATCATTCAGTTGGGCATAATTTAAATATTAATCGAAGCCAGCCATCATCAACTACATATGTATGAATGCCCTTGGCCCCGACTCTCCTAGGGCCTACCGGCCGGCACTAGCTCTCTTCGCATAATACTAAAAACCCAATCAGTTTATTCAAATTATGTGCAAATTTTGTGTGACATTGTTGCGATTTGGAATTTGTTCAGTCAATGGCGCGTATATACACAAAATGCCCATGCCCACGCCCCAAATCCAAATTCATACCCCAAATGCCCACACTAATTGTCAATCCCATATGGTACTTTGTTTTGTGGCCTGATTTTTTCTTTTGTCCACATTACATCAAAGAGCATCTAACCCAATTATGAGTCAAAGAAAATGGACATTCTTACGCATGTATAGGAAATCTTTGTCTTTAATCCAGACTAAGATGGCAATCATTAAGTCCATCTAAATTTGATTATCTATGTGGTAAGTAATGGACCAAGGTTGCTTCTGCATCCTACAGTTTAAAAATATATATCTACATATGTATGTAACTTTGGATTTTCTATTTTGCATGCCAGACACGCAACATTTGAAATTAATTCAATGTTCCAAATCCCCCCCAAGCATCATAAACTGAAGATTAGTTGGAGCAACAAGTGCAACAAGTTTTTCATTTTAAAGCTGACAGGTTGTAAGAATAGACAAAATGAGGAAACAAAAACAGGAGAATTGTTTTAGAGGAATTTATAGATATTTTTAGGAAAATTCTAAAAATAATAAGTATCCCTATTCAATGCAAATCTATTTCATATCCTAACATTTATTTAAATATTCCCTTTAGTAGTATGCACTTTTTTCTATAATAATGTTTAATGATTGTATGATTTTTGATTAGATTTGTATATATTTGCTGATGTAACAATTCTTTTAAAGAAATCCTTAAAGAGTAAATGAACTTATTATACATTCTATCTAATGGCAAGTAAGTGCAAGCATTAATAATTATTAACTACCTCATAAAAAACTGTTACTGAACTTTTTACAACATAATTACTAGAAGTGATGCGTAGGTAAGTAGCTGATCAACTTATATAATAGATAAACATATTGTGCATGCTGGAATCGCGCGTGTGTGAGTGTGTGTGTGCTTGTGTGTGTATTGTATGCTTTTGTCTCAAAGTTCTTTGGCCAAAGTACACCGTACACACACAGGGGGACACATCGTACTTTGGTTTTTGGTAGGTGTCCATGGCGTATGAGGAATATATTTGAGCACGCCCACAACTAAGTAATAGCTCATAGCATGTCCTTTCATGCTGTGAATAGAGCAACATGTGGATGTTTTATTTGTCCTGGTGTGTTTGTGTGTGAGTGTTGGCATTGCCATCAACCAATCAGAATCTTGCCATTTGTCTGTGCGCGTCCTCAACGGAAGTAAATAAAAGCTGATGTCCTGTCGATAGAGGACATCATTCGAGTGCTTGCGTTCAACAAGTTCGAGTCAGTGCATTAATAGTATATCTTATCTTTTTGGATCAGAAAAATATATATATTTAAAACTAACAACAGGTAACTATGAGTGCTACATACATATATACAAGAAAATCTTAAGGTTTAAAAACTTATTATAAAAGATATAGAAGATTATTTACTGGAGTTTTTCTGTCTTAGTGGTTGTAATAATTTATATAAAAATATGTAGATATATAAAATATTATATATTACAGAAATGTTTCATTTAGTGATCAAAAGTTAAGTAATTTCGAAAGTTTCTCAGTTGATTTCTGTAATTAACAAGCAAAAGTAAAAAGCTAGAAAAATATTTTAAATTTTTAAGATAAATTACCTTAAATTAGACTGAATTAACTTTAGAAATTACCTTTTTGATAATTATTTTGATTCGGCATTTAATGTAAATTCTTTTAAATTAATTAATTTAATTAAAATAGGTAAAAATTGGTAACCCTTAAACGTTTTCTATATTTTTCTTTCTTTTCAATCTTCATTAAAATTCAAAATAAAAATCTATAAAAATTTGAAATCAAAATTTAATTCATAAGGCAAAAGTTGTATCTAAACAATGTCTATACAAAAATTTTAACATGTGTTCAGAATCCAAGTAATTATTATATATATACTATATATGTATTATATTATTATATATATAGTTAATTTTATATTTATATTTTAAAAAGAGAAATCTTTGTGTAGTTAAGACAAATGTTCAATTTTAAATTGAATTATAAAATAGTTTAGAAAAAGTAAGATTAAAAATAATGTATGCATATGTGTAGAAGGACACTCTTGTTTATGCAATTTTCCATGTGTGTACATTAGTTGAGGTCCTTTTGAGAAACTGCAAACGTACCAACAAGTACACTACTTACACTCTATAGTTCAGTTAAGAATGACGTTCTATGTATAAAGAAAACAACTTGTCTCTAAGCTAAATGGATGCACGAGGAACACGTACATATCACATATGCACACACTGACTGATTCACACTTTAATATTGAAACGCACACACCATATGTAGAGTAACTGCAGCATGGCCCACAGGGCGTATACGAAACAAGAGCTTACCTAAGAAATCATCATCATTGTCATTATCATCATTTGCGTACTTTTCCTAATGGAAATAAATTGTCTCTCGCGTAAAATGTATTAGAGGAAATGTTAAGAGGGGGGAGAATAAGGCATTAGCAGGGATTTCAGTGTGTATATAACTGAACATTGCCATGGAAATACACAAAAAAAAGTAAAGGTAGCGACTGACTGGGAAGTATGATTAAGATCATTTGCATTTCAACAAACATTAGTTGAGAGAGTTCCTGCAGGCAGGATTGTCTTTTACCATCCGTACGGCCGCATCCTTATTCATAATTTAATATGCTTGACGTCAGTCTTAGTTATCTATCATATTTCTTGTTACTTATGTCTCTCGTTTATCCTACAGCCATGTCGTCCTTTGTGCAATTCGTTGTCGGTTTCTGCTTTGCCTGCATTGTCCTCCTATTGGTGCCTAGCAGCCAGGCAGCCACCCAGGCGCCTCCCCTATGCCAGGCGGGAGTTGTAGAAGAGATGCCCGTACACATCAAGAAGGTTTGCATGGCCCTGGAGAACTCTGATCAACTTACATCAGCTCTCAAATCCTATATAAACAATGAGGCATCTGGTTAGTTGTGTGGCTACAGTTGGCCGAGTTTCTTTTTTTATATATGAATCTTTCCTTTTAGCTCTGGTGGCCAACTCTGATGATTTGCTAAAGAACTATAATAAACGCACAGATGTCGATCATGTCTTTTTGCGTTTCGGCAAACGCCGTTAAGAACCAGAATTTCAGACTTATCATCAATCTACCGATATTTCCCGTTGACGACTCTACACGACGATTCGATCTTGACCCAAAACAAATGGCAAAGTTTTTCTGTTCTAAATCAACAATGAAGGAAGAGTATATAGTACACAGCACAACACAATTTGCGTCCTTAAAAACGCATAATATGCAAATTAATCTCGATGGAAGTCCTCTAGTTACTTAAAAACGAAAATAATATTTAACAAAAAATGAAAAACTTTCTTACATATTTGTACATATACTCAATGACCCCCGAAAACGTTCTGTAGAAGTTGATATTATGTTGTATATTTATTTCATTTTGGTTTTCACATTTCGATGTGAATATAATAAATAATATTATTAAATATAAATGGACAGCACATAACTATACATATATAGTTCCCTAGCATGAAGCACTATAATTAAAATTATTCATCAAATGTTTCGGTTTGAAAGTTTCCAAATTTGTTTGTATCATTATTTGAAATAAATGACAAATTTTTTCTCAAAAATTATTTGCTTAAAAGTTGTTTAGAAACGATAGAAAAATAATTTTGTTCGGACATCGTTATTCACTCTTAATAGCATTATCTTTGAACTCTAAATTAAATTTGATGAGATATGTCAATTTTTTTTTTCAGTAGTATTCGATTTTCCACAATATCTTTAGGAACAGTGGAAGATCGAAACTGTGTAGAACTATGGAAAACTTTTTAGGTATTTTATTATATTGGATCTCTTTATTTCATGGATTGATCTCAAGCAACTATAGTATCTTGATCGATCTGTTCAGAACTGGAGATAATTTTGTAGACTTAACTAAATAAGCAACTGAAAGAAAAAGAAGTGGAATTGATATGATATGATAGTCCATTCTGACTGTTTCTTTTACATATGTTAATCTAACGAAACGAATTTAATTTTGAAAGTTGATGCCAATTACTATATATATTTATAATCATACTAAAACTTACAGATATTATACAAGAGTTCATTTATTTATTGGCTTCTTTCCTATTACTATCATCATTCTAAAATCACAGCCTCAAATTTCTATTAAATATTAAATCATTTAGCGTTTTTTCTTCTTTTGTTTTGTAAAAAACAATTCAAAATTAATTCTTGTTTCTTATAGTAGGTAACGATATGTAGACGAAGTAAACTATATAAATTTCAGTGGTGTGTTTATCCATAAAGATCAACTGTATGTCTGTACTCTGGACCCATTCAGTCTTTTTTTCTTAATTTTTTGCTGAAAAGAATTGATTGCATAGTTTAGTTTATATATATATATATATATATTTAATATTGGTTTTTAACGTATTTTGTTTGTTTGTTTTTTTTTTTTTTTTTTGTCTTCTGATTTTATTATTTTAAAATAAATAAAAAAATTCAACAAATAATAGAACAAAGTAAATAAATTATTTGACAGAAAAATTATGAAAGCAAATTGTTTGTTGCTGAATATATCTTCTCTTTGTTTTTGTATGTGTAAATTTTGCTATTTACAAGATGCCAAAAAAAGCATATATGTAAGTCTATAAAAATAATATAAAATCATTAACAGAATTTGTTTATATTTCTTCATTTTGTTATATTGCTCAAGTTGAGTATTCATTTTCTACTTATTTTTGAGTCTACGGGAACTTGGTTTAAATTGTTCAGTTCTTTGTAGTTTTTCTTTTTTATTTTTGATATCTCAATTTGACTTGATCAGATATGTGTTATGTGTATATTACTTTGAAGTCTATGTGATCAATAAGTTATCAAAATGTAACTAAATTGTTTGTTAGCGAATTTTTATTTTACTTTCGAACACCAAATCTTTGGGTTAATTTTTTATTAATTATCTTTTTTTTAAATATCAATTTATATATGTACTTAATATTTTCTTCGATATTTAATACTATATAGTAGTTTGTATGTTTTTAATGCTTGAATCGTTGTTGGTAATCATCGCATATAGATTTTCGATCAGTCTTTAATCAGTCTATATATTTATAGAGGATATGCATATATGTATCACTTGAGCCATTAGATGGCTATCAAAAATTGGTTTCTTTTTTATTTTTATGTAATATATAACAAATAAAACATATATATTTTTAACAAAAATATAAATAACATAAAAGTGCAACATTTAAATTAAAATTTTTAATACTTTTTCATTGTTGTTTTTGGTTTTTCTTTTTTTGTTTAATGTTTGTTAATTTTTTTCTTCTTTTTCGCTTATCACCATTTTCATTTTCCTTCTTTCAGTTTCACGTTTTCCTTAAACTTTTTGATTTTAGGTTTAAATTTAAACTTTTGTCTTTCTTATTTTTTTTTTTTTTTTGTTTTTCGAGTTCTGTTTGATTCCTGTAAAAAAAAGTAACTAAAATTCTACAATTTAAATTATTAAATGCGGCAATAGGCCGCATTTTCAATTCAATGAAAAACTCAAAATTTTATTGCGATAAATTGTAGTGGAATGAACTTTTCACGTTTTCCCCTTTTTTCTTGAGTCTTTCATTTATATATAATTGATTGGATCGTTTGTTGTTAAATTTGAACCAATATGACAATTTGTTGTCACTTAACTTACCAAAAGTATGTTCAATTTGTGTGTTATTTTTTTTTATCTTATTGCTTTTTGTTAGTTGTTTGATTCGTTTTTCTTTTTTTTCTGTTTTGCATTAAAGTTTGCTTTGTACTGTTTCTTTTAGTCTTCTTTTCGTTCTCATTGGTATTGATTTGTCATGTTCTTGTTTTTATCACTTTAATTGTTTTTCTTGTTTAAAAGTTGCCTTTGTACTCATAAATTTGTTCATTTCATGATTTGTTTTTCTTGTTTGTTGCATTTGTTTAAACAAAATATTCTTTGAAATAATAATAATATTAAATAATAGTTATTATGTTTAAATAAGTTTAATGCATTACACACATGTTTGAACATTATTTTATTGACTTTTTGTTGCATCTTTTTTTGTTTTATTTTTATTTTTATTTTTTTTTTGCTAATATATTTTGTGTATTTCGTTTTGTTGTTTTGTGGTTTTTCAGCTTAAAATAGTTACAGATTTAGATTTAATAAACAATTTGTTAATGTTTATCGTCAAATTAGGAAAAATAAATGTTTTTCTTTTTTGTTTGGTTTTTGTTTTTCTTTTTTTTTTTTTTTAGGGGAAAAATAGACAAAGAATAGAGAAAATAACAAAAGATTTTTTCAAATATTTTTCGTGGTTATTGTTTAGTTTGGTTTTTCTGTTTTAAATCTTAATAACTAAAATTTATACAATTCGGTCATGAGTTGACGCGATTGATCTATATCTGTATGTATATGTAAGATAAGTTCATCAGAAATATGATTTCAAGCATACTTTGGTTCACAGTTCAATGAGAGTTGTAAAATCAAAAAATTAAAAAAAAACTCAATGCAAATGAAAAAAAAAAAAATTGAATACAGATCATTAATTTTGGCTATGGAGTGAGTACAAGGTCAACTCCATTTATCCACTAACAAAACATTACACAAAATGAGAAGCAGGTTGGTAGGAGATTGAAGAATAGTTTTGAGGTGGCAGGCGAACAAACACAAAAGTTAGAAAAATTGATCTTTTACTATATATGTTTGAATATATATATATAGATAGGTATGTAAGTTAAAGAGATGTAAAGACGCATACTTAATATCTAAGGAAAGGAGAACTTTCTATTTCTTAAATCTACAATTTTTGCTGTTTTTTTTTTTTGTGTGTGTTTGTGTATGTGTTTGTGTGGTGTGTTTGTGTAGGTGTGTTAGTTTCTTTCTGCATTAAACATATTCTTCTGAATTATTTTCATTCACGATTTGCCCTAATTCCTTGATTTGGTTACTTAACTTGGCTTTAATTTTTTTTTACTTTTTTCTTTTTGGATTACGCGCAGCGTTTGATTTACCAGTTGAGGGTTGAAGGAGGGGGATTAATAGGAAGCAGGAGGGGATATTATGGTGGTAGTTGTTGTCCTAATAGTAAGCAGCTGCATTCGAGTAACTCTGCGAATATGATTGGGAATCTAAAAGAGAAAGCGTAGAAATTGTAGAAAAATAAATCGGATCAGAAACACATACGATATTCAGTTGGTAAAGAAATAAATCGCATAAAAAACAAATACGATATTCAGTCTTTTGAGACAAAGATTTGAACTATTTTTATCTTTTAATATACGATTCCCCCGCCTACTTTAAGATATAACTGTCTTTGTTAGATTCTTATAAAAATACGATAAATAGAGACTAGATAGTTACGATATTCATAAATTACAATCTCTTTGGCTTACCATAGCCTGCATAGGCTCTTTCATCATAAGCAGCGGCGCTCTGCTGTCCATGCTGACTATAGTCCGCCTGTCCTGTTGTATTATAGTCCACAGCCGTGGTTCCATACTGTTGGCTATAATCCTGACTATATGATTGATAGCGTGTATCTTGCTGCTGGGTGGCATATCCCGTGGAGCTGTAGATTACACGAGAATGAAAGAGTGAAAATGTATATTAAACTATTAAACGTATAATCAAACCCACTTATAGCCCTGATACTGGCTCTGATCGTATTCACTTCCAGGATGTGTGGCATAACTGGTACTAGCGGCGGTTGGAGCAGCAGCTTGTTGGGCATAGCCACCGCCGCCGGAAGTGCTCTGGCTATAACCATTGTAGCCCTGCTGAACTGCCGTTGTATTGTAACCAGTTTGGGCATAGGGATCAACTTGTTGCTGGGCCTGCTCATGTGACTGGTAACCGTGATGACTGTAAGAGAAAGTTAAGTAAAAAATATGACGCGAAGTCGCATACCTAAGCTTACCTCTGTGCCGGTGGCGAGCCATAAGTTGTCTGTGGAGGACCACCACCGCCCATATGCTGTTGTTGTGTATGGTATTTTGGAGCCATCGCTGGTCGTTGGCCATAGGGTCCGCCGTCGTAGCGTCCACGTTTGGGTCCACCAGGACCACCAGGAGCGCCACGTTTGAGAGCTGGTACCGGTGCAATTTGTGTATTGGGATTATGATGCATGGGTGGCCGAGTCATACCTTGATTATAGCCACCGCGGCCTCGGGGAATACCTCGTCCGCCGCCACCCAGTGAGTTGCTATGATGCGAGTGTGGACCACTGTACATTCCGCCGCCTCCACCGCCATTTAGATGAGGATTATAAGAGCCACCACGACCTCTGAATGGACCACCACGTCCACGTCCTCGACCCATATACGGCGGTGGACCGCCACCATTACCGGGCGCTATACTTGAAACTGGTGGTGCGGTACCATTAGCTCCATCTGTGGTCTCATCGCCGGCTGCTTCCTGTGCCTGCCCTTCGACAGCATTTGTGGCTGCAGTGGTGGGTACTGGCGATACAGTCTTGTTGTTATCTGCTCCTGTATGCTGCTTGGGAGCTGCTCGAAAACGAAATCAATATTTATAACCTGGAACTTGATCTTGGCACTGATCTTTGTCTTACGTTGCTGATACATTAGCGGGCGTCCACCTCTCATGCCCACGGGAGCACCACCACGAGGTTGAAAACCACCTCCACCGCCACCACCACGACCCTGATAGCCTAATCCTCTTGGACGCATGCCACGCGGTGGTCCTTGCATCATACCCTGCATTGGCGGGCCACCACCTCCCATGCCACCCCGCATGCCGCCCATAAAATGACCACGACCCCCACGACCGCGACCACGTTCAAAACCACCTCTCATGGGTGGACCGCTGCCGCGTCCTCGATAACCTCCACCGCGCGGTCCACCACCAATTGATGGGGCTGCTACTTGTACAGCTCCTTCCATCTTTCACCCAAAGGATGCTCGTTTAGAATTTCTCACACTGATACACACAGAACGCACCAACACACAACACACGCACACACACACTCAAAGCGGACACAGACAGCACGCAGAACGAAAATTTGCCGGAGTCTAAGACTGAGTTGAATAAACTTGGAAACGTTTTATGGCATGCAGCTCGTAATCCTGTCGCTTCTTGTATTTCCCAATATGTGTTTTAGACTTGAAATACACTATTTATTCTTGATTTTCACTGATTTCATTTATTTAAACATTTTCCAAGAGTCAAAGTAACGCGTTTGGTTTGGAGGAGTGAAAAAATATGGCGGCTATCGATTTTTGCTGGTACTGCCAACCTGAGCCAATGATATAGACAATGTCCGAGTTTATTCCAGCCCTCGCAAATGCCCTATCGCGCCTTGTTTATTGTTTAATATAGCATATCTTAGTATAGTTTATACATATTGTTTAATTGGCTCAAATTGGCTGAAATGGTACAAATATATTACGAAAGAACTCATTTGTTATTAATATAATATTCTTTGAAAATGCAGGTAGAAGTGAGATGAATCTTTATAAAAAGTTATAGATGCAAATTATATGTCTAAATAGTGTCAGACATTGTTTAAGATCCATCAAGGAATCTAAAATCACAATCTACTAATATTATCTATCATAAACCTAGTTTTTATTAAAGTGTAAGTGAACTAGTTCGTAACTAGTTCAAAGGGCTGTAGGACCAAGAAAATGGAAGGAAAAATAGAAGTTAAAATTAAAATAGATTAGCGTGTAAGCGGAAAGTGGTTTGTGCAGATTTTTGTTGAAAAGGAGACGTAGACGACGACTGGGACAAGATGCCTGGCAAGGTGGGTGTGAAGATCAAGGCGGCACGCAATCTGCCTGTAATGGACAAGAGCAGCGAAACGACGGATGCTTTTGTGGAAATCAAATTGGCCTCCGTAACCCATAAGACGGATGTGTTCCGCAAGAGTTTGAATCCCACCTGGAATACGGACTGGTATGGATGAATTTACATGTCCAAATTCTAGCTACTTTACTTGGTTTTGCCAACTTCAATTAATTCCTTTGTTACATTTGTTATTTAAGGTTTCGTTTTGAAGTGGACGATGCTGAGTTGCAGGATGAACCACTTCAGATTCGCCTCATGGACTACGATACTTATTCGGCTAATGATGCTATTGGCAAGGTTAATATCAGCCTGAATCCCTTGTGCCTGGAGAGTTCTAGTCAGGCTGGCCACGGAAAAGGATCGGTGTTGTCAGGTTGGATACCAGTCTTTGATACGATGCATGGTATACGGGGCGAGATAAATGTGATAGTAAAAGTGGATCTATTCTCGGATGTGAACAAATTTAGACAAAGTTCTTGCGGTATTCCTTTCTTCCACTGTAAGTCTGCCCACTATAATTTTTGTTCGATTTATGGCTTAAACTAATGCCGGTTCTTCCAGCTCAATGTGTGCCATTTGGTTTCCGCGCCCAGGTGATTCATGGCTTTGTTGAAGAATTGGTTGTAAATGATGATCCCGAGTATCAATGGATTGATAAGATACGCACACCTCGAGCTTCCAACGAGGCCAGACAAGTAGTCTTCCTTAAACTCTCTGGCCAAGTGCAGAGAAAAATGGGTCTAAAGGCCATCAATATGGGTGCTAATGCGGTCATTGGTTATTGCCAATGCTTTGATCTGGAAGGTGATGTGGGCGTAGTGGCCCGAGGTGTGGGCACAGCTGTTACGCTAATCAAAGACACCACCAGCAGTCAACCGAATAGTGCAGATGTGGCACTAATAGAAGAGTAAGTAGCCAAAACAAAAAAAAATAAACAAAAGGAAATGTTTTACAATTTTAGACTAATTCCCATATAAATCTCAGGTGGAAATTTATATATACATATATTTTATAGACTGTCATTCGGTGTTTTAAATGAATTATTAATCAAGAACTACTTAAAGACATCTAACAAAACTTAATTCGGTTTCGTTCCGTTTGTATTCTATGTTATATATATTGACTTAAATATACATATATAATCATACTATATATATATATATATATATTAATACCTGAAACTGCCCCGATAGTTTTTGACAGAAACGACCAACAAATCTAATTTTACAATATATATATATTTTAAAGCTATTTTTCTCTTGGTATTCTCCCTTCGCCACACCAAAAATGTTTCTCGTTTAATCTCCTCATCAATATCTCCTCTCTTCTTAATGGCTCTTTGTCGTATCGTATTGCACGTATCCAATATCGTTGTTGTTTTTCCCTTTTTTTCTTTATATTATTATTTTATGTGTATCGTGTTCGTGTCGTATTGCGATCTGGTTATAACCTACATACATATGTACCTTTTACTGCCATTCTTATCCCTACTCACAATTCCGTACTATTATATGTATATATAGTCTTGCCCAAAAATATCTTGATTTTCTTAATTGTTCAGGGGCAAGCAGTTCAAGTTTAATCTCTTCATACCGCTTGAATATATACAAACCGCAGCAAACAGCAACTGCGGCATCGCTATTCTATTTGGAAAGCGCCAGTTCAGATACAGAAGATGCGGATATTATGCAAAATCTAATACGACAAGAGGATGAGAGGGGTGAACATTCGCGACGTGAAAAAAAATTAAGGCATCGCATGCGACGTTTGACTTTATCCTCGAGGAATGTATTTAGTGAGAAATATGCCACACTGTTGCGACGCATAGAACCCAAGATACCAGAGAATGCCACACAATCCTTGACTAGCATATTCACTGGACGTGGAAGTCCTGGCAATAATTCAAATGGCGCACGTGGTCGTCGTCGTAAAACGCAACGTCCAACTATAAGTCGTAAGAATAATCAACCAAATATTATGCGCTCGATAAGCAATGATACGGGAGTACGTCCCACGAGTGGACATCATTTAACTGTTCCAGGATTAGCTGATTATCAAGAGAATGCACGCTCAGCTCCCGATTTGGGACCGGTGGAAGAGGATTCAACATATCTCAGCGATGACTCCAGCGAAGAGTCATTGCAATTGGGTGTTCTAATAGCTGCTCCAAAGAGCAATAATTCATTTGATAATGATTTGCAAGACAATTGGATAAAACCGGGTGAGACCCGAAGCTGTGAGAATAGTCAATTGGATTTGTCAAAAACAGCATCCAAGCCATATAATCTATTGGAAGAATTGAAAAATTTCTCACATTGTATCAAGAATATGTTGAATCCAAAGTCAAGTAATAATGATAATGTCATAAAAGATTATAACAAAAAGCGTCCATCGTTGGTATTAAATTTGGAGCGTAAAACCTATTATAGTTCCCAGCCAGAATTACCCACATGTGATAATGCCAATGAAGGGAATAGAAAATTAACTCAATCGGTCTCAATGCTGCAATTGAATGATTTACCCAGTTATGAGATGAAAAGTTCGAAAGACTCAACCCTTTTAGATGAGGATGAAACTTGCGGAGCTAGGAAATCGTTTTCATTAGTTCCAACTCCCGAATTGCGTATTTGCCCATCCACACCCATTTCAACACCTACAAAATTTGAGATAGTTAGCAATACCTTTGACCCACAACGTTTAGATCATTTTGTATATATATCTAATAGTACTAACCATAGTAATAACAATAATCAATCATCATTGCTTGCTCCATTTGCCATAAAACAACCACCACAACAACAACAACAACGTGAACTTAGGTCCAGCACTGAAATTCAACAGCAACCATCATCTGTTGATGGTGGAATCGTAAGTGGATGTGTAGATGGCGCCAACACTGCAATACCTGTTCCAGTCGCTTCCATATCAGCCACAGAGAGTCCGAATGCCAAACGTTTCGCCTCACCGATCAATAGTCGCCTTAAACTCACTCCCAGTCCATCCAAGAGTGGTATATCGGCAGCCACAACTGCAGATAGTGCATCAACATCCACCACATCGACAGCCACAACTATGGTGCCCACAACTGTGGGAGAAATATGCCGCCGATCATCTGATTCGGATTTAAGTGTCACACCCAAAGGTAGGTGAAAAGTGGAAGAGATTCCATGAAATGGAAACTTAAATGGGTTATTTATAATATTAGAGATTAAGTCAGGCAAAGTGATCTTGGCATTGCCCCCGTTTACTCATATGTGTGTGTCACTGTATGTCTCTCTGTGTGTGTGGTATTGGAGACATATAATACATATGTCCGAAAATCTTCTAACATTTTCTCTCTCTCACCACTTTGCTGCACTTCATCAACTAAATAGGCTTCGCCTTTACAATGCATCGTAAGCGTAAGTAGCTCGATGTGCCCAATTTCTCTCTGTGTCAATTGTGTGTTCGATGTTATGGTGAATCAGTGTGTGTTATTTCTCTATACCTACCTATATCTCAAACTACCTTTTTGCATACCTATAACTCTCCTTTCTTCCATATTCTCTTCTTCAGAATGTGTTCAATGTGTGTGTGCGTGTGTCGGTGTGTGTACCTAACTAAACATATTTTATTTGTCCCAATTCTAAACTCTGTCTATCTAAATCTATCTCTCAAACTGATTTGCATTACATCATCTATATGCTTTATCTATTTGATATAGGAAACGAGATCCTTTAAATCCTTGTCCATACTAATTATGGAATTAACTTTGCTCAAGTCTTTTTTAAATTATAAATAAATCAAATTTAAAACAGTTTAAAACTTCTACAAACTTTTTCTCAATATTTTTCTTGAAAAACTTTGCTTAATATAAACTTTAGATATAACTTTTTAAATCATTTTATATGGAAAGCATATATAGATAAAATATGATAGTTTGTCTAACTATCTTTAGTTTAACTTATTAACTATTAAATATTAAAGAGGAATATTTTTATTTATACTAAGCGTAGATCTCACTTCCCTTTCCTAACTTAATTTTCTTTGTCCACAAATCTATGTACATATATATATATATATTTAAATATACTCGTGTATATATGTATGTATGTATGTATGTACCCGGTGTTTGGAATGAATTATAATTGATAATATTCGAAATCGTAATACAGAAATCTTACTCCATTCACAGGAAATTCAATTTGTGTGGCCAGTGAGCGTCTGGTGGCTGCCACAGCCATGATGCGTTTGACACAGCCAGTTGCCAAGACTGGAGCAGCTGCTGATTCGTTAGATATGTTGGAATATCCGTTTTTGACCATGACCAAGTATCCAACAGGCTTTATACTCCATTTGGGTGCAACTGTGGCGGCACGTTCTGTGAAATTGCTGGAACGTGTACCAAATCCCGATGAACCGGAGGTACGTGATAGCTGGTGGACAGAATTGCGCATGGAGATACGTTCGCATGCCCGTTCCTTGGGTTGTAATGTTGTCTTGGGTTATGCAGAAGCCACAACCATATCGTAAGCAGATAAAATCAATGAAATAAGACATTAAACACAATTAATTCTGAATCATTTGCTTCCTTAGGGATGATGTATGTGTCTTATCCGCCACTGGAACGGCGGCCGTGATCAATATGGTGTTCAATCGATCAATTTCACAAACTGATATTTTTGCAATATCAAAAGCCACAACCAATTTGGCAACAGCAGCAGCAGCCATGTCCAATTCTCTGGAGGAACGTGATGGAAATGGCAGCGAACCAAGTGTCAGTAAGGAAAGTGGTTCAACAAGTGGAGTTGGAGGATTGAGCTCAGGCAAACGTTATGGATTACCTCCATTATTGAATGCTCCACGACATGCCTGCGCCATTTGTCATATTCCTTACAATCTGAGCTCCGTGCCCTTTAATGTGAAAATGAAGAAATGTTCGGTTTGTCGCAAGGGACGGGTCCCCGATGTCCTATTGGCTACTTTGGAAGTACCCGAGTATCTGCAGGTTACCGGACGTGGCTGCTTTATGCAAGCGCAAGTGGTGCGCGCCAAAAGGGATTTGCGTTCCGAACTAAATGCCAAAGAGATTTCCGATGGTTTACCCTTTCTCGAGTACGAGCTCCATCGAGTTTTGATTAATAAGCTCAAAGCAAAGGGAATGAATGCCATTTTTGGTCTACGTACACAAGTTGCCATTGGTGAACGAATGATTGCTTTGATAGCCACCGGGACTGCCCTATTTCTGACGGCGTTGCCTGTGCCCCAGGTTCCAAAAATTGTGGCCGGTAATTCGTGGACCGATAAACAAAAGCTAAATGAATTGCAAAAGAAATTGCAAGAAACATTTGAGCGTAATCAGGAGATTTATCAGTTGAAAAGCTTGGATCCTGATTTAGCTGGAGGAAAAGCAACTGCTGCTGCAGGCAATAATGCATCTGGTGATAATCGTCAATCCGAATCAGATGATTCCGATGAAGAGGAAATGAACGAAATCGATCTGAATTGTGGCAATAAAGAGTTGTGTGTACTCGAAGTGGATGATATAGAAGATTTAGAGATTATATCATTGCTAATGGAACCCTATCCACCAGAGGGTTTTCATGTGGTCAATACACAAAATGTTCCCGGTATGCTAGAAATGGATACAGTTAAAAATTTGCAAATGTTTACACAGGTTTGGCGTGCACGTCTAGATGTGGGACAGAATGTAAATGGATTTCCCAAACATTTTCAACGGTACGTAGAAAATATAGGCAATAAATATGAAAAGAAATTGATTAAACAATTCCATTCCACTTACAGATTACTCCAGACAATTTACTTCAAATTGCGTACCATGATACCTTGTGCCATATGCGATTTACGCTTTCGCCTGGATTTGCCCGAAACGGTAATTTAATCATTGGAATGCAACTAAATCTCTAAATGGATTAATTTTTTAATTTTTAAATTCCTCATTTTCTTGTTATTTTGATAGGATCAAATCCAATTGCTGGTCACTGGCATGGCCATGGGATTAAGTGATGGGAATAAAATGAAATATCGTCGTCGTCAGCAACAGAATGGTCTACATGAAACAGCCACTATGGTTGCCATGTCTGCTCATTCTCAGTCACTGTTAATGCATGGCACTCAATCGCAACCGGAGTTGAATGGCAAACGACAGTTGCAGGAAGAGGATTACATCTTTCCTCTCGACGAGGATCAAATGGTGGATACACCGACACCTACTAGCTCTGCAATACCACCGTTTGGCATGAGTTCATTTAAAATGCGTAAAACATCACCGTCAAGGCTAGGTAACTTGGGTAACCTGACACCTGGACTATCATCAGCAGGTCCAGCATTTAAATCCCTCAATGCCGCCCCTGTTCCGCGCAATCGTTTTGTAAGCGATAAAAAACGAACACATCATATGCATAATTCTGATTGTTATAATATTTATCTTGTTGTCCTGGACAGTTTCCGTTACGTGATCGATTTGGTGTGGATTTAACGCCATTGAGTTTTATACCTGGTGGACGTATTGAAAAGTATTTGGGAAATTTGAATTTCTTCTTTATCAGGGAGAGCACATCGATACGTGAAAATGGTGGCATTAGTGGCTTTGTTCATGGTTTTATAACCGAACTATTGGCTGTGGTTAGAGCTCACATAGCTTCGCTTAGTGGCAATGCCATGGTATCGTTCTACATCACCGAATTGATATTGTTCGATAATCAGCATAAGAATCAGGTAAGAGAAAATGTACTTTGCAATTGAAGTATAGATTAATCTATTCATTTTGTTTTCCCAGGGCCAATGCCTGATTAGCATTGGGGGAGATGCCGTCTATGTTAACTATTTACCTGATGACTGATATAAACGTTTGCGGGGCATCTAGCGTTTATTTTACGCCAACCGTCCCAAGAGTCTTTACTTGTGAACGAAGAAACTATGAACTTCAATTCAATTTTACCCCCCCCTCTCTATATTTCTATAACTATATCCATGACTTCCTCCTACTGTAGCAATGACTTAATGACAATTGAGTGCCGAGCATTCTTTAACTTATGATATTTATGGTACTTAATGAGTGTTAGTTGAGCTGAGCCTGCGCTCTAAATATATTTACTTACAACCAGGGAATGCAACCGGGTACATATAAACGGAACTAATTAAGGAAAGGATTCAAAAAAAAAAACGTCTGTAAGTGGTTAACAAGAATCACAAACTTGCCAATATTGGGAATGGATTAAGAGCTATAGATTTAAACTGTTACCTTTCCTGGTTACAACAGAAATCTACTTAAACTAGTTAACTAACGCTAGTTAATAATAGATTATAGTTGAATTCTAAATATCTGCAATATTATGAACTGTGAACTGTTCTCTCTTTAACCTTAGAATAATGTGAATTTTGTTCAATCTTGTTATACGTTTGTTTCAATCTGTTTTTTTTTCTGGCAACTTTTATTATGTACATAGTTGATGTTTATTGAATTTAGAGGTTATAATTAACTAAAAAGGTACATAAACCACACACACACACAAACATACATACACATATATATATATATATATCAATATATATATATATATACAATACAATAAATAAACGTACATATATGAATGTAAAATATATATATGACACAAAAATAAAATGAATACTTTTGCTCAAGCTAAAAGATTTAATTCGGCGTGGTCGAAAGTAGAACAAACATAACCCAAAGATGTAATAGTGCCACATATAGAATCACAGAGATTCGCATCATGGGATAGCGTCGTAAAAAGGCACCCACACGTATACCCATGGAATCGGCCTGCCGCAAAGCCCTTTTAAAACGACGTGCAACACGATTGTCAAACGGACTGGGATGCATGAGAGTGGGAAATTGTGCCTTGGCTGGAAAGTAAAAGGAGTATCGATAGAATTTATTAAGTCATGGAAGTCCCATGGTTACCTACCATCATCTGTGCTATTTGAGAGTAAAGCATTTCGTGAATTATTATTGCTGTTCCTCTGATGTTCCATATCTACCATGTGGGCATTCTGTTGTAATTGCTTTTGCATGTTTTCGTATTGGAGCCTCAAGGCGTTTCGTTCGCCCGTCACTCTTTCGAGAAGACTTTGCCGCTCGACCAGGGATTCAGTTAGTGCCTTAAGACGGCTTTCATAGTCGATCTTGATATTGGTCTGATGTCCCCCATCATTTAGGCGATTGCGTAGTTGCTGCAACTGTGTTTCCCGCTCCGATGTGATGGCTATTTGTTGACTCAACTGTTGCTTGAGCGTTGATATGGAAGATTTAAGTTCTTGATGGACCAAACGTTGCTCCGATTCATGAGAGACATTCGAATCCCGAGACTGGCATAGTTCTTTTGCCAGTAATTCTTCACGTTGACGGGAGGTGGTTAAATCTAGTTCATATTGCCTCGACTGACTGATTCGATCCTCCAATTCAAGACGCAGTCGTTGCAGTTCTTCGGCATTGTGTTCTAGTTCTTGTTTGAGTGCAGTTTGTTCCATTTCTAAGAAACGTGTCTCACTGGATACCGGTTCCACGTCGGTTTCTCCGCTCTGCGGCGAGGCCTTTAATTCCGCTATGAGATTATCCTTGGCTTGTAGGGCTCGCTGAGCTTTTGATCGATATTCCTGAAGCTCAACACGTTGCTGTTCCGTCTCTTTTGTTTGCATTTGTAGCTTATGTGCAGTAGTCATGTATTCCTGTTGTAATTTGGCCAGATTCGTTTCCAATTCCGATATGGAATGAACATAGGCCATGTGAGCCGATTGTGCCTCATTCAGATCATGGATAGCCTTATCCCGCTCTTCGGATAAAGTTTTTGCCAGAGTTTCAAGCTCCTGGCTGCGTTGCTGAAGAGCAAAATTTTCACTATCACGATTCAGTGCCTCTAAACGTAGACGCATTTCATCTCTCTCGGCTGTGATCTCATTTAATGCTATTTTAAATGCGGCCAGCTCGTGTGTATCCATTGATGTAGTGACAGTTTCCGGACTGGAATATGTGGAAAAGCTTGCTGATGTTGGAAGCTTTGTACGCAATTCCTTGGTCACAACTGGCACACCTGCTCCTTCACTTTTTGCACTGGAAGCGCTGCTAGTTACATATTGACGCTTCGATGGCGATAGGGTGGCTTTCAATGATTGGGTGCTCGTGGTCATGGCGCCTGATGATGCCTCTGTTTGCAAGGCTGTGGCTGCATTCTGATCAATTTTATTTAGTATATTCTCGGCCTTGTCAGCCAACCCAGTAATCCATGATGACATGGTGCGGGCACAATTGTTTTTTCAAATTTTACAAAACGACAGACAATTCTAATACGTGGAAACTATTTTTTTTGTGTTTTGTTGTGACGGAGATTTCTTAGAGATGTGCGCGTGTTGCGTGATTACATGGCAGTCCATTTCCCTTTAGCTGAAATGGTTTGACATCTCTAGCGTATAACCATCTCTAATCAACAGCTGACACCAGTTGCCATCAGCTGATTAATTGTTCTTAATGTCTTAGCGCCAGAGAAGATGAGACGCGATGGCTCTGCTGCGGAACATTTCAAATAGTTTTTGTCGTGTATTTCAACGGCAAGTCGGTTCCGATACGGGTTGCACCATCTATAGTCTGAGTTCTGGACATGTTAAGTGTGGCGTCTCTGTTATACGTCTCTCAGGACCAAGGACCAAACAGGCGCTGCGAGCCCTGGTGGCGAGTGGAAATCAAAGTCCAAACAATGGATTTCAATTTGAGCCCAATCCAAGGCAGGCCTACCTGAAATCTTTTTATCATCCAGTTAGCAAAGAGATGATAGATAGGGGTCTATTACTTTGGTTCCCAGGGCCGGCTTCATTTACCGGAGAAGATGCTTGTGAATTTCAAGTGCATGGTTCTCTGGCTGTAATAGCCGCTATGTTGGATGCACTGGGCCAGTGTGAAGGCTTGAGACCGGCGAAACCCGGAGAGTTTACCAAGCGAGCATTCTTTGGAGGCAAATTAGATTTAACGGAAGTTGAGGGTCTGGCTGATCTTATACATGCTGAAACAGAAGCCCAAAGGAAGCAGGTGAGTAATCGTTGAATATAATGCAATTACAAAATTAAATTTCCAACATTTTAGGCTCTCCTGCAAAGTACTGGAGCTCTTGCACGCATCTATGATAACTGGCGAAAGCGTCTCATTCGTTGTGCTGCTCATTTGGAGGCGTACATTGACTTTGCCGAGGAAGAGCAAATTGAAGGCGGTGTAATTGTCCAATTAACCCGTGAATTGAATGCTATTAAAGCAGAAATACGTGATCACTTGAACGATCAACGTCAGGGTGAACTACTGCGGGATGGCGTCCGCACATGTATTGTAGGGGCACCCAATGTGGGCAAGAGTAGTCTGTTGAATATGCTCTGCCAGCGATCTGTGTCCATTGTAACTCCACAGGCCGGGACAACTCGTGATATTATTGAGACCATGCATAATTTTGGTGGTTATCCAGTGATTTTTGCCGACACGGCTGGGTTACGTAGACACACTAATGATGCCATAGAACTGGAGGGCATGCAACGAGCCAAACAATGTATCAACCAATCCGATTTGATACTCTTAGTTGCCGATGCCAAAGACCTAACTGCAATAGATAGCAGCAAACCTAATTCATTGACTAAATTTATAGAAAATTACCTGAAAGATCTAGATATACCGCTAGATATATGCACTGGTAAAGTTTTGCAAGTAGTGGCAAATAAAACTGATATTCTTACGACTAAGGAACTTGAGAAACTTAACAAACTAAGCAATATTATGACTATATCCTGCCTTCACCCCACTAACCAGGCAATGCAACGTTTTCTTTGTGCTCTAGAGCAACGATTGGAGCATCTATGCGGAACACCAAGAGCGGAACATCCACGAATCACCCACATGCGCTATCGCCAACAATTGGAGCGCTGCATTGAGCATATTGACATATTTCTAACAGATTACAAACCAGATGTCTATCCAGATATGGCAATTGCTGCACAGAAACTACGTCAATCGGTCCGCTGTATTGAACGCATCACCGGTCATGTCAGCTGTGAAGATATACTTGATGTGGTCTTTAAAGATTTTTGTATTGGAAAATGATTACGACTGTAAACGTTAAATTTCTTAGGAAAAGAGTATATGTACATATATATACTATAATACGCTTGTGTAATATGGCTGGAGACTGTCCCAACTAAAACCAAATATATGCGTATGTAGATCCCCTAGAGCATTTAAACTTCAGCTATATTTATTTATTCTGCATTCAGTATTCATTCATTGGTTCTAAGTTTGGTATAATCGGCTCATATTAAGTACATCTAAAAATATTATGAATAAACGTAATTATCTAGACCAACATGAACTTGAGTCTCCCCACATTCGTGGTAAATTATAGTTTGGATATTTATAGTTTATTTGGTATAATTTTAATATGTTTTAAAATTGTTTTTCATTTCGTAAAAGTGCAATCAGGATGAGGGTGTCTCTTATTAAGTTTCTTTATTTTTGGCAATTTTTTCTGGTCGGGCTTTTGGCGACGAACATATTGTCCGGGGGTATTTGGACGATGTTGTTCATTTGTTTTTGGAGAGCGTCCATTCTGTTTGCCACTCCGTTTCAACCGACGCCAATAGTCAAAGTCCCGAGGTCCTCTAATGGGCATATTCGGCATCTTAAAGGGACCATCCTTGCGCGTAGCCATAGATCTAAAAAGATGCCCCAAGCTGAATATTTGTCTATTAAATTGGAGGATGGACATAGTCAATGGCAGAAACTAGAGTTGGAACAACCTTAAATAGAATTTAGAATTTTATTTGTGTATATTTTTAGGTCTCAAATTTTTATTAACAATATCGGATCGTCCCATGTTAATGAAAAATATAAAACAAAACTTTTTAAGTTTGCTTTTTAAATTTTGACATATAATTCAATGTGTATTTGTTCCAGACTTTTATATTATTACACTAGAAATTTAAAGTCAATCTTATATAATATGCAACATTTAGCATCTATGTGTATGTGTATTTGTGTATTAATGTGCGTGCCAATATTAATTGACATAATGTGGGAAATGTTATTGAATGTATATATTTGTAAAATCACTGCTATAATTTTCAAAATTAGGTTGGTGGCCGCTTAATTGGCAAATCAAAGAACTTTTTTGATTCAAGTTAATAGAAGAACTGCCTCTGACGATCGCGACTTGAAACGTCAATATTGCGTGACATTGCTGGCGGTGGATAATTGTCGGAGGCCCGAACATAACGACTGCGATTGATCATGGCATTATTGTTATCCCATTGGTTAATGAAATTACGGGCCTCATCGTCACAAGGTTTTGCAGTATCGGGACGTTCCTCACGACTACGCCGATAATGTACAATTGACAATTGATTCTTATTCTCACCCATTAACTCTTGATTAATCAGACGCTTCGGTTTGATGGCTACACTATTTTCGGGAAAATTTACCCAAGTACAATCGAAAGAACGCTGTTTAATATCCTGATGCTTGTACATAGAGTCATCCAAACGAGTCTGTTGCGATTTGATTGCAGGATACTGCTGATACTGCTGATCCAGCTTTGGATCGCTCAACTCCCACATGGAGCGACGCTTGTTCATCTGATATATTTTAGTTTTCTCACGTTCCCTCAATAATTGATTGTTATTTTGAACTTTAGCCAATGGGGCACGATGATGGAGAGCCTGGGGCACACGTTTGCCAATGTGACGAGTCTGGGCGCATGCGATCCTAGAACGCAACAACTCTATACATCGATTCACCATCATTTTTGAGCAGCCATGCATGTTGACCATATTTAAGCGATCCCTCTGCGGATTTCTCCAAATATAATTAATAAGACAACAAAATTTTTAGACTTTTTTCGCTTAAAACTGGATAACGACTATTTCTTTGGAGAGATGCCGAAAAATCGAAAACAAAACCATGTAAAACTTGTGAGAGATCTATGAACAATGCCAATATACTATAGCTAAACAATTTGGTAACTATATTGAAAACTTATCATGGACTACTTGATGGCAATTATAGCAGAATTAACATATAAAATTATTTTGAGGATTTTATAATATTGAAATCATTCACTTATAAAATCAGGTACGTACTTAAACAATATTTTAAATGGGAAAAAAACTTATTTTATTTTTAACCAACTTTAACAATGGCGGCATTTCAAAGCAACTTGAAAGGCATCTGGATTGATATATATATATATATATATAAATACATATCGGCGTAGTTCCACTTCTTATCGTCTGAAGTGCCTCAAAGTGTTTGTGGTCACTTTCGTATGTTGTAATTAGCGAACATCTTCTGTAAGTTGGTGCTAATTATCTATTGTAGGTATTTCGTCTAGATTTGAGTTTTTTTTCAGTTGTCATCGAAGTTCGATGCTATGAGGTGGTGTAGGCATATATTAGTTTTGGTCTTGACCAATTGGTTAAGTGCCAGTGAATCGTCTATCACGCATAATGAAACAAAATTTCTATCCCGTCGCGTTCGAGGTCTAGTATTTCCCGATAAAGCGAGTTTACTTCTAACCGCTGCCCTTACAAAAATTATAGTTGGTGGCAGACCAAGTGGTTTACAATACAGTTTAGAGTTTGATGTGTATGTTCCATTACCCGATACCGTACAAGGATGGGAGCCAACTATTCTACACAGGCACCTGAAACCCAAGCAAAAGATGCCAATGTCAATGATGTCAATGAAACCAAAACGGCGTTACGATTGGTATGGTGACGGTACAAATGCATTCGGAAGAAGACCATATTATCCATATATTGAAAGGATCAATTACATTAAACCTTATACAAGATATAGCAACAGAATTCCAAAGAATGGGTTCTATAAAACTCCATGGCATTTGGGTAGACCAACAGCCACTTGGAAATATCATGAGCATGGTGATGAAGTTTACGATTCATGGTTACATGTCCCCACTTGGAAGCTAAATCGAGATTATAGAGAACGTCGCGATATTTATGATCAATTTGAAGCAATGGGAAATGTGTAATAATTAATTTAAAAATCTAGTCCTATGTATATATAGTTATCACGATAAATTTTTCAGTTTTAATTTAGATTTTCGTTCGTGCATTAAACGTGCTATGTGTGAATTAAAGGCTCGGGTTAATCAACAACATGATGATGGTTTTCTTATGGAAGATTTGATGCGGATTATATTAACGTAATAAAAAAAGCAAATCTAAAATAAAAATTTTTTTATGAAATATATTTTATTTTCCAGCATACCCGAAAATATTATAGATGATCCAAAATATAAGCACCGTTTGGATATTCAGGATTGTGTAAGCTTTTATGCTTTTACCTGTCCCTATGGAATACTTGATTATCTTACTCAACGACCACAAAATCGGGTAATATAATAAGACAAATTAAATAAAGAATCAAGAAAACTATATATATATATATATATATATATATATATATGAGTATGTCATGAAAATGGCTGCCAATTGTCAAATTGTTTTCATTGTCTATAGAGCTACGTCCAAACTTTAGTCTTACTCGGTCTTTCGGCAGATCAAATCGTTCCGCCCCTCTCTCCGTATATATAATTGTTATTAATTTTTTTTTTAGTACCCTTGATTTTCAAAATTCTAAAATAAAGGAAAACTTTCGGGGGTTTTTTCCTCTAATGATAAAAGAGAGCCTTAGAAAAAAATTCAAATTAAGTAGTCGAAATGAGTTGCCTTAGTACCAGTATAGCTCGCAATCTTTGCCGGAGTGCTTGTCTTATTCGTAGATACCCGGTGCCTTTTTGCCGTCGCTTGTCATCCAAATGCGGTAAGAAGGAAGAGACTACCTGCGAAAAATTGAGCTTTGCCTGCGGCAAACCGGAGTTGCAAGGCAAAAAAGCTCCACCAGTTAAGGTGAAGAAGCAATTTAAGTCCATGTGGTTGAATCCATTTTGTGACGATGAGGAACCTCACTGCCCTTACAATCCACGGTTCGATGACATTTATTATGTGGAGTCGGATAAGGCCTCACGTAAATATTGGCAAACCTGGGTGTCCTGTCCCCCCATTCAAATCAAGCCAAAGAAGATTTGCTGCCACGTAAAATCGGGGTTGCCACCACAAAAACGACGCAAGCGACATTCTAAGCCAAAAACAGCCTGTGTACAGGAGGAGACATGCCAGGATCCTGGATTTCTCGAATGTCCCCGGTTCAAGCGACGATGCCACAAAGCGGGACGTATTCCACCAAGTTGTTTGAGAACAAAGGCTCCAAGTGAATGCGCCAAACCTCTGACGCCCTATCCATCATTCTCGGAATGTACACGTCTCAAGCCGGATGCGTTGCCTCTAAGTGAGTGCATCTGTTGGAGGAAGCCCATGCTGTGTGAAGCCTGGGTCGAATTTCGCAGAAGAAGCCAGGAAAAGAAACTAAAGTAACTTCAAATGAAGGAAGAGGGATGCAAACGCGGAGATTATTATGAAACGACCTATTAAATTATCAATAATCAGTCAGAAAAAAATATATACATTAGGAAATTAAGAGAAATTAGGTTCTTTTATTGATCCGACATAAAGAAAAAAAATAGCAAAATTATCATAATTTTACAATACCAATAAATGCCCTGAGATCTTGTAACTGATCGATTATTGAGTCGTTAAAATGGCGATTTTGTTATTCTTGATATCCAATTCCATATATTTTGGCTACAATCTCCATAAGTTTTTCTACAATCGGCTCCAGCATTCCCTGCATCTCGAGCGTCTAAATATTTCTCGGCCACATTGTCAAGGTTGGGTCTAGATAATTGGAAAACGGATTTTAAAATAAATAAAAAATAAAAAAAACGAGAATCCTACATTAAAACAGAATTAAGTAACTCGGCAAAAATGTTTCCCTTCTCAAATGGCAATTGGCTTATCTCACAGATGCCTCTTAACAGGCAGGTGGGACCCTTCTCCTTATCTAACCTAAAGGAAAATGATAAATTTGAGTTAATTAGCACTACATTCTTGGATTTCTCCAGGGCTCACTGTTCCATTCCCGTTTCAATGGCATCGTAAATCCAAGTACGGGCTTCATCACGACGCAAGCTCGTCTGCATATCCTTGCGCCAATCTCGTGCTGTGGACACAAATGTTGACGTATTCCAAAAACTCCACCAATATAATGGTATTGTGGTGGGAATCCATTGTCCCTGTAAATTGTAAAACCACCAAAAGGATTGTGTCTTATCGGGTTGCTTCACCGGGTGAGCTATACTAACGACCCACTAAAAAAGAAAAACGTTAAAAATTAGCAAATGTTTGGATAGTTTTAGAATTTTTTTTTTGCTATTTACCTTTACTATACCCTGACCATTGTAGATGGCAACACGCTTGGAACGACTAAGACTTAGATTTGGATTTAAACTTGAGCTATTTGTGTATTGGGCAGCCACTAAAGCAATGCTAAATGTAGTCATCAAAATGATGGCTAAAAGTTGCTGATATTCCGACCTGTTTGTTTTGGACCACATGGTAAACTGTGGACAAATGTGGTATACACCACTATTCAAACAGAGAACTGAAAGATTCAATGTAATAGTTGTTTGTCAAAGAAATTAACGAATGAATCGCACACACTTCAAACGATTTAGAGTCACAGTAAATTTCTTGCTAAGATCATAAGAACTGAAAATTTATGGAATATCCAAATTCTTTCTTATAGTTTCTGGCATATAGGGTATAACTATAAAGACTTTAAGTGTTTTCTAAAATACAAATAGTTCTTGTCACGCTTCTTTGGGGCATGCGTTCCACTTTTGATATATTTATTAATTTTTGGTTGTCTTTTGAACTGTTCTAATTGCTATTCACGCATATGCATATACATTCATAAGTATATGGTCAATGTTCCGCTTATTAACAACTTGTCTTAATTAAAGGCCCAAATAAACAATGAAAATCTGTCCCAGATTTCTGGTATGAGTGTCTAATATCACTACTTCACACTCACCAAAATGAGTCGCTTCAAGCAGCACAACGGAAACATTCTGACCAGATTGGTCCTATTTATTGTCACAATCCTCATTGATATTCGCGATATACAGGGTTTATTATTTTTTCCAACATCAACAGTGCTACAAATTACATCATCAATATCAATGCCACTCGATTTGAATGTACGAACTAAGGTATTCGCAGATATGGGCTTTCAGATGAACTATAATTTACCATATGATCCAGCATCATTCTATAATGCAAGTATATGGGCAGATGAACTCTCTCGTCGTCAAAAACGTCAAATTAACTATGGGATGGATGTGGCTAATGATTTACTAAACGAAGGTATTCATCCACATGATTTTACGGCTGGTGAAATGTATGCTGGTCTAGAGCGTCTTTTACCGGATTATGGCTTCCATCGATCCTGTTTGCTACGTAGTGTCTGCGAATTGGCCTTACATCCGTTTGCTGAAATTCATAGATACAATTTGATTACACAAATTGTTGTCTTTTTGCTAACGTATGTTAATTGATAAAATATTATTGATATAATTTAAAATATCTCTATATTTTTTTTAGACCCTCTCAACATGAAGGATTTAGCGATAAAGAAAAAATCTATCGCGATAGATATGAACGTGCGGAGCAAATTGGTTTTCTTGGTGGTGATTGTCAGCGTTCATATCCCAAATGTGAAGTGGATTTATTAAGTATAATCACCAGACTAGTGAGATGAAATAAAACTTTATACAGTATATAGAAAAATTGCTTTTTAATTTACTCAAATTTGAAAACACATTTGGCCGAGGTAATACAAATGGTTTAAACCTAATTTTTTTTTGTCTAAACATGATAAATATGATAATATGCAAAAATACGATATACTTGGATAAGAAAAAGGATTTAGAATGGTTTTCAATTCTCAATCATATAGATTTGGTAGCTAATCTTGAATTTAATTCTCGAGCTAGATAAAAGAATCAGAAATTAGTAAGCAAGTTATCATATTTTATTTTATATCCAATTTTAAAATTAATAAAATTATATTTTCATTTATAAAATTACATATTATTTTATAAGTTAATCAAATTCATCTAAAATCAGCTCATAAGTTTACTGATACCGCTTAGAAAATCCATGTGACATTCAGCATAAAGTTTCTCACAATTTTTGCCCAAAAATCCGTTTTGTTCAGCCTGTTCATAGACGTTGCGATATAAATTCTCATTTGGGCCAAATGCCTCATGTAAAGATGGCCTGAAAGATTTAAATAATTAATGATTGGGTCAATGTTAATGAGTGCTCCACTTACGTCAATGTAAAGGTCAATATAGCTGTCAGAATATTTTCCTCAGAGTTGTGAAATGGATGGCGTGCCAATTCGCAAACACTGCGTAAAAGACACGACTCATCGAATCCGTATCGTGTAAGCATATTTTCCAGATTTTCATACAACTCACCAGCTGTAAAATCACTGGGATGCATATTCGATGAAGAGTCAATGCCAATTGGTATATATTTACTGGTCTCATTCTTTAAGTGACGCTTACCACGTCTAGAGAACTCATCTTGCCATATGGTGGCTGCATAGAATGATGAAGGTTTTGAGGGAAATGCATAATTCATTTGTAGTCCCCAATCCCAAAAGAGTTTACGTCCTGGTAGAACAACTGGTACTGATAATGATGAGGTAACTTGATATACCGATGAGGCTGGAAAGAATAGTGGCCATTCTGTCGAAACCGTTTGAAGCAAGACTAGAACGTAAATGAAGTGAACCACATGAAGATACATTTTGTTGTGACAAATGGAAATGATGTGGTGACATGAGAATATATATTAGACAATCTGTTTTAATTAGTTGCTAATGAAAAGCATTGAATTTACAATTTACATGTATGTTTGTATGGTCACCATTTTTGTTTTATTCATATTTAGTCATATAGTACTTTGGTTATAAGTTTTAAGATGTCGTGGTGACACATTGAATACAATTCTTCACAATTTTTGCCCAGAAATCCATCGGTTTCAGCCTGTTCATAGACTTTCTGATAGACATGCTCAGTTGCCAAAAATCCTTCATGCTGTGATGGGCTAAAAATAAAAAATAACTTTTGTGAAATTAACCAATCAATCAATCAATCAGAAATAAACTCACCTCAATACAAATGTGATAATATCACTAAACATATGCCGATGGTTGTCGTCAAAGGGATGGCGGGCTAATTCACAAACACTTCGCAGCAAACAGGTTTCATGGAAGCCATAATCCATCAAGGTATCCTCCAAAAAGCCATAAAGTTGACCAGCTGAAAAGTCTTTGGGATGTAAACCAGATAATATATCATGTCCGTATTTGGTATAGAAATTTTCATCAGTATGATTAAGACGAGTCAATTCACGTTTTGTCTGATAGTTGGCAAAACCAGGCCAAATCGGTATACTATAAAAAGATGATAAAGTACTGGGATATGTATAGGATACGGCAAAACACCAATCAGTGAGTATACGACGTTCTGGATAGAACTCTGAAACTGGCACCGAAACGGAATATGTCAGCTAAAGAATATAAAATCATAATTTGGTTATTGTATAGTTTTAATTGATCTTATAAATAATTTACACCCAAATTAGATGATGCTGGCCAGAGTAAACTTCTAGAGGATGGGCAAAATAATGTAAGTATTAGCACACATATTGAAATCCATTTATTGGTCATCTTTTTAAACGAACTGCTATGATTGAATCTGACTTTTCAACTGAATCTGTGGGTTACTCTTAGCCCACAAATGTTGCCACAATTGGGTTAAATCAAGACATCAATTTATTCTAAATAAATATTGAAGCAATTCATTTACATTATTGACATCCAACAAAATATGAAAAAGAAGGTGATTGTCAGTTAATTTAAATAATTTCACCTATAACGATATCGTCGCACACAGAACTGGGTCGCCGACACTTTCAGATGTTACCAGTCAAGATATTTATTCTTTTCGTTTATCTGGGTCTATGTTTAAGCCATGGCCAAGAGTCAACCGCGGTTTGCTCTAATAAGCAATCTCAATTAAAGTCTGTAATCTCCAGAATTTTTAAACGTAAACGACGGGCTCTATTATTTCCACCGGGCTCGTTTTTAAAATTTACATGTTCCTTTGCTACGGGTCTACTTGCTGCCTATCCGACAGGCGTTTCTTTTGTATTAGAGGAGGCTGTTTATTTCCCTGTACCTGGGACAATTAGTGATATCTATCCAAAACGTTATTTGCCCAAAACAACTGCTAAAAAACCAGAAAAATTGCCAGATACTTATGTCTATATACCTGGCACCGATTGGCGTTTTAAGGCCAAAACATTGCCCAAGCCTAAATGGAGGATAAAACCTTTAAAAACGCATCGCTTTGATGATAATAATGGAAGATATACCAACCCATATAAATGGCAAAAATGGCAGAAATATGGAACCGATTGGGAGCACAAAAAAAATTGGTTCAAATTCACAACAAGAGCACCGAAATGGAAAGGAGATTGGCAGATATATGAAAAAGATTGGGAGTCGAAGGGGAAATGGTCAAAATGGACAACATCGCCACCTAAATGGAAGGCAAAGTGGAATACAGGATATGAAAACCATCCTCATTATCCAGGCCATCGTGATCGTCGAGAATTGTTTGAACGATTCAGTAAACTCAGTTCATTGTAGGTTAACATAAAATAAAATTTAAAGTGTATAGAAAATAATCTCATTCTCCTTCAGAGTTGGTCTGGATGTCAAATCATGTATTTTAAGGACAATATGTGATAGTAAGCGTTTATTATTGCCGCCTGGTTACTCCATGTTACAGGATATGCTTAGAGTAGTTTTCACGTAAGTTCTTTTCCGTTTTATTTTATATTGTGTGATGAAATATTTTAGTAAGTTTTGCAATTATTTAAAGGATGCCTCGACTAGATGGTCTGGAAGATGATTATACAAAAGTGATGAGCAAGGATGCTGATGAATGTTCTAGAAAACTTAAAACTAAATGTAATATGAATCTTTTAATATGGCTTTTAAGTGGAAAATCTATTTAAATATTATGGAGGCAATTTCTATCTTAATTTATCAGTACCAGCTATCGACTAATCTTATTGATATACTTTCCAATTCTTTATTTAAACTATTGATCAGAATGTGAACTTAATTACTCTATGTAAGATATGTATAACCAATTACCTGATCATACAAAAATCTAAATAAATATTTGTGGAATAATTGACACCTTTTTTTTGAGCAGATCAATTGAATATATCTAGTTATCTTCATTTCTATACGTCTCAATCAGTTTGCTTTAGCCATGCGTTGTGAGGTCTTCTTGGTCGTAATCATTCAATTGATGGCTGTCAGTGTTCTGGCCAAAACGAATTGTACGGAATTGAATCATGTTGTTGAGCGTGTTTTTTCTCGTCAGAAACGTTTTGTGCTCTTTCCCAAAGGATCCAATTTAAAATTTACAGGATCATTTAGTAAGGGTCTAATATCGCGGTATCCATCTGGTGTGGCCATGAATATTGAAGAGGCTTGTTATTATCCAGTGCCCTCCAGTCGTGAAGATGTTTATCCAAAACGTTTTCGCCCAAGAACAACAACTACACAGAAACCAAAAACCACAACAGAACCCACCTACGTATGGATACCAGGAACAAATTGGCGTTATAAAGCCACACCCGTAAAGAAGCCAAATCCCATAAGATTACATCAACGTATTGACTTAAGACCAGCAGCACCCACTTATGTGAAACCAGAGAAATGGGCACAATGGAGCAAATATGGTCAACATTATGAGAATTGGACGCCAGCTGTGAAGAAATACGAGAAGTATAGTCAGCCTGGAAAATGGGGCAAGTGGACCACACCATCTCCCAAATGGAATAGAAAATATTATAAATCAATCGATAATGATTTTAATGATCCATACGATCCAGATATGGCAGGCTATAAGCATATTCGCTATCCCGATTTAGAAAAAGTAGCTGACTCACGGCATTATCATGCACATCGTGATCGCCGTCAATTATTTGAACAATTTGAAGGATTTCGAAAACTGTAGGATTATTATAGGAAAACTTAATGTACATATATATTACGTTATTTAATTCTATTTTTCTACAGTTTTGGCCTTAATGCAAAGGCCTGTATTTTGCGTGCGATATGCGATAGCAAACGTTTACTTCTACCTCAAGGATATTCCATGATTCAAGATATTGTTCGACTGATCTTTACGTGAGTTTTACGAATAGTAGACTAGATTAAAAGATATATTAAATAGTTTCTATTGTTTAGATTGCCAACTATCTCTGGGGTGGATGATGAATATAGCCAGACCATGCGCTTGAATGTCGAAGATTGTGATCGCCAATTTAGGGATCAGTGCAAGATTAATATTGTGGCTTGGTTTCTGTTTGGCAAATGGCAATGAATAAATAAATAAAAGTTGACAGACAGTTTAATTTTTACTAGATTAATTATGTTAATTATTTATTGTATAAACTGAGCATCCCACATGGACTGTTTGCACTCGGGATAGAGTTTCGCACAGTCACCTGTATGGGCATGAGCTTTGTCATAGTTCGTATCTCGATAGGCTACGGGCTCATTCTCTAAGGCTTCCGGGATTGTAAAAATGGCACGCATTAGTTCGCCAGCAAAGGAGCCGGGTTCCTGTTCATTTGATTTTTGTCCTGTCTCACAGAGTGTACGTAAAACACAATGTTGACCATGGTGACCACGTCTAAAACACAAGAAAAAATATTAAAATATATTTCCCAATGATTATTTAGATTAAGTTTTTTACTAACTTATCCAAATACTTTTCAATGCGTTCATATAATGCTTGACGACTACTACGATGATGTTTTATTTGCAATCGCTCTAACTTGGTTATATCATCATCTTTATGCCCTTTGGTTATTGCTACTCCACTCCGGCGATGACGTTGATGGGGATTCTTGGCATCCGGTATGCTACGCTTACCGAATACCGGATATATACGATGATGTCGTTGTGGATGTGTTGGCAATCGTTTGGGTTTACTCGTTGGTTTGCTTGTAGTGTCCTGACGTCTTTGACCCGCCTGCGGGGATGGATTCCTGCCTTGGCCATAATAACTATTATTTAATTTCGATGGCAGTGCCCAGTATGGATAGCGAGAACTTTGGTTTTGTCCAAATGGTTTTGACCATTTGATAAATGGATTTCTAGAGCTATAGTTGGATGTGTGATAGTAAAAGTGATTATCCTTACGCCTACCACCAATCGGGCGTGTGTAATATCTATCCTTATGCAGATACATTGGATGCATGGGTGCTCGGAAGATTGTGGGTGAAGAGCTGTAATATGAATTGGTAATCGGTTTCGAGGCAGATAAATTTATATATTTTGGTGTTGTGGCTCTGATTGTTGTTGTCTCATCTACATAGGTTATATTGGAGATTGTGTCATTACGACTAATATCAATGGTGCCATCTTCAAGTTTGGTCAAGAGATCATTCAGCTCTTCACTTGGTGGTTTGCTTGGCAACTCCCAAGCCAAAGCCACTGTGATACCCAGAATCAAATAGTTTGTATAGTCCACAACTCCAACAATTTCATCGTAAACTGTGTATGGAAGAAGTGCGGCATGTAATTTTGCATATCTCAAGATGAAGATGATGATGACGATGATGATGATGATGAAGATGACGACTGTAAGGACGACGACTTACCCATCTGAAAGGAGCTGCCCTCCGGAAATACCAAATAACGTCGTTTCCTCGACAACAGCTCTTGCGCTTGACTGCCGGTTGACAACGACAACGACATTGACTCATTCAGCTTTGCTTCGATAAGTTGGTCCAGGGACGAAGAAGATTGTGATGATGATGATGCGGTGGAGGGTAATGCAGATGATGACTGCTCGACTAGAGGCAGTTCTAGGCCCGCTTTCAAATCATTGCCATAACTAAAGCTTGGTGGCAACAAGAGCGTTAACATCACCAACTGCAAATAGTTCTTAACTGGGAAATTTGCTGGGAATCTGCTGTTGCTGCCATTGACGCACATTTCCTTAACTTGTGGTCCACGCCTGGTCCATACGCCAACTGTCAGTCTTGTCAGAAAAAGTTTCATGCTTTACTTCAGCTTGCTAGCTTGTTGGCTTCTTAATTGTGAACGAAACTTTCTTTTCTTTTCTTTCCCTCTCCCTGCCCTCCTGCTTCTCCTTTTATCTTTGGACTTCTCTATATCTTTCATTAGTTTTTTCACACTTTTTGACTTTTGTTTTGTATGCTTCGCTTATTGGTCTATTTAAAGGTTCAAATTACTTTTTCATGCCAAGCAACAATTTCTTCTTTAGTCTATTCTAACTCCCTCTTTTAGTTCTTTTCTTTACAAATATCTCCTAAAAGTAACACACTCTCTCTCTTAAAACAAAAACAAAATAAAAGAGAAAAAGGAACTGAAGTTCGAGAAGTAATATGATCTCTGGTCAGGAATTTTAATTGGGGTATAAACTTGAAGCAGGGAGCGTAATTTATCGAAAAAGAATTTTCAACTTAACTAATTCTTTGATAAATGTCACCAATTCTCTTTAGAACGGAGAGGGAGTTGAGAGCCCTTGGGTGTTTTTTTTTTAATAATCTCTTTTCATAAATAAATTAGTTATCCACGAATTAATGTTATTTTATTGTTTTCTTTTTTTTTCTTTTTTCCAATTTTAATCCAACCAAAATGTGTTATTACAATCACCATAGATATGACGACAATTTCCCTGTTGTTGGTGGGCCTCCAGGTAATGCGGTGAAATAATGTGCTTCAGTGTCCCATTCATTTCATAATCATCATCACTGTGGGGCAGTTGAAAGATAGCCGACAGCAGTTCCATAATGAAGCCTTGCGGCTTATTTGCCATCCTTTTCCTTCTAACATGATTATGTCGCTGAGAGGACTCGCATAGGGCACGTAGCACACAGGCAGTGCCATTCATCTGTCGCCTAGTTATGTGAAGTGGTTGAATTAGGTGAGCACATCTCCAATTTTTTTTTCTATTTTTTATTTTTTGTTACGTATACGTACATTTTATACAAGCGCTCGATTTTAGCAAATAGCAGCTCACGTGACTTTAGATGCTCTACTAAATGAAGACGTTCAAAAGCGGAATCCATATCCTGTTCCTCACTCAATAATGAACTACGTCGTCGTCGTCGCCGACGTTTGCCAAAAACTGGATAAATATGATGTTTAGGTGGTGCTTGCAAGAACGGACGTGGTTTTGGTGTATAATTATATCTAAAAATATAACAAAAAAAAAAAAAAAATGAGAAATCAGATGATCAGAATATCTCAAATTTGGGCATGGAAAATCAAATTATACAGTTTTTCTTTACTTTTCATTAAATTGAATTTATATCTTTGTTTTATATGGCTTACATTTATTTTTTTTAAAGTAATTCTTCTTTGTATTTTGACTTACTGCAACGATGGTTTCTGGTATCTGTTCCACATGCGTTGATTTTCACGCCAATTTTGTTTTACCCGCACTTTGTTCCGCTCCCACCAATTGTCCATTGACCACTGTGAACGTAATGGAGTCGGAGATGGTGGCAAAGACGGACGATTTTCATCTTGCCGCCACTTTGCCATTGATTGTCGCGCATGCCAATTAGTAGACATCGCCGCTTGCCGCTGCTGCTGTCCATTTCCATTTGCATTTGCATTTGCATATGGAGACGCTACTGCATCGCGTTGCATATTCGTATAGTAGCCATCGTTATGGGTTGCATATGCCAATGATGGTGGTGGTGGTGGTAGTGGTGGAGGTGATGGTGACGTTTTCTGTGCGTGCAATGACTGCTGATTCGCGGACATTCGATTGTTGTCCTCCTGATTCTCTGTCCATTCGCTGACACTACCATTGCGTCGGACTGTGCCCAGAGTACCGTCTGTGATGCGAGTAAGCACGTTTTCAATCAGCTCGCTGGGCGGTTTGCTTGGTAGCTCCCAGGCTACAGCACATGTTACGCCTAGAATGGCATAATTCTCATAGTCTACAATGCCTATAATTAAGTCAAACACCAACTGGAATGAGGTGCCCTCCGGGAAAAGCAGATATCGTTTCTGTCGATGCAGTTGAAGAAGCTGATGACGCATCGACAACGATTCATTTCCACTAGTGATGGTAGTGGAATTAAAGTATGTTGGAACTGGTATGGATACCTCTTGGTTGTCCTGCAGACAGAGTAGCAATATCAAAAGTAGCATACAAACGACTATTGCCATTCCAGAGCCAATTACTTTGATTGCTTTTGCCATTTTTATGAGTTTACCTTTCTTTTTGCTTAATGAATTTTCACTGGTAAACAAATATGGAAGATTAGTTTTACAATCTGTAATTTAAAAAAGTCAAAAAATTAATTATTTATATATGTATGTACATAGCTTTCTAATAAGACATAGAAAATTTGTTATTTATATTTCCATTTTAAGAAAAAATATGGGTAAAAAAATTTTATTTTTGTTTTTAAAAAGTAATTTTTACCTTCGATACAAATAAATGGGCTAAAAAAGAAAAAAAAATATATACACCTGGCAGCTAAATAAATATTTTCTTTTATATGATGTAAATATAACACTTTTCCTATTTGCCAATCATTGTTTCTTGTTCACCAGTGTAATTAAGTAATTTAAGTTTCACAGTTCAGAGTTGCTTTTTGGTTTTAAGGATGTTATTGCGAGAAAAGAGAAATTTCCATAATTTAACATTTAACACTAAAAGCTTCCAATTGGCATCATTGCCAATCATGCGTTAAATTAATGCAATTTGAGAAGAAAAATTTATATAGTTAATGTGTAAATATGTATATAAGGAACCATCCACCATTATGATGCGTTTTCACAATTAAAACGCGTCCACTCTTGGTATGCCTCGAGCACAATTGAACACAAATTTATGAAGCAGATAATTACTATTAGAGGAAGTCATGACAAGAGAGCAGAGGAAGAGCAGAGATTAGAACCAACAATGGTCCAATGTAGACGAACGTAGCCGTAGCGTATTGCGGATTTTAGTTTGGGTTTCACTTAATTCTTATTTTAACGATATGTTGATGCCATTAACTGTCAGAGCAGAACTGATGCTTCTGACTATGGCCAACACCAAATCTGTATCGGTGCCTTCTGCCTCCATGTCTGCCTGCCACCTGACCATGGTGTCGGTCAGCTATGTTTAATTGTACAATTAGCACCCAATTGAGTGTCGTTAACTCGTTTCAATTCGTATCGTTTCGTTTTTTTTTTGTTTTGCTTTATTTTTTGGTGTCAATTAAAGAGGTCTTTAAAAGGTGCTAAATGCCAACATTTCATGAAATTGAATCGATCAATGAAATGACCCAATGGGAAAATTTTAATGCAACAAGACTCATAATTTTCATTAAAAGATGGGGATAATATTTATTTTGACTGATGGTGATGGGTCAGAAAAAGGTTTCCGGGTATTTATAATGAACGATAAAAATAATGGCATTTAAAATGTATAAAAGGTTATTGAATTTACATATGTATGTATCAATACGATTTGCAGATAAATACATGGATGCATTTTAATGGAAAATGTACACATATATATATTATATTGAACATTAGCATAATAAATGTATGCATAGCTGAACAAATTTCTTTGAGTAACGTAAGTTTCATTAATCTTTTTCACCCCTTCTGTTTAACAGTCATAATTATTATTTTTTTTTATTTGTAACATTTGTTATTAAGCTGTTGTTGTTTTAACAACTTTGTTAAGCCATTCCCAAATTTTTAAATCGCAATCCCCATATGTTTTAAAGCAATCCGCTCCAGCACGTCCAGCATCTCGAGCATGTAGATATTCATCGGCCACATTATCCAGAGTGGGTCTAATTAAGTTGAAGATTGTTATTAACCAAATTGATTTCTAATTTCTTTATACTTTATAATCTTACATCAGAACTGCATTAAATATTTCAGTGAATATGTCATCGTTTTGAAAAGGAAATTGGCTTATTTCACATATACCTCTTAGAAGACAAATTTTACTACTTCCTCCCACACTTAATCTAAGGAAGAGACGATTCTTTAAAACATTTGTAATTGTTCTCATTTTCCAATACTCACTGATCTAGTCCAGTTTCTATTATATCATATATCCAAGAACGTGAATTATCTTCATAGTGGTTAGTTTGCCAATCCCTTGCTGTGGACACAAAAGTCGATGTATTCCAAAAACTCCACCACCAAATTGGTTCAATTGCGGGTTGATATTGATGCTGATAATTAACAAAGCCCCAAAGAGATTGCTGCTTATCTTCCTGAGGCACAGGAAACGCAAAGCCAATAACAAACTAATGTAATAAAATAAAAATATTAATTCTAATTCATTAATATTATATTAATGTCCTTATTATTTTTATTACTTTATTAACCCCTTGACCATTGAACAGGGCAACTCGTTTAGATCGATTTAGTTTATTGGAAATGCAGAATTTTCCTAGAATAATAAAAATGAAAATAATAACAACCAATAACTTCATCTTGGCTAACTAAACTAAACTTGCAATTTTCATTGCAATTGCAACCAGCCACATTTTTTCCCCCCTAGTTTGTCTTAAAAATTGTCACAGAAACCAGGAGCGGAATAAGTAGAAATAAGTAAATGATCGAATTACCTTAACTCTGCAATATACATGATTTCAACTTGAAATTTGAATCACATTACATAACTTCTATAATTTCGATTCAAATAACAGAAGAGTAGATGAGAACCAAAAAAATTAAATAACGAAAACTATTTGCTGGATATATTTAATATAGGTATATGTCGTTCTGCAAGTCTGTTACCCTGTTAAAAATTTGTCACTGTATTTAACCGATATTCATATAGACATTACAAAACCGTAATGGCAATTATCGCCAGGGTGTACGAAAAGATAAACATCAATCGAATTTTTGCGAAAATGTAAACCTCTTTTTTTTGTATTCTATTTTTTTTTTTGTTGTTTCTATGGTTTCCTGTGTGTGCTTTTTGCGATTTTTACTAATTTTTTAACCAAGTTGAACTGTAAACAATGTCAACATAGAAAAAGCAAATGAAAACAAATGCACCAGCAACCGACTTTAGTGAATGTGGCACCAATGGAGAGAGAGAGAGAGAGAGGGGGGAATGGCTAACGAACAGCAGACGCAGTCGTCGTAGTTGTCGCAGCAGTGGCGAAAAATTTTGTAGCATGCAAAACATTTGTCAAATGTAAATTAGCAGAGCTAGAGGAAGGTTGCATACTGCTGTTGCTGTTGGTGGTGGCGCCGCTGCTGCTACTGCTGCTACTGCTACTGCAGCTGATGCTTCTGCTTCTGCTGTGGTTTTTTCTTTTTAGGATTGAGGAAGTAGGTGTAGTTAGTTTTTGTGTGGCAGGGTAAGGCGGGTGTTTGCCTGCTACAAATCGCATAAAATCACACTTAATGCCCGCAGGCAACATGCAGAGCATGTAAAAAGAGCAGCGAGGCGTGAATGTCGCTCGGCAAACAAACTTCTACATGTGTAGAGGGACATACATATACTCACACTCTTACACTCACTCGTCTGTAGTTGTGTATATGCATTGGTGCAATGTTGCAACTGAACACAAATGCGGAAGCATTAACATGTACTCCTTCCATTCCAATCTTTTCTCTACTTCTACCTCTACTTTTCTCACTCTTTTTTTCTTTCGCCATCGTGGTCTTCGTCGTCTATTGTTCCCAATTATCATGGCACATACAAAAGCAACGTTTAATTTTTGTTTTTTACAAAAACTTTTCTTCAAGCAGTACCCCAGACCCACACTTTTACAAACAAGAAGAGAAAATAAAGTACCAGTCAAACTTTAATAAGCGCAATTTGTGTTGTAGGTGCCAGGAGTGTCCAACATGGCGTATGAACAATTTTGAATACAGTTAGTCCCCGGTTCCTTCTGTAAACAAAGTTTTACCAAGTAAATATGTCCCAAAAGTTAAAAACCACAAAAAAGAAAAAAAGATAATGGAAATTATTTAACTGTTTGAAGAATGAAATTCAAAAGAGAGAGAGGGAGAGAGAGAGAGAGGGGTAATAGATACCTTACAAATATTTGAAGATTTATTATAATTGCTGATTTAATATTAAGTCTTCTGTTATTGATTTAATAATTAATTATGTATTTTCGAACATCATTTAATTTGAAATAATTTGTATAATGCTCACAATATTTATTTCATTCAGAACATGCCCTTGAATAACATTCACCTAATTTTAATAAATTTTTGTTTGTTTTGATGATGACTTTCCATTTGATACAGTTTAAATTCATGACCAACCTGTTTATAAATACCGGTTCGATTCGATCAGAAACATGATCTATCAATTAACAGCACTAAAGCAAAGCCAATGGCCCCAAAACTTATCCATATATATGGATAATTTATAATGTAAATACTGTATTTAGGCCGTTCAATGAACTGCTAACGGTATTCTTATACCTGGAAAAAAATAAGTAAGAATGTTGTTGAATGTGGAGCAGTTGATTCTTAGAATTAGCGCCCTGAGTTAATCCCTCAAAAGAAATTAGCACAGATAATAACAACAACGAAGATGGAGAAGAGGGAAAACAAGCAGAGAAATAGAAATATTGTTCTTTCTCTGTTTTCCACCGTTTCTATTTCTCTTTAAGCCATCTCCATCATCGTCTCGCATTTCATTTGGAAAATGTTGCTGCCAGTCGTCAGTATTTTAATTATGTCAAATTTGCTCTGCTTTCTGTGCTTGTTCTTGTTGTTCTGGCAAATGTCAGCAGCCAATTAGAGAGAGTGAGCTAAAAGCAAAAGCAACACCAACAGCAGCAACAGCAACAGCAGCAACATCAACATCAGGAGTGAGAGCAGCAACAGTGGCAGTGGCAGTGACAGCGGCAATAGCAGCGGCATCTTTTGTCATCATCCTCACCCTCTAAAGCAAGTCATTCAATGTCACTCAGTTCGTCCGTTGCCAGGTTGCCCGTGTTGTTTTGGATCCCCAACTCCCAATTGCGCATAGGATGTGCCGATGCCAATGCCACATCAGCGCCTTAGCCAAATGCTTTTGCTGTATCCTAACTTGGCCTTGTCATCATTTGCATAAGAAATTTATCTCAATGAGTAGCTAATTGGGAAATTGTGACATGCTCTCATCTTGCCCCCCATCATCCTTAATACTTTGCCTTACACCCCTTTACGGGTTTCAAATTTTTGACTCGTCCTTAAAGAGTCAACAAAGAGGCTAAGACAATCCGTGGTACGTTAGTTTTATTTCACTAATCCTTGAACTAATTTACAGAGACATAGAATAAAGAAACCAATTCTCTCCTTCTGCATAGACAATTTTACATTCCAAAATATTATCTGGGTATTTTGATTACTTAAAGTATTCTAGATATATGAAGACAATTTAAGGCGAACATTTGCAAATTATTTTAATTAAACTACCAACTAATTGGCTTCTCTTCCTTATTAAAGAGTTTTTATTTTGCAAGTAGAAACTATAAAATAATTTAATTTTAATGGAAGAAATTTTGAAATCACAAACTCATAAATTATTAATATTGCTACATTTTAATGTAACGAATTGTTTTGCTACATATGACAATCAGCGTTTGACTAACTAATTGCATTTACGCGATATCATAGATGGTTTAATTTAGCTACCTTCTCTTCTCACACCTATCCACATAGGAGACAACGTTAAACTTTCATGGCCACAAACCCAATTGGCTAACTGAGCTCATTAGCATCCGCTGTCATTTACTATATACATATATTATGTATGTAAAATAAATAGAATGTTGCTGCCGCTGGTTTTGCTCGTTTCCAATTACATACTCGATAATGCAAGGCAAACCAAATGAAATTAATTGCACATTTTAATTGACAACACATCAAATCAATTTACGTGCCAAAGCCAAAGCCAACGCCAACGCCAACGATTAATGAATGGAAATGCAACCAGGATATGAGATTCGCTCTAGGCGGTCAACATTTGGCATTGGCCTTTTTGGCATGCATAATGAGCTGCATAACTGTGGCCACACAACTCAATAGTAATAAATTAACCTAGGTGTGCGTTAAGGGTCAAAATGGGCAAATAAGTTAAACCTTTCACTCGGTGGCATTTGCAGCTACTTTTGATACAATCAATGTGCAATATTTTACATAAATGTGAATTGAATTTTCTTTGTTTGCTGTTCAGAGAATCTTGTGACAAATTAAAATTTAAATTTGCACTTTTGATAAAACAATATGCATATGTAGGTGTATAATCCTTTAGTCATTTAGCATTCTAGTTTCTGACTTCATTGTATATTATATTAATATGATAAAATTATATATTTGTAGGTCAAAGCATTAATTTTAATTTTTAATTATGTTGGTTTATTAACTAAGTTTTCCTATGTTGCATTTCAATTATCAAATCAAATCAAATTCTACAGAAAGTGTTATCGGCTGCCTTAGATTTAGTAAATCTTTTAAATGAGTTTATATATGAAACATTTTTAAGCTGCGATTTTGGGTATCCTGGATCTCATCTAAATTCCGTGTTCTTTCTTTTTTATCGTTAATCGACAGCAATCGTATCAAGCTTTTAAAATATTTCTTATGTTTTTATTATTAATATGTGACAAGTGTCTTTGGCATATTAAACACTCAATTACAGTAGTCCAAGTCGCATAACACTTGCCATTTTAATATTTTCAAGTGCTAGTGACAATTTTCCACACTTGATAATGAATTTTAATTATAACAGAAAACTGAAAAATGCAAACATCAGCAAATGGGAAATTTTAATTGCCAACCAGCAAAATAAGAAAAAAGTATATATTCAAAAAAAAAAAAAAAAAGCACAATAAAAATAGTAAGAGGTGGCAATGGTGGTGGAACATAATTAATACTTGATTAAGGTTGAATGTCCGTATATGTGAGAGTTGAGTGTGTGTGTGTGTATGCCTGTGTGTTTTTGACAAAGTTGTTTGCCAAGTTTTGTGGTTTTGTGGCAGGTCTTCACTTCTTTTCTCTTACTTTCTTTCTTTCTAGCAATTGTTTTTTCTTTTATTTTTGCAACAAACTTGTAACTGTCTGTTCATATATATATATATATATATATATATATATATATATATATTTTTATATATATAAATGTGTGTGTGTGTGTGTACGTGCATTTTAATGCCATTGTATTCTTGCATGTAATTTATGTTTTCAACTTAATTAAAGTTAATTCTTAATTCTGGAACTACAGGTTGGGCATGGGATCGCATTGGGGGCGGGACAAGAGAGAAAGTGCATCAAAGGCGCCCGCAAACATTTTAACACCACTTGGCATTTTCATGCTGGTGACATTAAATAGTAGCAGCAGCAGCAGCGGCATCTGAAACTTTTGTTATGCAATGAGGTCAACAATGGCCGCAAAAAGTATGCTATATTTTTTTCCTTCATTCGCTGCGCTCTTTTTTTTTTTCCTGCACTTACACTTTGTGCATCGTTTAATAAAAATGCCAATTAAACGAATGTGGCTGATTGCCATGAACATGATAAAGTTGCAAATGACACAAGTTAATTGTAAATTACAAATGGCTATAAAAACAGAATCAACACTAAAAATTAACTTAACAGTTGCAATAAACAAAAAACCCTCTAAACAAGGTTTACTGCAAAAAGATGTAACAACTTCAAACGAATTTGTCAATTATTGGACTTAGTGCAAACCAGTCCCTCCTCTTTACAGATTATCTTCTTCGATAACCATTTCTTTTTTCAGATTTTTGTGATAAATATTTACGACACTTCAGTAGCTTTATCTTAAACTCTATAAAAAAAAATTGATTCTTTTATTAGAAAGTCAGAATGAAATGGGAAATATCAAGTTCATTTCTGTTTAAAGTAGTCTGTCAAAAAATACAAACAATTTGTAAAGTTAATAATTAAATTATAGTAAAATGTCTGAATGTACATACTTGCTAGTTTAATTATTGATTTTCAATTAAATCAAACTATTCAATGGAGTAAACATAATTTTTAATGTAATAAAATATGTTGCTGTAGTCTCGTTTTCCCCTTTTTTTTTGTATAATTCAAAAGAATTAAACATAACAAAATATTCAATTTAATTTAATTGAATTTCGACCTAAATTCTCATTTGAAAGAAAACATTTGTAGTATGTATTATTTTAAGCAGAGAGTCAGCATTCTATTTTCATTTCAAATTCAAATTCAATCTCAATTGTTGTTTATTTTTTGTCACAAGCATAAACAAAAGGCACACAATCACGCACAACCAGTTGAGATATATAAATATTATCTCACACATCGTCCGTATAGGGGGATATGCTATCAAAACTCAATGGACAATGGCTATGCATTATTTGTTCACAGTTTTCCTCACGTAAATAGGGCATGTGATGCTTCTCATGGTCCTCCAGGCTAAAAAGACATAACAGATATATGTATGTACAAATACAAATATATGGATAGCATATGATGATAAATAATTGAGCTATAGCTATCACTGACATTGTGCACTTACGTAAAAATATATTTTAAAAGCTTAAAAAGAAAACCCTGACCATGATCCCCAGCCAGTGCGGTGCAATAGGCTTTTAGCACACAGGCCTGACCATCAAAACCACTGCGATCAATTAGCTCCTGCATCAGCTCATATGTGTCCCTTCGAAATGGCCGATTTTCACGCTTAACCAAAACGGGCGTATTGGCACGAAAGCCATATCCATTAGCCCAAATAATTGGCGAGGCTATCACATTATTTTTTGCATTCACACGAAACTATGAGAAAATTTGATCATGAAATGGAAGATATAAATTTTGTCTTACTCACAAATATGCGAGTGGTTTCTATGATATCTAGAAAACGTTTAGCTCGATTATGAGGAATTTGATTTGTGTCATTCTGTGCCCAATTGAATAGAAATTGACTGGCCAGTAGTAGACAAATAAACTTTAAGTGAAGCGTGGACATGGTTACTTAGACTCTTTTCGAATGACAATGACATTGACAAAATTCAAACTAAAAACTGGGCTTAAAAGTTTTAAATTGAATCGAAAACTGGTTTGAGCAACTGATTGACACTGAAGTGTTAATCTTAATGTTTTTCTTTGCTGAGAAGTTTTTGATTTGTTTTTCTTCTCTTAAATGAAAATTTATTTGTTAAATAAAAAAAGAAAAATTAATGAATTAAAAACTTAACTAACATTTTAACTGAATTTCGGTTGAAATATGACTTAAATCTAACGTAACATACTCTATATCTATATATATTTACCTGAATATCAATTTCAATAATTTAAATAGCATTCCACTCTTTTGGTGTGGTTTATCCACATCATAAATTGCCGTGCAAAATGATTTAAGCAAACAGGCTCGACCATCAAAGCCATGTCTAAGAGGGAAAAATAGCATGATAATTTAATTGTTAAACAAACAGAAATATTTGCATATAAAAATAATTAAATATTTAGGAGAAAAATGTACTTATTAGTTTAAATGGAGTGTGTAGAACTAGATTAATTAGCAAAAGGATTAAGATAAAATCTAGGAGAGGAATTGCATCAAAACATTAATCCCGGTTTCATTTGTTAATATTTTGCTTTTGATATTAATTGAATTTTTTTTTTCACTTACCCATCCAAGGCAGTTTCTAGTTTTGAAAACAAATCACGTTTAAAAAGTCGAAAGAAAACCAAATTATCTTTACGTTGATCTTTGGGTTCGGGAAATGGATAATTAGCACGAAAGCCATAGCCATACGCATATAGGGTATTAATTTTCCAAAGATTATTTTTACCATTTGTACGCCACTGTAAAATAAAAAAATTAAATCATACAGTAATTAATGTTACATTAAATAGGTATATAATATATTTATATGTATTTTTTTTCGTTACTCACTGACATACGTGAGCCCTTGGAAAATTCCAAATAACGTTTGCCACGTTGCAGAATTCTGGTTTCATTGTTGTTGTTGTTATTACTGGTCATGTTCAGATTGTCATAGTGCATGTCAAAGTTGTCCTGAATGATATTTTTGTTATTTCTATTGTTGCGGGAATGCAGCAGGTTAGCAGAATCGAAATTGTCAACATATTTTTGAGTGACAGCCAAAGAGGTGGTTGAATATAACAAAAGTTGCAACATCATCAGAAAAACTAATGCTTGTGTTGACATTGAATCCATGTTGTTAAAGGACAATTGTATCTTGGACATTAATTAATATGTGTATGTTGTTTTGTCTAAACAACTTGAACAACTTTTCCAATTTCTGAGTTTAAAACTTGAAAATTCTTAAAAACATTTCTATATTATCTCCTGCCACGCACTTACATCCACTTCGTTCTGGTTGCGTTTTACTTTTGAGTTATATTCGACTCTGTTCCAGTTTTTGCCCTGGCCATGTTTGGATATATATTTAATCTGTTTGACATAAAATCTACCAGAAAGTGACAGAGATAGAAATACAGAAAGAGAGAGAGAGAGAGAGAGTGGGAGAGAGAGATAAATAGAGTAAGAGAGTTCCAAAGAGGCAAAACCAAACAATGGAACGTGAATTCTTCATTCTTTGGGCGTTGCTTATTTATTTATTGCTTTGTGTGGTTTTGTGACATGTCTTTTCTATTCTCTCTTAGTTTCCTTTTATTTGTTTTGTTGTTGGTCTTTTTTTCTTCATCTGCTTTTTTATTTTGGACATGACATCCACTTGTTATCACCTTTTTTTTTTAGGCAGGCTTTCATTATGTTGTTTTCAATCTTGACATCAACAATTTGGCTAGAAGATGGCAAGAAAATGGCTCAAGGGTGATGAGGGGAAATATTGCAATCAATATTATAGTGAAATTAAATGCAATTTGTGGCAAACATTTAACTGTCATCGGAGCAACAGAAACTTTATCTCCTACCTCTCAAAAAAGGCCAATTCAACATCATTAGATTCGCATCCATTAGATTGAAACTCCTCCATAGACAGAGGGAGTCTATTTCGTGGATTGAAATGTTTCCATATTTATTTTCAAAATGCCTTAAATGGCAGTCGTAAACTTTTTTATATACATAGAGAAAAATTGTGGAAAAAATTATTCAATTTATATCTTTCCAAATGAACTAAAAAGTGATTTAATAATGTATTCGTTTTATCTCACTGTAATGCAAAAATTTTGATTAAAAATTTACATAAGATTCATAATAAAAAAAGTCGAAAATAATGGATTTTCTTTTTATTTTGTCTACAAATTAAAATATATGTCATCTGAAAAACAACTTAAACACACAATCAAAAAGTTTCAATTCTCTTATTTTCTTTGAGTGTATCATTTTCCTTGTCTCTTTTCACAGTCATTTTTCTCAATTCAAGTCAATGTAGGGCAATTCTATCTGCTTGTTGATTGAATTAGATTTTTGTGACTGTCAAAACTTAGTTTGTGTCTGTGGGTATGTAAGTGTTTGTGTGTGTGGTGTGTGTGTTTGGCGAAAATGTATTTTTATTTCTTTTCAATTAAATAACGTTGCACTGAAAAAGTTATAGGAGACGAAAGTTGCTGACATACATCAGTCAGGCACCTAAAACAGCTCTGCTGCTGCTCTAAAGAAGAAAAATGAATTGCCATTTATTACTTGAGGCAATCAACAACCCATTCCATCTAACAGTCAACCAACAAATGACCAATCACTTCAAAATGGTCATTAAAAAAATATTTTTATAAGACAATTTTGGTATGTGCTGACAGTTTTTTTTCTTTTTTTTTAATTAAGCATAATAATTTTTCGGGGGCGTTGAATATTTTCCAAATGCCAATTCAAGTAATGAGAAATGGCAATCATAATGTTTGGAACAATCATTATTGTGGGCATGTCGATAAGCATGGTCATAGTGTACAATTTCCGCATCCTCATGCAGCTCTCGAGTGAAAATGCGCTGTTTAGGTAAACTGAAAACAAAGAATGGGTTAATAGTTTTTCTTTTAAATGAATAAGATAAGCTCAAATACCTAAAAATCGATCTCATCATTTCTCCAATCATGCTCATTTTGGTACGCTGAAAATATTGCCGACTCTCGCAAAGTGTTCGCAGAATGCAATCGCGTCCATTATAGCCCATGCTAAGGAAATTAAATTGTATATGTTAAACAATTTTGTACATAGAATTGTGTATATAAATTCTTAAAGTAACTTAAATAGACAGAATATATACCAAATACCACGTAATTCGTATACAATATAATGACATACTTATCCACAATTGTCTCGATATCTCGATAGAGTGCCCTTCTAGTACGCCTACGTAATACAGCTGGTGCTACAGGATGCCTGGAGAAGCCATGTAAACTTTGTAAAACCCATGTTGTATTAGGCAGATCATAAGCCACACCCCAATTAAGACCAAAACTGCTATAAGCATAATTGGGATTACCGACAATGCCGACGGTAAAGCAAACTGAGACCTGAGCATGGTAAATTGAAAATTGGAAAATTGCAAAAATTGAATGTGTCATCAGCAACAGTATGGCATACAAGATACACATACCGAAAACGAAGAGCCCTCGGGAAAGCTGAGATAACGTTTCGGACGATTCAGTATGCGTTGCCAGTGTTGATGCAGCAACAACTGTGGCGGGCCGGAGGCTAAGGCTGAGAACGTTGCAGCCGATGTGGAGGACTCTGTCTCTGACATGGTCTTTGCACGTTCCATCATAGTCATCAATGTTGGCGTTGGCAATAAATCATTTTGTGTTACGTTGGAGTCACCAACAGGAGCGATGGCAATTGCAAAAGTGGGAACAGTAGCTGTTTGGTTGGGCGTGGCATTTGTCGTTGCAATTAAACCGTAAATCAAAAACTTTGTAACAATTAAACCATAATTAAACAATACAAAATGTGCGTAAATCATGGTGCAATACGTGCAGTCCAGCACTACTCAACACAACACAATGAAAATGGAGACTGGGAAGTGCAAGTGGCCAACAGACAAAAGACTTCAAGCCAAAGACAATGATTCAAAGTGCAAGAAAACTCTAGAGAAAAAACAGAGTAAGAGAAAGGGAAAAGAAGAGCAGAGAAAGGTGGGAGGAAGCTGAAGTGCAAAAGGAATTGCCAAAGTGCAAATGTGTCAATTGTCAGTTAGCGTTTGGAATGCTCTTCAGCTCTATTGCAGCAGTCACGTTTACAATAAACATGGCACACAGACAACGAGAAATGGATAAAGAAAAAGAAACGAAGGCGAACCAGAGCAGTTGAAAGAAGGCCAACCAGACTACATAGACGGACATACAGGCAGATAGCCAGGTAGACGGGCAGGTGCTGCAGCTTAATTGAATTGCCTGGCATACACCTGACAATGCACATTGGAAGATGCATTCACTCCGTGATGACAAAGATCGATGGCAATAGCGTGATTTAAGTCCATAAAGAATGTTATTGCTCTGGTCTTTTCGAAATAAGCCATAATGTTTGGTAAGCAATCATAGAATAGAACTAAATGCTATCATTGACCGCTTAAGCTCTTATTGAAAGGTTAGAACTTCATCTTTGTTTTTCTCTTAGTCAAGTTAAAGTAAATGTTTTGAATTTCTGTATTGTCTATTTTGGATATTTGTTGATTGAGAATAGTAAATAGAAAAGAATTCCGATCTTAAAAGATAGTTTAAAAAACGATAAGATTATTTAATTATCGATAATATTGTCTCAATTTATCATTTGGCCAATTTATATAAACTTGTTCCTATAACCAATTTCAGTATTTAATTTTACAAACTAATTTCAATTAAGTTTTTTAACATCCAAAAATTAAATTATAGAAAAACTCTATAAATGTTTTTCTTTCAGTTTAAAAACAGGGCCATGTTTCGCAATAGTTTTCAATCGCCTTTAACGCACAGTTTCTATGTGCGATGTGGCATGTGGTCATGCCACAGAGAAGAGACAGGCAAACAAACAAACAAACAACTTCATTAACCCCATAGGGCATACAAAGCACAGGAACATATATACATAGATATAGATACATATACATATACAAATACTCATGCATTCAAACATTCTTGCAAAACATATATACATGGCTATACTCTGTATATTCTTAGACAAAGATAGAGCCACTTCTCTCTTGATGTATATACATATATGTATGTATATATATATATATACATATGTGTGTGTGTATGTGCATATGTGCGTGTTGTTGGCTGATGCCAATTGTGGCCAGGGAAAACGCTTAGCTGACCTATTAGAGGGGAAAACTGGTTGTCGACTCGTAAACGAAACCAAAGAGATGGAGCCCAAAAGTCAAAGGGGGTTTGCGTGAGTGTGTGTGTGCGTGTGTGTTTGTGGGTGCGTGTGTGTGTATGGGGAGAGGTTGGAGAGTTCCATCAATTGTGGACGCGTTAAGCAAAACAGACAGACAATCGACAAACCAGAAACCAATCGAAAGAAAACAATCATGAAATACAAGACACAAGTCACAAAGATTGGACACGTGGGCTAAGGTCAAAAGGAAAAGCAGCAAATCGAAATGACAATGGGAAAAGTTAAGGGGAAAAGCAAAGCACAGCAAATATGGCAAAATTCTGACAACCATTTCCATGGTGCTTTTGTCAAGGCTCTATAAGTGATGCCCGCTAGTCCTTTGATTACCATGACAATGTGCGTATATTTTCATTTTTGATAAGATATTTTACAGATTGCCTATACTAAACGAACAAACATAACTCTTGGTATATTCCCACTGCCCCTCTCTCTACTCTCTCCTCATCCATTATCTCTGTCTCACCTACCTAATTTGTTATGCATTTTTCGCCTTGACTGCAAAGTTAAAGTTTGCCGAAAAACCACATAAGAAGAAAAAAACCCCAAGGAAGAAAATGAGGACTCTTTTTCGGATATTAAACTATTTCCGAAGCATACAAAAAGCCAATTTAAATGCTAATATAAAATACCAACATTTTATTATTATGCCAGGCGCACGCAGCCACATACATTGGGATGTCTCAACAGAGAGTGAGGATGGGAATTGGGGGTATGCCAGTGGCAGTGGCAGTGGCTGTGCCAGTACCAGTGGAATGTGCCTAAGAATGGGAAACAACGACCACTTTAGGGGTGGTGGGAACTCTTCTTGGCCGCACTGTGCGTGATAAGCCAAGTAGTTTTGGGCTGATTTTGGCACAAGTGTTTGGCGGATAGACATGGTGTTGGCAGTAGTACACTTAAACCATGAAAAGTATCTACATGGTTGTGAAAGAAAACTGTGCCATCTACCACCTACCTAAACTATTTGATCATACACTTGGATTCTATTAACAAAATAAGCGACAGTTGGGAGAGAGAAAGAGAGTAGAGAGAAAAATACTACAGATTCTTTATTCTTAAATCGATTTTCTCTTTTCTACAATATACATACCACCCTTCCCCATCTCCAGCTTTATATTTATTATTGAAAATTTGGTTGAGTGTCACTTACCTGTCTATCATTGTCTCCAGGCGGCCATAGAGTTCACGTCGATGTCTGCGCTTGATTTGGGCTTGTGCCGTTTTCTTTGTATTCCATCCATGGGCATTTTGCAATACCCAAGTGATATTGGGCAAATCATAGGCAACGCCCCAATTGATGCCCAAACTGAGAAACAGTAAGTTTGGATTGCCGATAACGCCTGTGGTCAGACAAACAGCACCCTTCACATATAAGTGTAAGAAACTTAGCAACAGACAACAGACAAAAACAAAAAAAAAAAAAAAAAAAAGCAAAAAAAAAAAAAAAGAAAACGAAAAGAAAAACTAACACATTGACTTACCGAAGCCGATGAACCCACCGGAAAGGCCACAAAGCGTTTTCCTCTCGAGAGTGTACGCAATGGCGATAAAGCAGCATGTGGTGTTGGCTTCGTCTCCTGTTCTTCCAAAATCAGCGTGACATTGTCTTGGCAATGGACATGTTGAAGTCCCAGCAGTAGAAAGCTAAGCAGTATCAGCCAACTTGTCGACATTTTGATAACTGAATCAAACATTTAGTTCTTTTTTTTTTTTTAACTGAGGTTTTTGATTTTGTGTATGGATATTGTTTTAAATCAACCAAGTTGTTAATTAAATTAGAAAGTTTAGTCAACTAACCTCGTTTCGTGGTTTCAAACGAAACGCTTCAACAAACAGAACCTGAATTGGGTGACCACGCCAAAGAAATTATTCTAGAAATTTTCTCGACTAGATTTACTGACTAAGAATATTTTTAGTTCACTCAGTTCTTTGATTGGTTTCAAGGGGTAAAGGTAAAATTTAACTATGAAAAATTCAATTTGTCTTTGGCAACTTCTTTTGCTTAATTTCGCGTTGATTTTGCTAAGCGGTGCAAAAAATACAAATGAATCTATGGTCATGTATAGCACCAGCTCCAGCTTTAACTCCAACTTCAGTTCTATATCAAAAGCCAATTCCAACCTTGGTATGAGTTATTTGCTTGACAAAACTGTTCATATTCCACATATATTGGAACGTAAAAAACGTTGGCTTACATTTGAATTGGGTTCATCGGTAACGGTTAGTATTTAGTGGATATAACTAATTATAGTTGGATTAATTATTTTGTTCAATCTGTTTAGTTAACTTCCAACTGTGCTAAGGCTATTCTGGATACTATACCAAGAGGTTTACTTTGGCTAGCAGAATTGACAGCTATCTATGAGTTACCAGCGGCTGTTGAAGATTGGATACCAAGGCGTGTTGGCAAGCCAAAGACTACAATACCTCCGTTGCCGCCGCCACCACCACCACCGCCACCTCCACCTCCTCCACCAGCACAACCAATACAGCCAGTTGCACCTCTTGCCTATCCAGATCAACCAATAATAGTGCCGCTAAGTCCAGCGGATCCAATCCAATCCTTTTACTTTGCCTATCCACAAGCTGTGCCCGGTCTCAATCGTCGTAAATCTTTTGTAAATCACAAAGCAAGCGGCTGTCCAGCTTCCAATTTGATCAAGGATATGTATGGCTCATATTATTGTCGACCCTCAATTATGGGACGACGTCTGCGACGCGAAATGAAACAAAATGGAGCCAAATTGTTGCAACAGCAGAATCAGAGTCCATATAGCATGCTCTTCGATGTATTGACTCTCCTTGCTGAAATGTAAGTGGCATTTTGATTGATAACTGTATTGATATATATGTATATATATTTTTATTCATCCACTTTAGTCACAACTATCAGCCACGTTATTGCATCATGCGTACTCTGTGCGAATCGCGTCATCTGCTGGCTGCGCCTGGCACCTCACTTTTTCATGACATCTTTCGAATCCTCCTACGTTATGTGTTTCCAGAGATCGCCCATAAGCCCACCTATAGGGAGGCATTCACTGCTGGCCATTCGTTGCATGAGTGTGCCAGCCTCTATGGCCCACATTGCCGGCAAAGTTTTTTGCTACACTATAGCAATCATTTTCTGCACAAATATTCAGGTTAATTAAATAAATGAAAAAATATATCACAATATATATATTGATTGAATTTTTGGCTGGGAGTACAACTAGTACCTGATAGTTGAAACAAAAAGCTTAAATTATAATTAAATATTGGATCCTTAACAACATTAAAACTGTTAATTAAAATTCTTAATTTATTCCTTTGAGATAGTCAATTTCATTTGCCTTATCGTCCTCAAACTTATATTCAAAATGATAAATTTCATTCGAAAGGGTCTACAATTTACGACTAGTTTAAAGTGTCTTTGCTTTTCAATTTCCCTTACTTTTTTTTTTACTTAAAGCAATATATAAATTTGTTTAATGCTCTCCGTCAGTTCCATAAATTTACGGCTAGCACAAAAAAATAATGTACAATATTTTTTATTATGTGTGAAGCCAAAAAGTGGAACTGAAATCAAGTAAATAAACAAAGTGACATTTTTATTGATATTTTTGTTTCAACAATTTGGTTACTCTTCTCTAAAGGGTATCATAATTTTAAGTGTAAAGTGGAAAATTGAATTTAAGTAATAAACAAAGATGGCAGTAGAAGAGAAAAGAAAAGATATTTTTATATATTATATACGAAAGGAATGGATTTTGTTTATTACTACTAATATAAATTAGTTAAAATGTGATTGCAATTTAAGCCAATATCAATTTCATAAATTATAATAATTGTCAGCAATTTTGAATCTTTTATAATATGGATACTCCTCTATGTAGCCATATTATAATAGATTCAAAGAGTATTGAATAGTGGCTGAGAAATAGTCACGTTTTTACTATTTTTTATGGTTTATCATAATAATTTGTATTATTTGCCTTGCGACTTTACAATGTTCAGTTATTGGAGTGGAAATAAAGAAAACCTACAGAGCGCAACATTTATATACTCTTGTAAATAAAAGGAAATATCGTTGTGTTTATAAAATATACATATATGTTCTTGGTCATCACGGCGAGAAGAGTTGACTTGAAGAATATTTTAGAGTAGATATTGGATATCTCGAAATCATCTCGATAAGATTATCATATATGCATCATATATATATCAGAAACTGTTTTAAATTTGTTTCTGTTGGCAAAGAATTTGCATTTCTGTATGTCGAACGGGAAGATGGAAACGGGAATGTTAACATAGAGCTGCTAATCATTGCCACACAATGGAGTGGGCTAATAAGCTTCGCTAAAGAGGTTTACCGAGAGACGAACAATTTGACCAAGTTACTTACTTACCAGTTGATTCAGTTACAAATCGAACGTTTGGCTGTCAAAATGTTGGGCTTAGTTCACTTTAGTTGTTTGGTCTTAGCGGCTTTAAATGGCTTCAAATCAACAGTTAGTGCAGCAGGAAAGCAATCCATCATAGAGGATGAGGCGATGACAAAGGTTTTACAGCGACAGAAACGTTACCTGGCATTTCCGGAGGGTTCATCGGTATCGGTGTGAGTGGTTGGAACATTTCAAAATGATTTTCGGCAAATATCAATGATTGTGTTTTCATTAGGCTGCTGTTTGTTTAACCATTGGTATGATTGGTAATCCTGATGTGGACTACATGAGCTGGGCTGTCAATTGGGGTGTGGCCTATGATTTACCCAATCATGAATGGGTAATTCAACATGCTCATGGCTTGAATGCCAGTCTACCAAAATATATTGCCCAGAGACGTTCGCGTCGCAGTTTCTATGATGAAGTTCAATCGGCATTTGATCAGTAAATAACTATTAGATTATTAATTATTTGATAATACGAATTTTAATTCTGTTCATTTAGCATGGGTTTCAACGGCAAATCATGTGTGGCTCGTGCACTCTGCGAAAGTGCCAAATACTTGACTCCATCGTCAGATGATAAAAAGCGTGGAAATATGCTAGAGGAATTGATAAGAACTATCTTTAGCCTACCTAAAAGAAGAGTGGCTCATCATGAACCCCAATTGCATCATTATTACGATGGCATCTATAGACGGTCGAGACGTGCAACCGATAAACGTGATTGCCATGAAGTCTATCCGGAATGTAACTTCTCCTTGCTATCTTTGGCCCTGGGTGCCGGTGAGATATCTACAAAATTTAGTGCTTTTGATTTTATGTAAAATTGCGAGTGCAAAAATAAAAAAAAGAAGGTATTTTTTAAAGTAAAATGAAGTACTTGAACTATACTATTCATAAGAGACAAAATGTTTTACAAAGGTCTTTAAGCTTTATAATATCTGAAGTTTAGTTGCTAAAAGGACTTCTTCCATCGGTGGCCTATATTAACGGTTAAATATCTGACTTAATTAGCCATCTTTTTCTATTCCCAATAAACCAAATAAAAAAAGTCAATTCAAATGAGAAATATTTTTTTAAAACAAATTATTTTCATTCTTCTTTATTTAATAACGCGTAACATTTATTTATATAGTAATTGTTTTTATTTTTTCTTTGTTTTTACTTTTATAATGTTGTTTTTTCTTTTGTTTTTCTTATGTTTTTTTTATTCATGTTGCTGTTGTTGTTGTTGTTTTTGTTGTCAATGTTAAGTATTCATTCACTTTGCAATTGTTGCTATTATTTCGTTTCGTTACTTGCATTTAGGCTAAGTTTTTCATCTCATTCTTCATTTATTTATTTTTTTTTTTTTTTTTTTTTTTAGTTTTTACTGGCTTAAATATAAGTTTTCAATTGTTGCATATGCAAGTGTTATTTAACATACTTTATACTAGCATTCTTTCTTCATTTTTTTAATGTGTGTTTGTGTGGGCGTTTTATTATTATTTTTTTAATTTTAAATTTTCCTCAATTTCAAATTTCGATTGCAATTTACTTTGACTGCACCATGTGTCTCTCATGGTTTTCTTTCAGTGTAGTGACTAGTTTTTTGTGGCTTGTTATGTAATATGTTTGTTGTTCTTGTTCAAAAGGAGTTTGAATATATATTTTCTATATATATATATATATAATTTATATATATATCTATATATACATATATATATATATATATATATATATATATTTATATATACTATCTATATATACATATATATATATATATATATATATATATTTATATATACTTAATATGCTTGTTTATATATTTTTTTGTATGTTTTATGTATGTATTTTTTGTAATGTGAAATGTAAATGCAACGTTTTTTCGTTAAATTTTTTTTGTTTACTTTTTATTATTGGATTGGCTTTTGTTGTCGTTTTTGAAAGTGGATTTATTTGTTGTTGTTACTGTTATTATTTGTTAATTTTAACATTAGCCTAGAGACCTAAGTTTAATATTTTTGCGTTAGTTTAAATTGTGTATTAGTTGCAAATATTTTACATACATTTTTCTCTCTTTGTTTTATACCTAATTGATTCTTATGTTTAACTAAATTTTAAATTTAGTTAAAATTGATTTGTGTTGAAATTGTTACACATTACAGATACATAAACATATATATATATATATATATATATATATATATATATATATATATATAGATATACACATGTATATATATATATGAATATATATATGTATGTATGTTTATATATACGCATTCCGTTTTTATAAGTTAATTTTATTTTTGAGCAAATATTTGTTAGTTTAGTTTGTTTATTACTTTTGTTAATCGTTTTATTAGCTATAACTTTAATTTTTGTTTGTGGTGTTGTTTTCCCCAGTGAGCTGCAAGATTTTTTTTTGTTTATCTTGACTATTTTATATTGTTTTTGGTTTTTCAATTTTTGATTTTGCTTTGCTAAAAATCTTGAGGCTTATAACGAATATTTAACTAGTGAAAAATGTACACGAAAAGAATGAAAATTGTAAATTATTTACTGCAACATAAAGCGCTTAAAAACTAACGGCACCTAAGATTTAATACAAAAAATATACACATATACATATATATAATATACATTATACATGCCTATATATATACGTATATATGTATACATAAATATATATATATATATATATATATATATATATATATATACATAGTTGTATATATTGTATATAATTTTTGTATACATTTAGTTCTATTATATACTTAAACAAATGACTTACAAATTACCATTTCAATTTATACAATTTGATTTTCCGTGTTTTTCATGTTTTCGAGTTTTATTTCCTCACACATCCAGACATTCATACAGACATACATTTTAGTGTCTAAAATTAATAAATTTCATAATACAAACACTTCAGATGGAATGCCAAAAGAAAACTGAAGCAATTAATGATAAATTTACTTTTAGCTGAACTCATTTATAAAACAATAGTTTTTCTTTAATAATTTTCAAATAGTTTGGGAATAATTTTAAGAGTGAAAAATATCTTCAATTAGCGATAAATTCTTTAATTAAAAACTTTTGTAGAAGAATTAATGAATGTATTAAAATCAATTAATGAAATCATATAGATATTTAATCATTTATTTTTCCTTTTTAATTTTTTTTAAAAGGCATCTGCACTGTTTGTATTATGTGTGAGAGTTATGTTTGTTGTGTGTACTTGAGCTTGTGTATATGTGTGTGTTTGTATGTGTCTATATGGTGGAGAAGGGGGTAAGTTTTGTTGTGTTTGTGCTGTTGGGAAACTGTTAAGGTTTTGATTTAAAACTTAATTAAAATTTAACTTTTCCTTTTGCTTAATTGCCATTCGATTTCAATTGTTTTGTTTTTTTATTTATTTATTTTTTTTGCTTTGTTTTTTGAAATATATTACAAAAGTCGTGTAGAGTTTCCTTTTTTATATTTGTTTTTTAATTTTCTCGGGATTTATTTTAATTTAATTTAATGTAATAAAAACATTTCAAATTCGTTTAATTGCCTTTGTTGCTGTTTTCTTTTTGGCTTTATATATTCTTTTCTGTGTGGCTGAAAATGAGATTTGGCTGCTCTAAGTTTTATGGTTGAAACCGTTTTTTTTGTTGTTGATTTTAAAAATTTGTTATAACTTTTTTACATAATATTATGTTATACGCAAAATGGTAACACGAGAAGGGTAATGAAAATGGTTAAAAAGAGATTTTTTCTGGAAATGGGCTGTTTCGATTTTGTTTTTTCTATTGTCAGGTACTTGATATTCTTTCGAGAGTAGTCATATGATAGTAAAGATCAAGTTAGACCGACTGAGATATATAGAGATATATAGTGATAGAGAGAGAGAGAGATGTGGAAAGTGAAATAGAGAAATGAAACCACTTTGCGTTGACTGATTTTTTTTTACCGTTTACTTCTAAAAGTATGCAAGGGATATTTCGCTAAATGATTTGTTGTTGTATAGTGCTATGTTGAGTGTGTGTGTGTGTGTATAAGTATGTGCGTGTGTGTGTGTGTGTATAAGTATGTGTGTGTGCCTGATGGTATTAGTTTAGTTTTTGCCATTAACAGCTGCAGTGCGCTTCCAATTATGTATTTAGTTGATTGCCCTTCAATTCAGTTAAGGGTTTCATTTTAGCAATACGCAGACTTTGATTCTTGTTGTGTTTGCTACAAAAGACGACCTTTGATTGGAAGACATACGATTTTATGTTTTTTGAATCTCAGGGTCAAGCCGCATATATATCAGATTACTTTTTTTTTAATAACTATTTCGTTTTTGTTTTTTATTTATTTTTTTTTTTCATCTAACTTTTGAATTTGTTTACCTAAGTTATTAAGTATGATTACTGTTAGTGCCTAGGTCTGTGTCTTTTTTGTGTTTTGTTCTGTTTTGTGCACTGTGATTCAGCCCTTGAAAAGTTAAAATATAATTCAAAAACTTTGCAAATTTAAAAACTTAGTTAAAAACCAAACATTGGAGCATCAGAAATTGCAAATATAAAGTGGTTAGACCTAAATTAGATCCAACACGTAAAATGCTTAAAGATTATAAATTTTGAAATAGGAAAGATCTTAAAAAGGGCATCAAACACACTGTCATTCTTATGAAAATTGTTCATCATAAGTGTTTCTGTGGTATATTTAATATTTGGTAGTGCATTTTAAAGTGTTCATGGTGTGTGTATGTAAAACTTCGTTGTCAGCTGTAGTTGAAAAAAATTCTTGTCTTTTACCTGAAACAATAATCTGTTCACTTTTTTGTAATTATCTTTGCCTTTTCTATATAGCTTAAATTGAAGCCTGGGAAAGATGATTTATTTACAATTATGTTCATTATGTATGTATGTGTGTATGGCCGTATGTGTGTGTATTTCATTTTTTTATATGTACAATTATTTTAAACTATATTTAAGTACTTAGCCACAATGTTAACTTTGAGCCCCGTTTAGCAAAAGTGTTTAGGCTTATTTATCTAGATATTGAGTTAGTTGAATTTGATGCACATAACTACGATTAATTCGTATATCGTTTATATATATGTATCTATATATATGTATATAGTATTTATATGAACGTCCTTGCATTTTGTCTTATTTGTGGCAGTATTGAATATTACTTGGATTTTGTTATCGTTTTGTAATTTTTAGGTTTCATTCCTTTGCTGAGCGGTGCCTCAAAATATTTCTGCAAGCTCAATAAACATTTAGCTCTAAATACCGAAAATGAAACTAAAAACTTATTTCAAGAAAATGAAAAGGCAAATGCGAATTTAAAATGTTTGACATTATACTTAGCATTATATAATTTACAAAGTTACAACACGATTTGAATTAATTTTTATAATTTATTGTATTTAATGTGCAAATGAGCTGTACAATTAATGAAATTTGTCTAACTGAATGATTCTATGAACCACATGGGACACGACATTATTTAAGCCAGTTTTTATTGCGAATGGTAACGAAAGTAAGAAAACTTTAGGAAAACCTTTTGTAGTAAATAAACTTGATTTATGTAGATGGAAGAATCTATTTTATACTTTGGTTATGACTTCGAAATTGTTTATTCAATTACTCAAGCTTTCGATTGTTTTAAAAAAGATGGCCTGGAATATGCATTAATGCCGTGCCTTGGGGATTCTAACAGATTGACTAACTGACTGATTGATTGAATGAATATTGATTTTCTTTGCCTTGTTTATGAGCAAAACTGTTTTGATTATAACCTAAAAACACAACCAATGAGAGCATATACATGTTGTCTATGTATTTGACCTTAGTTTCATTTTGTTACCTCCATTTACTTTTTCCTTTTTTTTTTTTTTTTTTTTTTTATATTTTTCTTGTTATTTATTAAAACGTGAATTGCCATTAATTAACTATTTTATTTTATTTATTTACTTTTGTTTTTAGCGTGTCGATTTTCCCAAGTGAAACAATTTACAAAAAATGAATTTTTTGTCTATTAAAAAATGAAGTTTTCCTTGTTGCTTAAGTTGGCTTTAACTTTAACAATCGCTTATAGTCCCTATATATAGAGATGTTTTTATTTTTTTGTTAAAATTGAAATCTCCTTTCTTTTTTTGGTTTTATCTTTAATTAAATTTATTCACAGAAAAGTTACGCCATTTACTTGTCATTAGTTTATCATCTTCTGTTTTTAATACTTTATTATTTCATTTTTTTTATATGTTTTTCATAGTTGTTGATTGTCTAAAACTATAACAAAAGTCGATTTTTTTTTGTTTAGCTTGAAAATTTTGCTAAGTAAATGAATAAAATTCTGAACAAAATCGAAACTCAAATCTGAAAGCTTAGCAAAATGAGTTTGAATTCGAATTAAGTCAAGTTCAAAAGCTATTTTATAAAATATTTCATATATTTACAACGTTTTTCTTTCTCTCTTTGCAATTCTGAGAAGAAAATACTTTTTTTTAAATTAGTTTTTTGTTGTCCATTTTCTTGTTCATTCAATTTCTGCTAGGCCATTTTCCAATTTTTATTTCATTTTTATTTCCATTTAATATTCTGATTGAAGTTTGTCGGAAAAATGTTTCAGCTGCTCCCCATTTAGTGGTTATACAATTGATGTGTGTGTCTGTGTATATAATTTTATTCAGCCTTTTTTTTTTATTAATATTTTATTCAATTTTTTCATGCCTTTTCGAAAACGGAAGTCGAGACAGTTGAAACTTTTTTGTTGGTTTTTTGTTTGGTTGGCTCGCGCTTTAGTGTTTGTTGTTTTATTCGTTTTTGTTTAATTTTTTTAGTTTTTTTTAATTTTATAAGCTCAGTTTAATACTTTTTTCCAGTTTTTTTTTGTGTTAATATTTTTAATATTTGATGTGTTTTGTTTTGTTGTTGCTGGTTTGTTTAGCAAATTGTTTGGCTGTGTTCAGTTTTTATTTTAGTTGTTGCTTTTAATTTAATTGATTTATGATATTTGTATTTTGTTTTGCATTTTATTATAACATTTATATTACGTTTACATTTTAATAGCTAAATATTTAAAAAATGTTAACTGTTGATTTTTTTATGCACTTTACAATTTTAATACGCCTCAATTGTTAGCGTTTTATTTTTTAATTTGGTTTTTAGTTTAAAGTTTTGTTTTCATATTTTTTGTTTTAGTTTGTCTCTGTGTGTAGATGTTTGATCAGAGCAATAAAAAACTAAATTATAAATGTGTATGCAATAGTTTTTTTATTTCTATGCAGAAGTTTTCATTATTTTGAGTTGAAAATCAAGGGCAGGATATAGAATTTGTAAGGATAAAATAAGATCAATCAAATTTATTGTATTGCCAAAGATTAATCCTTACCTAAGCCACGTTGCAATTAGGTATTACACATAGCACATTTGGAGACTGAAATTCTTTGAAAATTTGGAGACTATTAACACTTGCCTTCAACAATGTAATTCAAATTAGTCCTTAATAGCGTATTTGTATTCATTTACTTTATACCTTCATATTTCAAATTAATTAGGATTCTTTCGAAATATCAGTTTGGTTCATGCTTTTAGTTCTTCTATGCATCTGGCTCCGTCTATGGATTCAGGCTTAGCTTTTTGTATCGTTCAAATTGTCGCCAACATGAGCAAAACTATTTTAATTAATTCACATTTACAAATGTTGAGTATTTTCGATTAGGAATTTTAATTAAACTTTTTGTGCACGCACCGACAAAAAAGGCCCAAGCACACTTGACAACTCTGGGTAGACGACGACGACGCACCATACTGGTAGAGTTGTCGCGGCATGCCCTGTTAATAGTTTCTCTTGCTTCCCATTTATGTTTTTCGTATATATATATACATATATATATATATAGATATATACATATATATATATATATACAGAAATATATTTTTTGTAATTTGCTCGTTGAATTGTTTACATGGGTGCGTTGGTATTGCATATACATACTTACACACACACACACACACGTACAGAGAGCAGTTGCATTCCTCGCTTAATTTGTTGCATGCTTTGCGGCGTTTACCCTGCATTGTAGTGGCAAAACTTTTGCAAAAATCAATTAAAAAAACGAACGAAGCAGCAACCAAACCATACAACCAACCTTGTGGCTGGTTCTGTTTGCTTTTCCATTTACACGAAAGGTGCTCTCTTCTACTTTCCGAGATGGGTAAGGGTCAGAAATTTTACGGTTTGAGTTTACATTTTTTTTGGTTTGCCACTTTTGAAAGTAATTAAAAAGTTTGCAATAAAATCAAGATCTCAAGCAAAAAATGTTTTCGCAAATGTATAAACATAAATAAAAGTGTGTTGCGTGTGTGTTGAATTCCATGAGTTTTGTAGTTGATTTTTGTTGAAATCTCGGTTTAACTGACTTAAGTTTCATTTAAATTTACTATTTTGTATTAATTCTAGATATATTATATGTTAATGTATATATGTGGGTGTGTTGTATGTGTGTGTATTGAAATTTTTTTGTATTTGGCTTTAAAAATTTGTTGTTTCAACAACATTTGCATTAACTAAATTTATTTCAGAATTTCGCGCTTCTTTAAACCAAAGTTTGCCTTGATGACAAATCTTTTTAGTTTTTTTTTATCTTAATAATTCGAAATCTATTACCGACTTACTGGCTAAATTATAATAGAGAGTTTATCTATATAAGTTTTACTTATTAGCTAAAGAAATAGTGGTTTGTCTAATAATTATTTCTTGTTTTTTTTATGGGTTTTCCGAAAATTTTGCTGGTTCGAAAATATTTGCTGGTGTGTTTTTTGTATGTGCGTGTTTTGTGTGTATGTGTGTGTATTTAAAACAATATGCAGCAAATAAATAAACAATTAAAATTGATTTGGCACATACACAAATCGATAACACACACACAGACAGATATTAATTACACATGAACATTCACACACACACACACACACGCCTAGTGAAATTCATACGCAAGCATACACACATACATACACATTGAACACATGCAGTCACATTTGAATTTAAAATGCAATTTTTAAAATATTTTTCGTTTTTGTTACTGTTACTGTTGTTGTTTTTTTGTTTGTTTTGTTATGTTGATTTACTCTTTTTCTGTGGGTGTGTGTGTGTGTGATTGTTTTTTTAAAACTAAAAAATCAACAAGGAACTTTTTGGCGCTCAAAAATTTAATACAAATTACAAAACTCCTTATAATTTTTACAACACTGGTCGATTCCACAACATCACCAACACTAAGATTATCTTCAACCTCACCATCTTGATAATCATCTTCATCTTCATCATCATCATACATACATCAAAAACTTACTAACTATGTATATTTTGCCTTGGTTATGGTTGTTGTTCTATCCAGCGCAGATTTTGCCTCGCCCCCGGTTAATCAACACTACTACATTTTACATACATATTTTTGATCAACTGCTCCAAACAACTCCAAATTATCCATCTTCATTTGCATTTTCGATTCTTTACTCGGCATTATTTCGCAATGTTCGCTTCGCTCTTTGGGATTTACAATGGATTCCATGAGAGTTCATTTTCAGTTACATTATCGTTGTTAACACTGCTTAAATTTGTGTCAGTGTTATACAACGCTGATGCTTCCGATAGGGTGCTCATGGTATTACTGGGCATTGTATATTATCCACGATCATCATCGCGAGCGGCGAACAGGGTTCGCAACGAGCTGATGATTAAATTCCACCAGCCCGCTGCGAACCCAAGTGGTCGCTATAAGGTGTTGTCGCTACCCATTTTAAGTAATTCGAATTTCTTTTTGGCAATTTTCGAATATAGTATATCAATCGGCTGCGATTGATCGTACAGGCTTGGAGCTTGCAATATAATTAGCGCTGTGCCGACCACGCAAGCGATTGCGAAAATCCAAAGAAACAATCGATCCAAGACCATCGCAACGTATTTCCAATCCTCTTCGACCTAAAAAAGGTAAAATACAAAATGAAACACAATTATTATAAGCTGATTAATGAAAATTTTATACATCTGTATGTATGTCTGTATGTATGTACATACATGTTTTTAATGTAGTGTATCGCAATAAGTTTGAGAATTCTTATTGGATTTTTCGTATTAAATAAGCTCGAAAGTTTGTCTGACCCTCTTACTTTATTTTGTGGAAAATTAATGAAATCAACTTTTTCATGCTGTGGTTTCAAATTGAATAGTTTAAAAATCAAATAGCATCTGATTCGCAGCAATATCAAAACTTTGCTCTACAATGATTGCCAAACTCAAACACTGCCACTAACACACACACACACACACATCCCACACACATGCAGTTGTGGCAAAGGGAGATGAAGGGAGACAAATGGCAAACTGCTCTTTGAAAGAGCAAACCGCATGCAGCTAACTTTATTGCTGCTACTCGTGCAGGTTCTGTTATTGCCACTGCTGATGCTTCTGCTGTTGCTACTGCTCCTCTTTCTCGTATTTGTGCACAAACAACTCAATCACTCAACTCGCTCAGTGGTGCGACTAGAGCGGAACCGGAACCGTCGGAGCGTCATTCTCGTTTACGATTTTTGATTAGAGAAAACGCAAGAGCAAACGTGATTTAACTGGCTTTGGGTTACGACGTTGACGACGCTGATGATGGCTAATGCGGGTTATCAAGTGCAGACGTAAACACCACAGTCCGGAGTGAGAGTTGTAGTCGGACTTTGGCGTGGTGGCAGACATCCAGTCAACAATGATGACTGCAGCCGATTGGTGGTGCTGGGGAGGGGGTAACAAAAAACGGAGCAAAAAAAAAAAAATTGCGAGAAATTGAACAATTTCTCGTTTGCCAGGATTTCGTTGAGTTGGCAAGAGAACGATATCGAGGATTGTTGGGTGGAGGGTAGATAGGGCGATTTGCATTGAGCAATCAAATTGCTTATTACATTTGGCACTTTTGAATGGAAAATTAATTACAAACTGCTTGCTCCTACTGTCAGTTTAAATTGCTATTTTAAAGCTCTATTTACCGATTATGTTTAATATTACCAAATAAAAGAGAATTAAGTCATTGATTTATCATTGGTTGAATTGATTTTCATTTTCTACTTACGCTTTCAAATTTATCCTTATTCTTCACATGCTGGGCTATGAAGCGTGATCCTTCAATAGTTTTTTCCATTTCCCTAGCATAGGGTTTTTCGAATGTGGGACTAAGATCAGCAGGCAGCAGCAGCAGCAGCAGCGGCAGGACAACAGCCAGGACTTAGATCACCATTTAGACCGGCCGATGGACTGAACAGATCATCATCCGTTCCGGGCAGTGGCAGTGAAGAGGGTAATGGCGGTTCACCAAAGCAATGGGCGCTTATGCCTCCCGCTGCTGCTAAATCGAAGCGATGCGAGGCGGGTAGTGCTAAAAGAAAATGTAAAAATGTAGAAGAAAATTAATAGAATTTTAAAAATGCTAAGGGCATTAGGGAGGTTGCTTGGCATTAGGCAAATAAAGTTGTTGCAAATGCAATTTTGCAACTTTTTCGCTTTGTCTTGGGGGCACAAAGAAACAGCCAAGTGCAAAGGACAAAAAAGGGAAACGGATGCTTAAGACTACTGCTGTTGCAATGTTCCAGTGGCAACAACAGTAACAATAACAAAATAGGACAATAAGGAAACTCAATAAATAGTTTTCCTGCCTTTGCCTACATTTCTCTGTTAAGTCCATTTCCATTGGGGAAAAGTTGCTGCTTTCGCGCTTGAAAAGCGGCCAGGAAAATCATTATAAAACTTGAAAACTTTATGCTATTGCTGCTGCAATTGAATTTCAATTTTCTTGTTGTGGAAATTAAATTAATGATTTCACTTTGATATATAAACACATACATACAAATCTATATGTAAGTCTGTATTTAAAAAAAAGAAAAAAACTAGCATAATAATTCACACTGACACAACTTTTCACTTGGCCAAAACTTGCGTTAATTGTCATAAATTATTTTTCTTGGTACTTTTCTTTGCCTGTAAACTTGTCACTCCAACCGCGTGTAAATTGCATATAATTTTCAATGTTTAAAATTTTCTACAATTTTTTTTTGCTTCTGTCTCTCTCTCTCTCTGTCTCTCTCTTTAATTCTTTCTCTGTCTCCCTTTTGCTTTGTCTGCTTTACTTAAAACATAGTTAAAAAACATGCATAAATTTCAAGTGCCTAAGTTTTTCTAAACAAAAGAAAATGAAAGTTTTTAGTTTGAGTTTGCGCTGGAAAAGTTTTTGTGTTTTCAGAATTCTAAAGGTGGAAACTCACCTGGTATGCCATAGTCACCACTGAAACGTTTCGTATCATAGTTGACAAACTTATCCACATCCGGTGGCAAATGAAAGACATCGGTGAGCACCTCAGTTGGCGGTTGATCCTCTTCTGGCTCTTCTTTTTTGGGCCTCTCAATGCAAAGCAATTTGGGCAGGATTTTAATAAAAATACGTTGCACCCATGGAGCCATCCGATGTGTTACCGGTGATCTGAATTGAAAAAGTTACAACAATTGCAATAATTGCAGTATTTGCTTACATACATATATATAAATAAAAACTTACCTAAAATTTACATTGAGAACTGCAATCGTGACCACAACAGATAGCGTAACTAGCATCATAGTAAATAGCAAATATTTGCCCAAAAGTGGCACTGTCAACGATGTCGGCGGTATAATTTCGGCAAGGAGGAGAAAGAACACAGTCAGCGATAGCAAAATACTGATACACAATGAGATTTTCTCCCCCGAATCGCTGGGCAAATAAAAAACTAATACCGAAAGGAATGAAATACCGACACAGGGTATAATCAGATTGACTGTGTAGAAGAGGGTTTTACGACGCAGCGTTAAATTGAATACAATATCTAGGTAGGGTTCTTCACAGCAACTGTAGAATTTCTCATTGCGAACTGCTGGCACACGCATTATATCCCATTCGACGGATATATAATAATCCTGTAGATCGATGCCCACTTCTATGTTATCCGAATCGGCAGTTTGTTTTAAGTGACGCAAATCAACCTAAACCAAAGAAAAAGTTCAAATATTAGAGAAACAACAATGGTAAAAAGTCACGTTTAAGGTCTCCCTAGACTTAACAGCAACTTGCAGCTGCTATTTGGCACATATTTTCATATGATTTCATTTTTTTTTTTTGTTATTTTTAAAGTTTGCTGATTTATGCCTTCGATAAAAACACCTGCTGTTCCTTAACGATTTTTTCTATTTTTTTCTATTCTGTTCTGTTCCCAAGAACACAATCATATTGCTATTTATGTTGATTTCTGTTGCCACCATTTCCTTTACTTAGACAATAAGGAAAATCAAAGGTGATGCCTGATGCTGATGGTGAACACTTTGACAAATTTTTGACAATCGTCAATTGCGCATTGTGAATTGTTTTGCCCTATCGTTTGTTCATGTCTGATGGAGAAACCGTGATAAGTTTCGCTCACGTGCTCCACGGAATGTAAATGACATTTGTGTAAATTTCGACTTTTATTTCATTTCAATTTAGTTTATTTGTCATTTTGTCATTGATTGTGTGTGAGTGTAGTTCCAAGAATGTCATTCTTGTTGCTTGAAATCCAAAGACTCATCAATAAAATTCTAAAGTTAACCAGTTACCATTTCTTGTTTTGTAAAATATAGGTTTTTTTTGGAAAAAGTATCGTATTAGGTTTTCTCATCTTGTTTTTCAATGATCTTGAGTGAAAAAGTAAGTCTAAAATATTCTAGTATTACTCTAGTATTAGCTTTAATTTGATCAACTTCAACGTAAATATTTCCTTAATTTGTCTGCTATTTGTATAGGCCTAGGGATAAAATCAATGAAATAAAAGAGTGAGTCAAAAACTTTTTCCCTGTTTTCTTTTTCTTAAATAGGTTCATAGGCAATGTCAGTTATTGGGTCGGCAGGGGCAATCATTAATACCTCGTATTACATTCGAGCTGACAATGTAAAATGGCACATGGAGCCAAAAGCTAAAGAAAGAAAAGAAAAAGAAAAAACGGAACTCAAAGTCAATGAAGCATGATAAAATTTGCGATGCGTAAAAGAAATGCTAACCAAAAATGGCAAGGAAAAAAAATCAGGAAAAAAATAAGAAAAACAGAAAAAATGGATGTTGGGTCCTGTCATTTTTTGTTGGTAATGATTAACACGAACCCCAGACTTCCTCTCACCTAATGGAGCAACAGTTGTGCAGAATTTCGTCTTCTTGTTCTTCGGCTATTTATTTTTTTTCGCCATTTGACAAACGAGTTTTTTTTTTCTTTTTTTTTTTGGGGAAAAAGTTTTTTTGAAAGGCGTGGCTCGGAGGGTTCATTAAACGCAGCTGCTGGCTGTTATCTGACTCTTTCCACACACACGAGGAGCCACCATATGATGATTTATCACATGACAGCCAAAAAAAAAGTGAACGTGTCAAGTGTGCAAAGAAACGATACAGGAGATTCAATAATAACAGTAGTAAAAAACATTAACAAAAATATTTTCCAAATAAATATATATAAGAAATAATAAAAAAAAATTAAATCAATTGATAGCTCTTTCTTTTATTTATTATTGTATTGCATTATATTTAATGGTTTTATAATCGTGTAAAAGATGCGTTTGATTAGCAGACAGTCAGTCAATCAGAATCAAAATCGAACCGCAGCTCTTTATATTGAAGTTGATGGATGTGGTTGAGAAGAGCAGAAATAATCTTACCCTGGCCAGAATTGCCAGCTGTTGCCTCATACTAAAAAAAAAAAAAAAAAAAAAAAAAAAAAATGGAAAAACAGATAATCAAAAATTGGGACATGCCTCATTTGATTGACAAGAATCAGTAAAGTGACAAAGAAGGCTGAACGATTTCCATAAGAGATGTGGACGTGACACTTACCCTAATGAGTTGTACAAAGTTACTTTAATAATAGTTTTCCGAAAAATATAATAGTAATTGACTCATTCAGCAAATTTTGCTTTAAAAAATAAACTTATTTCTGCACCAAGATAAATCAAATTCTTTCTATTTTAATTCTGGCAAATATTTTCTCTGATTTCATATTGCAGTAAAAAGAAAAGATAATGATACTGCATGAGTTTCATTTAATCTCAGGGGTGTAATTGTGCCAGTAAATGTTATATACTTCTATATATGTATGTATACCCAAGATGAATTGAAACATATATCGTTGGGCATTTTCGCCAAATCTCTGTCTATATTAAATGACTTAAATTGAGAATTTTTGTTAAATATTTACGTTTCACATACCATATAACCATCATAGGTCCAAGAGCCGAATTTCATGAAACATGTTTGCTCATCAAATGGAAAATATTCAACATCAATTTCACAAAATGATTTATAAATGGCCGGTGGTTTCCACACCACTTTGCCCGTATGATGAAGAATTGCTTTTGTCATTATTGTCACTTCATAGTTGCCATCGGCGCTGCAAGGACAAAGAAAAAAGACAAAATCATAGTTTAATATAATGTATATATGTACGTATATTTAATATATTTGATGTGAGGATTTCTTCTAAAGCTTGGTTTAGTTTTGCCAACTCAAAATTGCTGAACTAATTAAAAATACATTTTAGCTTCTAATTACAAATTCGTTTTGTAGAATGAACAAAAAAAAAAATGAGAAAAAAATCAAAAAATTGACCAAAATTGCTGCTAATGTTGTTTTAGTTAGTTTGGTAGTAATACGCCTTCTGCTCCATCTTTTACTCCTCCACCTCCACTATGCCTAGTCCATTAGCAGGCAAGGTCCTTCTGGCTATGCCTGTTGGCAACAGTGGGCCGGATCTACTACAGTGTCTACACTACTAAATCTAAAATCCAAAAGCAAAGCATTTTAAAATGTTATTACTACAACGACGACAACAACAAAGGCGGGAGCAGGATCCGAAGCAGGAGCACAGCAGCAGGCAACGTGAGGCAAACCATTAATGGCTAAAAACCATTTAAAATGGCTGCCGGCAAATGCACACCAAAATAGAGAGAAAAAGAGATAGATAGGGCGAGCGAGAGGCACACACAGAGAGATGTGGCGATAAACTGAGAGAACGAGAGACAAACACAAGAAAAAAAAAAAACGAAACGAAACGAAAGAACAAAAAGTTTATAACCGAAACCGAAAAACCAAAACCATGCCTGGGGGTCACCGCAATTGCAGCCATTATCTTAACGGTGATTCACACACACACACACACACAAACAAAAAGAGGGTGCCGGTCAACGTGGCGTATGAGTGTCATCATTGTGGTGGTAGTCATCCTGGTCACAGGCCGATGGCGCCTGCCGCGTCTATCAACGCGTTAATCTCAGCGCCATACAAAGACAAAGCCAGAGGACAAAGTGGGAGGAGAGAGGCATCTTTGTATCTGGACAAAGTTTTGAGGTTGAGGTAGATATCAAAGCGGTGCACAGTGGTATAATTCTCAACATGAGCAATTTGTTAAAGTGGATTAATATTCCAAGGACATAAGTTTATATTAGTAATTCTTTCTTAATTTTAAAATTTAATTTTTTATTTTGAATGGGTTATTGAACATTTCAACGTTTTATTTTCGTCGTGAACCACTGTATTTTAGGTCCAATGGGAGTCAGAGGCCAAAGGGCAAAAAAAAAGAGGAAACTTTTTGCTGACTTTGTTTCAACTGCCGCCGCTGGTAGTGCTACTGCCAACGTTTCCATAGCTACCCTGTACGCAATTTATATATATGTATATGTATGTATATATATATTTTTTTTTATTTTTATAAATCTAATGAAAGATAATGAAATTTTATTTCGTTTCTTTTGATTTCAACGCAGTTGTCGTCAGCTTTCAGGCTAAAAACTAAAAGCCAAACGGCAGTTTGAAAAAGAATCATAGAGATACAAAAGGGCAGAGTGGCGATGGGACCAGAAACTGAAAAAAAGGGGAGTGCAGCGGGTGATGAGTAAAAGAAGATGGAACCCAAGAGAAAGAGAGATAGAGATAAAGAGAAAGCGAGTCCAAGTCAGGGAGAAAGAGAGTCATTCACTAACATACAATAATAGAATTAAAGTGGCTATGGCTGTGGCTATTCCAGTAACAGTTCCCTCCTACTGCTTTTCACTGTTCCTTGTGCCTCAATTCTGCTGCTATTCTTCGCTTTCTGCTACCAGTTAGTTGGGTGTGGCTCTAGGTCCAACACCAACTAAAAGTCTCGGGGTTCACAAAAGTTCAGGCTGATAATAAAGTTGTCAACAACATTCATTTAATTAAAGAAAACAAAGCCAAAAGCAAAGCACTTTGGGAATATCATGTGGAGCATCCGAAACTGCAGGGGCGGGAGTGTGGAGTTAAAGCGGTGGTTGGTGGGTGGCATTTACCAGGCTAAGGCATGTGGGTGTCCAATGCTTAGGCAGAAAAGATTTATGGCGTTCAGCTAATATGGGCCTCTCCAAATGGTAATATGTTCTTTGTTTGTCTCTCCAAAGAGTCAGTGGGTGACTGAATCTAAATATATATGAATGTGTGGTTCTTTAAATTTTTAGTAAATAGTTTAATTTAATATTGTGTACTATATTTTTTGTAAGAAAAATCGCTTAAAGTGAATTGTTTTTAAATATCATTTATTTTCTCCTATATGAAGATAGCTTAATGTTCGTGAATTAAAAGAACTTAGGGAAACTCTTAACTTTAGAAGCAAGCTAAATGAAACTACAAGTTTTTGATTTTAAATTTAATCGGTAAATATAATATATATATATATATATATATATATAGAGATTCCATTTGTACATTTTCTTAAGCTTAATTAAAGACACTAATTTAATATTCTTTCTATATAATTTGATAAGTTTATTGAATTGTCGTAAAGATGGGTGGCAAACAATTTAATTGTATTAACCTATAAGACAAATAAAATGAATTAATCTAGTTACTCATTGAATGACCCTCGCTATAATGCTTCACCATCTATTTGGCTCATTAGCTTAACAATTTACCATTCTGTTTACTTACTTCTAATGTATGTAGTCTACCATACCATAAACCACTAAATGCGGCCAAAATAAGCTCACGCGCTGACTCAACCATAAACCGAGACCAACTTGGCTAAGATTTAGGTAGACCATAACAAACATTCACACACAAAAAACAAACTAAACTAAACAGAAGAAACAAAACAAACAAAGAAACAACTAACAAGACTTTTACTAGTTAAATCCTCATCCCAAGCCAACTCCCTTCATTTCCACGAATGGTATTTTAATTTCTTAGATTAGCATGAAAATTAATTGCATGGAATTAAGTGGCAGAGTTTGTGAGTATGTTGAATTGTTGTTGCTGGGGAAATGGATAATGATGCCACAGGAGAGAGAAGCTACGAAAATTGCAATTAAAAATTGACAAACGTATTTTCAAAACAACAGCAACAATAAGAACAAAATGCATTTTCCTGCCTGTGTGCCACAAACAATTACAAATACAAGTCCAAACCACGTGCAATAAATTACAAACTTTTGACGCTTGTTTCGCATTCTTTTCTAGGCCAAAAACATGGCGACCGTGAATGTCATTCTCTCTCTCTCTTCTCTCCTTGCCACCCTCCCTCACTGAGTGTGTGTGTGTGCGTGTGTGTGTGTGTCTGTGAGAGCGTATGTGCGTATGCATGTGCGCTTTAAGTGCCTCACGCACATGCAGGTATTTGTTGTTGTTGTCGTTTTTGTTACTGCTACAGTTACTGCTGCTGCTACTGGTTGGTGGCGCAAATTTGGGGCATTTACAAAGGTCCTGGCCAACTATTTATTTCGCCAGCTATTTCGCGTTTAGCAGACAATTAAACATTTTTCATTGCATACAAAATGTGAGACAAACAAACACAGCAGACAACAACGCCAATGTAAAATATTGCACCACCATTATGTGTGTGTGTGTATGTGTGCGTGTGTGTGTGTCTTTCATTCTGTGTGTGTGTGACAATAAACGGGTTTTTGTTCTTCTCTGCGTTTACATTTGCATTTAAAAGTACCTACTAGCAAATACACTGAGAGAAAATATGAAATAAAATCAATTATTTTGTTACACATTTTGTATCGAAAGAAATAAAATGAATTAAAATTTCAATTGACAATATGTTAATAACTCATACAACTGCAGTTTATAAATAATTAATAAAGCTAATGTTATTGGTAACAAAAAATACGGATAAAGAATATATTTATATATAATGTTAATATTGAAAAATATTTTTTTACTTCCAAATTGGCTGAAATAAAGTTGCTTTAATATATTTATTGAAAATACTGCTGAGGGTGCAAATTATTTGTTTCAATGGCAAGGTTTTAATATATATATTCAATTTTTGAAAACATTTTACCATATGTTAGTTTATTTGTTCTTCTTGAGTATACATATAACAACAAATATAAGTAAGTATAATGTGTAAATATAATCAAATGATGTATTGTGATAGCTAAAAAATATTCTTAGCAGACGTTTGGATATAAAACTCGATAAATTTTCAATTAAACTTAGCTCAAAAATACTTAAGGTCCTTATTTATTTATAGATTTATTGGTTTTGGTTCTTTTTGTAGAGATTGCCTGGAACCATTTGCAATTGAAATCGTTCAAAAATCTTATGCGGGTCATAAAATACATTGAAAAAAGCGAGGCAAAAAAAAAAAAAAATAAAGAAAAAAATGACCATAAGCCATCACCTCGACTTGGCACTAAATTAAATGGACTTTACCCAATGGCAATTTGGATTGGCAAGCCCAGTACCAGAGAGCAAATACAATTAAGTACAAGTGTCCGATGTGAACAAAAGACACTTCAAGTTCAATTTTATGGCGTCAAATGTGCGTAGGGAATGGCAGTGAGTGGAGTGAAGTGACATGAAGTGAGCGGAGTGAACTGAAGGCAACAAACCTTAGCATGGCTTCATTATGGCTCGTACAAATTATTTGCAGTTTAAAGAAAGCACAAAAAACAAAAAAACCAAAAAAGAAGTAACAGGAGGAATATGGCAACCATATAACACGCACTCTACTCAAGTAACTCACCTCTCTCTCTCTCTCTATCTTTCTCATCCCGCTCACGTCCTTTCTCTGTCTGTGCATATAGCCATAGTTACCCACAATGCTTTTGTCGTTTTGTGTTGTTGGCAAATGAAATTTAAGCTTTTTCCAAGCAATAAATTACGAGTTTTTATGACGCTGCCAAGAAGAGCGCAAAAAAAAAATGAAACAGAAAAACAAGAAGTATGCTCTGTGTTATATATAGTTGAACTGGGCGAAGGAGAAAAAGAAATTTTTATATATACGTATATATATATATATATATATATATATATATAGTACAATATAAAAAGGCCAATACGGCACATAAAGCGCGTAAGCCGATCTGCCAAAGCAACAGCAACAAAAGCACCAAAAACAACAGACAGAAATAAGAGTTTGAACAGAACAATGTCCTGGACATTTGTAGACACTAAAGTGCCTGAATTTTCGGCCTGGGCATCAGACCATCAGGCATATCGACCAAAGTCAAGTGTTTGACCAGCGAAGCTGAAGAATGGCCCACTGCCATACAGTGGGCATTCCAACTTTAATTTTGATATAAAATTAAGATAACCTTTCAATTTGTCTGGAAACTTTATGTTTACAGCCTCAACAGTTCTGCCGGAAAATGGGTAATGGGTATTCAAATCGAAAGTAGTAACAAGCAAGCCCCTAAATTTTCAATATAAATACAATGAAATTTAATGCATATAATTTTTTGCTATAATGATAAGAATAAGTTTTAGTCTTGCTTTATAAATAATCCAACTCATTGAGGATGTCATTCAATAAAGACCCAAAAATATACAATCTGAATTGATAAGTTATGTCCCTCAAAGGCCTAGGATAAAGTCTTTTTTAGAATTTATCATTATTTTATAATAATTATTTTCTTAAAATTCTATTATCTAAGTTGTTATGAAAATATATTTTTAAATAATCTCGCTATCGAAGTTAGATTGTTGTCCTTATGTTTGCTTTTTTAATAGAAGTTTTCTTTTTTGGAAGTATTTAATTAACTAACATATTGCCATTTGTTCCACTAAAGAATTTCCATGTCAAACTACAAAATGAGTATTAACAAATTATCAATGTTAGTTTTATATATATTACATTTTCCTTTTAAATATCCTATTGATTCCATAGTATGTGTATTCTGTGTGTGTGTGTGTGTGTTTTTTTTTTTGTTGTTTTGATTATTTGGTTTTATTTTCCCTCCACACCAATGCGACGCAATACGACACAGCAGCGGCAAATTATAATAATTACAGGGAGCGTAACAAAAACAAAATGTCCAATTTCGAGACAGCAGACAAGTGGGCCAACCCCTCTCTCAATCTTCAATTTCTCATTCTTGCCATTCCTCTTTTGGCTTATTTGGGCCTGCTTGTATGTACGCCTATGTTACTCTTTCCACCAAAATTGCTACGCTTTGTTTTAGCCCATCTCATGTTACATTGAAATAAAAATACGTTAATCATCGGCTGATAAATGGCCAGCCAAGCAAAAGAAACAGTTTTACTTTGATTTATGCGACCCCCATTGCGACCGCCCACCGACCGCCTTTTTCTCAGCCTCTCCACCATCGGATCATTTGGGCAATTATGCAAATGGCTAAAGTGACTTTAGGCGCCGCCACAAATCCCAATACCAATCCACAATCCGTAACCTAGAGAGTTAAGCGAAAATTAGTTGGCACTTACTTATTATAGAGCACAATATCCGGTAACCATATATGCTCAGATGGTACGTGTAATGTATCCACACCGCCATAATCATCGGGATTCCACTTCAATTTGTAGTCATTCCATTCCTAAAAATAATAAATAAAAATAGAAAAATTAAATGTTTTCATATGCAAAATGGAATTATTGATGGTAATTTATGGGCTTTTATATATATATACAATAAATGGCTATACACTTACGTATGCTTGTACAGATATTATAGAAGACCGACAATTAGAGAATAAATACGAGCATTTTTTGAATATTATAGTATGTGGTTCATGGCGTTTAATATTAGTTTGCTGTGGATTCAGGAGTGTCTGGGGTTTGGCTATTGGTTTGGAGTTCCGGTTCGGAGAGGGTTCAATTTTGTTATTGCAATTGGCGAATTCATTAATTATGCATTAATTTATTGGTCGCTAAGCTGTTGGCATTAAATTACATTCTCATAATGGAATTCCAATGCAATTTTGTATTTTTTATTTTATTTTATTTTATTTTATTTTTTTTTACTTTATGCATAACTGTAATTATATTGATTGGCCTTCAGTTGTGCGGCTAGGAGCCATTTACTCACAATGGGGATTAAGCCTGATGCGTTTTGCAAAACACAATGATAATTATATCGAAAAATATATATATATATTTGCAACATTTTAAAGAGTTATTCTTCGTGCATAAAATTGGTTTTTAATAGTGATCGTAATGTAATTCCATAACAAAAATTGCGATTATTCAGATAACTGCTGATTATTTTGTACTTTCACTTCAAAGTTCATTCGCAAATAAATTTAAAGCTGGCTTATTGATAAATCTTCAGAATATCAATTGATTTCTTTTTGTTTGGCCTTTGTTGACTTAAAACTAGTATTGCACATTAACAAAAAACACACATAAGCACACAACCCGAATCCAAATACAAACATATTCAAACATTTATGAGTTTGCATGTGCAAGCGTTTCCGGTTTTATTGACATACTGTTGCATATTTATGGGCGGACCACCAAAACAAAATACTCACACATTAATGTACAAACACACACACGAACATGCACACATCCAAAAACAACACAAGTAAAAAAGAGCTAATAGGCAAACAAACTATAAACGAGGGTCTGAACAAAAGTTACCATGAAATTTCCAATGAGGAAAAATGTAACAATTGTATTCCCATTGGCCAAATCGATAAATTATCAAATTCATTAAAGTTTATACGAAATTGATATTCATATTATATATGAATTTGCAATATCTTGTAATAAATCTTATAAAATAAAACATTAAACTTTAATAAAAACTGAGATATATTAAAATCTTAAAAGGGGTTTCTTCTGTATGTTTAATGACAATGCTTTTAATATTATTTTAGTTTTCCCCTATTTCAAAGTGGATACCCATGAAGCTGTTGCATAATTTATTTATTTAATTTTAGTTAGCAGCCCTTATGTTGTCAAATTGTGGAAACCAAAATGGTTAGCATAAGCTATGCAAGCCATTGAATTGCAATTTGTGAGTGGAATTTGTATGCAAAAATATCCTGAGGGGCATCCCGTTGGCGAAACAGCGATTGGAAGGACAAAACTTTAAATGCTTAAAAGCTAACTGGTGAGGGAGAAGAACAAAAGTTTCTATAAAAAAACGGAAAAATAAAAAAAAAAAACTTGGAAAAACGGAAGCCAAGCCAATTGATATTCCTTCTTCCTTTGCCCATTTCTATTTTTGCCTGTTGGCAGCAGCCACTAGCCGACATCCGTCGCATTAGTGCAAAGCCAATGGACATGTAGCCATAGTTGAGTGGCCACCAATCCAGACTAGAGAGCGCTCAATACTTGCGCAAGTTAGAAATTTTTGGCATAATGCAAACGCATCGGAGTTGCGTTTTTGTATTTTTTTTTTGAGGGTTTTTTGGTATGAAATCATTTTGCATTCGATTGCAACGAAGCATGCAAATGGCAAATTCATGTTAGATGGAAGTCAGACTTACAGCTGACTAAATTCATTTAAATTTCTTAAATTTATTTGTTGTTTATTTTTTGTGTGTTTGTATTGACAAAAATCTTACCTGCTCCACCCACACATTCGTAGTCATTATTTGATTTTTTAAATTCTGCAAAGAAATTAAAGAAAAATATTTTAATTTAGTTAGTTTCTTATTTGATGAGAGCAGAGTTAAATTTCCTTAACCTAAGTTGTTAGACGGTGACAACTCATCAAATGGGAAAATGTTTGAGTCGAGTAAATGAAAGAAAACTAAAGGAAAAGTTTCACTCTTTCCATCTTTGGTCAATTGCATAGATACAGAAAATTTATTTAGCTATGCCGGTTTCAAGATACCCTTTTTATATAACGATTATAAATAGTACTAGATAACTCTAAAGATCAAGTACAGCGGGAATTATAGTAAAAGTTTTGAAAATATTATCTTTAGTCGTTTATAGATAATTTTATTAGTTGAAGATAATATGTATAAGTACTTCTTTTTTTGTGGATATAGGGTATACGGAAACCTTAAAGCATCATTGAGTTTTAATCAATTTATGTGACGTTCCGTATACCAGCCATCTATTTGAGCCACCAGTAAGTGAAACTAAGAGGGGAAACGTATATATGTATAAGTATATACACCAGCAAGAGGAGAAACTTGAGTTGGCAGATGCAATTAAAGTTAAGAGCAGCTAAAGTTTAAGTACCCAACTGTGGTAAGCCGCAAAATGGATTAAACTTTAGCTCAACTATAAAAGCAAATGAGGCAGATGGATAGATCTAGATGATATATAAACCAACATGTACATATAGCTAGGGTTTAAGAAGTACTCTCTCTAATTAACATATCTAACATAAGGAAATCCTATAATAATTTAAATTTTCATAAAGAAGTTAAAGGAAAAAAAAAAAGAAATTAAATTAATATTTTAATTACTTCCTACCTTTGCAGCGGTGTTATAAATAATTTAAGCATATTATCAACCCAGTCAAAAGCAAGTGCTCTAATTTGAGTCTTAACAGATCTACGCACGATGGGTTTCCACATCCCCAGCAATTTAACACCACAGCCCTCACCATCAATTCCCTTCATCATTATATACACAGATAGAAGTCACATGCCCCATGTCAGACATCTCGACAGAAGCTCTTATTACTTTTATGACTGCTGCCATCTTCTGAATCTTCATCTCCAACCACTTCCTTAAAGCATCCCTTTCATATTTATTTACGCGCCAAACCAACTCATTAGAAGTGTAAGAAAGACGACAGAAGATATACATTGGAGAGAGTAAGAGAGGTAGATGAACGAGCTGAGCGCAATAGAAAAAAATTAGAAAACGATAAAATTGCGGAATAAATCACTTAAACGTTGAAAAATGTAATTAACGACAAAATGATAATGATGCGCCGTAACGCGTTTTGCTTTGCTTTCTGCCAACCCAAGACCATACCTCAACGGGAATGGCAAACGGCAACTTGGCAATTTCTATGTCCTATATATATCGTCCATGGTATCCCAGACAATATGTTAAGGTGCCCAGTGTTAATAGATTTTACCCAGCAAGCACATCGACCTGCTAGTACTAATCACCCGCTCAGTGTTGAGGTGTTCCCTGTCCCCACATACACGACAAGCAACAGCCAAAGCAATAGTACACCCATTGCCACATCCATTGCCACCACCAACATAGATATATGAGCACACAGTCAGGTCGTCAGGGAGGAAGATTGGGTAGCAAGGAGGAAGAACGTCTGAAAGGTCATTAAGAGAGGGCGGCGCGGAAAACCGGCAATAAAACGACAAAGCCAAGAACCAGGCACAGAGATGATGATGGCATAAGGAAGAGATAAAATGGCACTGGCAGAAAAAGAATAAAAAATAAAAAAAAACAACCAACCTTTCGCGCGTATTCTTTATGCTGTGGCATCCCATTGCATTTTTATTGCATAAGGAGCATATCCTTCACAGTGGTTACCCATCATATTGAATGCATATAATATTTTATAAATGTTTGTACTCTCTTTTCATAGGCAAATCAAAAAGTATGAAAAATTTGAGAAATGTTTGCAGGATCTTAGATTATTAATTTTCAACACCATTAAAACAAAACAAAAATGGTTCAATTTAACATTGATAAATTAAGATAGTCTAGATTATGTATGGATTAAAGAATTATTTTGGACGCATTTTTAATTTAAACGAAATGAGATTTAAACTGTAAACTCCATCTACTTAATCCATTATTTGGTTTCCATTGACAATTAAAGACAACTTTAGTATAATTCGTTTGAAATTAATATGCAGATATTGGTGCAATCTTTGGAGTATAAAACCGATTTGGTGAGAGAATTTCAAATTACAAGTATTGTAAATATTTATGTTTTTGATCACCTATTGCAATTGACTAGACTTTACTGTACAGTCTGTGGTCGTCATTGTTGATGGCAGTTCGCACCTAGATTGAGATTGTGGGTGTTGTTTGTTGTGTGCATTGTGGCGGGTGTTTCTGTTGTTGTTGTTGACGTAATTGCTTATTCACACTTAGAGGTGGTTCTACCAGTAGCTTGCATTACCCATCAACGACAACAGGATGCGCAGGATATACAGCATTTAAATTGTATAAGCTGAAAGCTTTAAGCGTTCGTCCTGGTTGCTTGAATTTGCATTTTGCTCTCCGTACATCTGCCTCTCTCCTCCTCTTTCATTCTTTATCTCCTTTTCTTTCTCATTTTCCATTTGCCTTCATAGTTCCCTATCTTCTCTACCCTCCACAGACGGCTTGTTTACAATTTAAATCGAATTTCCTGTGTGAAGTAAATAAAGTTTTCCAAAGGCACCCAGGCAGTGTGGCATGCAACAAAAAAGTGTCCTACCAAACAGGGTATGAAGGGCGTAATCTGAATAAGCAGTAAATTAATTTTAGCCAAATGCATGAAATGCACTCCAAAAACGAGGCGAAACCAGTAAGGATGATAGAGAAGGGGTGAATGCGGAAGTCGTGTGGTATTATAAAGAGCGTATATACATACTTTGTATTTGTATATATATATATATATATATATATTGTCTATATATAGTCTTTGGTTGCGATGTGGGCGTGGCCAAATGGTCTCGTTTTTCTCTGCCGTTTTACTCGCAACAATAGCTTTCAGTTTAATGCAGATTAAAATGCAGTAGCAACTTGGTTGGTACAAAATTATGACTACAATAAGGTATGAGTATTTTCCCTTTAGTTTTCTCGAAAATTGGAATATGAGAACTTTGACTTTATGGTGAAAAATCTTTCAAATGTAATTTACTAGCCAAGAATTATATATAATTTAAGACCAGACTGGCAATTAACTTGCTACAAATGTTCACTATTTACCAAGTGAATGCCTTTGGTTTGGTACAGAAAGACAAAGGAATTGCTTTACCTCAATACGCTACCCTTAACGCCCACTTCACACACACAGACACATAGACGCACACACATGTACAAGGAAAATGCATATGTCACTTGACTCGACAGTTGGTATGCAACTAGGTAATAAGCAAGTATACGTATAACAGGGTCAAAACCGATGGGCAACGTAGCCAACAAATGGAAAATTGCAAATTAAAAATTCTACAAGCAAATGTCTTTACATACACCTTGCCCATGACCCTCTTAACCCACTGGGCGGACAGCTGATTGCAATTTCTATTGTCCGTCGGTGATTTCCTTGTAAAGAATTTTACAGGCAATTGTATGCCAATAAGGTAAACCTGGCAACACATGCGTTCCAACTATGTGCATAAAACAAAGCACAGAAAAATGTTGTACACAGAAAACAGAGATTATCGACAATGAGTTACCCTATATAAGTGGGAAACTAGAAAATAAACAAATTAACCGTGTAATAACTGAAATGTGAATGTGCCATAAAATTAATTTAGAATTGGAATTTAACAAAGTTAAAAAAAAAGTTCAAAAATTGATTGTTACAACAACAAATGTAAAGAAATTCATAGAACTAAACATAAAATTAGGTATTTTATATGGAAACTTTTACAAGTTATGAATATAACCCAAAACCTAAATCGATTTATTATAACAATAATAAATATTTCAGATAATATTCCTAACTTTCTAACTAAAATTATAAAAAATTAATTTTTTAGCTTATTGTGGGTAAGATCGATGCACTGATTTACAGGCGTTTGGTTACAAGTTTAAAGACTAGACTATACTTGTTTTTTGACCTATGCACCTAGAGAACAGGGTATCAAAAAGTGAACTGCCAAGCAAACTACTGCAATAAAAGAAATTCTGCGAATATTTCAAGTCACACACACACTGGCGCACACCCATATACCTAAAAGCAATTTCGATATAAGCACCTTATGCCAGTTGGCTAAGCCTTTCCACACACAGTGCGAACAGTGTTACAAAAAGCCAAATAGAAATGAAAAAGGGCAAAAAAAAGAGAGAGAGATAGAGAGAGAAATTCTCAATTCAATTAAATTCAAACAAGATCTTCGAAAAGAGTCTAAGTTAATCCAATTGTTTTTCTTTCTTTCTTTTTTGAAGTATGGCTATAAATTGTTCTTCAATTTCCATATACTTCAAACCAATGTGCACTTGTTTCTGCCACTGACTGCTGCTGTTGTAGTTGTTGCTGCTGCTGCTGCTCGGCATGCCTTTTAGTGGTCTTGGTGCTTAGCGCGTGATTTATAACAGCAAAAAAGTAAAAAAAAGAGGAGAGAAAAAAAAGTCCCCCAGAGTCGAGAAAGGAGCAAAAACCAAAAACCAGTAGCAGGGATCAGAGGAGGTATGTATATGTAAGTTTGTGTGTGTGTGTGTGTGTGTGCGGTAGGGACTATTTCAGTTCAGCTACTGTGTGGCCAACAGCACGTAACTGTTAGCCGGTTACCCATTTCCGGATGCGGCTGTCATGTGCAGCAGCAGCACCAGAAACAGCAGCCAAACCGAGCAGAAGATTGTGCACCATTTGCTTGCAGTTGAAATTTAAGCTATTTCTTTGCTTATAATTTGGCACAGACCAAAAACCAAATAGGAGCAAACCAAACCAAGCCAAGCATATAGCCAACCATGACATGACATTTTGATATATGAGTTGACTAATTTTTGTTTAAACTACAATTGCACAGTTAATCAACTCCATCCAGCATAATGATACAAAAACCAATCTCATTGATTTATTATTGTGCAAACCGTAAATAAATTAAGTGATTGTAGTTGATCTACTAATAGTGGATCTATCTCTTTTTGTATAACGGCTTACTTTATCTGCCTCTTTTTAAGCTCTCGGTAAACAGTTATTAATTACCGACCCGATTGTTGTCTGTAGCTTATAAATACAAATGACATTGTGTGCTAACTGCTTACCGGCATGTCGGAGGCTTTTGTCTATTCATCTGTTATGATTGTCATTTGATAAACAAATCTGAGAGTGGCTCCATCAGTCCCATTCCAATACTCCCCCCTCTTTTCCCCCTCTCTGTCACTTGTCAAACAAATGAAGTGGCGGCTCAACTATTCTAGATGCGGGGCATTTTGTTAACATTAACAAACAAATTAACGTGATTTTTAAAAGCATTTAAGAAGTTTAATTCTGGGAAATTATTAGAATTTTATCTAATGATATAAAAAATATTAAAAAAGTCTTTTATGAGTACAATATTGTAAGTAGAACGGATGTAGTTTATATTTTTGCTTTTGATATAACATTCTGCGATAAAATTTATTATTTAAATTATTTATTTAACTATATTTCGATAATGTTTGGTACAACGCATTATTTATTTTAACCTAATTTTTAATTGGCTCTTTTTCCCAATATATATTCAGCAAACTAATTACTTATTGTTGTTTTCTCAACTAGATTTTCTATTCAAATTGTTTTTCTGTATATGAAAATACATTTGCATTTTAAATAAACATTAGTTATAGTAGAATGCACTTTATTATCTATAAAATTTAATTGTTTTTAATTGTTTTTTAATATTTATCTACATTTATCTACATTTATTTGTCAAACAACCATAGAGACATTTGAACATTCAACATTAATCTGAAAGTTTTGGCCACCAAATTCAGTTTATTGGAAATTTTCCCTCATTACATTGAAGTTTTTGTTGTTTGAATTTAATTTTAAAGTCCTTAAACTAGTTTTCGTCTTTATTGACATTATTTTGTTACTTCTTCTTTGTTTAGCTGCTTTTCTGTTATTTTCATATAATCCGCTTTTGGGTTTTTATTTAATTTCTTTATTTCAAGTATTTCTATTATTAAAACTTACCACATCGATGAGCTGTGATAACCGCAGACCCATTTTGACAGTCAAACGATCCGAATTATTGCCAACAGGTCGAATGAGGCGATTATAATTGCTTAAGAGATCGTCGTAGAGCCGTTTTGCATCTGGGTTGGCCAGGCCGCCGGTGGCAAAGTGTAGTGCTATGATAACAGTGGCGAATAGCACGCTACCCATTTTAGGCCAGGTCCAACCCTATGAGACAAAATAGAGAGAAAGAAAAAGAGAGAGAGAGCGAGAGAAGGAAAGTGTTAAAAATATAGAAATAACTTTAAGATAATGTCATCTGAGCTTAAAGGAAAAAACTTTTCAAACTCTATCTTATTTATTTTGTATGCCATAGAGCACACAAAATGTTTGCAACCATAAATTCTTACCAAAATAAAAGAAGGAAAAACGAAAAGAAAACTGAGAAAACACATAAGTGTCAAAAGTATTAGAGAAACTAGAAACTGGAGTTGCATTCCCTTTTGGCCATAAACACCATTTAATCTTTGGCTCAAACACTCAAGGAGTATCTCGACATGTGTTTGTGTGTGTGTGTGTGTTTGGGAGCAAGTCCTGCATATCCTCTTGCACTTTAAGCAGCTTAGAATTTTTTTAATGTTTTTTTTTAAATTTTTTTTTTGTTATTGTTCAATTGTTAAGGGACATGAATGAATGTCTAGCACCTTTCTCTTACCCATGCAACTGGAATGCATTTTCTGCAAAATTTGCATTATTTGCACTGACAAGGACAATTGCTACAATGAATGGCTACATTAAGCACAAACAAGCAATTATAATCGTTTCTTTGTCCTCTTGTTGCATGTGCAGCCAATTATGAAAAGTGCTCAAGTCTTATACGACTCCAAAACAAAAATTCTACTCAATATAATTAAAGTGATTGAACCATAATAATATCTAAAATTGACATGTAAATATAGTATGTTCATATATAGTGACGTTTTAGCTTTTTTTACTAAATTGACGAACAACTTTTTCAAGCTAAATAGAACAAACTAAGTCATAAGATAAAATTGTTTCAATTTAAAGTTAAACTTTTGACTTTCGGTTATCCATTATTCAGAGGCCCCCCAGAGAAGGAGTGGAAATAAGTATTTATTTTTAATTTTGACAAGTATATAGACAAATATATTCTGTTTGTTAAATAACAAGCGGGAGTAAATTAAATTTAAAATTTTTTTTTTTTTATTTCGAATCAAAGAGAAATTTTTGGATCCCTTCATCAAAATGAGTGGTCTACGCCTATGCTGTTTTTTATACGTATACATAAAGAATGACTCCTTTTAGTCTGGTAAAAAAAGTTTTCAAGTAAAAGATTTCATGTGTCAGAAACATACTTTCTTTTAAAGAAAGCTACAACTTTTCATTTATTCTTTTTTCCTCTTTTTTTTGACATGCCAAAAGTTTTTCCCAGCAATTTTTGGTATGGGTATTTTTATTTGAAAGAAAATAGTCCACATCGTTTGGTTTCCAGCTTCTGGAGACCCCTTCATCTAATCACATTAATCAATTTCCAGTTTCGTTTTTAGGTGTTAAATTAATTATGCAAATTTTATGTGTAAATTGTGTGTAATTTGGGCTTTGATTTGATTTGATAAAAATGTGGCATCTCGTCATAAATCACATCACATTTCTCTTGTTCTGCATAATTCAGTATTATTACTTTTTGTTTGCATGTCTGGCAAGTGGAGACACCATCATCAGCACATACATATACACGCACACACACATAAAACACGTGTCACTGACCGCAGAAACAGAGTCTGAAAACAAAAACAAAAATCATAAGAATGGCTCACACATACATATACATACACAAACACACACACTAAATGGCAGAGGCTATGAAAATGGCCGCCCATAAACAACGAAAATGAATGTCATTTCGTTGGCTATTTATGCTCCTTTTAGTTGGCAAATTATTTCATTTTCATTTCCCATATGCATTTGTATGTGTGACCATTTATATTTATTTATTATTTATTTCTGGCCACAGTTCGGTTTTTATTTAATTTTTTTTTTTTCATATTGTGTTGCGTATGGTTTATACAATTATTCTGCGTTGATGTTTACTTTACATTTATGATAAATTTAAAAACTTTAACAACTTATGATTTAAAGTTTTAGGAAACGTAAAAAGTTATTAAGTTTTCCCATTTATCATGGTGATAATTTATTAAAAGATTCATATGGTTTGAGACACTGCAGATCTAATTGATTTATAATAGATAAACCATAATAGAGCTTAAATTGTCTTTACTTTATCTGCCTAATATATATTTTGTCAGTTTTGAAGAGCTATTAAATGCCACAACTTAGGATAAATCTCTCAATTTGCTTCCCCCATAACACTTAGATGGTTGTCACAAATTGAACAAATTGTTATATAATTGGATACATATATGCACTCACTTATTGTATATATATATATATGTATGAACCTTATGTACATTTACTTTTATGTAATATTATACCGTCGTGCACTTTAGATTTTATTAGCACTTCTTGGTCTGCAGCAAATCGACTAAAACTCAAACAAGGAGCCAGTTTGAGCGAGATAGATAAAAATAATAACAAAAATAACTGACCAACACTATGGCAATAAAGAGTACATCCACACACTACACACAAAAACACTGATTTTCTCTGTGTGTGTGTATGTGTATGTGTGTAAGTTTGTGTACAATATGTGCATTGAATGCACCACTCGACGATGTGCAACAACAACGGCTACAATTTCAATCACTTCCCTTGGCCAAAAAAGAGCCATTAAAAGCCACTCGTAAAGCTTGTCCGAAAGAAAGAAAAGGGACAATGAGGATAAAACAGGGAGAAGAAAGAGATGGTAGAAATAGCAAATGGTGAAATTCTCATTCCAGCATCTAGTAATGGTGGCAAATATTGAAACAGAAACTATTTGTTAGCTAGCCGTCAATTTGTTCGTAATGAGGCTGAGGTTCAGTCTCGAATTTGTTGCAAATGAAAATGTCTTTCATCGTGCTAAATATTTTATGCCATCTCTTTCCCTTTATTTCTCTCTCTCTCTCTCTGTGTCCCTCTCTCATTTGCCCTCTCATTTTTAAGCGGTAGTAAATTTTTTAGTAGGCAACCACAGCAACAACAATAACAACAGCAACAACAATGAGAACAAGCAGCAAAGTGAAGCTCTGCCGGATACTGGCGAGTCAACTTCCGTTTGTTGTGTATATACATTTATATGTATGGTGTATGTGTGTGTGTGTGATAAAGGAGGGGGTGGAAGGCTCGCTTGCAATTTTCCAGTTGAGTTCGTTTTTCATTTCCGTGTTATTTGTTTTGCATGTAACCCTCAACCATCCTTCCCTCATCTCAGCGCCTTTTTCTTTTGTTGCATGATTTTCTTCTTCTTTTTTTTGTGTTGGTTGTTATTTTTTTGTGTGTGTGTGTGTTTTTTTTTTTTTTTTGGCAAGGCCTGATATTTTAACATAGTCGCAGCTGCCTTTTCGGCATTTTTGTTGTAATTGCTTTTGTCTCTCACTCTCTTTTTACCCGCTTCTGATTCTGCTTCAACCATTCTTGGTAGTTTTGTAATTGAATTTCATTTCAGCGAAGTCGAGTGTGTGAAACAATGTAGGAAACTGTAGAATAACTGGTTAATTTCATATATGCATATATATGTACATGAACGTATATACTACTCTTCACAATCTTTGTACATACACCATATGTATGTATCTGAAATGTGTATACAATTTAAAATGTATCGTATAGTTCAGTTGGCATTAAATTTTACATATTCAAATTAAGTTTCCATTTTCAACCATATTTAACTAGATTAAAGCTGAAATTTTATTCTCAATATTCTTTCGTATTGTAAAATAAATCTTTAAAATTATAAATGATTTATTGAAAAGGTTAACTACAGAAAGAAGCCTGTTGAAAGACTTGGAAAAGATTGCGGATTGTTTTTTCTTTTTGTAGTTTAGTTAAGTGGTGGGTGCAATGCATTTACATGACTTACAATTTGAATAATAAAAGAAACAAAATGAAATATTTGGATTAGAACCTGGTATGGTAAATGTATCACTATTTAATATACCCTAAAAATATCTTCACCAAATACACATAAAAATGCTCTTATTGATATTTTTTTTCTTCTAATGTGTGTGATAACTTAAAGTATATCGTTTTCCTAAGTTATAAAGTTCATAAAATTCAATGAAATATAATTGTCATGATGCTTGTCCATTACCATATATGAATGAATATACATATATAAGTACTAAACACTTAAATTTTATTGAAACCCTTTTGGGCCGCCATTATCATAATCACCAGCAGTGGCATATTCAACTTCATCTCACTACATTATGCTTCAAATAATTGCCTAGCCATTAACTGGGTCTCGAACTGCATATTATTCTTAAAATTTATGCAAATTACCGATGAAATTATACTAAAAATCATGATGTTATGTGCATAATAATTTGTATCTTTATGTTTATGCTTGATAACAATTATTTGCCAAATACAAAATATGATATGCATGTACTTATAAGTATTTCATGTTTTCGTTTTTTGCTTTTCTTTTTATGATCCCAATTCTAATACACTGCCAATGAATGATGGTATATGCAAATGGTTATCCGTTATAAATTTGTAAATCCGAGACAAGGTACACATATAATGTTATATATATTCGAAATCGATATTTGATTTTTAATGTTATTCATTATTGTTAATTCTCTGATTATTTTGTAAGGGCATGCAAAGTATGACCTGACTCGAATTCTCCCTGTCCTATAGCCATGCATATATGTATGTACATACATTTATTTTGGGGTATATGTTGTACTTAGTTGTAGACAAATTCCTGGCCCAACGGATACACACACACTTTACATACACAGAAATCGAAAAGAGACCATAGAGTTGTATAATCACAGGAAAAAGCGAAAAGGCGTCGACTTGGGCGTGGTAAAAATAAAAGTAGAAAATGTTGTTATTTTTTGAACTTTTACTCATGAGCGCCCTCAGGTAGCTTGTTAAACATTCTTCAGGTTGGTTTTTACTTTTCAGTATTTTTATTTACCTTTTTTGTCGTTGTTGTTTTTGTACTACTTTACTGTTTTTTTTTTCTGTTTTCTATGTTTGTTGTTGGTGTAGCAGCTCGTTTGCAAAAAAAGAAAACTTCAACTTGGAACATGAAAATTTGCATATGATAAGCAAATAAGCAGCCAGGTTTGTTGTTTTTGTTGTTATTGTTGTTGTTGTTGTTGTTGCTGGCAGGTTGTTGGCAAAAGTTTTATTAGATTCTTGATTCTTTGTAGATGAGGCTATGGCAAAAAAGAAAGGGAGGAAAGTTAGGTAGTCAGGGACTGTGCGCTCCTGTGGTTATGAATATGCTGTAGGACCTTATAACACAAAGTAAACGTCAAAAAATATGCGAAACATTTGAAAATAATTTTTGCATAAATAAAAGAAACGAAGAGGCAGCCACAACACATTTCCAACTCATGTGTAGCAACCGAAAAAAGGGTTGTAAATGAGCTGAAACATCAAAACATTAAGTAGCCTAGCATGAGACCAAAAATTGAACAAACCAAAGCAAAAAGTTATACCATAGAAAAGCAGCTTACAGACTTCTCTTCTCCTCCATATCAACCCCCTTTTTTTTGACTTACTAAATGGCTGGGGAAAGGCCAAATGATGTGCAAATATGCGTAAATTGCACACAGAATAACTGGGCGTACAACGCGTCGTATGCGCTATATATTTATTATAAAGCATTTCAAGCTTTCAGAACACAGACACAAAGCTAATTTTTCACTGGCTGCATATGAAAAATGTTTTCCTTTACTATTGCCACCAGTGGCAGCAGCATGAAACATGAAATGCATTTGCTTTCAGGGTTTTGTTTTAGTGTTTTAAATAAAATATAAGCATTTATTGCCTGCTGCACTCAGTGGACTATTTAAGGTGGGGTCCAGGGAAAAAGACACAGATACTCATAGTAAAGTTGCAGCATGCTCTAAGTGCTATGCAAAAAAGGGTTATTCCATGGTATTTGGTCGATATTGCCGCACCTGTACGCAGCAGTTGTTACAGCAAGGATATTTTTCAGCTCTAGTCATGAGTGAAAGTGTAGAAATCAAAATGTACTTTATTTTCAATTTCCTTGACAATTAATTACAAGCCACAGACAAGCTGTCCAACAAAAGAGAAAATTATGCTTCATTAGTCAATTTTGACTTGGCCAAAAGTCTAGTCTATCTTAAGTCTAGCTACTGCTTGGCTTGACTGTTTTTGCAGTTAATTTGTTTTAAAGCCACATAAATTGTTTGCCATCTCCTCGATTTCCTTTTTCCACGACCCACTGCAGTCAATTAAGTGTTGCATACCACAAGGAGCAAAATGGAAATACAAGATACAACTAACAACAAAACCATTTATAGAGAGAGGGAAACAACAATAAGCAGTGCCAGTTGGCCCCTTCAGCCAAATGCGTTTGCACTTAAACCAATTGAGCTTTAAACGCCCGTGTGAGTTAGCAGTCCCAAGAAAAGCAGGAGCGGATTTAAATATGATATAATAAGCATTTTATTAAAATATGAGCTCCATCTTTGTATGCAATAATCATTGCTTATATCATATCGTTGATAATTCTTTAGTTGTTGATTTAGATGTCGCTTAAATAAAATCAAGTTAAACTTACCCACTCAGTTACCATCTATAAACCGACTATAGACATGGCCACAGTGGTGTGGAGAGAGAGACAGAGGGGAGAGAGAGAGATAGAACAAGTGAGCAATTGAGATACAATGGGATATGGTTATAGATGCCGTCGCCTTGAAAATGCATCTCACTTATGAACCGTTGGATTCAATTTAATGTCATATCACTTGTCTCCTGCTTTGTGTTGCATTGAAGCATTATCCTTTGGCAAACTGTTGCTGCATAAGGACTATTCTACTTGATACAAACAAAACAGGCAACCAAAATGAAAGGCAATCAACTGACGCAGGTGGAATATTTTCGAATATTTTTATGGTCCCATAAGCCGTCATTCGCTTTATGGCTAAAGTTCAACACAAGAGCAACAACGGCAACAGCAGCAACAAAAATAACAAAAACAACAAATAACAAAAAAAAAAAAAGAAAAAAAATGAGAGGAAAACTTGGCCACAAGCAAAAGCTCTCAAGCGCTTTTATATGGTCATAAAAATCCATGAAAAACTTTCATACGCCACGTAGGCCTGGCCAAGTTAATTATGTTTATGCAATGGCATTTACATAAGAAAGACCAAAAGAGCAGTAGACAGAATGGAGCGGTAAGGTGGGGGGAGGTCCAGTCTAAAGTGGACCGATGTGAACTAAAGCGGGAAGAGAAAAGGAGCAGTTCATACATACATCAAAGTTGCAGACAGACCTAACAAATTTGTATGCATAAATAGCCCAAGGTGTAAATTTAATAAACGAATTACGAAAACATGAAATGACGACAACAAGTCCAACACCAAGTCGGTAAAAGTCGGAAAAGATGGAAAAGTTACACTCGTAATGTCACAGTTAATGCTAATGTGAATAACAGAGGAAAGATCTATTTAGCATAAAGCAAATTAAAGCAAAACTTCTTCAAGAAACAGAAGCACATAGTTAACGAAAAGTAATATCAAAGTTAACTTTTTGGGTAAATAACAATAATATTTTTGGTCCTTTATTTTAATAAACTAGTTTGTACATTAAATACTAACAAAAATTGAGGTCGGATAACAACTTTAAAAATTATCAAAATAGTTTTACTATTTCTTTTTAGAGTTATTCCACCTGACATTGTGGATTCCATATACCCCGCTTGCCCCTATTCATCGTCTCTTTGAAAAATTGTTACATGCACGCAGCACGAAATATTTATAGCATACTTTCATTTTTTTTTTCCAGTATTTTTTTGTTTTTTTTTTTTTTCGTTCACTAACAAACTGTAGAATGTTGGGACTTGCGGCTATGAAACAGCATGCCAAAAAGCAAAGTTGAGATGCATAAGCCACGCCTACTTCAGCACTAACAGGCTGAAAATATGTAGGTTGCCATCATAGTGCTCTGTATATGTACTCTCCCTTTTCCTCCATCTGCTAACCAACATGAACTAGTTTTGCGTTCGCTTTAAATTATCTTTGAAGCAAATGGCATAAGTAAGGGGAAGAGCATGAGGATAAAGATGAGAATGAGGAGATGAGGAGATGGGGGATGGTGGATGGTGGAGAAAGAAGGCTGGAGGATGGACATGAAAACGAATTGCCGCAGGTGTCAAAAACACACAGACAAAGTCAATTTGCGCTAGTAGACGACACAGCAGTGACGGGTGGTAGTGTGAGAGGAAGCTGCTCATTACGCGGCGCCTTTGATGTGCATCAAGCGGGCGAAAAGTGCCAGCAGGCAGGCACTGAGGCAACACCAACAACAGCAACGGCAACAACAAACAACATTACAAGCAGCAAGTGGCCCAGCCCTGCCGCCGATTATGATCATGATGATATTATGGTACATATATACGTATGTATATGCTACGTACCAAATGCCAAAAAAAAAAAAAAAATGGAATGAAATGAGTGTCTAAACCGCAACAAAGCTCTCAGTATTCCACGAAATTTCATGGGTGGCAGATGGCGAAATGGGAGATGGCAGATTGAGGAGGGTTTGTGGAGGGTGGCAAGTGGCAGGTGAATGTTGGCAGTTGAAATGTTGTGTCGATGTCAGCTACTATTTATCTTTAATGCATACAAATGATGCACTAACTGCAAATGGAGACGAAGACACGCCATAAAATCAACACACACCATTTTCCAGCAGTAGCGCATCCAACCGCATTTTCCTCTTCCTGTCTTGACAAATTTACCCCACTTGAGCACGTCATATTTTTCCTGCCTCTCCTCTCTTCCATCTTGTACTTAAATCTAATTCACTAGAGATTCAACGCAACCAACAAATGCGCATAAACTTAAAAGTTATTGCAAGTTAAAAGTAGATAGATGAGAGAGAGAGAGAGTCAGAGAAAAAGAGAGAGAGAGAGAGAGAGAGACAGACAGAGAGAGAGAGAGAGAGTAAATGTAAGGCTATATTATTTGCATATAGAGTGAGAAGATTTTCTAATGGAGATTAAAGAAAATAGAATTTTAAGTTAAATCAAAGTAAACGAATCGCAATATGTGCTATTTTAACCATTAAAATCAACTCTATAACTCTTACAACAATTTGATAAAATGTCAATACTTTTTTTAATATCCCATACTACTGACCCGATGGAGTATTTTCATCAATTGCTCTTGCATTCTCTTCGAGTGTCAGAAATCAGAAATTGAGAATTAATAGTCTCAATGTTTACTTTTATTTCAACACACCAGAGGCTGTTGAAATGACTTTTGTCTATATAATGGGTGTTGTAGATAGATGGATAGATAGATAGATAGATAGATGAATAAATCGATGAAAACAAACTAACACTAAAATTGAAACTGAAAGAATACCAGCTGAAATGGCCACTGGGAACTGGGCAACTGGCTTATGGGACTGGGAATGGGAATGAACACAACTGACAGCTGCCAAAAGCATGTCAATATTTCAAAGGTGTGCTGACATTAATCAAATTGGCATAAAGAAAAAACAATACATGAACTGAAACTTAATGAAAAAAAAGAAATAAAAAGAAAATATAACGAATTCTATACTGATTATATGACAATTTAGATACTCTTTTAATTCGGTTATATATATATTATATATAATATATGCATATATTTTATATTATTTTGCACTCTATTATATATATATATATATATATATATGAATGACTTTTCATCATGATTTTCAATCTTATGAATTTAATTGGTAATTCATTATTGGGGGATAATATAAAATGAACAAAATCATATTAATAACTTTATCAACTCATCTTATCACCTAATCTTTTAATATTTTCCCTGGTATGTAATTTGGCAAATATCAGCTAAAAACTAATATACCTTTTTAGTATATTTGAAAAGTGTATAAAGCAAATATTTTCAGCAAAAATAATTGGCCATTCGTGTGAAATAGTGAAAGGTAGAGGATTTGAGGTCCAGAGGACGAGAATATTGACCACGAAAGGTTAGTTTCGGTGCGTTTCCCTGGCCCATACCAGCAATTTGTGTCATTTGATATGCACAAAAGATTTATGAGTTAATTAATGTAACAGACATTGAGAAGGGCCACACCAGAAGCCAGTCGGAGGACTGCTTCACAGCCTATCGTTCCTCTCTCCGCTTGTTTTCTCTATTTTGTTTTGATTATGATAAATGTTTTGTGGTCGGAAACGGAAATGAAATTGTGTAAGCGATTGCTAGTTTGAATGTTTTAAAGCTGCAGCTTAAATTATTTTCTTTTTTGCATTTCTATACGTAGTTTTAGGGTGACTCTAAACAAAATAGGAAAGGAAAAAGGAAATTGCGGTTGGTAGACGCATACACACACACACAAGGAGAGAGCGAGGCAAACGGTCTATAGCTGTGTATGTTCCACTAGGTCGTTAATAGCTCAAACTAGGCACTAATATTGAGTGTTGATTTTTTCTCTATACTGGGCCAGGACATTGCACCTACCAGCCAACTAACCAACCAAACAGTCAGGCAGTCGGTGTCTGTGTCACTGTCTCCATCTCCGTGAACAATGCAGCAGTTTTTCTTCATTTTTACCCTTTCCTCATTTTTTTCTTTCTTTTTTTTTTTTTTTTTTATTGTGACCCGCTTTTTGTGTCAACGACGATGGCTGCAGCTGCTTCATTACGGAAGCCGTGTATCCTGTTAATAGTTTAACATAAACTGTGGTAAAAACTGCAGGCTGCCTGTACTTTTTATTGATTATCGCTTCGACTGTCGGAGCCATTTAAAATACTTAACTATATATGTGTATATTCCTCTTGTTCTTACCTCTGTCTCTCTTTCTCTTTGGCTAAATACAGCTGCTTTCCAAATTACCACATTTGAACGTTTACTATATAGCTACTACTGGATGCATTAATAGAAAGCAATATAAGGGACGAATTATAGATTATCTTCGTTATTAATATTATTTTGAGTCCATTAAATCCATTTAATTGAAGATAGAACAGATTTTCATTCCAATCAAATTAAATAGTAAGCATTATACATACTACAAGAAACTTTATATTTGAAATCCAATTAAGTCAAAAGATATTCACTTGGAAAGTATATTTAAGCGTATTTCTCCTTCACACACTCAAGGATTTACAGATTTGTCTTGGTTGGACAACAGCTGCAAAATGTTTTAAAAGAAAACCAAAATGTGGAAATTTCATATTGATTTACATATTCTATGCAAATTTTGCTTGGGCCATGCCCAAGGCTGATTTGGCCATTTGACTAATTATGTGCGGAGTTTAATGTTATGTAGAAATTGATTGATTGATTAATGGTTGGGCAAATTGTTATTGTAAAACAGATGTTTCCGCTCCCACTTCATTGTTATTTAATTAGCACATTGATAACAAAAAAAAAAAAAAAAGAAAAGAAAAAAAAAAAAACAGTTTCGCTTGATTAATGTTGTACAAATGCATCAAAGAGAAGAGAAAAAAGGTGGAAGAGCGGCAGCAAGAAGATAGGCAGGAAGTGTAGGTTATTGTATATAGTTTTTACATAGTGCAATCAATAAATGACAGCTAATTAAACCATATATATAAAATTTACATATACAAATGCGTTTATGCCTACGTTCTGATATTATTGCAATACAGGATGGCCAAAATGTCCTTGTGGCATTTCAAATTGATATTGTAAAAAAGGGTTCCAAACCAGAGAGAACGAGCAAGTTCAAGCATGAAAGAGATAGAGAGCGTTAAATAAATTATAAATTCATTAGCATTTAACAGACATCGAAATGCAATTCCAATTGCAAAAAAATTTTTTTTTCCATTGTCCAACCAATTATTGTTTCCCATCATGTTTCATGTTTCAACGATTTCTTTTGCCACTCAAACTCAATTCAATTCATTCTGTTTCAATTTGTTGGTTTTCATTAATGTTGAAAAATTTCATTATTGTCTTACAAGTAATATGAATGAACCTTTGAATGTTACCCATGGATACTCCATGATTGCAAAAAGCAATTCTTACATAATCAAATAATATAAATGTATATATCTGATTTATTTCTATTTTTGCCTCGGCCCTGCAATATCTGAAGAACTGACTGAAACCAGTTGACTTATGCATGGCCATGCATGAATTATTCAAATACTCATGAATGCCGTGTGCATTGGGGCATAACACATGCAACTGCAACCAAAACGAAAACCAAAACCAAAACTCAAATAGCATAAACTGCAGTCCCTGGAATTGGATTGAGTTGGACTGGCAGTGCTCCTAAAATGCCATAGAATTACTAAACAAGGCATGGCAAACAACACGGGCAAAGGCAGAATGAAATTGATAGAACCAGATCAGAACAGTGGCATCAATTTGCAACTTAGAGATTAAAATTCACAAAACTAAAATATTTTTATATTTCTCATATTAGAGAATATAGTTCTCTAAGACAAGAATATATCAACAACATTCCCTGATTGGTTTCGCAAATTAGATTAGCAGATACAACGAAAGGAAAAAGGATATATCAGTTTACTTTATCTATATATATATGTATATATATAATAAGAGTATATATATAAAAACAGTCAAAAAAATAAGTAAGCAAAGAAATTATACATAATTTCATTTTTATTTAGAAAATTTTTCCAAAAACATTTTGGTAGGTTATTTTTTGAGTAATGTGGAGATTCTTTTAAGTTTTATTATTTATTTAACTGTGCCACAGTGCATCGGATTGAAAACAAATAAGCAAAACTTTGCAATAAGTAAATACATGCAAAAAGGGGAGTCGAAATAACTCAACAACAACAACAACATTGAAATTGATTACACAAATATCTGCAAAACTCAAATTCAAGTTAACAAGCCTTGAACCGACCAATATCATATAAGTTATCGAGTCCCTGACCATCATGCCAATACTAAATCAATACCAAATCAAGCCACAAAGAAAGCCCTTACTGATGCCTAACAAATTAAGTAACTTTTACATAACCTTTTTTTCTATTTCGGTAAGCCATATGATTTCAAGTGTATAGCCACATATACTTTTGTATATTATTTATTTTTATTTAATAGATTATAGCATATTTGCTTTACTTAATAGCTATAAAAATAATCAAAGGGAAAAGCTAGAACCAGCATATAGTTCGATTATTCAATTCAAATCCCATACATTGCCAATCAATCAGGGAGCTCCACCTCCTTTTGATTTCAGTGTTCTTATTTCTGCTACTAGTGCTGATCCTTGCTATTTGGTGTCGCAGCTGGCAATCTGATTTTCAATTTCCAATTTTAGTTCTATGCAAAGAAGACGACAACGATGACGATGACTAGCATCAAATGACTGCAGTGTGTGCCAACTATTGACACAGAACTCTCACTCACTCCCACATATAAAGCACTTGAGTAAATACACGACGAGCCGACAAACTACAGACAGACTCCAGGCCCTAGACACACTCCCAACTCCCAATCTCAGTATCAATTCCAGTCTCAGTCTCAGGCTGTAATTCAGAGATATGCAAACGCATATTGAAACTGGGGTGGAACTTCAGGCAAATGGGTTGCCTTTAATTTCAATGGCATTCTGTTATATATAGTAAGCTATTGATCTAATATAATGCAATGACTTTGCCCTAAATATATTGGTCTTGACTTTAATTAACTGCATACATTAGGTTTTGAATTTGTTCTTAAAAGCAATTATCTACATAAAATCCGAATTGTTCTTTTTGGAGTACGTGGTTGACACATGAAGTTCAAAAGACATTTTCTATTTTCACTATGAAGTGTATTTAACTGGCGTTAATACCATTCAATGATTTTAAAATCAAAGTAACGTCAAGCAGCTGCGGCTCCCATTTCTATCAATTCCTTCATCCTCTCACCTATCCATCTGCCACATTCTTAAACCAGTTGTCTTTGCCAGGATTCCTATCACACCCATGCGTGTCGCAAGTGCATTCAATTACTTGATGTGTCTATATAGCAACTACAATGTATCGGTATTTGTCATTGCCTATGATTTTTTTTGTTCTTCTTCCTTCACATCATTCGTTGTCTTCATCCTTAAAGAGATTGCCTTTACTACAATTGCCATTTTGTAGCTATGGCAGATGAGAATACAAAATAAAAGGAGGTAAAATTGAAAAACGTATAAAATTGATGGATAAAATGATGCAATGGCAGTGGCTTTTCCAGCATTCTTAGCAACAGCTTTCGGATTGTTTATCTCGAGTCTTTGTCATAGCTTTCCACCACGAGAAGCCAGGTGCTTTTTATATATACAGTATATTGTGTATAGTAAGGAAACAGGGAGTGGAATATTTATGAACGTATATTTTTCTCCTTTCCCAACATAAATGGTTTTAAATTATTATTTTTTTCAATACCTTACCATGTATTTGACTATCATGATAACTCACCTGGAAAGAAAAGAACATAACAAGAATTAAATAAATTTGTTTGTAAATTGTTATTTGGTTTTCATTTTGTGTTATATGTATACGTTGCATTTTTAAACCACTTTCAATTAATCTAAAAGCCACCAAAGTTATACATGATGCACTTCCACAAATAGAAAGTTATTTTGCGAATTAAATTATTTTGCCCACAAAAAATGAAGCCCCAAAAAGTAGGCAAGGAAAAATGTGTGACTTGTTAAATTCACATACAATTTTGTCGTTTTATTTAGACAACAATATTTAAGGTTTACGAATTTTAAAGAATTTTACCAGCATCCCAATAGGAGCAAGAGGAACAAATGGTTTATTTATAAGTTTGTGTATTTATTTGTTGATTTTTCTCTTAGTGTATGTAAGCCAAGTGGCAAACAATATAAGTCAAACACAACGCTTTTAACAGATTACCAAATACAAATACAAATGGAAATGCAAAAACAAGTACAATTGAATGCAACATAATTATTATTTCTATCCCATATTGAATTTGTAATCCCAAAACAAAAGGCCTAGGCAACACAATAAGCATTACGCCACATTTAAAGTCATTGTGATAGGTTAAAGAGATTTATAGTAAATAGAATTGAGAATTTAATAGCTCCTAAGGCTACTTAACAGTTTTGGCTTTAATTGAAAAGCTAAGCCCAACTAGACAGAACTGTTAACACCCATCTCATTGCAGCTGGAACTTTGTTCGGTAGGTCGAAAAGTTTTTCACATGTGTTACGTGGACTTTGCGGTAGAAAATTGTTTTGCTGGGTCTAAAATGCACTGAGCTTAAATTAGCCAAAACAGCCAAAAAAAGAAAAAAACAGACAGCTCTACAAAAGGCAGAGAGAACCAGTACAAAAAATAAAAAAAAAAAACGGACGACGTGCTGTCATTGTCCAGCCGCTACTTACCATGCGTTTCCCCCTCTCCCCTGTTTTCTAACTCATACTCCAAGGACTGTTGCTTTTTGTCATAAACTCTAATGTTAAAATGTACCTATATATATATGTGTATGTATATATGAACAAATATGTACATATTTATATATATGGATGTATGTATGTATGTGTATGTATAGAGGTATATAAATTTATATATATATGAGTGTATATTTTTGGGGAGACTTTTTACTTTTGTCGCTTGGTTTTTGTTGATGTTGCCGCTATTTTTTTGTGTATATATATGTACAAGGATGGGGCATGGTTATGATGGGATGCAGGGTGTTAGGCGGGTGGCTGTTAATAATGCGTTGTCCTGGGCTTCAGTTCTTTTTGCTTTTTTTGTTGTGTGTGTTCTTTTCTTTTTTGTTGTCGCAGCTGCAAAACTCATGCTTTTGATATGGCAGATAAGCCCCGCATAAAATATTTTATTAGCCTGGCTCTTCGAGCTGCACTCTCTTGACTTGACAATGAACATGGCTGAAAAAGAGAGAGAGATAGCGAGAGAAATGACAAAGAGAGCAAGTCCGAGACATAATGTTCCTTCATAATGACATTGCTGGCGCCAGCAGCAAAAACTGCCTCACAACTCTCTTTCTCTGGCTTATACACATGAAGTTTTTCTTCTTTTTTTTTAGATCTAAATTACTGAAAGGGTATATTAAAATTTTAATGCAACGTATATTAACACTCTAACTTACTTCAACTACGATACGGAAAGTTTATAAACGAAATGAAAATTAATGACAATATATGAATTTATTTATCTAACTAAAGCTGATTAAATCTTTGTAAAACTAACGAGAAAAACTATTGAAAAACTATAGTGTCGTCTGATATTCATTTTAGTTTTTAATAAAAATGATTTAAATGCCGCAAGTAAAAAACATTTCCCGGTAGGAGAACTACTTTCCAAATAACAGAATATTTTGAGTCCCGTCCTTAAAAAGTTTGCTTTCTCTTTATATGTTTATAAATTTTGATTAATTTCTGGACGATGGGTTTTCGTACTGAATATTCTCAGTGCATGCAATATTCGTTGGTATTATGTTTAATTTCTTGCTCCGTTTGCTTTGTTTCTGCTTTTTCTTTTCTTCTTTTTTTTCCCCTCTCTTTTCGGTGAAAATGAAAATTAATGAATGCTCACAAATGCTTTTGGCATTGCGCCAAGTGAAGGCAACATACCAAAGACACTAAATTAAATGTCATATGTCAAGTTCTTTCACATTTCGTATGTGCGTGTATGTCAGTTTTGATACCCTATATTCATTGATGGCAAAAAGCAGCGTATGTCAAAGCATTTACTCAAACTTAAATTAGCATACTTAAATTCAACCAATTTGATAAATGGTTTTGTGACACGGCTCTCTTTAAATTTTGCTTTATAAATGATTAAAAAATTACCACTAAATCACTTTGTACTGAGTATCTTAAAGTCGTTCCATTTCGAAATGGTGTTTGTTTCTTTTTTTTTTGCTTTGTTTTTGTATGTGTTTTATTTCATTTTCAACTGCTGTTTGTCTTTGCCACGGCCCCGCAAGTTAATTTTGCAAAACTGCCAGCTGCTGCCCCCTCTCAGGCTCGTCCCTCTGGTGCCAGCGTCCCTTAGCCCCTCTATATCCTTAATGTTCGCTTGATGTATTTTAAATTAAATTTCAATTCTTTGCTGTTGCTGCTGTTGCTGCCTAACAAATTGTCTATTGCCACGTTTTTCTTTTTTTCTTTTTGTTTAAGGCGTGGCATAATTCAATTGCTCATACGCCATGATGTCTGTGGAGATCAATTAGATTAAGTCAAGTACCAAAATGCTGAGCTAAAAAGGTTTATAGAAAAAATATTAATTTCATTTTAAAATTTTCCTGTTGATGTAAACACCCTCGTGTGTTTGTGTGTGTATGTGTGTGTTGGTGTAAGGTGTCAGCATCTGTTTCAGTTTTTCTTCATTTGCCACGCTTTTAATTATTTAATGGCTTGTGTCAGAGGTAATAAATGTTGACCCTGCGCTGAGCCAGTCATTCTGTTTTTTTTTTTACATCAAACGCTGAAACGTACAAAAAATGCTTTCAAAGTGCTTAATAGTTGCGCATCATTAAATCGAGTTGCATAAAAGCATTACCACTTTTTCGATGTACAGAAAAAACGAAACCGGAAATCAATTTTTAAAAGCCGAAGTTCCTGTACACTTCCTGTCTATATTATATATAATATATTGCACATTAAAGAAAAAATTTAGATTTATACGAATCATTGATAGTTAGCTTCAGTTTATTTTTATTATCTAGATACATTTTTATAGATATATTACATGATTATATGCTGTAAAATTGCTGATATATCCAATTCTTCAAAATATAAAATGCAAGGTTCAAATTATGACTGGTTTTTTTTTTGTCTGGTCTTAATTACAAATCAATATATCAAAGGCAAAAGCGATTACCATTTCATTTTTCCTGCTAATTGCCCACTTGTATTGCTACTGCTTTCTACATTTTCAAAATTGGGTCTATTTGTGTAAATTTCATTTCGCTTTGAGTGTTCCGGCTGACAGTCACTTGAATGAACTTTGCTTGAAATTGCTTTCGATTTCATTGTCGCAATTGCTTTTACGCTTGAATTGGCTTAGACACCCACATTTAAAGACACACACACTCACACACACACAAACAGACAACACATACATTCACACAGTTGATCAGTTCTATAAGCTGATTTCAGACAATAATTTACAATTTCAATGTGGTAAGAAAATGCTCTTACTTATATCAAACTCTAGTCAGGTAATTTAACATTCTACTCACAGACATAGAACTTTTCCTCTCTCACACACATATACACATAGACATAAGTATAAAATGAAAATAAAATATTGTAAATAATAAACGAGCAGAAAAAGGGTTTTGTTTTTTGCCATTCCAGCATGAATTTCATTTATTTCCCTGCCGATTTTTGCTATTTCACACCCAAGAATGAAAATTGCAAAAAATGAGTGAATGACTATTAAGTTTTGGCTAAAATAAAATGAAATTTTCAACTTTTTACAAGGATACTGCCTATGAAAAGTTAGTAAAGAAAAATATGTATATGTATTTTTTATATAGAAAAACATATAATACTCTTGATATTTTGATTATATTTATATATTGTGGGTTCTTGTTCTAGTAAATATAAATAATTTAATTGAATATCGATGAAAAATTTGATACTTTGGAGATTATATTCAAAAGATAAGAAAAATAAAATAATAATTGGTAGCCCGAATGCTTTTGAGATTTCATAGACTAAAATAATACGAATAAATACGAATATTTTTAATGGAATTTCACTATATGGTTATTTTACTTAAAGTGAAACGAAATTGTAAATTTTACCTTGCAAATTAGAAAATGTAAATTTTTCGATTAATTTGCATTGGCAAAATTGTTGACCTCCAAACCGATTGCAATTTGAAAAGGTTCTCAAAAAAAAAAAAAAAGGAAAACAAAGTTGTTCACCATAAATTTGGTTAAAAGCAAAGTCATGCCTACATATATACCCCGCAATTCTTCTCGCCTTTAACCCGCTTTTTCCTTTCCCATATATTGCACTGCCAACTAGGAGCAGTTCGGCTGTTTGTGTCCTTGTCGCCATCGTCATCGTTCTTGGGCTCGTTCTCGTCACGATACGGTTGCCACGTGTATAACTTATTTATAAGGCTTTTACGCACAAATACACAAAAACTCAGAGAGAGAGAGAGAGTCAGAAAAAAAAAGGAAACACAAAAGGCAATGCGAGTTGAGTGTTTGAGCGGGTACCTACCTACGCCTTTAACCCGCTTTCAGCAGAGAATTTGCGAATGGACATGGCGAAAAGTGGAGAAATGAAACGAAATGATACGAAACATGTCCTTTGTGTACGCTTACACATGTTCCTTGACGAAATATGGAGGCGGCAACAGTCCGACCTCTGTTTGTATTCACAGTAGTTTCGGCAATTTTCTTGTCGTGGGTGCCCATGATAATTGCGTCTTTGTGTGTTTGGCCCCTTTTTTCCCCCATTAAAAATGTAGAATGAATATTTTTAACGACTCAGCATTGTGGCTGTATATGTTCAGTATGTGTATGTGTATGTTATGTAAGCACTAATTTAGCATATTTCACATATTTGGCAACTAAGGGTTAAGGGAGTTTTTCACTTTTCTACCCTTTACTTTAGGGTTAAAAGATAGACTACAATGTATTTCAAGTAAATTTTTACAATACAGAACCAGTATCCTATGTAGATATATATTCATTATCGGCATTAATTTGTTACAACAAATAGAACTAAATCTCATTTCGAATTCGATTTTTGATTAATGCTTACTTTGTATTAAGTATCTTCCAGTCCTTGCCTTGTCTTGTAAACCATAAATGTGGTTCGTTTGTTTTTTTTTTTTTTTTTGGTAAATCTCACATTCCTTTATTCCTTTTTCGGTCTCTCTCCCTCTTTCATTTTCATTTTTTCTTTCTATTCTAAATTATTTTTTCTCACCATAAAGCAGCTTAAATAAATTCGTAATTATTTTAAACGTGCCCAAGTTGATGCCACGCCCTCGCCTGGCCTCCATTACGCTTCACAGGCGGAAAGTTTTTCGCACAAAGTTTTGCTTTTACTCCCGTCACCTTCATCCTCCACCCTCTGCTCATTAAGTATCACAAATTTCAGTTTTCTTTTGCAAGTTTTCTCTGGCCAGCAGGAAAAAGGAGTGGTGACTAGAAGGAGCGGCAAACGGCTGGGTGAGAGTTGACGGAAGGCAATGGCGGTAGCGTTAGTGGAGGCATTCAAGTGCCGTCGCATCACACGCTAAGTAATTATGAATATTTTTAACGAACTTTTGCCACAGGCAGCCCGGCAAATCAAAATATTTCATTTCAAACGAAAAGTTAGAGCAAAAAATAATTATTTCACCCAAAAATAGAAAGCATCAAGGAAAAAGAATTTATAAGAAAACTGCATTAAATATATATGGGTATGTATATGTATGTATGCTCTGGCCAAGAGAAAAGTTCACAATTTTTAGATTTTCATTTTTATTCTCACAGATCTGTCCGGCAGATAAAAAATATTTTATTTATTACATTTTCGGCCATTTTAATTATTAATTAAGCAAAAGTTAAATAGAGAAAGAAAGCAACACGAATTATATGCCAAGATGCCAGAAACTTTTCTGTTCCGGAGATTATGAAAAATTATGGAAAAATGAACGATGAACAATTTAATCTTATATATTGTATGTACCTACCTATGTGAGACCATAAATTTGGTTGAAATATTTAGCTTTAAGCTGCATTAACTCAATCCCTATTGTACCTACAATTTGTACTATAATTAATAATTTTCATGCTTTGTTTGATTAAAATCTATTATTAAATTAATGAATATTTAAATGTTCTATTTTAGAATTTAACACTCAATTAACTTTTGTCATAAAAATCTTATATTTCAGCATTTAGTTCACTTAAAAAAGATACCAGTCAATTAGAATAGAGGTCAAGCCAATAAATCAAGTTGAAAGGGCAAGCATCAGTTTGATTGACTTCCTTTATGTTTGTGGGCATAAATTGATTTTGGTTTTAAAACCAATTAAGTGAGACAAAGTTGAATCTAGTGAGGCCGCAAACTGACAAACTGGCAAAGACAAAGACAACTAACCAAAGTTGCGGCTAACTTTGAAAGCGTCTTAGCAAAAAAAAAAAAAAAATTAATCTTGACCAAAATGCATTACGGAAAACTTCTATTCCAAGCTAATTATCATAAAATTAAAAGAAAAGGCTTTCACATCAGCCACCTTAATTGAATTCTGAAACAATGCACTTGCACGTGGTGCTTGGTTTGGGTGAAAGCCAGAGCTTACCTGCGCACAATTTGATATGACAAAACTGTTTATTTTTTTACTTTAACGCATTCTATAAGAGCTATAGGACCGCCTTGGCTGTCATTTAATTTTATGCAGAATTTCAATGAATCAACTTGGTACTCAGTTCATCATAGCAGCTTTGATGCTAAAGCTGCATAGATTAGCATAAAATCAACAGACAGCAAGCCAGCCAGCCACGCCCAAAACTGGCCGGGAAAAGTAATTTTGGGTTTTCAATTAAAATACCTAGCTAACACCGGATCCCATACATATATCAGGCAAAGCGGTAAACTGCATAATTCACCTTTACCATCATCATCCATACACGGAGCAGTGAGCCAAAGTGTCCAGAAAGAGGAAACAGGAAATGTAATGCCAATAAATTAGCAACTCACCTTCTCTCTCTCTCTCTAAGAGTCCAAAATTGGTAATTCTTTCAATACAACCAGCTAGATTTAACAAACACTAATCTACATAGTTGTAGATTATCTTTCTATCTGTTGCCTTAATTTAGAAAAACAAACCTTAATGAATGTGAATTGCTTCTCTATGTGGAGGGGCTCTATTTAAATATTAAAAATTAATTCAAATTTTCAGTCAATATTCAAAGATTAATTTAAGATTAGGTAACCAGATATTTAATGATAATAAATTTCAATTAAAGAACTTATTATTAAATCCATCCCCTTTTCTTGCTATCCCTGTTTTGGCCTTGTTTAGATTTTCCCCTTAGTCATTTCAATTGAACTTTTGCTGTGCAGTGTATTTAATTGCTTTGCTGTTCAACTTTTAGCAATTTTGGCCAAGTCATTCATTCATTTGTTCCATTATGGCGTGATTTGTTTTGTGTGCAACTGTTGGAAATTTATGTACCTGTATGTTTCCTTTGTGTATAAAAGCAGCACATACTAATACTAATACCAACAATAACAACAGCAACAACAACAACAACTAGAACAACAAACAAAAGCAATAAAACTAATTATGAAAGTTTGTCTGGTCAGGTGTGAGATGACATGGAAACAGAAATCAGAATTATAATGTTATTGAATTAAACATTTTATTAATAATCATATGTCAATAACTTAAATATTTAGTTTAAGTCTTTTTTACGCAATTTTCCATTTAGATTTATACACATTTCTGAATTAATATATACATATGTATATACGTACATATATAAATATATATAATTGTATTTGTCATATTATTTTCTTGTCTTGTGTCATTAAAGGTCACGTATGTATCTTGTTGTAGCAGAAAGCAAAAGTTGGTCCTTAGCCTGGTTTATATTCTTCCTTTTTCGCTGCTTGTTATTTGGTTCTTAGAAGGACATTTGATTTTTTTCTCTCTTTTTTATGATTATGTATTTTCTTATAGTCGTTTGACGTTCGTTTTTTTTTTGTGTGTGATTCTGTTACTGTGTTTAGTTAGTTGTTTGCCATCATAAATATTATGTCGGTTTGTCTCGTTTTTTTTTTTTTTTCCTCTTCCTATCTGTATATACAGGAGGGATTTATGGGGTCACATTCATTGCTGCTGTCACATTGAATATTTGTAGCTAGCATTGAACTTTAGCAAAGGTTTTTCCACTCAACTTCTGTATGACATAACTTTGATTGTGTTGGATGTGGCCAGCTGAAGGATAGAACAGAGGCAAAAAGGAGAGAAAATTTTGTTTGGAAAATGCTCATATTTCTATCTAATATGCAAACTGACAACTTAAGTACGTTTATGTACGCATACATAAATGGATATTTAAGACACTCAAAGAACGTATATAAAGATTTTCGAGTCATCTCCAATTCCACATTCCACTTTACTCCACTTCACGCCGATCCAATTCAAACCAAATGACAAGTTAATCATTTATTTACGTTGACATGTCATTGCTCAAGTATTTATTTACCTCTTAGGCTTAGGCAATGCCAAAATTTATATATATTTGTGTGTATGTGTGTGTGTGTGAAAGTGTATGTGTATGTGTAAAGTTTAAAAACCGCACCCACATAAGCTTATGTGCTAGTTGTTTACTCTATTATCAATTTAGTTAATGTGTTAATTCGCTTTGAGTATCCCAGAATTAGGTTCATTTTGTTGTTTTTTCGAATTTAAATTATTATGAATATATATTAACGGTTTCCTTGAAAAATAATCTTCAAAATTTAACAAATATATTTAGAATATTACATGTATTTACTTTTGGAATAACGTTAAAATTGCTTTCCGGATTTATACGTGGATAAACATATACGAAAAGGAAGCTAGAAAATAATTTATAATAAACATAATAAGCAAGCGACAGCTGTTTCCAATGTCTGTCACAGACGGATAGAGAGGGAGGGAGGGAGAGGGATTTAGAGAAAGAGAGAGAGAGAGAGAGAGAGAGAGAGAAAGAGAGACAGAGAATTCATAATGTTGGCAAGCAATGGCGGTTTTTCCGGTGTCGGTTTTTTGATGACAGCATAAAAGGCATGCAAAATGTTTAATCCTTGAGACGTTTTCAAGCTTAATTACGTGTTTACCACTGCCTCAACTCATTCACCCAGTTTAAAAGTGGCAGGTACACATATACACATACATTTATATATATACCTTACATATACAAACATACCTCTATCATCATGAACATATATAGTTTTTTAGTCTCTTCTCTTGTCTTTCCTCTTCTTAGTATGCTACAAATTTAATACTTTCTAGCATATTTGCCGCAGAGCATACACATAGCACAAATTTTTGAATATCTTACCGAAAATGTGAAATATTTTATGGTCTACCCTTAAAATGAAGACAAAGGAGAGTGCAGAAGAAGAAAAAGCTGAAAATACCAATCAGCGCGCCTGTCAGCCCAACTCGTGCTTATCGCCAAGTTTTTGATTTGCTTTAAACTTTTTTTTTTTTTTTTACCATCTTTTTAGCTGGCAAACGTAAAATATGGTCAGAAGAGTAGGGGGTAGAAATAAGATGAACTGAGCTGCGTTTTCTTTTGAGGCAGGGCTCACTCGTCCTTTTTGTTTGTTTTTTTGGTTTTTTTCTCTTCTTCATCTTTTTTGCTGCCTTTTTTCTTTTTGTGTTGCGTGCTTTGGCATCCCTTTTTCTATAGAAACTAAGGCGCCTCCTGCCTAGCCCAAGCGCGGCTCAATTATATAAATTTTTATGAGTCCACCAAGAAAATTTATGCGCGCGTTCGTCTCTGTCGTTTACACACAACAACAAGAAAAAAATATAAACCAGAACATGGCCTGCTCTTGCGGCTTAACAACTGTAGAGTGAATGGAAGCCCAACTAGCAGCTCTTGTTATTAATAGTTTTTTCATTGACATAAAGACTAAAGTCTGTGCAAATGTTTAGAGAAACAACAAATGTTATGTTTCGAAAAACTTTTCAGCAGACTTTTTGGAGACTTTTACAATATTTATGCAGAGAAATTTAATTCGCTTTCATTTTGTTGCTAACAAGACAAGAAAAAAAAAAGGGCAAACTTTATTTAGATCCTTGCCATCCCTGGACTCGACCTGATTATGCCAGAGGGAATGGCTTTGATGGCAACCATAGAACATGAGCATATTGATTGCTAACAGAAGCTGAAAAGGTGCTGGCAACCATATACATACATACATGCACACGCACATACATATTATATCTATATAGGTATATGTATATGTATATATATATGTGTGTGCATGTGTGTATTATATGTATGGATGTAGTTTTGGGGTAAAGTTTTATGACCATGGCTAGGAAATTTGTTGTTGTTGCTATTGTTAAGGTTTTCCTTCTTGCTCTTCTTTTTTTTTTTTATGCTCAAAGCAATGCCAATGAATTGATTGATGTGTGTGTTGTTTGGCAAACCCAAACCGTAACCCAAACTGAAAACCGAAAAGCAAAAGGCAACAGCGAAATAAAATGCACATAAAAGGCAAAACTCTAGCCCCTCATCTTCTCATCACACACATGCACATAAATTACAGTTTTACGCTGACATTTTACTATTTTCTTGCGCTCGCCTTGCTGCCATTTCATTTTTCCGTTTCCTTCTCCATTATTTTTTTTTTTTTCTCTTTTCTCCTTTAGTTTTCTGCGGCACTAAAAAGCCAAAGCCAAACAACTTGGCTTTTGTCATATTGCACCACAGACTGCGGCATAGTGGCATAAACAACAAGATTTTATGCTCTGCTCTGATCTGCTCTGTTCTGCTTGGTTCTGTTCTGTTCTGTTCTGTTCTGTTGTGCTCTGTGTTTGGGTCAAAAACTTCAAACATGCTGAAAATTAATTTAATGCGCCATTTTCATGGGAGAGAAAACAAAAAGCCAACAAAAAAAAAAATAGAAGGGAAAATGATTGTAAATGGTAAAAATCATTGAGGCAAGGAGAGTGCAAACAGGCAAATGAAAATGTAAACTTAAGTGGCACACACACACATATACACACAAAATTTTTCAACAATTTTATGTGCCAAAAACCAAAACAGAAAAAAAAACAAATTCTAAAAAGAGAGAACGTGGGAGGCACAGGGCAGCAAAAAAAAAAAGAAAACCAAACCCAGAGAAAAAAAAGGGCCAAATTCTCCACTCTTGACTCTCTTGTTCAGGCTCTACATATTTTATTTAACAGTCTGTTCAACGCACTCGACACACATTCAACGCTAGTTTTGGTGGCTCCATTAATTGGATGTGCCAGTTACAATGTCCCTTTCCAACCTGCCACCAACAAACCATCCCCCCGCTCTCTCATTCGTTGCTCAATCGTAGCTTCAATTAAATTCAAATTAAGGCTTTGGCCCTAAGCCCAAACAGATGGGCATAGATTTGTGGGTCCAGGCAAAACGACTTAAATGATGCCCCAATGACATGGCATAAATATTTTTCTTGCCCACCAAATAAAAATGAGAAAAACAAAAACAGAATTGAACAACAAATACTGAAAATGCCTGGCAGTAAATCGATTTAAGTTCACATGGCGTATACATTATACCTACTACATAGAGCGACGCGGTTAAAGAACAATTTACTATTATACCAACTGTTATTTATGACCACTCGATATGGAATATAAACTGATTGCTTAAAGTCTTTTTAGGGAATTGCTTAAAGATTCGCTCTCACTCGCCTTGACTTCCATGCAGTCAACAGAAAAATGATTAAATTATGATATATGTACATACATATATGTAATTTTTGTAAAATTGATTTCATGCTTCAGATACAGAGCAGTGTCCACAACAGAGAAGTCCCACAATTTCCGCCTGCGTATGCCCTTAACCCAATCCTTTTTTATCCAGATACACACACACACACATACCTACAAACACACATATAATGCTTACCCCAGTCTGAATGGTTGCTCTGCACATATTATTCGATTCTTATTGTAATCGTATGAATATATTTCTCGCATTATAATGCTCAACAGAGCATCAGTGGCTTTTTTCCTGCACAGTCGTTGACTTTTTGCATTTTTAATGTGTGTAAATGCGAATCTCTTTCTCGCCCAACCTGCTTCTCCCTTACTCACTTTTCTCTCACCCCCCCTAACACACTCTCTTTCACTCTATCTCTCACTTATTCTCTCACATTCCCCAGTTTACAGTGCCTTCTTTCTCTCAATAATTTCCGCTACGGTATTTTGAGTTGGGTAACATGCGTGCCTTGGCGTCGTTGCCAAATAGAGTGTAACGTCTGTAACCAAGTGTGTGTGTGTCTGTGTGTGTGTACATGTGTGTGGCGCCATCAACTTGAAAAAAGTGTCAGCAAGCAAAGCCTTAAATCTCTGCCTGCCACTCATTGTGTATATGAATGTGTGTATAATACACACCTCTTCCGCCACTAGCAAAATCGCATTTATATCACTGCATTTGGCAGTTTTTTATTTTGCCTTGCGGCTCTGCCCTAACTTAACTTGACTTGGCCTGGCAATTTCTGTTTCGATTCACCGCCTAACAAACCGGAAGGAAGTTAGTTTTTAAACGCAGCCCAACCCTAAAAATAATCCCACACTCCTCTTACAAGGTATACCAGAACTCGGTGATTAGCCTCTGGGCATAAGATTGTGGCTGTGCGACATCTACCCACGGTTTTTGCCGACACAGTTTATTATGTTGCATGCGCGAATTTGCAATCCTTTCCATCTAGCGAACCGCAATGCTTACCAAATTGGAAAATGGCATTTAAATTTAAGTCAGGATAAGAAATTTAAGAAGTTTTTATATTCATATAAATTGTGAAATAAAATTAAAGCAAAACTAATTAAGAAAATATATTATAAAAAAATATGGAAATAACATATATATGTAAAACTTAATCTTTGTTAGAGATAAGATAAAAGTTTCAGGAAAAAGTAGCTCAAATTGGATATGTTTCAACACCATCAAATTTGAATTGTTGAAATTCTAGACAGTTGTTTTTGGGTCTGATTGGTAGAAATTTGGAAAAGTATAAAACCAATCTTTTGAAGATATTTTTAGAATACAAACAGAATATTTACAGCTTATATCCATGCTTTGAATTTTGGAGCAAAAAATTCCTTTCTTTAGAAAATTCGATAAGCATATTGTAGGCATTAAAGTTTTGGTTTTTGTCAGGGCTATTTTCATTATAAAGATATATCAAACTTATTGACTTTTTCGAATTTTTTTATGGAAAAGTTAATAATAGTTACTTGAACTTGGTTCCCTTATCCTGTCAATTGCAACTTTTAACGATAGTTACAAAAGATAGAAAGAGTGGTAGAGAGAGAGCGGAAAAGAGAGAGAGAGAGCAAAATAACAGTTTATCTTAAACGTTGAGTAAACCACTTTTTGGCAAAAGTTTTAGCTGAAATATCCTTTTACATAGAAATTGTTGAGTTACCATAGAATTTGACAGCCTTTGGCGTTTTACTCAAAACTTGTTGGTCTTCACTCCGTAGAGAAAGTTTACCCTCTACTTAGCTTGAGTTATACTACTTTCTAGAGTAGGTGAAAATAAATAGGGAGTGTTTTTTGTAGATTCACCCCCCTCCTATCATTACACGAGTTTCCCCCCTTCTTGAAGCAACCCTTTTCTTACAGTCATTTAAATTAAATACTAAAAAGAGAAAAGAAACAGAAATCATTGCAAGTCGCAAAATGGAGGACAGACGACCAGACCATGGCCAGATCTCAAACATTCTGTTGAGCAGGTAACTGTGAGCCTCTCTAAGCCAAAAACTGTAGGAAAACGAGATGTTTTATATTTCATATTATGTATGTCTGTCTCTAGCTATGTGTTTGTGTGTGTGTATGTAAGCGTATAACAAGGGTTGCCATAGCCCGACCCGGAGCCTGAGGAAATTAAAGTGGTTTTTCTTTTTGGGGTTGGCTTTTCTATATATCTCTGTTTATATGTATATATATATGTGTGTGTGTGTGTGTCTGCAATATTTCGGAAGTTACTTTGCACTGTTGGTGGTGGTTTCTGTGGTAACTTTGACACTCGCTCTTAAATGTTGGCTACAACCATCGCCTGTCTCTTATTCCAAAACGTTTTTGGTTTTGTTTTGTTTTGCATTTTATTTTTGTTTCTTTTTTCTTCCTTTTTTCAGGTTAAGCCTGCACCTTTATGAAATGACAAAGAGGAGAAAGTAAAAAAAAAAAAACGAAAACTTCCGTTTGTCGACCGTTTGGCAAATTGACATTTTTATTTTTGGACTTGTTTCTGGGATTTGGTAAGTATTTGGTTTCGTTGTTGCCTCTTGTCAAAACATTCGTGTAAATGAATATTCCCTCCTATTCGTTCCGCCTTTTGTTCGTTTTTGCCGAAAAGAACTAACCCACACTTCGTTGCCACCTTTTAGGGAATTGTCGCTTTGCATCTCTGTTCGTTTTGTCTTTCATGCGTTTATATGGCTATTACTCCTTTTTCTTTTTTTGCTTTCCTGCTTTCTCCATCCTTTTCTTCTTTGGCGCCATTTTGGCTGTCCCCCCCAAAAAAAAAAGTGTTGAATGAAAAAGTCTTGAGACTATTATGACCCAAAAGCCATAGCAATGTGTGTACCAGCCTGTGTGTGTACGTTATCGAGCAATTTTCTTCCTTTTCTACTTTGCCTCTTTTCTTGATTTGCCTAAGTTGAGAGAAAAAAATAAAAATAAAATATAAACAAAAAATAGAAACTTAATTCGCCAGCTTGAAGCATGAAAATCTTTTAAGTGATGAGAATGGTCGGTAGATGAGTTGATGTAAGTAAAAGAAAAGCACTTGGTGAACTACAAATAAGGAAAAGATTCCACAAATTGAAGAAGTTGACTTAAATAAAGGATTTTTGGTATATTTTATTAAAAAGAAAATAAAAGATTCTTTTTTATTTATTCCACTTCAAAAAGTATTCATTGAAATCTGTAAAAGAGAAACTATGCAAAAGAAAATCAAAGAAATTCTGCTTATAAGGAGCATAAAGAAAAATTTGATGGCGTTAACTTAAAAAAGAAAATAAGTTAATATGAGGTGGAATGAGGCCAGTTTTCAAATTAACTGCAAACGAAAGAATAAAACGAGAAATGAAATGAAAAGAGAAAATGGAGAAAAAAAGAAATGTGAATATCTGGTGTCCTTGTCGTTAGAAACGGATATATATATTACACATATTTTTTCACTTTTGCCAAAATGCGAAAAACAAGAAAACGGAATTTGACAAACAATTTCAATAAATTTCTGCAAATAACTGACAAAATGTGTGAGTGAAACAATCTGAAAAAGAGACAGAGAGAGAGAGAGAGACAAAGCGAGAGAGAGGGGGAAAGTCAAGACGATAAAGCGACACACATATAGAAAAAGGCAAAATGGCGGCCATGGAGTTCAAAACGAAATTAAGCAGAGAAAACCCGAAAACGAAAATGAAGATGAAACCAAAAGCCAAAGATGAAGATGAAACCGGGCAAGCGGAAGGGATAACAAGTCGAATGTTGCGTTGACAATATTAGTTCATGTTTCACATATACAGCAAACGGAAAAGGGGAATGAGGAAGAGGAAGAGGAAAAGAAAACGAAGGCGGACAAGGATGTGTATGAGTTGGATGTGTCATATCGTAGTTCATTGGTTTGCCTGTCAGCTGTCAGCACGTAAGCCGCTCATTTGAACGCTATTTTTTTTCTTCTTCTTCTTCTTCATTTTCTCTTGCCCTTCTGCATTTTGTTGACCAATCTTCATCTTCTGCTTCCTTGAACTTCCTCCGTTGTTAGTTCGTTTCGTTAGCCAGTCCCAGATGCTTGGCCTGCTACGGCTACTCTTTGGAATGTCATGACATGTCAACATTTAACACTTTGTCCTTTTTTTTGCTCCTTTGGTTGGTTGGTTTGGAAAACTATTCATATTTTCTTTCTTTTTTTTTTTTTTTTTTTTTGCTCCAGCGACAAAAATTTGTCACCCGAGTAAAATGTTATCGAAAGCATATTACATATTTGGCTCTGCAACAGGAACAACAACTATAGCAAAGTGTCTTATGAATTACGAGTACATTGCACAACAGATTGAGGCATTTAGGAGTGATGATAGATAAAGAGGGGGGGCCGGGAACGTAGGACGTAGATAAATATACATAGTATAGGAAAAAATAATTCGATTTCGTTGTGGGTATGTGAAATGATGTGTTGGTGGGAACATTTGATCCCAAATAGTCAAAGAATACTTTTAGAGCTAGGAGAAAATAGAGGATATTTGAGAGATTGGCAAAAAGGAAAAGAATTTTTCTGATACCCTAACTTTCTAACAAACATTCAGAATAAGTAAATAGACACACACTCACACACGCACATGATTCCTCAATATCTCAGTCTCTATCTTTTTCCCATTGGCTATTTGATCGAATCAATTTCTCGAGTTGTGTTTTGACTTTTGTTGACTGCAATCAGCAATCAGCAACTAGCCAAAAGGCATCTTCCACTGTCATTGGCAATAGCACTACACTTGATTGCCAATAATAATCCCCATCAAACCAAAGACAAATCACAATTGCGTTAACTACAACTACAACGAATCTATGCACGAGGGCTATTCCAAAACATTTTCATCTATCAAGAATAGGTGCAGCTTCTATATCTTATGTCAGTTCAAATAATCAATAATGTTTGGGCTTTACAAATGGCAATTCATATATTTTTTAGCTCTTTTTATTACAATTTTAAGTTATTAAAGTAGGTACATACTATATGAACCCAAACTGTTAGTTCAGCCCTCGTACAAACAAACATCTATTGTTATGGGGCACAACTCAAGCGCAAATCATATAAAAATGTATAACTCAAATGTTGATGTTGATGACGAAACATTATGCATGATTTTGTTTTCCATTTTTCCTTTTTTTTTTTTGTTTTGGTAGAAAACTGCAAAAACAACAACAACAGCAAGACCACAATCATGAAATTTGGCATCTATTTATATGTGGCAACGTAACATTTTACATTTTATGAGAACCTAAATATGTTGGTGACATCGTAGTGTCAAGGCATAGGTTCTGGCCCCGGTGCTAAAATTAAACCAGACATTTTGCTTTTCGTCTCAGCGAACGGCAGCAACACGTGCAATTTCTATTTCACTGCGGCTCGTTGATGAGCGCGCGAAAATCACAATTTTCCCTGCAGAACAATTTGCTTTAGTTCAGTTCAGTTAAGCTTGTTGTTGCTATTGCTGTTGTTGCAGCAGTCTCACAGCGTAATTTTGCCAACAATGACAACACCAGCAGCAGCAGCAGCATCAGCAGCATCAGCATTAACAATGGCTATGGTAACGGCAGCAATGCCTTGTTGGGGCTGTGCTATGCGGTCTGTCAGTATTGCTGTTATCCTTTTATGCATTTTAATTTGCACACATACAGAGATAGAATCATACATATCTGAGAGATGTTGCTGTTGTGGCGGTAGCTGTGGCTATGGCACGTGCGATGTTGCTGCACCCGTGGGTGTTTTTTCCATGCCAGTCATAAAAGCAGCAACATTAGAAATTATATGACTGTCACATACAATGACAACACTCTGTATATAGGCCTACCTATATATATAAATGTATACATGAGTGTGTGTGTGTGTGTGTATGCTGGGGAATTCATTAGCCCAACTCAAGGCGCGCCCGCGTTGAAAGTTTGCCCACATTGCGTTGGCAACTTTAAAGTGCCTAGGCCTATGATTCCCATCCCGTCGAATCTCTCTTCATTCCTCTTCGCTTGGTTGTCGTTATGCCCCCGAGTGTGCTTATCATAATTTCATATGTATGTTTGTGTGACAGTATGTGGGTGTGTGTGCGTGAGGGTGGGTGGAAATGTGTGTTTTATTAACATTTTGGGTGCATTAACCTGACAGCTAATGGGCAACTTGAAAGCAAAGGCTAGGCTTAGATTTATGTTAATTTATTTCTTATTTAATTCTTTTTTTTTTAGTTTCCTTTTTTTTTTTTTTGGCATAGAAAATAATATAATTTTAACTTACCGTTGCTGCACAAAACGTTGCATTGCCCACAAATGACAGATCTTGAGAGCGGCGTTGTCGCTGGACTCGTTGCTGCTGTTGCTGCGTTATGGCTGCTGTTCTTGTTGAGTCGCAGCAGCCTCCGCCGCCACCGCCGCCGTCGTCGTCGTTGCCACCACCACCACCACTATCTTCAATTGGCTGTTGTGTGGCCAGCAATGGGCAACAATTTGTTGCCACACCCACTACGCCCAACAGGCTGCACTGGCTGCTGCTGTTGTCGTTATTGCTGTTGGTGTTGGTGTTGGTGTTGATGCTATTGCTACTATTGCTGCGTCGTCGTCGTCTGCGATGTCGATGATGTGGATGATGTTGGCGCTGGCGTTGATTATGACGACGGCAGCGTTGTTGTTGCACTGCGGCGTCTATTTTAATGGCAGCTATAGTGCTGCTTTACAGCAGCACTCAATCTACTCAGGGGATTTGTTTGAACTATACTCGCTGTTCCTTCTGTTTGGATGCTGATTGTTGCTATTGGTGATGCTGTTGTTGTTGTTAATGTGTATACGATCAATATTGCATTTGCTGCATTTGCCACATCCTTCAGTTTAGCTTATTACCAAACGACAATTCCATGAGTATTTCGCATATTTGTTTTTTTTTTCTTGTGTCAAAAATTCCTGGCATAAGGGACTAATTTCTATATTTTTTTGTTGCTGGCAGCACGTTGTTGTTGTTGTTGTTGTTGTTGTTATAGGTTATGAAACAATTCCAGTTAGCAGTCTTGAATGTTGGCATGGCTATAAAGAAATGTCGGCACAAACAATTAGCAAAGGAAATTTGCAAAACAGTAAATGAAATTAACTTAAATTTTCCCTGCCAAAAATTGTCGTTTGCCATTCTCTAAATTTTTGGCAATTTTCCCATCTAGCATAACACACACGTGCAAATATTTTTCGATATATACATATATATATAGATATGTATTTGAATGTCTGGCACGATTATGACCCTATCTAATGGCAATCAATTTATATTGGAAAGACATTCGCAATTCGCATGCGGAAGCAAATTTTTCGTCTAAATTATAGATTTCTTCTCCCTTCTGTTGCCTGTTGGCAATTTATCGTATTCCAATATTTGGCTGGCAATGATAATTTTGTGTGTGTGTGTGTAACAGTTTGTGTGTGTGGCAAGCATAACTTGGTTGGCAACAGACGAGAGGCCACACCCTTTTGACAAATTGCCAACTTAAAATAAAATTACAACGTTTTTTAGAGCAGTTTCTAAAGGCCAAATTACAGGAAAAAAATGTTTTTCTCTTTATTAAATTAGGCAATAATTGTGCTTGAAAATTTTAATTTTAATTTTAAAAGAATTTTTATTGATAATTGAAATGTATCACAGAAATATTTAGGTTTGTATGCAGAAATAATAGTAAGATCTCTATTATATAATTGATTACCAAATATTTACTATTTCATATTTAGCACTGTGTAAATAGGTGGCAATATTCAAGGGGTTTTGAATTAAAAAATATATAGAACTAACTTTCGATGGATTAGTGAAAACCAAATTCTTTGATATTTGACAATTTAATTTAGTTGCCTTGATTGCAAGTGAATATAATAAAGGAAAAAACTTTCAAGGTTTAGTACCATTTTTATTTGTGTATTTGTGTATAACCTTTAATTATATGTACCTATACGTAAGGTTTTGGCATTCAACAACATTTTTATTTATTTCCTTTATCTAGATCTCCTTGTCCGGACTTTAGATTTTTAATTATGGAAATGTATAAAATTAAAATTTAATTTTTATTTCTATTGTTTATATATCTTTTTTTTTGCTCATTTTGCCAACTGTTAATTAACATTTTTCATATCAAAATATCCAGGAAAATGAAAGCAAAAACGACCAATTAGAAGTCGCAAAAATGTACAACGAAGCAGAAAATGTTTGAGGGGGGTCAGAAAGAACTCAATGTGCAGTTGAAAAATTTGAAATGCTAAAACCTAACGAAACCAAATGTGAAATGCAAATGACAGCCAGACAGATAGATACAGCAAAACCGGGCGGGAAAGAGTAAAAGGTACGGAATGGAGATAGAAGAGGATATGGTAAAATGGAATGGGAATAAAATGCAAAGCAACAACTGCATCGGCAACGGCAACGGCAACGGCAACTCTTAATGAGTGCGCTGACATAAAAATAATTATGAATTAAAACCAAAGTTGTTTAGTTTTTTGTCATTATTATTATTTATGCTTTTTTCTCTTGGTTCTTTTTTTTTTGTCAACTCATAATTCAAATGCATGTAAAACTGAAAAGGGGCGTGGCTGTACCAGTATCAGAGCAGAGACTGTTGCCAACGAACTCATCGTGGCTGACTCCCAAAGCGAGTAACTGTGCCGGAGCTTAGACGGTTTCATTGTCTCCGAGAAATGCGACGTCATCGTCAGACTTAGTTGGCGCCCGTTGTCTGTCTGCATTTTCATTTGTGGCGCATAAAAAGACAGACGAAAGCAACAACAACGACAAAAAAAACAGACACACACACACATATATTCATTCAAAAAAATAAAAAAAAAAAACATAAAAAAAGAGCTGCTGCCAGCAAATGTCCATCAACAACTACAACAAATGGCTTTTCTATGGATTTGTGTGTGTGTGTAAGTATGTGCAGCATAAAAGGACATGGCTGAATGCTGTTTTTAGGCACTGTCTCGACTCGGCGGGTCAGCTAAATGCAACTTCTCTCCCTTTATCTCCATCTATCTATCCATCTCCTTTTATATCTATCTTCATTTCTCGTACAGAAATGGAGCATAATGCAGTCGACTTCAAGTTGAGTGGGAGATTGCATTTAATGCAACATCACGACGTCATCCCCTTTTGGGAGACGAGAAAAAGTTTCCAGCTGCTGTATCCCAAAACTAATGGCTTGGCTTAAATATTTAGTAAAAGGGAGACAGTATTTTACCGATACTTTTTCCAGCAACTGTAAATTAAATATTTTTTTTTTTTTTTTTGGCTTTTTCTTATGGTCTGACTCTGCGCCCAAATGTATACTATAAATTTTGATACCAGGCGACAAGAGAATTCTTTTCGTTTTACCATGCATAAAAAACCTTTTGCATTGATTTAAATATATTTCATTAAAATTTGCTTAAGTAAATAAAGAAAAACAAATAACGATAAGTGCAGTGATTTCAAATTGAACTATAGTTCTCGTATATTCTCTGCTTTAAGTTCAATTTGTTTGTTTATTCATTTGCCAGGCTGTTACTTTCCTCTCTGGCAACATGCAACTTGCAACTGAGTGAACTTTGTTTGCTTTGAACAAACTAGTTAAGTGGCTTGAAAGTGGCAGAAAGGAAGAATATATATATAGTCAAGAGAATGAAGAAGATAGAATTGCCAATTGGTTGCTATTGCAAGATAATACATCAATTTCAAATTATTTACGAAAAGTTTCTGATAGAGAGGAATTGAATGAGCTGGGCATGATGCCGTCCAATATAAATAAATACTCGATATTCAATTTAGCAACGATTCATCAGCATATTGAGATATTGAAGAGGTGGAAGAATGGGAACGAAGCAAAAACTTGAACTGGCAACAAAAGGCGCTCAGACGGAGACCAAAAATCAACTTCAAAAAAGGCAAATATTTGCACAACAACAGCACAAGCAAAGAAAACAATAACAACAACAAAATATTGAAAATTATGTTGAAGAAAAAAGCGGGACAACAACAATAATGTTGGCAATGGCGACGTACCGATACACAGACAGAGATGTGTACACATAAACACACACACACACACAGATACACGTATATACACACAGAGGCAAGTGTGTCAAGACAAAGGCAACTAAACAAGTGGGAATTTACGTTAAAACAATAACAGCAAAACGCACACAAAAGTAAAGAAAAACCAAACGAAAGGCAAAGGCAAAGGCACAGTCAAAGGCAAAAGCGACAAACTGGGAAAACGACGGAGACGACAAACGAAAACTGTCTGACTGGGGCAATGTGTTGAGAAACGAGGCAAAGATTGTGCTTAGTTAGGGGTTGAGAGAAATTCCAACTGAGAGATGCCAGGTCGGTAGGAGTGTATTCATTAGAGCACAACGTCAAGAAAAACGTTTGAGGTAATCATAAAACGAGAAAATAAATACAAAAGTGACTCTAGTAGGCCTATTTTAACTCTGTCTTTGTCATATGACTAAAAAACAGGGACGGATTATGCTCTGGGCCGGCAACTTTAAATTTAAATTTGTCATTTTTATTCATAAATGAATAAATAAGAATTCAGTAAAAATCCAATGCATGTGTGGACTCGAAAGTATTTGAAAATTTTTTTAATCGTTTATTAAAACGGAGAGTAGAAAACCTTGGCACCTTTCTTTTAATAAATACTCTCGATAATAAAAGTTGTTAGTTGACGCATTATCAAAGATTGTAAACATTTATTTAAAAACACTGTAAAATTTCCAATAATTACAAAATTGTATGGAAATTTTTCTTGTACAGGATATAGTTAAATAGGATTTTCCAAGCGTATTAAAACATATATGAGTAAACGCTTATAGATTTAATATATGAGTATATAAATGAACTGGCATATATACTGACTTTGACCCTTTGTCAGTCTTGTGTTGTGTAGGGCATTGCACGTAGGCCGTACATTGGCGCAACAGTTAAATACAAACAGAAAAAGGATATCTATATAAGAACTTACATTACAGCTCTGCCGCTGCCTGGGTGATCAACCGATATATCGCGTCAACAAAAAGAAACTAGAGACGCGACGACACTTTTCTCTGTCATACTCCTTTTTCTCGAACTTTGAACACTTGATGTTTCAGTTTTCTGAAGAGGGCAACGAGTTGCGATTACTATTATATATATATATATATAGAAATATATGTATATATATATATTTCTGATTTTTATTTCAAACACAGAGGCTTACACGAACGCACCGAAACACTCACATACAGACAGACAGACACACATGCGGCACACACACGTTACACACTCGCACACGCACATACAGAGAGCACACGCCCTACTGGAAAAGCGGACTAGAACCGAACAGTGCTAAGGGACTGAGCCGCAAAAGCAGCAGCAGCAGCGATTTGATTGGATTTTGTTTTACTTGGCCCATTTGTCTGCAATTTGTTTAAAACCATTTGTGATTTACACAATAATTCTCTTAAACTTTTTCAGCCAAGAATTTTAAGTTTTTCTTAATAGTTTTTTATGCTTTCTATTTATTGTTTTCGTTTCTCTTTTCTGCTTTCTTTCTGTTTTTTTATTTTTTTTTTTTTTTTTTGCTTTTTAGTTACACGCGACACTTTTTAAACATTCGCTCGATGCGTACGATTTCTTCAACCCGCGGGCTCTGAGGCAACTACTGAAGCTGGCATGGCCAGAGTTTTTTTCGGCAATTGAGGCAGCTGCTGCTGCTGCTGCTGCTACTGAGATGTTGCTGCTATCGCTGCCGCTGATGCTGCTGGATGCTGGGGCTCTGGATTGTTGCCGTGTGGTTATGTGTCCTTTTGCTTTGCCATTCTCTCTTGCTCTCCATGGCAAGCTCTGCGCATGCTGTAAACTACAAAGCTACAAAGGAAGCTTATTTTCTCTCAGACTTAGTTTCTCTTTTTTTCAATTTCTGTCTCTGGTTAGCATAAAAGTGGACAATGGTTTATTTAATTTATAAATATTTCTGTTTAAATTATCGGTTTAATTAATTTCATTTGGTTTTAAGCAAGAAATTTACAAAAATTAATTTATTTCTCTTTGTTATTGTACTCTTAGTTTAGGATCCCAAAGATGCCTCTCCATTCTCGCCTGCAAATCAAGCGGCAAAAGGGCGTTTTACTTTGGCCACATGGCAAATGTCTACAAAACAAGATATTTCTCTTTCTTTATAATAATGCTCTTTCTCGGCTTTTCCCCCCGATTTTCTCTGTTCATCTCTCCCTGAATTGCTCTTCTGCTAACTGACGCTCTTTATTCCACTTATGTTTGGGTTTCTTTTTTTTTTTTTTTTTTTTTTTTTTTGGTTACAATGAAATACTCTAGAACTTCAGAAGCTGCCGAAAAAAAAGTGGCCTGGCTAATAATTTACATACAGGGCGTGGATTTTCGCTGGCCAACTCTCCAGAGATAAGAGTGGCATCCCCTTCTTTGTCCCTTCTCTAGCCTAACTACATACCCATACGCTGAAGTTGGATCTGTTCTGTTGGGCCGAGGATTGTTTGTTTATTTTGAAACGTTGTTGTCCTTACCACATTGGGCCATTTTCTTTCCCAGTGAAATGCTTCATTATGCGTATGAATGAATTTTATTTGCAACTCTAACACTCACATATGTGTATGTTTGTGTGTGCCAGTGTGTTCGTATGTACGTATGTGTCTGTCACTGTGTGGGTGCAAATGGTTCTGATGTAAATTGCAATTTTATGCGTATTTTCGTTTTTGTTTCTCGTTTTCTCTCTCCCTTCATTCTTCATACGACCGCCATGTCCTGCTGTGCGTGTAATTGATAATGGTCTCGATTGTGGTCTGGTATTCCTTCCTTTCCCTTTTTCCTTTTTCTCTTTTTTGCCCCATTTTCTTGCTTTTTGTTTGAATCTCTCATTTTATTTTTTTTTTTGTATATTCAAGCTGCGTGTGGCTGTAGGTAAATTTTGACTGCTATTTATTTCCATCAATGTTCTGATGTGTGTATGTGTGTGCGGGCACGTGACAATATTTACAATTGAAATACAGCCTAAGCCAACTTTATTTTATTTGTGCAACAATTGTTCCAGGAGCTTGTCAAAAAAAAAAAAAAAAAAAACAAAAAAGAAAAAAATAAGGTAAATAAATAAAAACTAAAAAAGCTAAATAAAAAAGGGTTAATAACAGACGAATTCTGCTCATCAAGTTGAAGAAAATCGTGCACTGAAAATAAATGTACCTCACCAGTAGAAAATTGTATATGAACTCAATATTATTCTTCACTAAATGTTTTGAATAATCACTAGGGTATCTGAAAGTATGAATCTTAAACATATTGAAATTAAAACTAGTTTGTTTTAAGGACTACGTTAGCTTCTATCATCTGACAATAATACCAGACAAGCTTTAATATTTTTTTCTTAAACATCTAAGCATTGACTTTAATTCCTATAATTTAAATTAGAAAAATATATTGTAAGTGAAACTACAAATTCTTCAATGAATTTCATATTTTGTGCAACAATCCTGTCGATTTATTTTCTTTCTATAAGCAAAGCAGGTGAATATGATTTAGTCGATCCGCCTGATCTATCTGGCATGTTATGTGATTCTTGTGCAGAGAACAACAATTGCAAAATAAGTAAAATTGGTTACAAATGCCTCTTTGATAGCGATCAGACTGCTATTGCCAACTATACAGGTGATACACCGACACCTAATTATCTCCAGGAATGCTTACCAAAAGGTTACTTTTTACAACGTTAGTTATACCTTTCAACTTTAAAGCCTGAAGATCTTCAAATCTTTAAATGAGTCACTCTTTCAGGGCGTATTGAATCCATTTGTTGTCAATGGTCACCAAAAATTGGTTGTACTATGATTAAACATAGTATGGTGGCCAATGAAGTTAAATGTTCGTATTGTGCCAAACAAGACACATATGGTGGAAATCTTATGGAAACATACTGTCCATGTAGAGGATATCATTTCAGATCTTGGACTAATATAATAATACTTACATTAATTATTTTAATCAGAGAATAAAAGAAAATGTTTAATATAATATAGATTTAAGAAACATGTTTCCCACTTTATAGGAATAAAATTTATATTATCGAATTTAATTTTTATAATTCATTTTTATATTTATTTCTTTACTATTATTTCCTAACTAATTCAGGATTGGACCATTTTGTCCAGTTATCACAAAGTAGTAGCTATTTAGTTTCCTTTTCTATTGTTTTTCTATCGTATTTTGTACTATACTAAATTCTAATATCTGCTCCCTTAGCGATTCGAAGTTCTTTTTTAGCTATAGAAAGCAATGTGTTTAAATTTTCTTTCATTTTCTTAACTCTGTAGTTCAGAACATAGAAATTGAACTTTTTTGTATATGCAGTATGGGGGAGGGGTGGGGAGGAAAGGCGATGGGAAATGCCAAATGCCAAGCATCATGGTCAATAGATGGCTGCTCATTTGGCGTTTTAAAAAATTATGGCCTCATGTGGGTAGCAAATGGCTGTAATTGTAACCGGGCAGTGGCCAACGGTTAAAGGATAAAAGGGTAATGGACATTGGCCATCGCCATGGTCAACATGTTGACCGAATTTCGTTACTTTTGTAAGTTTATCGGGCGCAATGGACCGCAGAAGTGCATGGTTTACCATGCAGGCGCCGCAAGGTTGTGTATAGTATATATGTATGTATATATATATGTATATATACATACTTATATATATATATATATATTTATGCGTATGTGAGGGTGGGTAATTTGTAGGCAAGCCGCGCGACGTACCACACAATACACCTTGGATGTAAATAAGTTAAACATATAGCCAGTGGTATGGGTACCTGAGGCCTGTGCCGGAGCATATTTCATTGTTCACTTAAAATGTTAAACATGGGAGTAAGGATGCCTATCAGCAAGCAGCATCGTGTAAATGTTTTAACGTATTGTCGTCTCTCAAGATATAATTTCAATATTTTGATAGTGCTGACTATGGCTTGTCCTTATTAATTCTTCGACTTTATACTTGCAGTCACAACTATAAACTTAAAGTGCGTTGCATTTTGAAATAAATCTGCTGTATTAATTTATAATTAAATAATCACAATGTAAGAAAATAAAAAGGGTTGATGTGTTTTAATCAAAGCAGTCAATATTAACAGAATTTTGGAATGAGAATTATGGATGTAAATACATACACTACACATTTCATTTAGTTACGGTTGGAAACCCTCTTTATACATACTTATATGTATATAAAGCTAGATTGCCATCACTGTGTCCTGCATTTGGTTGACTTTTTGTTGGGTAGCCGAAATTGTATGGGAAATGGCTTCTTTCATTTTTTCTTTGTATACGAAACCGCTGCTTGAAATGCTGCACATGCCTGGGACAACCGCATGCCTGGGCTCGGTAAAACGCCGCAAACATTTTGTACCTCTAAGTTCGACCCTATTTTCGCCCTTGCCCCATGCTTTCTGTTTTCCATCGCTCTGTTTAAATTTATGAGTTTTTCGGGCCGAGCACAATAAAATACTTCGGTTTTTTCTTTTTTTTGTATTAGGCAAAAAATTTGTTGAAAATATTTGACCAGATCCAGGCCGCAGAGGACGGGAGGAGGGAGCAGAATCCAGCAATTAAGACCGCTTGAGAGGCTACAGAGAGCCTATGGATAAGGTGCACTGTGCATGGTGGCACTGGTAAGTGTAAGTGGGTAAAACAGTAATGGGACAGGATGCCGCGCATTAGGCGCTTCATTTAATATTTAAGCGTGACCTGACTTTGCTCGTTCAACGTTGCGTATGAGTTATATGTGGCTAGTGGCTGCATTGTACCAAAGCATTTTGTTGTTGTTTGTTCATGGTGTTGTTCATGTTGTTGTTGTCATAAAAGAAGTGGGCTATTGCTGCAGCAGCAGCTGAAATAATGTTAAGTGCAGCCGCGAGCATGAAACTGACATGCTTTTCGGTTCTTTTTCTTTTAGCCCAGCTTTATCTTTTAACACAACCACTCGCAGCCATTTAAAAAAAAAAAAGCAACCAACAAAATGAAAAGCCCCCCCATATATTTATACATATAGAAATGTATATATATATACATGCATAAGTATTATATAGAAGAAGTTGCACTCGCATTTTCTGATTGGTTGAACAATTTTTATTTACCCCCAAAATTCAAGGTAAAGTTTTTTTTTTTTTTTTTTTTATTTTTTTGTTTTGATTCTCTTATTTTTGCAATTTGCATATTAAAATACTTTTACTTTTGCCTTTTCTCAGTTCGTCTGATTGCCATTGCTATTTGGAGCTGTCAAGCCTGTCTACCTTTCACTTTGTCAACAATTTTGCTTTTAGCCGCAAATTAAAAAGAAAAGACGAGAAATGTCTTCGCACCTCTTTCTTCTCTCTCATTTTGGCCCACACCAGACAGAGACATGTCTCATATTTTTACTCATGATTTTTATTCTTGGATATCTAACATTTAACTGCTTTTCACAGACCACAGCCCACCACCACCTACTACACAGAATTGGGTGCTTTGCTGCCATTTCATCTTCTTATACTTTTGCTCATTTGCCGCACTGACATTTTGGGTCACATCCTTTGGGAGCAATGCGTCAAAATCAGTGTCAACGCGCAGCCAAACCGGTTTCCTTTTTCCCAAGCTTGAATGTGAATTCAGCCATTCCATTTTCTAGCCGCATCTTCTTTCTATTACACACGCATACACCTACTCTTCTGTCACTCTGCTCCTCTGTCCTCCCTCTCTTTCTCCCTTTTGGTGTGCGTGTTAAAAAATTAATTTTCATTTTTAACCGTTATGCAAACCTCTTACACAAACGCTTCCACCTCTTTCAGATTGAAATAGTTCCACCTCAAAACGAAGGTTGACAATAAATTGCCGAATAAAAAATAAAATGAAAGAAAAGGTAAGAAAATACCACCACAAAACGAAGAATCAGTATAACTCTTGCCAATGTCGCGTTGCCTTGAGGCTTATCGCATAATGTCTTTGGTGAACGGTTTTGGCAAGCGTTTATCGCCAATTCGCTTAATATCGCAAATAGTTTGCCACATTTTGTTATTGAAAAAAATGAAGAAGAGAATCTGGTCTGGCTGGTTACCCCAACCAGGTGATTAACGTTCCAAATTTTCAAAGTACAAAAGAAAAAAAACTAGAATCTTACAATTCGTGCAGATAAATTTAATAGGCAGACATCACAGGCGTTAGTGTTGGGTATTCTGATGACATTTTTCGTGTTGCATACTTAACGGCGCTTCATCATCGTTGGCTGCGCTTCTCATTGCGAGTTTTTCTGCTTTTTTTTTTTTGGTTTTTTTTTTTTATATTTCGGTTTAAGTGCGACAAGGCTCCTTCAAAAAACTTGCTTTATGGCCGTCGTTGATGACTTGAATAATAATCATAATAATAACAAGGACATGGTTGAGAACAAAAGCAAAACCTACCCCACCTTGTCACACATACACACACACACACATATATATTTTCTACACCTACACCCACACGCAGTTCGCAATCATGCATTTGTGTGTTTGCTTTTCGTGCCTGTGAGGCAGACACGCCTACACTGCGCTTCTGGCACTTGAAGTGTGTTTAAAGATAAAAATGCAGTTTATCCTCTTTTCAGCGCAACTTACATTTGTATATGAGTGTGTGTGTGTGTGTGTGTGTGTTTATGTATGTAAGAGTGCCTGTATATGTGTATTTGTGGGTGTATGAGCCTCTCTCTACGCTTTTGGGCTTTTGAGTGCTTTAGAAAGAAATTTTGCTTTTGTCTACTTTTCTTTTTGTGCTTCTTACGATTTGTTTTTGTGTGGCAGTTGTCGCTGGCATCCTACATTGTATGTATATAGTAAAGGTTTATATAGATATATATATATATATATATACATATATATAGGTATATGTATATTCACCCATTTAATCCATAGACTCAGACATCCACTTGCGCTTGAATACTTTTCAATAGTTCTTCAATAGTTTGCCCGTCAACACGCTCTCAATTCCAACATATGTAGAGTACAGGCATATATTGTTTTTGAGCATTAAGTGAAAGTTTTTACGTTCAAAAAAGTGACTTCCAGATGTGTTCAAATTATTTTCACAGGAAACACAACATCTCAGACAATAAGTAAAGACTTTGAAAGAAGATTTAGTTAACAATCAGAAATAAATGTCTTTTTAAACAAAATTAAAGTATTTTTAAAATGATATATGTATATATAACCATCAATTATAAATCCAAAGATTAATTTCAATTTCAAAAGCAGTGATAACATTAATGTACACTTAAATATCTTAGATTATAATCTCTTAGGCTTTGCTAATATACATTAATTGTTCATTTATTTATCCAATTCGTCCATTGGTATTGCAAACGACATTCAAATTATATTTTTCGTTATATCAACTAAATATTTTGAATGGAAAATCATTCTCATGGAAAAATCAAACAGATTCATTTGATTCGTTTTATTTATGCTTATCCATTGAAGAAAATCATGTGCAAAATGGAAAATTGACTTACCAAACTCAATACCTGTGGCTAATTTGCCAATTCAAATATAGACAAATCATAATCAAAGTCATCAAATTACCAGCAATGACTCAATGGAAACAATCAACGAAATGTATTCAATGGATTTTTTTTCTTCCTCCATGCCAACTTGCCGTTCATTGAGTTTCAATTTTGATTTTTCGTTTTGTTGCTTTATTTTTTTTTATTTTACTTTTTTTTGAGAGTTTTTCCTCTTATTTAAATTATGTGAAAAGTAAAGAAAAGAACAAAGTTATGAATTCTAAATGAGATGACAAAAGCAAGAACAACAATTTTTGAGATTTCGGTAATCAAAATAAATATTTAAACATAACCGGATACACAATTAGGAAGAGGGTCTATACCAATCTAGGTTCACAGTTTTGTGGTAAAAATAAATGAGATTTTAACTAGAGATGGAGATTTGAAGGAATTTGATATAGCAAAGAGGAAGGAGCAACAGCAGCAGCAGCAGTAGCAGCAGCAGTAACACCAGCAACAACAATTGGCCTTCATTTGCGAATGAGCAAATAAGTGAGTTAACTGTAATTTGGGCTAGTAATCATTAATAATTTATGGTCAATAGGCCCAGTCAAGTTACGTCCGTTCACTCTTCATCCATTTCTCCATTTCTTGCTCGCACACAGTTTTTGCCTCTGTCTTTCGCTTGCACATATAAACCACCCGTTTTGTTGGTAACTGTGGGAACTTGGCCTAAACTGTAAGGCAGTAGTAAAGTGTGTGGGTGCTACGACTGGGGTTCTCACTGGAACTGTAACTTGGGTTTTAGCTTGTGTTTGGATGGGGTCTCTTACTCTCTCACTCTCTCTCTCTCTCTCTCTTTTTCTATGACTGGGGCTGATGCTGAGCTTAAGCTCCACTAAGTGGCACTTTGCCTGGATGCTGTTGTCGACCACTTGACGTTTGGTAAAGCAAATTTTAAATAGCACAAATACTCGTATTGTTGTTCTTGTTCTTATTGTTGTTGTTACTGCTGCTACAGCTGCTGTTGCGGCTGTTGTTGTTTTTGTTGCTCCAGTTTTTGTTTGACCTACAACAATTGACTGGCCTTTCGTTTAACCCATTGAGTAACAATAGGGGCAAAGGCAAAGTTAAATAAAAGAAAAAAAAAAATATAAAAATTAAATGGAGAAATATTTGTAAGATTTATGTAGGTTGCTTTTATTTTTGTTTATATAGTTTTCCGCTCATTTTTTTTTTTTTTAAGGATATATGTTCATCTTTATGGTTTAATACAGCAATTAATTGCTGCACCATTTAACTTCATTTTTAAATTTACTATCAACTTTCTTTTTTCTTTGACTATGAATAATTTAATTGAAAACTAAGATCAGGAATTTATGTAGGACATAGTACACAACTAGTTTTAGTGATAATGGAAATAACATTTAACTGATTTACCATCACTGTGAAAGGGTTAAGACTTGTCATATTTCTATCTTTCTCGTATTTTCTTTACTATGGCACCTGTTTCCGTTTTTAACAACCTCTCTGTCACTCCTATTATTACTTTTCTTTCTCTCTCTCACTTTTTCCTTGGCCTTAGCTGTCTCTAATTCTGTTGGCTGTTTAAAATTAATGAGTTTATAAATAAATTGTGCCAACAGTTTGCCTTTTTTTGCTTTGCGTTTTGTCAGGTAACAGCAGTCAGCGGCAGGTGGAAGCTGGGAATGGTGAAAGTTCTAAAGATCTGTAGTGTCTATTTGGTATTTATTTTGTATATTAATGTCATGCGCTACATTATTAAAATATGATTAAATTAGAAGCCCGTCTAAAGGATGCCACGGGCCATGGGCCATGCTTTTGTTTTTTCTTACCATTCCTTTTTTTTTTTGGCTTTTTCCAGTTGCTCCCTTTTTTTCCCCCGTTTTCCGTTTCTTTTCTTGTCATTCGCTTTTGGGTCGTTTTTTTTGTTGTTGTTGTTCTTTTTCTCATGTTTAGGTTATTTGGCGAGCGTACGTGCTAATACGGGTATATTGATAGAAATCCTGTATATATCCTGTCAACACTCTGGCACATAGGAGTAAAAGTAACAGGAACATCATCAGCCATATTTTGCTCTTACGCTAATAGCGACAGCTGCACGTCGACGGCAGCAACACCAGCAACAACAACAAAAAAACAGCAACAGCAACAACATCACCAGCGATAACAGGATAGACAACATTAAAGTACTTTGAGATTTATTTTTAAAGATTCCCCACTTTACTGCCATCTTTCATTTTCCATCTAAGAGCTGCTAGCGCATTTTGCTTTTTGGCGGCTTAAAACATAAAATTATGACAGGTTGTGGCTGTTTTGAAGGCAGCTCATGGACTGATGTACCTCAACTTATACTCGGCTCCGGGTTGTGTGGTTCTTTCTGGTAGCTTTGTCGTATCCATTGGATGCGTTGGCATGGCAGGCAAGCGGCTTAAGCATTAAATGTGGGCCTAGATATTGATGGGAATGGGAAGAGAGGCAGAGATATTCAGAGGTTTATAAGGTTTACTTTGCTTATTTTATTTAATTTATTTTTACTTTTTTATTATTTGGCAATAAAGTTTACAAAGCATGCAATGATGATAAATTTCTTGAAAGTTAAAACAAAAACATATTGCAGCTCGTGAAATTTAACTCACGATATATTTATCAATGAATTTGAAGGTTTAATTGATGAACTTGTTGTTATACTATAACAACTTGTTATATACAAGTCAATTTTACCATGCATTTTGAATTCGACTTTGCCAAAGATTATGAATTTTTGCAACAAAATTTTATGGTAAAGCAAAAAAATATTGTTTTTGGCATTTATATTAAGCTGATCCAAAACCTTATCAGCACACTCCAGTAAACAGATGACGACCCTCTCCACATTTAGCTACAAAACATCTTTCAACTTTTTCTCGAATCAGGGATGGATTGCAGGTAATTTAAAATTTAGTAATTTCTAAATAATTTTATGGGACCATCATGCAAAAATCTAGATTTTATAAAATCAATTTAAATTGCAGTTTCTTATATGCAAAGAAATGCTGAAAATAGCGATAAATATAAAATTTGTATTAAATATTTTCGTTAAGATAAGATCCGCTCCTGTTTTTCCATCTTTCAATATTTTGCGACGCAACTTTTACTGCAGTCTCTTTGTTTATTTTGTTATTTTTTTTTTTTATATTTTGAGTTTCTTTTTTCCAGGTATTTTGCTTTATTATAAAAAATATTGAAAGACAACAAAGGTGAAAGAAGACTGAAGCGCTGCGCTTATTTAAGTAATGACGGCTTTTGGTTTGAGGCTTCGTTTCTTTCTAATCGAAAACGTGTTTAAGTAGCTACCTGAAGCATTTAATAAAACAAAATAAAATATTTAAAAAAAAAAGAACAAAATTAATAAAGCAAATGCTTCAGTATGTACTTGATAATTTCTTTTTATAAAGTTGCTATGATAATTGCTTGAAATTTGAGAGTTATTTAGTTATACGCATTTATATACAAGACATTGGCCGGTCAAAATGAAGTATAAGTTAAAAGTAGATGCGGATATAGGGGATGCGGATGCGGATGTGAATGTTAGCGGCTTCATTTTGTTGTTTGTCATTTGCTGCTGCCTGGGTCCTTTAAGTTTAGTACGTGCGGTTGCTTTGTGGTTTAGCTTGTAGGTCTGTATGCAGCATTCACTGTCTATGCATGTGTGAGTATAGGTCTTTGTGTGTGTGTGTGTGTGTGAGTGATAAACACAATAAACATTCTTATGGTTGGCAAAGGAGGCAACCTACAGATACAGGGGGCTTAGTTTCTAACAAATGTGTGCCGTGTGACAACGACAAAAGTCGAGTTGGTAAAGGTGCCGCCTCCGGTCCTCACATAGGCATGCGTATATACACATATATACAGATATATATATATATATATATATATATATATATATGTCTGTGACAGTCTCTGTATTAGGGTATGTGTGTGTGTTAGCGGAATGAACGGTAATCCGTCGTGTTTTGAATAACAAAATTTTCCTGTACGAGATTGTTGCTCAGTGGAATTTTCAGGACCGCTAACAAACCGCAAGCAATGTCAAGTGGCAGTGGCAGTGGCAAGAGGATAGAAACAAAAGACATACATACACATACATACGATTCTGAAAAAATGTTGTGTTCTGCCACGCCCAACACAGAAACAACACACACTCACTAACACAGACACTGACTCATTCCCTATCTCACACATATATACCGTTTGCTTTTTAAAACACTCAAAGGATAAAGGATACTAACCCATGGCCGAAACCAAGTCGCGCACGCACATTTCGCACAAATTCTTGTCGAGTTTTGCCTATAAAAATAAAAGGGCATTGCCGTGCCATTGCGTGACAATTGTCACCTGACATTTTCATATAGGCATCAAATTAGAAAATAAAAACAGATCTGTTCATAATATTTCGATATCTGAACAATAATTGTCATTATCATCCATCTTTCCAAATGAGCAGTATATAAAACATTTATCTAATCGAAATGAAGTGGATTATCAAAATATCTGTTAAAAATTTCCAATTATCCTATTTTTCATCTTTAATTTTCCATCCTTTTTAAGTTTTCGAAACCTTTTGATTAATATATTCCATATGTAGTCATTTATTTATTTATTTTCGTAAATATGAGGAATCGCAAAGTGAAAACTGAAAAAATGTTGCTAAAATAATATCTGACATATTTCCATTTATCTACGTACAATCGCTTTCCTTTTACGATTTTCAATATATGAAAAATGTGAAGCAATTTTGAATTTTGATTTCGTTGTTGTTATTTCTCACTTTTAGTGCGGTTTTTCAATTTCATACTTCATTCGGTTTCATCCGGCACGCTCTCAATGTCGTGTCGTGTCCTGTGCTATCCTGTTCTCTGCCATCCTATACCATCTTGTACCAACCCATCCTATAGTGTCCTTCTTTGTTCTCCTGCCTGTATTAATGGCATTTATTATTTTCTCGTTACACGTTGACTTTTGTGCCGCAATTTCTCAAAGCAAACCAAACGAAACGTAACGTAACGAAACGCGTTCCATAGCTCTCAGCTGGTAGTATAAACGATAACAACTGACAAGGATAAAGTGGAAAATGGTGTCAAAATAGTTCACCGGACCAGGTTCAGTTTTTATACGCTTTAGCATCTTGGTTCATTCAATTTTTCTTGCTTTTTCTTCTCTCCCGCTCTTTAATTTCTGGAGAAGCTGCAGGTCAAACGATAAGACTTTCAAACCATGACTAGATTATGTTCTTTTTGTTTGGCTTTTAAATTTCAATTTAAATTTAAATTTGTAACACCCGAAAGTACCTACCCGCCACTCAATTCCCAACCTTTGAATATGGGTTACGGTTGCTTAATTGAAAGAGGCGCCGCCGCTGTTGCGACTCCTGATGAATTGTTGACCCGTTGGCAAATTAACCCTCATCAGTTTTTAACAGCAAGTCGACGAAAAATAAAACAAAAAAATTACGTTTCCTAAATCAATTGTGAAATTGGCTTGAAAATACTCTACATTTAGTAGATATAAAGTATATTTTTCGAATAGTTTACCGACAGTACTAAAGATTTGTTAGACACCTTCCTGGACAAAGCTAACCACAGTTTATCAATATATAATGCGCATTAACAGAGCCAATTAACAGGATCAGGTACAATTTAAGAACCGATCTTATATTATATACTATTTACACACTGTCACGTGAAATATACAAAGTACTTATGATTTAGTTGTCCAAAAACAACATTGAAATACTAATTATATTAATCGACTAAGCGAGTTCAAGACTGGAACTAGATAAACTTTCTGTATTTGCTATATATGATTATTGTTAAATTGATTTTTAGCTGAAAGAATATCATTTCAGTTTCAGTTCAGGCTTGGAAGGACAGAATCTGCAGCTTGCATTTCTATTATTTTTGACATAAATCTCATTCCGAGGTGAATTACGCTTTAAAGATTTTTTTTCTTAGCACGTATTCGATACATCTGAGTTTCAAATGCTTGGGCGTAAAGCAAAACAAAATGGCTATTGCACTGCTGCCAAGATGCATGCAAATCAAGTCAACAATAGATGGAGTCAAAGCCCAAAAAAAAGAGCAGTGAATAAAACGCGTGCCGTGTTTGTTTAAGGCAAGTTTGCCGCAGATCGTGCATTGGCCTTTGTTTCCTATTCGGTCTTTGAAAAGCGGCGATGGGAAATGGAGCAAAGAGACTGTTAGGACCAATTTCTGTTACTGGGCATTGTCTGTTAGTGCATTGGCTTTTTCCCAGTTCCTTTTTTTGTTTTTTTTTTTTTTTTGATTTTTACTTTGTTTTGTTTGCCCAACAATGACAACAACACCAAGTATAAAAATGGAGCATAGCGGCGGCGAAATGCAAATGAGCAACTCGGACTCGCCTCACTATATAGTTTTCTCTGGCGGCTGTCCAACAAAAGGCATACAATACAGTGTTAAATACACTGAAAAAAATAAGTTCTTAGCTTTCCAAAAACAAACCTGCTCAGCATCATTGTACGTCTCAAAGGTTTCTCAACTTAAGTTGTGATTATACAGTACTAGGGCAGTGGTTTTCAGGTTATCTGTCTAACTTTTCTTTCCTTGCGATTGATTTTCGATTTATCTGCAATACAAAAGTAATAGACCACCTGCAACTGTGTTAACCTTATGGTACGATGATCGGCCATTATAGGAACAGCTCAGTTAGTGTTTGGGTATCATACGCAGATTTCCTGCAATTTTGGCTTATTTATTATGGTTTATTAATTATTACCTCTTAATGTTATATTTTGCAGGTGTAATGTTAATATTCTTGGACTATGTTAAAATTTATAAGCCATAGATATTTTTTCTTAAATATACAAAAAAATGTGCCAATATTTCTTCAAGTGTATCTTGTATAGGACTTTAAAGGAAACAGACAGAGAGAATATAATATTGCATACTTTTATGTTTGGGCCTGAGCAAATTTAAGCTGCGTTTGTTATATTTTATTTACTAAGTGCAAATGTAGTTTGCAGTCATTGAAATTGAAACAAATATATATGTATGAATGTGTGTTTGTGTGTGTGCGTGTTAGTGTGCGTATGTTAGTAAGTGTGTATATACAAGCATGCCAGCACATAAAAACATAAAAAAAAAAACAGAAAAAGAAAACCAACAAGCCTAAGCCATTTGTAGCCCTTTTGTGAGTGAGGCAAACAACAAACACGCAAACTTAGCTGCCTCATCATGCCACCATTAATGTGCGAGTATGTGTGTCTATGTATATACTTATATATATATATATATATATATATATATATAGATGTATGTTTGTAAAAGTTATAGTAAAAGCGAGACGCACGTATTTTAATATGTGCCCCCAAAGCAGAAGAAAAATCGCACGTACGTGACTTCATTTGCTGCTATGTCCCATTGCCTTTGGCTTTGACTGCGGCTCTGACTGCCAGAGTTGCCAACAAGCCACCAATAGTATTGCCAAAAGAAAAGAAAAGAACCACAGAAAAGCTTTTTATTAAGCCTAGGGATTTCCAGTTCAAATGACCGAAAACAAAATGGTAAATAAAATTATACAATATCAAAAAAGTAAAAATGAAATTCCAAAAAGTTAAGATTTTAAATGTTTAAAAAATTATGTAATTGTAAGTTTTATATTATTCTCGTTGATATTAAATATCATTAAAGATCTTCATTTATTATTGCTTTGTGAATTAAAATTTCAAAAAATCCTTTCCGATTGAATAGTTTTGGAAAGATTTGAGATCTCTGTCTTCAAATTAGATAGATCTATCTATGTAATGACAATTCAATGGACTACATACAACTTTGATCTTTATCCCAATGTTTGAGTTTGTGCGTGTGTTTTTCTTTGGATTTGTGTGTGTGCACTCGTGCGTGCGACACATGTTTTAATTAATAAATGCCATTGTCAAATCACCTGTCGTTAGGCCACGACTGAGACGATTTGAAAAATAAGCCTCATAAGTTATTGTTACTCATTGGGATGATATGGATGCTCCTGCTACTGTCGATGTTAACCCAGGGCCGTTAACGTTACCGGACCATACCAAATTAGAATCATTATGCCAAAAACAGTTGCCGTTGGCTGTTTTGCACCCCCCCTCACCCACTCCCTGACCCGAAAAAAACCTCGACCTGACTATGCTTTGTATTTGTCTAATAACAACAACAATCATTCCTAATGCTGATGATGATGGGCACGCACTGAAAGCAAATCAAACGTAGAGCCACGATAAACCAAATTGAGAGAGAAACAGTCAACGTGTATATGTAGAATGTGGGATATGTGGCAAGGCGTGTGGGCGTGGCCTAGCCGAATGAACAGTGCGACAGTCGCACGTAAGAAAATAAACAGTCGACAAGTAGGCAACATTGCGACTTGACCAACTGCAAGTTCACTGGACCCTCTGCCGCTCTTTCTCTCTCTCTTCAGCTTTCTCTGATTCGAATGCTGTTTGCGTCTTCCTTTTCTTTCTTTTTTTATTTATTTATTTTTTTTTTTTTTGTTTCTTGTTTTTATTTGCAGAGCATTTACATGATATGCTTGCGGATTTTTAGGGTCTTAGCTCATTAGGGCCATATAAATCAAGCGATGTATTTATTTTTATTTATGAAGCGCAGCTGTGACGCCTCCCATAAAAAGCCCAACGACCAGGACTGGGGGGGAATTTTTGGAGTGGTGGTCATATAGATTTCTATATCCTATTGCCAAAATAATAAGAAATTGAACTTAAAGATGCTTAGCTCGGAACACTTTTCCGTATTAAACCATTATTGAGCCTTATATCTATAAACTAAAATAACTAAGTTATACAGCCCGATTTAGGAATATCGATATTTCTACTTAAGCCATTTTAAGTGTCAACCAATCATTCAATAGATAAACTTTATCCAATTTATTTAAATAATCTCATTAGAGGCCACATAATTGCTATAGTATAGACACAAACATCATTTTCAATGAAGAGATTCGCCTTAGAGCATTCGCACCCTATCTGGTCATTTTCATTGCTTTTTGAACAATCTTTGCATAAATTATGAACGCTTGATCTATGTTTGACTTGAGTACAACCCAATTCTGGTGACCAAAAACAACAATAATCTGAGATATAGGCTAAACAAAATTGTTAAAATTAGTTTCTTTAAAAGAAAATCATATTCTATAATTACTTAAACCGTAACCTTGTGGTAGGCATTCAACCAAATGTCTTGAACTATTCCAAAGATCATATTGTTCTATTTCAACAATACTTGCCAAGTCGGCATAATAATTGCACGAGTAACCGGTTGTGACGACCTTACATTTAGAAATATCCTTGCAATATCCACACTCCAAATGGCTTAAATCATGCGGATCGTATGTGTGTACTAAATGATCTTCAGAATCTTCTGTTAAATTATTCATCAAATGGTTTGTACTGAAGTTATTAAATAATATCAGGCAAAATATTGCATATTCAGAATAAATGAAATTCATTTTTAAAAGATAAATTGAACGAAAATATCTCATGACTTTTTAACAAATCGATTACTGTGAGTTTATAAAAATAAAAACAAAGTCAAGATAGTATCCGAAGAATGTACATATTATAAAACATATTTGTCAATTGATGTGGCATAATAAACTCATTTGATGCAGCTACAAACACTCAAAGCTAAATGACAACCGAAACCATCTAGAAACCACCTTTGAAACTTACTACAGGTAATAAAGACACAAGTTTGATTTATGTGTAGAACAAAAGAGGGGCAATAATTTCATGTGTCATGTTGGATATATATGGTATATACTCACATACATAAATATACATGTACTATACATACAGATGTATATATATAAATATATATATATATAGAGTTACACCTTTTCAGGGAAAACTTTTTGATTTGCCTCAAAAAACGAACTAGACTGGATTATTTTATTTATTTATATTCAAAGATTGTAAAAAACTAATTCTTCTCCTTCCTAAGTTTTCTTTAAGTTAAGATTATGCTGTGAATTTTATGTTCATTTGCAACAATTTAGTAAATCATTTCTACTTTAATTCAAGTATTTTTCTCAACTTTTCAAGTTTCAATATGTGATTAAGTACACGTCCCAAATAACCTTTTTCACTTGATAATTTACAAAAAAACATGTGTCAAAGGAAGAAATATAATAATATTTTGTTAGCTGAATACTTTATAAATTTATTTAATATAACATATTAATAAGTTGTCTCTATTTTGCACTTTCAAATTGTTAACTGCTTTAAATTATAAAATTCTATTCTATGTTAGTGGTAAGTATTTTTCTAAAAATTTTACATATTTAGTATTATTTCATAGAACAAAAAAATACCAGTCTAATGGCACATACCTACGCATGTTTATACGTTGGATAGTCCAAAACGATTGCGATTGAAATTCAAACTGTAAATGTTGGACAACGTGTGCGACAGTTAACCAACCTCAAAGGCCTCCTTTCAGCCGCCTCCCCGACGTGACAGCGGTTCAAAGTTATGCTGTTGTTGTGGCGAGATGACATTTAGTAGATATAAAGCTCAAAGTACACGCACACACTTACGAAAACAAACATACAAACGCTACGAAAGGAGAGAGAGAGAGAGAGACAAGACCCTTTAACTTCCTTTTTTGTTGTTATAGAGAGTGAAACAACTTTTGCTGCTCAAAAAGGACACAAGTAATTGAATTTCAATCACACACATATACATGGATATATATATATATATATAAATATATATACATACACTTATACACACACACAAACTGAAACGACAACAAACAACACGTAATGCGGAATTTTCATATTAAATCCGCTTTTCAGCAGACGCTCGAAATGCTTACATAAATGTCTACACATGTGTGTGTTTATATGTTGGCTTTTGTGTATGTGTGTGTGTGTGTGCATCTTTTCGAGTGAGTTGAAAATAATGACAATTTAATTCAGGGTCACTAATTTTTCTGCCACAGCGCACAAGAAGAGAGCATCGAGAGACCCAAAGTAAAGGCAATGGCATTGCTCATACGCCCCGTTTACAGCTCAGCGCCTGAATTTGGCTATAAGTGAGTGGTATTTCCGTATATGTGTATGCGTGTTTATACATACATATATGTGACTTCTTGAGCTGTTTAATCTAATGTAGCGCAACGCTGACACTCAGGCTAGCGCTTAGTAAAGCCAACAGCAGCCACTTTTAAGCACTTTGAAACTCATTTCCTACACTCAACCACTTTCACTTGCATATAGTCTTTCGTACATACATATATATATATATATATATATTTATCGTATGTATATACCTATATATATATGTATGTATGTGTATCAATGTAAGTGCTGTCAATAACAACTTGGTCTACTCTAGGGCTTGGGTAAGACATTAAGCCCTGCCTTTTTGGCCGACGACTTCCGGTCATATATGAAAGTGTGACCAAGTTGAGGCTGAAATAAATTTAACTTTAAGCAAAAGGCAGCCTACTAAATAGTTTAGCTTGAAGAATCGTCTAATAAAATTTTCAGTAACTTCGCTTGTGTTTAAAGTATATTGGTCTAATTAAATTGATTGAGAAGTCCAAATTTTCAACTAACCCCTTACCAGAATAAAAAGGGTCGTTGCGCTTCATAAATTTGCGTCACCCTTAAGGCAAACACAGTTAATTTGCCAAAAAAAAAGAAAAAAATGAAAAGGGAAACAGGAAAAACAAAAAAGAAAACTAAAATAATGTCCAGCACCTTGGGTTAAATTTAACACAATATGTCACTATATTCAGATTTGAATTTGTTAAACAATAATATTTATAAACTACCCAAAATAGTTTTCTATAAATAACTTTTTAAAGTTTGAAAAATATGTTCTATATAAGGGATTGCTCTTACCTTTTATTCTGATCCACTGTGCTTAGGCCAAGCTTCTTTGATTAATATTAATAGGGTATTTTTCTGCAGTGACCTTGTCTCTGTATTCTTCATGTGAATTGATGGTCACAGTTTTTTGGTGCGTTCTTCGAACATTTGTTTTTGGGGCTCTGTTTACTCAATGTTCACTGTAGCATAAGCAGCGTTTCCGTTCATTTCACTTTCTCGTAGGCAATTGCTAATTTGCAATTTCTATTGGTTGTTTTTCTTTAGCATTTGCCCCTCTATAAAGTGCCAGCACCTTTAGCCAAATGTTGGCAGCCAATCAGGCTTGACAGCTTGGACCCATTGCAAGACTTTATTTTAACTTTTTCATCTTCTTTATTTCTCTTTTTTATGTATTATAAATACATTTATACGCTACTCATTTACTTCCGGTTTTGGTTTCAACTGTCAACGGCAACGGAAACGTAATCTGCTTGTCATCAACTCTGTCTCTGACTCGGATTCTGATGCTGGTGTGCTGTTTCTGACTCTTTGGTCCTGCCACTGACTATGGTTCGGATTCTGTTTCTTAGTCTACCCATCTACCCATAACCAATTCATGTAATTTTTTCGTTTCTTTACCGTTTTGCTCTTCCTCTTTCGGTTAGTGCTCCTTTTTTTTTTTTTTTTTTGTTGTTGTTTTCGCCATCGTCTTGGATATTTCCGCGGCCCGGTATTGGCTTTCAGTTGTGGTTTTGCGTTTTGATTTCCTGTTTGTCTTTGATTCCTTATCTTTTTTTTTTTTTTCTTTCATTAAATACATTAAATATGCCAAAAACTTGAATAAGTCTTTAAGAAATCCACCACGATTAAATGATTTCTTTGTAGTGCCCATTACGTATATCGATCCCATTAAAATGGAATTATTTCGATAATTCACAAATTTGTTATTTTATTCCTTTACTGCTGTATTAAAATCTCTTCATCATTTTCATATTAACAAACAAAGTAGAAAGCTTTTTAAATTCCTCTTGTTGCTGTTTTTTGTTTTTTTTGTTTGTTTGCTTCCTAAAAACAAAAAGTGCATAATCATTAAAATTTAATTGGTTTTCATTTATTTCATTTACCAGCAACAAAGCCGGAAAAGCCTGCTCTTGAGGCTGCTTTAGCAATATGCAAATTCATTTTGCCGATGTGTTCAGAGATGGTAGAAGGAGTGAAGGATTTTATAAGGGTAAGGCTTTATAAGTTCATGCTTGATTAACTCATAAATAGCGAGTGTTGGATACCCCCAACCATTTGTCTTGCTTTGCCTGTCGATTTGGAGCATGCATGACTGGCATTCTTGTTGCCGTTTGTCTCATTTTTTTTCTTTTTGTTGTTGTTGTTGTATAATGCAAATCAAAGCAAATTGAAATTTATTTAGTGGAAATAAGTTTATGCGGTTCTGGTTAGGTTCCACCTTGTTGTGCTTTAGTTTGTTTATAATCAAAAAGAGTCCTCAAATAATAACTTAGATTTGCACATATTGAACTCTAAAAAATATATATATATATACATACACAAGTCGATTTTAGTCCTGTAAAAATCTTATACATTTGCAGGATTTGAGATCATATTTAAAAAGTTGACTAATTTTACTTTAAATATATTGATAGTGATTTAAAGAGAAACATCTTTCTTCTTCTTTCTTCTACTAAAGATTAGTTATATGGTAGAAAAATGATAAAGAATGTCTTATTTATCTTATGTTAATCATAGTAACAAAGTTCACGGAATTTCAATTTAATTTCAAATCAAAAAATTCTGAAGACTTGTAATAGTTTTTCACTTTAAATATATGCTCATTGATTTGTATTTTACAAGAGATATATTATTGTTTTAAGCACTCAGGTAAATAGCTTTAAATATATAGGTACATGTTTAGTTAATTTTATTCCAGAACCTTTTGTTCTTTTGAGCTCTCTACATTGCATTCATGATGTATGGCAACTAAGTTGCTTCTAGTATATGCCACAACTGAAAGACTTAGCCAAGGACTGCTATTAAATGGGAACTAAACCAAGTGGCTGGCATTCAGTGGCATTCATTTGCTGCATCTTTAAGAGGAACGGCAAGCCATTGAAGGCGACTGTAAGTATGCCAGGGAATTACTGTGCCATGATTGAAATTATTTCTGTGTTCTACACACCCATACCCATACCCATACCAATACCCACACAGATAACACACTCGCCGCTTGTTTCTTCTTTCTGTTGGACAACAAAAGAGATGGTTGAGCTCAGAAATAGAGCGAAAGGGGGATAAGTGGGGAATGAAAAGAACATGCAACAGCAACGCCTGGCAGCTGCAGTAGTAGCATAAAATGCACTCTGCTGTTTGAAAACAATTTTTACAAGGGATTATGCGAAGGGTCGAAGAGACGGGGAACATTAAACAAGGAGAAGGAGACGTTTGGGGCCAGCTAATAAAGCCCCATTCGCTGCAGTCCGCCTTGGAGCTAGTTTTGCTTACTTGTTGCATAATATTTTTGCTTTTTATTAGCTACACGCCAGGGGCAAGAAACACTGAAATGTATTTTCTTTCTTCTTTACCAAGGTAAAGCAGGGATGGAAGGGGCAGCTACCCCCTGCACACCGTTTTCTCTTTCTAGCACCTACCTACCTCTTTATTTTACTTGGAATTTGTTGCTTAAATCTTCAAATGCTTTTTCAAGTTGATTGCTTTAGTTTGAAATGTTTTAGGCTAATACAATTTAATAGTTCTTTTTATTCCTTGGCCAAGGAAAAGCAACACCAACAAGACCAACAAGACCAACAACTGCAAATGCAATTGCTCGACGAATGGAGGATGGAGTTTTGCCAGCCGCCCCTTAATCAGTAGGAGATGTTTCAACCAACTAACATACAGACTCTAGGACTAAACACGTGAGCGTCCACTGGCGTGTCGAATTTGTTAAAACATTAGTTTGAAAAGGAAATTGAAATTGGCCCTGACTAAAAACAGATGAGCTTGCTTAAATATTTACATACAAATTAATTTCGTTCTCTAGTTCTAGAATCTACCAAACTCCATCTTCATCCACATCATGAGCTGCCTGTATTCAACATATATACATTTACTTATATCCATCTGTATAGTATATACAGATATCTACTATTTGAATTTCATTTTAGTTTTGCCAGAGCAATTCAAACAATATTACCCATATGAAACGTTGGCTGGCCGCAACCAACTTTTCAATTATCAATTTGCAAAGCGTTTGTCTAAATATTGATGTTCGCAGACAAAGTTGATAATCGAAATCTGCATATGAATGGATTTTCCATAGACAAGGCAATTTTTAGTATTTAATCTCATGAAATATTTCATGAGTAACTAAGGATTTAGCACTTGCTATTTTTCAATTTTGCAGAAATAGGTACACATTTTGCATGGAACATCATAAATAAGAATTAAAAATTAGTTTTAATTTATCTTCTGCATGTCCTTTGTGCTTTTTTACATTTTCCATCCAAACTAATTAGCATTAGAGACCACTTTAATTAGTGCCTAGCCAAACTCAAAACTGTTAAAAAAAAAAAAAAAAATAATAATAAAAATAAAAAACAAAAGCCCAAAAAACAAAAATGTTAAAAGTTTGACAACAAACATTTGCAGCTTAAGGAATTTTTGGAAAACAATTGCTAAACTAAATGCAACTGCAGACAAACAATTTAGTGTGGATGGTTGTGTGTGTGTGTGTGTGTGTGGCATAGCCAAACAACAGACAAAACTTTATGCAAGTTAAGCCAACAAGTTATAAAATACAAACCGAACACAACACAGATGCAAACGCGCAGATATGCAGTAACTGAGACACACTGCAACACCAACACCAACACCAACAACAACAACCAGAAAGGAGTCGAAGCAAAAGCCATTACCCGTAACCCGTAACCCGTTACCCGTTACCGCACCCACAATCCCCTTTACCCATAGCCGCACCCACACTTCGAGGGCAAACAATAAACAGCAAGTGCAGAAAGTATGAAACGGAAATTCTGCATTTGACATAAGCGTCAAAAACACGCACCCGACACTAGGGCAAAAAAATGGGAAAATTCACAAATGAAACTCCAAAAGAAAACTAACAGATAAATACCCTAATATAGATACAAGAAACTCTTTTCATAGATATAGGCTTAACTGATTTTTTAATTTTACTATTTGTTAAACAGTTTATATAATGATCATTTTTGTAATACATTGAGAAATAATGGAATCTATAATATCTATAAGACAATTAAGAAATACTCTCACTTTAATTAAAACTTAAAATTAGAAATTAGTTTATAGAATCTTAAAACGCATCTACAAGTTGCTCAAGTATATAGAATATACCCAGTTAAGTAAGGGTACAAAAAGGCATAACAACAAAGTGATAGAAGCTAGTTGCAAGTTGCACCAAGCACTTGGCATTTGTAACAGAGCAAGAAGTATCTGCCACCGATGCTGATGTTGGTGTTGAAACTGGAGCTGGAGTATTGCTATTGCTGTTGCAGTCTAAAATTTCCAAAAATTTTCGCACTGATTTTTCATTTGGTTACTTTGTGCCTTGCTACAACTAGATATTCTCCTTTGAATAGTTGCATCCCATACATTGGGTTTCCCTTCCACTATTTGGGTGAAGCAGGAGAGAGGGATTTTCTTTTTTGTCGGTTTCTGTCGTTCTTTTGGTTTTTTGCATTTCGGATTGCTGCATTGGCATTCACATTGCATTGTTCTCACGACTCAAGTGTTAGGCAGCAGCCTGTGGCTTAAAATATAAAAATTGATGCCAAGTGCAGGCCTTGTGCCTAGCATATTTCCATTTCCATTTTGTTTTCTGGGGGTTTTTCTTTCGCTTTGTTGTCGACTAATGGGTGTCAGCGCTTGAATGCAATTTGAACCATATTTTGGGATGCCTCTTTTTGTTTTTTTTTTTTTTTTTTTTTTTTTGTTTTGAAGTGAATGGCAACTGCTGCTGATGTTGCTGTTTCTCGTTATCATATGACAATCAATATACGCCTGATGACTAATGAATGACACAGCATACCAAATAAACATACATATATACATGCATACATACATTTATAGACACATATGAAGCTGACACGGCCAAAATGTCAAGCCAATTTAACCAAAATTGATGTCAAAACACAAGGCACATAAATCAGTGGGTGAAAAAAGAAGCTACAGGAAGTCAATGCGAAACCAGGTGAACAAATGGTATTCAATCAAGCCAACAGTGAGAACACTGAGTTAAACTCTAAGGATAAGTATGATGATTTTACTATGAATCCGTGACGAAAACGAAACACTAAGGACATTGCAATTAAAACTTTCAAGATTCGCATAATGAAGCGCAAATATTTCAAGAGCAAACGACAAAAGGCAAATGGCATAACAAAATATATGTACGTATACTAAACAAGGGCCCAGCCTTAAAAGGAAACGAACTGGAATGAGAAACGGAGAATTGGTAGTCATAAAACGACAACGTGGCGCTGCTAACAACAGACCGGAAGCCGGAAATGCCAAGCGGCAGTGCCAAGGCACAGACTGAGTCTATGTAGAAGCAGAGGACAAGACTTCTCAACCATCATCTCAATTGTTGGGCAAATTGTTAGCTTGAAGATAGTGGGAGAGAGAGAGAGAGAAAGAGAGAAAAAGATACAGAGTCAGAGATGAAGAGATGTAAAGAAACAACTACAGAGTAAAAGAGAAAGAATAAAATTCTTGGTCAGTGGCAGAAAATTTGGCAAAATATTTACCAAGAAATTATGCATATTTATTTGAGCATTAGTAAGAAATAATTTCCATTGATCAAATAGCGTGAAGCATTACTTGAATCAAGTAAGTAATACATTTGTTTTTTAACACTCTATACTAAAACCACACACAAGAAACAGTGGCTCAATCAAATCGATGAATTGTTTATTTCAAAATAATTGGATATATATTCTTTCAATAGCAAATAATTCGTTTTACCACTTGTAGAAACGAAACTAATCTACACTTTAAGGTAATCAAGATTTAAAAGCTAACAATTTAAAAAAGAAAAAAATAAACAATAAAAAAAATTAGATCTCTTTTAGTTTTACAACATTGTTGGCGATTAAATTTGATTTATTGTCCAAATGCTTTTATATTCTTGCCCAATTCTTTGCATCTTTCAAAGTAATCGTCATCTAATACTTTTGTATTATTATTACTATTATTATTACTACTATTATGAAGATTTTGCTTTTGCCAACTGGAGCCACGCCCAGCAGCTTTCACTTAACTGCAAATCGCGTCAACACTTAGGCAGGAAGTGGGAGAAGGGGACATCACGTACACGCCCACATAGTTGCCAGGCGACTGATGTTGGCATTTCCAGTTGCCAGTTGCCAAATGCGAATAGCGAGTGACGTAAAGTCATCAGGCTTCTGACTTAACAACTTTGCACTGACAAGTTTCAATGTCTCATTTTTTTCCCGTTGTGTTTGCTTTTCTTAACGTATAAAGCGCGTGTTACTATGAATACTTTGTCAAGTTTTTCCGACTTTCCAACTTGAACGGCGGTCGTTGTCATCATCAGCAATAGCAACAGCAACAGCAGCAGCAACAGCAGCAGCAGCAACATCAACAGCCTGAATCTTATACTAACCTTCTAGCCCTCTCCCCTTTGTCATTATAATACTTATGCTTGTCATCATTTCGTTGATGTTTCGCATTCATAGTCGGGTAAAATAACTCAAGATCTCAGCCATAAATTAAATCGTTCATACGCCCTGTGATAAATAAGTACATATATTATGTATATGTATACCTACCGTTTTTTGCGCTACTTTGATTTGAAGATGCTCAACTGACAAATCAAACTAATGTGCAATTAATGATAGCCTCTTAGTGTCAAAAACAAGAAAGAATAAGGAACTATGCAACATTTTTATGCAGCAATTTTACGGCATCATAAACATGCCGCCGATGGGTCTCATTTTGCTCATTTTCAACACGACTTGTCACAGCTGCCTCATCATAAAAACGGTATCTACATTAATTGACACGAATGGACGGACTGGCAATGGAAGTGGATGGATTGTTCGTTGGTTGTTTGGTTGGTTGGTTGGTTGGATGAATTGATAGATGGAGGGACGTATGAATGTTTTCGCCTGCCACTGATTTGGACATTCAGGTTTTTCTTTTTCTATGTTTTTGCGGCTCACGCGAAAATGCCATTAAATTGATGGGCCGGTCGTCACCGAAAACGTTTGCCACGAAAATTCACAGTCGACAAAAACAATTAAAAATGTTATAAAAATGTTATGTGCAGGTCGGTCATGGTGGGGTGAGAATGAGGGTTTGGGTTGGTTGCTCTGATAAAAGCAAACGCCACTTAAACGTGTCAACAATGGGTACGACAAGCGCAGTAACAGCAACATCGACAGCAGCAGCAACATCAGAGGCGCTCCAATTGATGATGAACAAAAGGACAGACTTTCGCAATCAGTTTTATGTTGTTCAAGTGGCAAGAACGGGGCTCTCATTGTGATTGGCCTATACCACTATAGACCCCACCATCCACCACCTACCACTCACACACACATACACATATACGATATATATGGACAGCAAACAGTTTTGCAATTAATTTTTGGCCAAAACCAGGAAAACATTTTCTGTGGCCCCATAAAAGTTAGATAAATTGTACAAGTATTGAGCAAAACTTTCGATCAAACAGCCACGCACGCACTTTATAATATACCTACGTAGAGGGGAGAGAAGGAGACAGAGAATTGTGTGAGTAAGAGGGGGGTAACGCGTGGAAAGGGGAGGTGTTGGGTCGCGGCATTGTCAGATTTTGAAGTGGCAAAAGCCAAAACCAAAAGCTAGCCAAGTGAAGCGACTACCGATTATTTATAGTTGAGAAACTTTTGTCATTTACGTTTGAAAATTTAAATTTTAATTGAGTTTTCTTGCTATCTGTAGAAAAGTGTTGCTAGTGGGAGTATGCAGCGGTTTTAGGGGTGCACTATGGAGTGATGGAAAATGGTTGGCAACTCTAACACTCGACAGTTACGTTAAACTTGATTTCCCACCTTAAATGGGTAAGGTTACCTACCCTGTAATCCTGTTGGGGATTATCAAAAATTTGTACATTTTTAACTTATTTCTAGTTAATAAAATATGTAAATTTGAATTGACCAATCCCTTTGCGTGAGGACTTAAACAACATTAACTTTTTTAATTAATAAATTTATTAAGTTCCAATATTAAAAGAAGGTAAGGAAGGGAAGTTATATTCCAGTTGGCTATACCATCTTTACAATCTGATACTACTTTTGCTCTGAAATTAATATAATTAAAAATTGTTTTAAATTTGTTAGTGGATTGATAAAATAGAGATATTTGTTCTTTTATACTCGTACTTGCTTTTTTGTCGTTAAGAAACATGCGGCAAATAAACAGAAAAAGTCCTTTAGGGAAGAGTATGCTAAAGTCAATTTCGGAACAATTTGAAATTGTTTTTGCCACGTTCCTTCAATTGTTTTTCTTCCTTTTTTTTTTGTTGATTTATCAGGCAGAGGGAGTTATGCACACAAAACTTTTCTTACCACAATGGAAAAAAGGCGAGAGTGGAGAAACTAAAATCAAATCCGAAATAAAACTACAAAAAAAAGTACTAAGTTTGAGTTGCGAAATAAGGAAAAAGTATATGCTGTTTTGTGTGGCAAACATTATTGTTGTTATTGCTGTTGCTGTTGTTGTTGTGTTGTAATTTTGATTGCTTTGTTATGTGGCTAGCAATAAAACATAAAGGATATTCATCCCGCTGTAAAAAGTCTACACATATAGTATATTTACCCAAAATACATTCAAATGAAGGTCAACATGGCCAAAAAGCCTGCCCGGCTGACTGGCCTCGCCTAATAGTGTAAGATGATTAAACTTGTCTTCCAATGGCCAAATGGCATAAACTGCTCATTGAATTGATTTTTGCTACTAAGCCAAAAAGCGCTGATGTGACCAAAAAAAAAAAAGGAAAATTACTTTCAGTTAGAGTCAAAGCAACAAAATAATAAAAAAAAAAAAAAAACGGGAAAGCAAAAGCAAACAATAAAACACACTCGGCCCACTGGCGGCTAACAAAATAGCATATATTCCTTCTATCATTATGGCCATGTTTTTAGTGTAGAAGTGTGTGTGTGTGTGTGTGTGTGTGTGTATGTGAGTGAGAGAGAGAGAATAAGAATAGAACGATCAAGGCTGGACAGCATCATAACTGAATGGATAATAAACAAAACGACACAAACAATAACAAGAACAAGAAGTTACTACCAAGAGAAACGAACAGTAAGCCAAGGAATAAGCAAAAGGGGTCAAGTCAAGTCTCTGCATTTGCGAATGGCTGTTACAAATGAGTTGAAGAGCTGTTAAAACAAAAGTTTGTTGCCCAAGTTATGGGAGATACAAATATAAAAGTTGAAGATTTTATGCAAGCTATATATAAATTTTTATAAGTGCTTTGCCATGATTTTTGAAATCAATTGGATCAACATCATGTTATTGTAAGTTAAAATGTAGAAAATGGCAAAGTTTTTACTCAAGAATAAATAGAATAAGGCAACTATAATAACTTTGTTTAAATGGAATTGACAATTTAATGTAATGTTTTTCAGTTTATTAATTTAGTTCAGACTTTATATTTAATGTAGTGGATGGTCGGAACTAAGGTTTATATTTTAATTGATTAAATTATTTTGTTTAAAGAAATTTCTAGCCAGCGATTATATATGATTTAACCTTTTCTTAGTGTCTTAAACCAGATCCAGAATTAGAATTATAATGATAATAATTAATTGGCCAATTATGCTGTTTTCCACTTTATGGTTAAAAGCTAATTTAAGCAGAAAATAAACTTTATAAATTATGTATATGCAGTTGGTTGTTTTTTTTTTTTAGATATTTTCCAAATTTATAATTAAAAGATTGTTAGTCCAATCCAGGTAACATGTTGTCTATAGCAACATTACTACAAATGTAGCACGAACTGATGTCTGACTCAATTTTAAATGGAAATATCTGGGTATAAATCATGTTCCATTAACTAAAATTAAACAGCACACACAGAACAGTTAGAAAAGGCAAAAAGGTAGTGAAATTGTCAAAGCTCACACTCAGACACCAATACACGCATACACGCATACACTTATACACCTATGCACTCATATACTCGTATTGCCATCGAGACAAGCATATCATCAATGCAACTGCATGTGGTTGTTCTTGCTGTCATCAGGGTGAACACATTACTCGGGAAATGTAAAGGAGGAATGCACACCAGGGATACGAACGTGTGTGTGTATGTGTGTGTGTGCATTTATGTGTGCTGTGGCAAAAACCAAAACCACAGAAACAACTCAAAATCGCAATATGACACATATGTGAACAGACGTAGCAAAATACCAAACAGAAACCTAAACCTAAACCCAGATACAAAACGCAAAACTCAAAGCCAGCAACATTGCAACGTTAAACATGTGAAATGCACAAGTGCTGAAAGGTGTGTGCGTGTATGTCTGTGTGTATGGCTATAACTGTATATATTTACATACACAGATGTGCGGAGATATGTGTGTCAGGATTTTAACGAATGTTGACAATTACGAAAATTTGGTTTTTGGTTAAACGGAAATACAGCAAAAGGGTAGCAAAGCAAATGCCCAACATTTTGCTTAACATTTTCCTTTGTTTTTCCCGTTTTTTTTTTTTTTTTTTTTGTTGCTTTTTTTTTTTTGGGCTGTGGCTCGCAGTAATAGCGGGAGAGAACCAGGACAACATGTTTTGGGTTCCTGTTTTCGTATTTTTTTTTTTTTTTTTTTTTTTTTTTTTTTTTTTTTTTGAAGTTGTAATGGAGTCTCTGAATAGGATTAACAATTGAAGAGAGTAAGAGCTTAAAAAGCACAAGCAAAATGTAAGAGAAATATTTCTAGGGCTTGGCTTAGGCATTTGCTGCGAAATACGCACAGGGACACACACACACACACATATACGTCATATACACGGAGAGAGAGAAAATCGGAAATACATAGAGGACTTATGTAGGGACGACTCTCAGTAAGAAGGAAACAGGGTATACTTTAGGGGAGCGCATGCGCTACGCTCCAGCATCCTGCCCTGGCTACAAAGCTACAAAATACGTTTTCCTTTACTTCTCCTTGCTTTTTTTGTTGCTTTTTCAACTTTGGATGCTGCAGCGCTCAGTGGTCCTGACCAGGCTACAAAAACAATACGCCTATCAGTATGAATCCTGTGAATATCTATGCAGGACAACACGGAGCAAGACAAGCAGGACAAAGTGTTACATTGAAAATTACCCTAAAAATTACGTGAAAATTTTGGAAAAAAAAACCAATTAATCTAAATGAAGAAAAAAGAGTCTTTAAGAAAAAATATTTTAAAAAATTTTGGAAAAATGAAACTAAAAATAAATTTCTAAATTTTGTGAAATTTTTCCAAGTATTAATAAAAAGAAGAAAAAAATTAGCCACAATAAAATCAGCTGCAAGGGGAGCAGCTGCTTTTGCTGCTTGTGTTTGGTGTTGGTCCTGGTGCTGGGGCAGAGAGTGGCCACTGCGCCGACTCGGTAGATAGTCGACATCTTGGAGACTTGCAAACACTTTTTAGACCATAATGTACTAAATAACGATAAAGCAAACTACGTCAGAGAACTGGCCAGAGATTGAGCAGCCGCCAGAAAGGTAAACAAAAACCTGTGCGCTTGTGTTTGTGTATCAATAATAAAACACCGGCCGCTTTTGCCTTCAATCCAAGGCTTCCGTTTCGCCACTGCCACTCCTACTCTGTGACGTCATCAGCATCATTATCATCATAATCAGCATTAACAAAAACAAAATGGGCTGCCAATTGAAACCACTCGCCCTCCTGCTCTCTAGCATTTGGAGGAATTGTAAATTACTCTGTCTCCTATTCATTTTTTTACTCCTATGCGAAACTGTCCAAGCAAATCCTGATGCCAAACGTCTCTACGATGATCTCTTGAGCAATTATAATCGTCTTATACGACCCGTTAGTAATAATACCGATACGGTATTGGTTAAACTGGGTCTGCGCCTGTCCCAGCTCATCGATTTGGTAAGTAGAGGCATGAGAAAATTAATTAATGCAATTGCAAAGCAGAAACAAAAAAAAAAAAAAATAACACTTGGAATTTTTAATTAAACTGCGGCAAGTGAAAATGTTAAGCTACATTTGCTGCCTGTCCATGGATGGGCCGAAAATTTAAATAGGCAATTTCCAAAAGAAAAAATTGAAAAAACTTTTTTCGGGCTATCGTAAAAAAAAATGGAATAATGGAGTAAATGAATCGAGACCAAGATTGAAAAATGTTGAAAAAATTTGTTAAAAACCCAATTATATTAATTATTCCAGTCTGTTCCATTTGGGGATAAGTCCATAGATTCCCTAATTAAATATCCCAAAAAATATTTGTATATAAACAGCAGACCTTTAGAAAATAAACAATTGAAAATATGATGATATAGAACCTGAATCAAACACCTTAAGATTGCAGCAATTTCATAAAAAACATAAACGAAGACTATAAGAATTTTATACTTTCTTAGTTCATATTGAAATTGAATAGTTAATAAAAGTTAACTTGATTTGTATGGTGAAAAGGTTGCCAAATATTTATTTTTAAATTATTCTCGTTTCCAAACAATTCTCTTCAGTAAATGCTTTTAATTACTATATAGGAGAGACCAGCAACTACTACAAACTAATTCTAAGTAATACTGAACTAAAAACTATTCTTTATTTGGTTATAAAATTAACAACTATGTATGTGGAAGTCTAACTTAAAGTTTCTGGCCAAGTTCCATTTGTCACTAGTCCCAACACTGCAATTTCTGCAGCAGAGGGTTAAAAGGTAATAAAGCAAGCTAGAAACCAAAAAAAAAAAAAAAAATAAAATAAACCAAAAACCCAAACCGTAAGCTGACAGCAAAAAGCACATTAGGGAAGGGAAAAAATAAAGCAGGGAAAAAAAACTCAAATGGCAGACTCCAAAGTAAAGTGCAAATGATAGAGGACTACCACAAAGAAAAACCGGGAAAAAAAAAATAAATAAGTGAAGAAAAAATTAAAGAAAAAGTAACAAAAAATGCAAATCCCAAGTTGATGCATGACTCGTTGGAATGATGGTGGCTTTCGTTTATCCTCATCTTGAAATAGTGGCTTTCGTTTATCCTCATCTTTTGTTGGGCGAATTTTAATTCACAGAATCTGAAAGATCAAATTTTAACGACCAATGTGTGGTTGGAGCATGAATGGCAGGATCATAAATTTAAATGGGATCCCTCGGAATATGGTGGGGTCACCGAGCTTTATGTGCCCTCTGAGCATATTTGGTTACCAGATATTGTTCTCTATAATAAGTAAGTTTGAAGCCAAAATTATCACAATAAATAAATGAAAATAAAAATAATTTTATTGGTTTATTTTAGTGCTGATGGTGAATATGTGGTCACCACCATGACAAAAGCGATACTCCATTATACCGGCAAAGTGGTTTGGACTCCGCCGGCTATTTTTAAATCTAGTTGCGAAATTGATGTACGTTATTTTCCCTTCGATCAGCAGACATGCTTTATGAAATTTGGCTCCTGGACATACGATGGTGATCAGGTAAATGGATTGCTCTGCATTGCTTTCCTTTCCCAACATTTGTTTTTTAGCCGAGTAAGATAAATGGGGCGTGGCATAGAATTTATGGCCAGCAATTTATTGCAAAAATGCGAGACGAACGAGAGTCGCGAGACAAGCGACGAGCGACTTACAAGCCTAAGGATGCGGTGCGAACATCGAAAAGGCGTCGGCTTTGGCGTGTCTCTAGATTAAAATGTGAGAAATTGTAAAAGTGTAATTGAAACTTGTCTAACCGTTGTACACACACACACACACACACACCGACATACCGCTCCTCATATACATATATACAGGGTGAGTGAGATGAAACGGCACTCAACTCTGTGTCCCTGTCATAAAAATGCGCGGCCATAAATTAAGGCAAAGTGCGACTCCAACTTCTCGGTAAACTCTTCTCTCTCTTCTTTCCGCTTCCGCTGACCATTTGGGATGATGCACAGTGGTTAAGAAATGAATATGAATTGGTTAAAATTTTGAAAAGTTTCCATATTAACAATTCAAATTGTCTGATGCTTGGAATTTGGATTAAATAAGAAATTAAGTGGCCAAGGATTTTTAATTGGTAAAGAATTGTTTTGCTTTTGTTTAGAACTTTTTGTTTGATTTTAAATTTTTGAACCACTGTCTTTGTCGAAAGCATTTAAATTTTTGCAACACTTCAATCTGCTGCACTTGAGCCCCCCTTCTCCCCTTCTCGTTGACACTTTTTTGGATAGTCTTTTGCCAAAGGCGTTGCCAATGTTGCCTGCTGCAGGCGACTCCCCAGGCGAAACGTGAACGTGGTCGTGGATGGATATGGATGTGGAAAGTGAATGTCACGCCCGTTGACTTGAAGCCCTTTAAGCTGTGTGCCATGTCCATAGTATTTTTATAGCTTCATCATTTTTGTTTCCTTCACTTAGATCGATTTAAAACACATCAGCCAGAAAAATGACAAGGATAACAAGGTGGAAATTGGCATTGATTTGCGCGAATATTATCCCAGTGTCGAATGGGATATATTGGGTGTGCCGGCTGAACGGCATGAGAAATATTATCCGTGCTGTGCTGAACCATATCCAGGTGAGTTTTGTAGAGTTTTAAAGCTATAAATCGCCGGTAAATAGACGTAAAAGTTGCGAAAGCTCTACCCAAACTCACCCCCAAAAACCTCTTCTCTCTCTATCTCTCTCTTTCTCTTCCATATGTCTTATCTAATAACTATCTTTTATGGGATCTGATAACTTAAATTATGTTTATACTAGACATATTTTTCAACATCACATTGAGGCGGAAGACCCTATTTTATACTGTGAATCTAATCATTCCCTGCGTGGGCATTTCATATCTATCGGTCCTAGTATTTTATCTACCCGCCGATTCTGGCGAAAAGATAGCTCTTTGCATCAGTATTCTATTGTCACAGACTATGTTCTTTTTGCTCATATCGGAAATTATTCCATCGACATCTTTAGCATTGCCTCTTCTAGGCAAATATCTCTTATTTACCATGTTGCTAGTAGGATTGAGTGTTGTCATAACCATCATAATACTCAATATACACTATCGAAAGCCAAGTACCCATAAAATGCGGCCTTGGATACGAGCGTTCTTTATAAAGCGGCTACCCAAATTACTGTTGATGCGTGTACCCAAGGATTTGCTGCGTGATCTGGCTGCCAATAAGATCAACTATGGCTTAAAATTCAGTAAGACCAAGTTCGGACAGGCTCTGATGGATGAGATGCAAATGAACTCGGGTGGTTCCAGCCCGGACTCACTACGCCGTATGCAAGGGCGTGTTGGTGTGGGAGGATGCAATGGCATGCATGTGACCACGGCCACAAATAGGTAAGTGAATCGATTATAAAACCAGCCAGAGAGGTCATGGACGAGGTATGATTGAACATCCTTTAAAAAAAAAAAAACATTTGTGCTATCGAAAAAAGTTTTCAGAGATTTTTAATCTGAATGAACATTTTTGAAAATACAGAAAATAAATAAAAATCTACGAATTTTCAACTCAGACTGGTACAAGAAAAACGGAAATTAAATTTCATTTTTTTGTCTGTATATCTGCATAAAATTTGTGAGAAATTAAAACCATATCCAGCAATTTTTCAAACAATCCTCGCCCATATTGTTAGCTTGCAGCCCACAGAAAACTCATGCTCCATCTCTCTTTATCTCTCATTTTTCCTCTGTGCCTCTTGTCTCCCATTTTGTGTCTCTGGCACTATCTCGTTACAGATTCAGTGGCTTGGTTGGTGCTCTTGGAGGCGGTCTGAGCACATTGAGCGGCTACAATGGACTGCCATCGGTGCTATCCGGTTTGGATGACTCTTTGAGCGATGTGGCGGCACGCAAAAAATATCCATTTGAGCTGGAGAAGGCCATACACAATGTCATGTTCATACAACATCACATGCAGCGTCAGGATGAGTTCAATGCGGTGAGTCCAGCTGATTGAAATTTTAATTGAAAATTCCATTTGCCAAAAAACAAAAAAGAAAAGAGGCTAAAAGAACCATGCAAGCCAGAAACAGGCAAATAAAAACCGCAGAAAACTCTCCGGCTATTTATAGAGCCGTGTTCCAATCTTTTAGCTATACTTGTTAGTTGTTTCCATTGCTTTCTTTATTTTTCTTTCGTTTGTCGACTTATTTAAGATTGTTTTTTTTTTTTTTTTTTTTTGTTTTAGTTCATATTTGCACTTTAAGACTGAGCAAGAGAAAATCCAGTTTTAATTGCTTTGCTCAATTGACTGGCAATCGTTGGCTATCATTGCCTCTGCCCCTGACCGTGGTCCTGACGGTTCGCTTACCAGGCTCCATTTGCCTCATCAGTGGTGAAATAAAAGCCAATGCCGCAAACGTTTCAATCAAACCTCCCTCCGAAATGCTTTTTGTTCTGCGATTGCGGCATTTGCTTTGTTTTTTCTCTTCCTTGTTTTATATTCTCTTTTTTGTGTGTGTTTTTTTTATTTTGTTTTTTTTTTTCGGTTTCTTCTTTATTGTTGCGACTTTGCCTTTTGATTGATAACTGAACTGATGCCATAGCCATAAGTAGATTAAGACCAAAAAAGCGAAAAAATAAAAGAATCAGCTTAATCAATAGCAATCACTCAATGTGTGAGAGCTTAAAGACCAATTAAATTTTATTGAAGATTAGTAAACGGAATTCAGAGAAGTAAAGCATAAAATTTTGATTTCAATTCAATACTTTTGATTCACAGGAGGATCAAGATTGGGGTTTCGTTGCCATGGTTATGGATCGTTTATTCCTTTGGCTGTTTATGATTGCCTCACTTGTGGGCACATTTGTCATTTTGGGCGAGGCACCATCTCTCTATGATGATACCAAGGCCATCGATGTTCAACTATCGGATGTTGCCAAGCAAATTTACAATTTAACCGAGAAAAAGAATTAAATTCAATATATAATAATAAAGATAATAATAGAAAACAACTTAATCACTAAATTTTAAAGCCATGTTCAAAAAAGAAATTAATAAAATAAAAAAAAGAAATATAATACCTAATAATAAAATAATGAATACAATGTTGTCAAAAATGTGCAGAATAATTTTCCATTTTTATACTGGGATTCTTGAAAGAAAAAAATGCATAAGGAAAATGCTTCAACGTAACTAAGATGCCAAGCTAGGACTAAGAGAACATATTATGAAAAAGAGAGAAGAGAGGAGAAGAAGTAAGCAGAGTCCTTCCGCTTGGCATGTCAAAAATATTTTTTGACTCAGCATATGGGTACCTTCATAGTATACATTTTATCTTGTTATTTGATAACTGGAAAATTAACCTTTGGAAAATGTATCAAGACAATGAAGGCAGCTTATTCATGTGGAAGACAAAGACAAAAAAAAACTGCATTATAATAAATAGGTAGAAAGCAATATTTTAAAATCAAGTTGAAAACTCTGATTTTGTTGTTAACTTAAATTTTCAAATATATATAGAAAAAATATATTTACAATCATATGAAAATGTGAAAGTCTGACAAGTATGGACAATAAGTCAATAAGTTTTGGAAATAAAGATGAATTAAGTTAAATATCTATCTTCGTACTGTTTTAATCATATGTATATATCCATCCGCAGATACTTTTAGTAAATATAATAATGTCAAATGTATGAATGATTGTCATTTTAAATCATCTTATTAAATTAAATAATATATATCTTCGTCAAAGTCATATATAGTCTAGGTAATATTTTTCTATCTATTTCAATTTTCGAAAAAGCTTTTAAGTAAAATTGAATTTTTGTTTGGACTCCCTCCCAAAAATATTCATTAACACACAAAGTCGTTCTTATTTTCACTTGTCATGTGGTATATCCATAGCCACCTCCAACTCACAATCAAAAAATATTTGTAAAATTATTTGCTACAACTGTAACTGTAAAACTATTTCCTATACACAATGTCACAAATTTTTTGCCATTTTCATCTTTTTCTTTTTTTTGTATGTGAATGTCATTCAAATTGATGGGGAAACCATTTCCATTCCTTCTATTTCGATTCCCATTTCTCCATCTTCATGCCAGAGGCTGTCAATGTCAATTTTGCCCAGTAACAGCAATTGCAATTTCTTACAAAAGACTAGTGGAACGATTGCAGGCGCGCTTTTAACTTAGTTCAACAAGTCTCTTCGGTATGGATTCAGGTTCCATACATATATATATATATATGTAGATATATTGTGCCCTTTGCATGTATTTTGCATACATTTGCCAGTATCGGCAATCACTTTACGCACACGCCACCAACAATTCAAGCATTTCTCCTTTTCGCTCATTCATTCATTCATTCATTCTACAGTAGTTCCGTTCCCTTGTGTCATGTTGACAAGTTCAATATGCTGCCAGAGGGGGGGGGAGAAGATGGAGAAGATGCGACCTACCGACCCAACAACTGACTGACTTTGCCTTTCGTGTCGCCATGTGTGCATCATTTTCGCTACTTCCCGTCTACTTTTCACAGTTCAGCGAACGACTGCTGTTGCTTTCTCTTTGCTACTCTATTTTTTGTCTTAGCTTCAATTGAAATTCATATTATTTGTGCTTCACATACACGCATAACAGCAGTTGTTGCAGCACCGGCAACACCGGCAGCAACAGCAACAGCAACAGCAATGGCAACGGCAACATCAAGCATAAGCAACAGCAACGATAATCCAATAGAAAGTTGGCTTATAAAAAATTCTGAGAAGCATTGCAATTCTATGGAATGTAATGAAAGCATATGCAGCCATCCATGAGAATTCATATCAAATATCCGACTAAACAATTTAAATTCAACTTTGTGTCAAAAATTTTATGCTTACTTTAATGTGCCTAAATTTTCCAAAAAAATTAACTATAATTCTACAATATATTACAATATTTAATAATTTGATATATCAATTACTATATATTTATGTTTTTGATATATTGAATCTAATATCTCATCCTTAATATTTGATCTCGGCAAAAGCTAAATTTATATTAAAATTTTGTAGTCTCTGTATTTATTAGTAAAATCAATATCATCAAACCACATAACGTTTTTAACCTTTTTTTTTCTTATTATTGCCACTTTTTGGGTTATCATTTTATTTTATATTTAGTATTTAGATTTGACAAGTGCTTTAACAAAATCGTTATTCCCGTATCAATCGTCCTGAATTTGTATTTGAGCATAAGTTATTCAGCATTTACGAATGTTTTTCAGTTTAGTTTTATTTGTATGTGTTATTTTTATATGCATCTCACTTTATGTTTTATTTTTATATATTTTTTACATTTTATTTTGCTGTATAGATACATTTTTTGCTCACATATAATTCATTGCATACTTTGATATTTTTTGTTATTTCTTTTTTTCCTTACTTTGGCATGCAGCAATTTCATTTCCCGCTGACAGCAGCAGCAACGTCAGCAACAACAGCAACAGTAACTTACAGCAACAGCAACAACATCAACTACAACAGCAACAGCAGCAGTTTTCAATTCGTTTGATTTACCATTTATTTATGTCGTTTGACAAATTCAATTTGTTTGCAGATTGTTCGGGGTTGAAGTTTTTGAGTTAAGGCAAAAAGTGCGGAGAGAATGAAAAAACACGCTTTAACTATGGAAATGCATTTGCTTCACATTTAATGCAATTTGCTGCAACAACCAGACAAAAGTTGTTAATTTTTTTGCCTTCACTCGTCCTGACATAATTAACTTCAGCGGACAGGCAGTCCTTTAGTTTTAGTTTTGCCTTCATCTCATCATCTAGTTGGTAACTAAACGATTAGAGCTTCGCTTGTCACTTGTCCAATTTTATCGCAAAAACAATTTGTCGTTGGCTGCTTGTGGTTTTCGCATTTTCCATTCTTTATACTTTTCGATGAAACTTCAAGTCTAGTAAGTTAACTGACATTAATTTACGTAACTCATTTTTTAAACGATTAATAAAAATCGTGGCATAATTTCTATGTATTATATTTTTGTATTCTGTTCCATTCAGTTGATATGTGGAAAGTTGGTGAGTTTTCTCATTTATTTATTTATGAATTGTTTGTGTTCGCTACGCTCGTAAAGTTGTTGCTTCACACACACACACACACACCACACCTATACACCCACAGATCACATCCAATTAGCATATTAAATTAAATAAATATTAAACTAACTGCCAGAGGCCAGCAACGTGTGTATACATATAACATATATGCTATGCAGGCCAAAGGATGTCAATACTTAAAGTGATCAACCACAAACACACACATACATATATACATATATATATATATATATAGATGGGCAAACTGTCTTGCAGTTAGTCATTCACTCATCAAACAACCCCCTTTTTTACCCTGTCACGTCCCTCTATCAATCCACATACACACACATAAGCACCAACCTTACACTGCCCTCGTTTAGAACAGTCTCTATGGATTATATGCCAGCGGCTTTTACGAGTCCTGGGCCCGTGTGTCCTATGTCCTGCTCTGCTGCTCATAATTTATGCTACTCATCTTAATAATTTTGGGCGCAAAACTTCAACTATGAGTACATGCATCAGCATCACTATTAACAACAAGGACATTGCCAGTCGAAATATTTTAAACATTTACTTAGCCAACATGAAAGGTTTTTTGGGTTGAAAAATGGAAGAGAGTTGGGAGGGATCGAGTTTAGGGCGTAGCGCCAATCTTTAACTTGGGAAAAAAATTCCACACTGTTGTAATAAGAGGGACTAGTTTAGACTGCTTACTCGGTAATTAATTAATAATAGAATACTTATTTATATATTACGATATATGAAATTACAATTGTTAATTCAATCATGCGAACTGTTAAACAATAAAGAATCAAAATACGTAATTCTATAATCTTCTTAGTTGAGCATTCACCATTCTGCTTGTAAAACTTTCGTCAAAATAATGTTCCATATGATTTGCAGGATTATCCATCCCTGCTTTATGATTGCCAAAGGTTTCCTTGACGTAATATTTCATTATCATCATCGCCATCCACATCATCTGCATCGTGTCGCCATAGGAGAACATGTCGCACAGCATCTTGTATGTTTCGCCACTCACACGCACACCCACGTACATTTACATACATTTATGTATACATACTTATATATAGCCACATATATTGCTTATACGCCCTGTGCGCCGCTTTTTTGCCTGTTTATTTTAGTGCCAATGTAGCATAGTTTTATACATATCCAAGTAGTATATATGTGTGTGTGTGTGTGTGTGTGTGTGTAGTTCACCAGCATCTCCTGTGCACTGCAACGTCTTTGTTATAGCGTAACTTTATATTTTGTGTTGGGTGTTGTTCAGTTTGGTCCTGTGCATGTAAATGTTTCAGTTTTTGGCCCTCCGAGGCAAAATGTACTTGACTTTCTTTTCGTACTCTATCTCAGTCTCTTGCTCTCCCTCTCTGGCTCTATTCAACTTTACATCTCTATGGTGTGTGCCAGCCATCATACCCACACGCTACACATTATTCATTCATGTTGGACATCCACTTGAAAATTGACTTATGTGAAAAGGAAGTCACCTTCTGTTATGACTGGGATATTGGTGTGATCCTGCTTCAGCTTTTTTTTGCTTCTAGTGTTGCAACATTGACAGAAGTTTTTGCGCTCATATGCATTAAAAATTATGCATACAATTTGTGATTTTTATTTAACTGTCATCGCACTATTAGCTTGCCTGTTGGTTCTTGCATTCAATACCAAACTATCATAAGGGGGCCTACCAATATTAATCAGCACCTATTAAGTGTTTAAATATGTAACTAATTTACTTTTTTTCTGCTCACTTAAATTTAATTTTTCAGTGAATCTAATTAACAATGCCATTAAGTACCCACTGCATTGATTGCACCTCTTTCTAGCAACATTGAATGCATAAGTTGTGGGTCATTAAAGAGAAATTCAACTAAGCCGCATAAAGTGGAAAGGTGGAGAGGGTGAGTGAGTGTGTATATGTGGAACATCTTTCAAAGGCCGCTAGCAAAGTGGCAGCACTTTGGCCAAATCCAATTAACTTGAACTGCAACTAACTCACACACACACACACGCACAAACATATACAAGCACCCACACTGGCAAACATGCAACATACATACATAGTTGCCTAGCGAAAAGTTAAGGAACCTACAATGAGAAAATCGGTGGCCCCCATGGAAATCCTTTTTACACTGCTGCGTTTTTGTTCCCTTTTCAACATTTCTTCATTCTTGCCACACTTTTTGGCTCTCTTTGGTCCTCCTGTCTCCTGGTGGCATTGCAGATATTATAAACATTTTTCGAGCTTTTGCATATTTTAAGCTAGAAGCTGGCTGTCATTACTCAAGTGGATGGCAAAATGACTTAGGTGACAGCACACAATGGAGCATAACAAATATGCTTCTTCTTTGGAGAAGAAGGAGGAGAAACTTGAGGAGCAGCTGCCCAATGTCGCCATTATAAAGTGAAAGACATTCTTCATTCCACGCAATGCGGTTCACTTTTCTCTCGCTCTCGTTTCTCTCTCTCTCTCTCTCTCTCTCTGCGACAGACAAAGACAAACTGAATGAGTTACTTAAGGGTGGAGGGCAGAGAAGAGCACCAGATCGAGTGCCCGGCCAAACTGGGTCATGTTTACAATTAACTTTTGGACCCCATAGTGCCCTCTTCATCCACGCTGGCAACCGCATCAACCAAGCCAACCGGCTCAACCTCATCCTGCATGCACAAAGGACTAGGGTTTAGCGTGTTTTTACCCATTTATGTATATGTATCCTTGAATGATTTTTGCATTCACCAGATTGCTAGAGAAAAAAAGAAGGAAGAAACCCAAAAATGAAAATGAAAAACTTCTCCTTTTTTGGTGGTTCACTGAAGCGTTGTAAGGAAAATTTCTCATAAGTGGTAATTTTCATTTGTAATGAGACAAGAGTTTCTGCGGTCTGCCTACAGCCAGCTAAAGCCAGATTCTTGCATTATGCATTTTCTCAAACAATTGGCCTGATTAAAATGTCCTTGATAGAATATTAAACCGCCTAACCACAATAGCTGTCAGCGTCGATTCTAATAAGCCTAATTAATAGCACACTCAACATAAACACTTCCGGCCCCTCCGCCCACCACCAATTGGCGTACAAAGCATATTTTTAATTATAACTTTTTACCCGTTTCTTTCGACATAATTTTGTAGATTTGAAGACTATCGTTAAAAATTAAAAAGAAAAATTTGGGTCAAAAATCAGTTAATATGTTAAGAGGGGTATGAGCAAATTCAAAGTACTTATAAAATTTAATTGATGACTATTTTTATGAATCGTAATTATGAGTCTGCAATAATAAAATATTTACATAAATTGTTCTGACTTATTGGCAAATAGATCTTCGGTGGATATTTTCATTCTGCCTTCAAATAATTACTGCTTCTTTTTATGCATAATCAATTTCAATTTAAATTTATAATACCCTTCGCATGGAGTATGAAAAGAATTCCAATGATATTCACAAATATATATATATATATATAGTATTTCAAACAATTGATGATAATTGCCATTTTCTTAAATATCTGACAGGCAGTAAATTGATGGCATAATGAAAAATTGTTTTTAAATCCATTAACGAAATTTCTATTGTTAGCCAAATGCAAGTGTGCATTTCCTCTCCCCAAAAAATGAACCCAAAGCCAACTTTGAATGCCCTTTGGCAATTGCATATTTTTGTTCCCATAGACAATGCATAATTACAACATTTTGCACCTTTCCATTTACATTGTTCTTTTTGTTGTTGCTGGTTTTCGTTTTCGTTTTTTTTTTTCATTTATTTTGGGGTTTTTCCTTTTCATTTTGTTGGGTTTGTGTTGTTTTTGAAGAAGTCGAGAGGCAACCAGGCTTGAAATTATTCTTCCTGTAATTTGACATGCAGACAAAACCATTTTAACACCCCGATGACTGCATTGTTTGGCTTTTCTTGTGGCCTGAAATTCTGTTCTATGCGGGAGAAGTTAAATTTCACATTGTGTAAATATGAAGTTTATCTCTTTTATTGTTGGTGATTAAAAACTCATTAGTGATCAATACTTTTTCTAATTAAATACTTTGCTATGCATTGGTTGGCTGACTGGACTTTAAGGTCACGGACCCGCAATCGGACTCCCTTACTTACAGTCGTTTGGTGCTTCTCTCTCACTCTTTCTCTTTATTTTATCCACCCCCCCCAAATATCCCCCAAGACTTTTAATTAACTTTTATTACACTTTATTATTGTTGCGTAGCAACGGCAGAACCGTTTTCATATTTTCATTATGTTTAAGTGTCATGATTTTTAATTGTGAATTATGAACTCAACAAAAAGTAGGAGAAAAAAAAGAATACATAAACAACCACAACAACAGAAGCAAAACCCGGGCAAGAAGCTGCCATTGCCAGATATAGAATTTAAACCACATTTGCCATATGCAGTTGACCACTTCAAAGGAATGGCACATGGAGTGCAGTACAGTCAAAAGAGGGACTATACATATATTGCAATATCAGTGGCTTATCAAAGTACATACTTGAAAAAGTTTACAACATATGGTTATATTCATATTAAATCAGGTTTATATATTGCTTTTATTTATGAGTAAGGAAATGTGAATTCTTAAATGGGAAAATTGAATTCTTAAAGTTAAAATAGTAAAAATGTCAACTTATAAATACGTAGTTTCCACTAGGTAATTTATATAAAAGCTGATTTCAACTACGCCACTGCCACGTTGGTTTACTAACCACAATCAAACCCAAATACCCAGACCAGAAACCAAGCCAACAACCGTCAGAGGAGCTAGCCACCTCATTCCTCATCCAATTGCAGAGAAAGAGAAATGGAGAGAGGGTAATAGGAGTTGGAGAGTAGAGCAAATGCGGAGCTTAAAGGATGATGGTCCGGGCGAGGGGTAAGTAAAGCGAGATACGAAAGGATGGGCCCAGTCATAATTATGCGCTTGAGTGCTTGATTATGATGGCGCTGGTCTGACAACGATGATTACGTAGCCGCTCTCTTGTTTGTTCATTAATAAGTGCAACAAAAACGCGTCCACTGTATGTCAGTATCTATGTGTGTGTGTGTGTGTACATGTGTATGTGATGTGGTAAATACTCATACACATATACATGAGCATTTCACCGCTGTTATAGCCATTTGTGCGGGGCTTGTCACTTACACGCAAAATTTAGCAAAGCTTCAGCGATAGCGAGGTGTTGTTTTTGCTTCGGCCCGCATATAAGTCGATGTATGTATGTATACTAAATGCATACTAAATTGGTGTTTGTGTGTGTGTATATGTGTATGCGAGTGTTGCAATGTCTTTTTGTCGCTCAACTCAGTCGCGCTTAAATTGCATATTTTGCAGCTTGATAGCTCATTACGCTGACACTTGGTAGCTGCACGTACCCAACAGCAGAAGGAGCACGAACAGCAGCTCCGGCATTGGTATTGCCATTGCCATTGCCATGGAGTTTCTTCCTTCGAGTCAACCACGACTATGGGAGATGTTTAAAGGTACTATTTTGTAATAGTGCTGTTTACGTAACCTTACGCAACTGTGAACAATATATGTAATAAAAAGCAATGTATTCTTAAATATCGAGGTTAATTGGATTTGATGCGAAAGGATAAAGACAACTCCAATTAATTATAGAAATCATACTAATTCCTTAATAAAAATCTCGGTAAATCTATCTAAAATAATACTTAAAATTACAAATTTCAAATTGCGATCGATCATTTAAACTTAAAGCTATCACGTGATGTAGCTTAAGTGCTATTGTGGAACGTACATATACATAAATACATTTATTCATAGAGACTGTAGTATCTACCCCTTCCATTTATACTAACTTCTCTGCACTGGCAACATGATGACATTAAAAATCCATTTACCGTAACGCTCAATGCAGGAGAAGCAGTAACAGCAGCAGCGGTAACAGCACTAAAGGCAGCAAAAGGCATAGCAGGAACAACATTTTCATTCTGGCCACGCCCACACAACAACAACAACATGAACTCCCATCCGCCCATTCGCTAATAACCCGTTGAGTGTCTGTCGACTTTTACTTGTCATCATCATGCTAGACAACGTTCGCGTTTATTGAGTTTTGGCGTTGCATCTAATTCTGCGTAACAAAAATGTTTAAACCACACAAAAAGGAATATACACAAATATCAGAAGAAGAAAACTTCGATAGAGAAAGAGAGAAAGAGAGAGAGAGAGATAGAGAGAATTAAGCTTTGCTTCGCTATTGTTTTCATTAGCAATTTTAAAGTCCAAGCTGTATCAGCAGAAAATTTTGCAAGATCTTCAATATTAGATTTAGTCAACTAATTTGAGAGTTTTGCACTTATATATAATTAAGCGATTTTCGCACCACGCCCATTACTTTC